>OZ010667.1:37219408-37849408 GCA_963932185.1 Troglohyphantes excavatus
TCGTTGGATTCTCAAAAGGAATAAACTCAATTAAATGCATAAATGCGTATAATTTCCATACCTAATCAGTCCTTACTAAACTAACTCTGTTTTGCAAAATGTAGCACAGCAGTCTTAAATTTTAGAAGAAGCGTTCTAATCTATATTCCTGCAAGAGAATAAATAGTATTTTGCAAAATATCGCACACATTACATATATTAATTTTGAACAGATGACATTAGGAGCATAATTGGATGAAACGAATAAATTAGTGTGTTAATGATAGATAGATAGATAGACTATTGAAGAGAACAGTAAAATCATGACCTAAGTCAACCAAACTTCTTTAAAAGCAAGTGAGATTTCCTATATAAGTTTATTGTGTTAAAATGTTTTTTGTTTGATTTTTGAAGTGGTCTGATTTAATGCTATGTACCTTTTTAATCTAATGAAATTTGCTTCCTGCCATAATTTTTGTAGATTTTAATAGAATGGAATTAAAACTATTTTTCATTCTGTTAGTTGTTTAAGTTTTGAACAACTGCTTCGCATCTTTTATACCATGTACCTATTCATACCGAAGGAAACGTGCAGCATTTAAAAAATACATTGATAAATATATGAAAATTGTAATTTAATAATAATTATTAAGTGTTTAGAAATCACATCTACAAATTATAAATATGCAGCAATAATTATTGCTTTTTCTTTCATGCATAACTATTTTAAAGGGCTAATTATATGATGCTTTGAACTTTTAAACTCTCGTAAACAACCTAAAATGGATTTAGTATAATAACTAAATATTTTAAGTTATGTCTTGTATGTACTTTTCTTACCATAAACAATATTCACTCCTGTGCTATTAAGTTCTTTAATAAACATATACCGATTCATCCGCAGTTCTGTATACTTTGAACACATTTAAAATTCATTCCATACACTTACATCACAAATAACTTAAGTGCTTTGACTTGCGTGGCTAAGGTCGCGGGTTTTATTTTAAAATCCAGAATATTCCTCATCGTTTTAAACATAAAACCTTTTTTAGCGACATTTACGGCCCCCCTTAAAAACTTAATAAACTGCAAACGGAAAAGGGTTTCGAACTAATTTCGGATGGGTTGGTCGAAATGGGTCGTAAAGTTTGTACACCAGCACCAACCCAGTTTTACCGGATGCTGGGTTAAGTTACTCTTCTTTCGCACCTCAATAGAGCTCTACTGGAGGTCTTATTTACTGCTACATACGGCGCCATGTTTCGAAATTTGATGGCTTGAAATTTGAAGGGCCTACAGGGGTCATAAAAATATGAGAGTTCGTAGGTTTTGCAGTGATTTGTTTGTGTTTAGGGGATTTACGACGAATTGGAGAAATGTGATTTTGCTCGCAATTTCGAAAGGGGGATGGTTATTACTGATAAAATATGTTATCTTGAAGCATTTAAATGCACATATGCATTTTTCTGTTTGTAGTTTTTGTAACAATTAAAAATATTATTAATTAGCAGAAATACCCGTTTTTCGTCCGGGGTTAAAATTGCTATTATGTTAAAATATATTTGGATCAAATATTGGAAAACATAAACATATTATTTTATTAAACTACCTTATTGCTGGCAACGTCTTGCAACATTTTAACACCGTTTTGACTTTTCTTGTGAATGGGAATTAAAAATTAATTCCAAACTAAAAATGTAACTCTCAGGGGCACACTTAGAGTGTACTTCTGTTAGAATTTTCAAACTTTTTCGTGCAGTGGAATATAGTGTTTTGCATGCCATACACACAGACGGACTCGTCCTTTTATTGTTATAGATTAGACGTTATCGAAAAAACTTAATCGTCTTATTGAACACAACTGAACATTGAACAATTGTGACTTAGCACGTGCGATGATTCGACATATATCGAAATTCCAGAAGTAAAAAATTATCGTAATTTTTGATTTGAAGATTAATCGATTTTACGATCAATCGTAAGTACACTACGGATGCAAAAACAACTTAAGAGTAGTAATGTTTTGACAAAATGTGACAAAGTATCTATATTTTTAATAATAAATTTGAAAACAAAATTATATAGAAAATATCGATTTTTCAACAATATGTACTATGCATGGAAAATATTGATATAATAAAAATATCAATTAAACGAAAAATATCGGTTATTGACTGGCGATTAATCGAGATGACAAAATGACATTATTACCTAATTATAAATGTGACTATGCAGGAAGTAATGAAATATGCAGCTGCGCTCAAAATTAAGATGTCGTCATTAAATCCTAATGACATAGTGAATTGTATTTTATATTTTTTTTGCTGAAATTGAAAACCAACACAGCGCATCAAGCTACCGAAAGCAAACTAGTTTAATTATATTACTTTGTTGAACATATACCATAAAATCACATTACTTTCAGATACTTTACATCAAACATAAAGAAGCCTGCAGTGTTTTAAAGCAAAATATCGCATTCTCAGTGAATTTTTAAATGACTAAAATATAAACAATTTACAAACATTAACTTGAATATATGTATATAAGTTGAATATTTAAGATAAATATATTGAACGTATTAAAATATAAACAGAGCGTTTAAATACATATAAAATACATTTAAACATTATTACTTTTACACCATAAACTAATGTTACTCGAATTACGAAATCAAAACGATTTGGGTATGTATCTTAATGTAACACCACGTTAAATTTATACCTTTATGCCCGAACTCCCATTTTTCCAGCATTTATTACTTAAGAATCCGACATCGTAATAATCGCATACTTCTAGTACCACCCATGTTCCAACAGGGACTCTGGATTAATGTGATCCTAATACCACCAAGCCCCTTCGACCACAACACGACATTAGATGCTTTTCAGCCACCCCCTCTAATACCAAGCACCGTAAACATCGTAATCTACACCTATGTTACATGGAGAAATTCCGCTGTTCCCCTAATAAATATTAATGAGAAGTTATTCAAAATGGGGGGTCTGCTTTTCTCTGCACTTTGCAGCAGGAGAGGAATCAGGAGTCTCAGTATTTAAAAGCATTCAGCCACAAATTAAAAGGTTAATACATCATCGGGTTGAGTTATGGTAAAGCGAGATGATTTATGCGAGGTTGTGGGTTATGGGATCCTGTGATGAGATGGTGTTGAATTCATTTGACATTGGGTTCCGGCTGCTGAATATGTTTCTGTAAATTAGTGCGGAATAAAGGTGAAACATGAGTGACTATCATTGACTCGTTGTTAGTCGTGTGTTGTTTGTTGGTTTTAATACAGTGTTAGCGTTGTATTTTGGGCATTGTTTCTTGAACTTCTTTGTTATGGATATTTTCATACCTTAATGGATATAGTATTCGCAGAAAATTTGTTGCATACCTGATTAACGGCATTTACAAAATTCGACGTTGTTTGAGTTACGTTAATGTATTGATGCCTTTGGTTGCGCCGATTGTAGCTGGCATTGCTAGCGACTCACTCTGTATCTTTGTAAACTTTAATACTGGATTGAATGCCCACTCGTACACTATTAAAAATAAGTGCTCAAAAATAAGTACATTTTGAATACATTCCGTACTCATCATAGATCCTAATATATAAGTTTCATTTAAAAAAAAAGACGTACTCAAAAATAAGTACGATGAGTAAAAACAAATAAAAAGAGCAGTTGCTTGCTTACGTAGGCTGCCTTCATAAATAACTTTCAATAAATATCAAGAATTAAAACCAAAACTTATCGGGAATCAAACCCATATCCTAAGGCATCGCAGTCCAGTGCATCATATGTTGTACTACCAGAGCGAAGTGAAGAAGTTATAAACAGAATAAATGTTAAAAATATGTGCCAATAGAATGGGAAGTAAGATAATTGAGTTGTGATAACTCAGTTTCCATTTTAGAAGTCGACATCAAATAATGGGGAACCCCATCTTCTGAACAACGATTTTAAGTTTTTCAGGTGCTTGAACAGAAGCTGATATTAGCTCATTATTGTGAAAGTACGATTACTTAAATATTAGTACGTCATCCCTCATTTACGATGCTTTTATACTCAAAGAAAACGAGTATGTGCAGGTACTCATTTGTAAGTATTTTTTTACAGTGTAGTATCAGTTACTTTGTAAAACATAAACCAGGTTACTACTTTTTAACTTTTAATTTAAAAATATTAAGAACACGATATAATTAAAACATATTTAGCTGTCTACAAGCACAATTCTTTAGACACTCATGTGTAGCCATCAGCGAACAGCGCTCAGTCCAATGTACGCTCACCTCGTTTTTAGAAATCCCAGCTTCTTATAACTAGAAACCAGTCGCCAAAATTTGCATACCGCTGGAACCTTCGAGAATGGATCCCTTATAGTACAGGAGTCATGACGTCACTCTCGCTAACATCAAAGTGAAGCCAACATGTATGGCCCCAGACACGTGGTTGACTAACACGTGGTTCATTCATAAATATTCAGAGTTACATATTTCAAAATTCTCAAGCCAATCGCGAGTTTTTTTTTATTCATAATTTTGAAGAAATGGCACGTGATATGGGCCTTCTACTCCGAGATGTGGGCTTCACGATTATGACGTCATATTCACTCTGCTACAGTCCATTGATGCTCCAAGGTTTTTCCTTTCTAATCACATGTCTGGTTGGTAGGATGTTTGGTGTGTCGGTTTAGAAAACTTGGTTTGCTTAGCGCTGAATCAGGCAGTGAAACTAAGTGGCTTGCTTGAGGCTGGATTGGTTTATTTTCCTGAGGGATCCCTCAGGCAGGTGGCTATCAAAATTCAAATTACACGAATGTCTTGTGAATGAATGAATGAATGAATAAATCCTGAATGAATGAATCCTGAATGAATGAATATTACACGAATGTCCTGTGAGATCTATTATTAAAATTATGTTTTTAAATATCCAATATTGGAAATTGATTAGGTGTTATAATTTTAATAGTAATATGTATTTAAAAAAATACTAAATATATAAATAATATGATAATGATAAACGAAAAACAATTACGCTTCTTTGAGTATATATGATGACTTTATTTGAAATTATCTCAAGAATCGTATATGTAAAGTATACAAACTTCACATTTTTACCTACTCTACATATAAAAAAAAACTTTCGTTATATTTCTTAAATTAGTTTCTACATTTTAGAAGTTATGAAAGTTTAAGTTAAAACACGAAAAAAGAGTATTAGATTTTTTTTCTGGCAGATTATCAACATTATTCTGATCTATAGGAATATTTTTTTTTAATATTTTGCATTTAAACGTAAACTAAAATATGCCATATGAAAGTAACAACATAACTTGATTTATAAAGTAAATATTAAAATTTTTATTAATTCTCTTACAAACATTATTTAACTATTAATGGTATTTGTTTGGTAACTCAGAGGGAATTTTTTTCTATATATTAATAAACAGATATTTAATACAACTAAATCTGAAACTTAATATATTATGTCAGATGTTTGAATAAAATTTACGATACATCATTGGATAAACAACTCGCTTATGTTTTAATTGAATGCATTTTCAGCACGTACTCTTTGGCATACCAGAAAAAACCTCAATGTACGTTTGTGTAGGTTTATTATACATAATCCACTAACATTTGCATTTTAAAGAGTTACATTTACATTTTAAAGAGTTCCATTTCTTAATATAGAGTGCGTTTAGTATGTTTCAGAATGAATACCCTAAATATTTAGTTAGTAGATAGAAACAAATAACATACCCTATGTTTCGAATTTAATAACAAATTAGCCAAACTCAGTAAAGTAGTGTCACACGATATTATTTATTTCATTATAAACGAGAGTTATGGATATGCGGCCATTTCCCATTTTGCTTATATTCTTGGTGAAGTCGCATGCCCTATTTATCACAATAAATATACCCAACTTTAATTAAATTTTACCATTTATTATACAGGACATTCGAAACTATGTGGTGCAAGAAACATCCGTAGGGAATCAGGATGTTGTTAATAATTCACATAAAAGCTATTCATAAATTACAACTCGCAAATTGGAATACGTTTGCAATATGCATATTTCTAAATCTTTAATTACAGAATGGAACTGAAACATTTGCTATAATGTTTCGGATTCGAAGAGAGTAAAAATTATCTGTATTTAATGTACTCGTGCGTAAAGACTTTATACGTTTCGAATGCATTACAAAAATGGGAAATTGGAAATTTCACCTTGATATAATACGAATTATAATTTTAGTGTTTTGGTTATTTAAAGTTATTGATGCATGCAATAATAAACTGTTTGACACGATTTGTAAATTCCATGAATAGGATCCGGGGTTGATATTTGATGTAAGTAACCTTTCATTTTTAGTTGTTTGTATCTGAAAATTTGCCAATGTAGAGTAGCGGATTGCTAAAAATGGATGCTTATTTTTTAAAAAAATATTCATCATTTTTGGCGAAACAGTTGTTTCCGAAAATTTTCCGATTCAATATTTCGCCAAAAGGAGGAAACTTTTTTGCCAAAATAAGGACGATTTCAAATAAAAATCGACGGCATAACTTAGAGCACGGATCTTTTAGTGTGAAGTCCTATCGAATGAAAGAATTCTGGAAAAAAGAACCAAAGTTAGAAATGAATGAACTAATGTTAAACAATAATGTATAATAAATAGATGTCTAAATATGCGTAATAATTATTTTTATACAATAATTTAACATAAGTAATAATTTATTAGTAATTAAATGTGTCTACAACAATTTTGGGTAATTATTATTATTTAATTAAATTACATATTGAGTTATTTTATTATATTATAATTCAGTTTTTTTAACAAAATTATAGATGCATCTATACTTTTGTTTAATTGTTATTACTTTTGTTGTTTGTGTTGCATATAGTAATTTCATGTCTACATGTAGAAAAGAGTTATATACAACACAAATATTATAAAACGTTAATTTTTATTAACTTTCTCTTTAGAGTCGAATATAATCCGCAACATTAAACATATATTTACACTGTATGAACATGTATTCGTTCATAACTTTAGTTCATAGGTGTTTAATAAATACAACCAATAAAAGCATATACACAAAAAGCAGTTTTCAAATGTTACCCCTACTTAAACCTATTTTAAATATAGAACGATATTTTCAATTATTAGATGTTTAATATTATAACATCATTTAAAATAATTAAGCATTATTAATTTATATATGACCTAGCAATTCTCCTAATATCCTAAATATGTCTATATTGTTCAGAAAACTAACATAAGTATTTTATTAGCTTTTATTCTAAAAAAGGCAGTAATGGGCAACAAAAGTTTAACAACTTTTGTTGCCCATTACTGCCTTTTTTAGAATAAAAGCTAATAAAATACTTATGTTAGCTTTCTGTACAATAGAAGTATTTGTAAGGTAGTATTTGTAATATAAATTATATCTCCCATGTGATCATAACTATTAGTCGAGTGTGAAATATATTTAATTGGAATCTATTCAAGGCTTAGTTTGGGCAGTTATCCGTGAAATTCTATGAATGACATTTATTAGTAAGTTTTCTTAAAGATAATCTATATATAATACTTTTCGATTTTTTTTAGAAAAGTTTATCCTTGGGTTATTTCAAACATGGTTTTTTTTTAATATTAGAGAATGAGTATCTTAAGTTATTTTATCTGATAAAAAGAGTGAAATAAATTATACTTTATAAAATTCAAATAAATATTAATGCCTACTCATTTATTCTATATATATTTACAATTTTATAGTATTTTCATACTTAAATCCCTTTTATTAAAATGATACATTCATATTAAAATGTATACATATTTTTAAAAAAAACAGCAGTTTTTAGAATTAAATTGGAGGGGGGGAAATTGTTCTTCTCTTATTCAATGCACCGAATTCTTCGTTTTAATACTTTAATAACAAATATTCGAATTATTGTATCGAAATAAATGTACATGGATGATTCCATAGACATTTAAAGCTATTAAAAACCAATGTTATACATAATTTATTTATGTTAACGTAATTGTTATTCAGAAATAAAACTAAAATATTTGAAAATCAATAATATAATTTTGATATATGTACTACTATCAAATACTTTTTTAGGTTTGCCTCACAATTAAAATTAAATTGACTGACATTGAGTATTTCTACAATTATATTTTATAATGATTTAAAATATCAAAATAAAAATAGTATTAAACTTATTTAATCAATCTTCAATCCAATTTGCATATTTTATGGCTTACAAATAACGTAAAATACTGAAAAGAGTGCCTTAGTTTACAGCAAATCGAATTAATTTTATCAAACGGTTGAAGATTTATTCATCAAGATGTTACAGTATCCATTAAAATCTATTAACGTTCACAATTTAAAATTTTGGAACGCAAATCCTTTACCTTGGCATGAAAGAAAACATAGTCCCATTTACATAAAACGAGCAATAATGATATCACGCTACCAGATTCCTACTCAAATAAAACTATCTTCCTCTTATGAATGGAAAATAATCTTTGAGAAAATGAAAGTAAACGCAATTACGGGAGGGATAATACATTTATATTTACAGAAATTCCCATTCCTCGTATTAAAAATATATTCAATAAATTTTCATTTCGGCCATTACACGGAAAATATTCTTTTCCAAAAATTACTTTTCGGGCCCCATTTAAATGAGGAAAAGAAAAAGAAAAATTAAACGCGTAAGGTAGATGACGAAACTGATGAAGTACGCCATTACGTTGATACCCCCACTCGTACGTTTGATTGGAATTTTTTAACCCTATTTCTTCAAATAAAGATTCTACTTTAAATATATTCTCTTTGCCCAGAACGGAATCAGAAAGTAAAAATAATAATAAGGAAAAAAAAAGACATCAACGTAAAAATTGAGTGGCGTTCTTCTTCTTTATTTATTTAATGTTTTTTCTTTTTTTTTTACTTTGATTATCGTACCGTTCGTGGAAATGAATTTGAATTCTCGATGTTGCCAGATTTGCGTTCGTGTAATTACATCCTGAATGCTTCGTCGAATCTCCATAGCTCTGCGTAATGCAGTCGTGTCCAGTTTACTTAGATTTGGTTTGCTTTGATTCGGAATTTGGGCAGGGGGTGGGGGCCCGACTCAGATCCCCCCGTTGTAACTCCAAGAACAACATAAATGTGTTGTCTTCAAGGAGAATTTCGAAGCGGAATGGAAATCGAATCATGAAACTAGTGAGGCGTCTTGAGTTTAATGAATTCTGATCGGAGTTCTATTCGATTTGGTTCTTGATGGGGATTGTCGAAGTCAATCTTCTCAAGAAAGGAGTTGTTAGCGTGAGTGAAAATAATTTGTGATGAAGAATACACTTCTTTTCTCTTTCGTGGAGGAGACATATTTTTTGTATCGATGTTCTTCATTCAATACGGATTAAAAAAGTAGTACTTTGAAGTCATTAAAAAAATATATAAAAAGTACTGGAATTATCATTTTCTTACTTGAGTAACTAACTTCATATATAGGTTTTATTTAAAAATGTACAATAATAAATAAATCATATATCAAACAAATAGTAAAAGAAGAAATAAATGTCTAAAGTACATTTAATATATTTTCATAATATTATACTTTTTATTTCAAAGACACACTTTACACAGTTAATTTATCAGACATTAACGAATGTATTTTGAAATGCATTTTCGAAATACATTTGTTAATGTATTTTTGAAATGTTATAATCATACGATCTGAAATGTAAAAAAAAGATGCTCTGTACTCAAAATGGTTATTACAATTTTATAAATTTAAGAACTTATGTTCATAACTTCATTATTGAAAACCGATACCTTTTATTCGTATACTTTAATTACTTTAAGAATACAAAATCATTTTTATACCATAAACCTGAATTCAAATATTAACTAATGTAAATGTTTAAGTTATGTAATGTGATTATGAATATATATGTATATATATATATATATATATATATATATATATATATATATATATATATATATATATATATATATATATATATATATATATATATATATATATATATATATATATATATAATCGCACATAGTATCACTAATCACTAGTACGGATTATGATTTGACGTACCTTTATTGACAAAAGCATAATACAAAATGTGCAGAAAAATAGTGCAATGACTGTGTTTTATAAACATATTTAAAACAATACATTCTTTCTAGGTATTTAGGTGTCTTATACTTATAATTCGAACTACTGCAGCAGCGATTTAAATAAGCATTTCTGATGATCGCCCTAGTAGTAACATAGAATCACATTTTTACTTTTAAATTGCAGACGATTCCATTATATTGTGTGATACAATGATAAACTTTGAAACATAACCCAATTAAAAGCCATAAATGGTCACTTCACACGTTTTCAGAATTGTTTTCGCGATTGAAAACTAATGCTAAAATTGATATTTAAATAAAGAATAAGAATAATATCTATAGCTAAATTTAGCATGCGCTAAATAAAGCCTTATTGTTTTTCCCTGCAAAGCACCCCACTATAAACTTGTGACTAAAAGACTCGTAGTGGGAAATTTTTCAGCCCCTAAAATGGACAGCCCCACTTTGGTTCTTTTTATGTTTCACATGCGGGGCTTTTTATTATTATTTACAGGTGAAAGGAGTCTGGGAACTTTTGCGGGTGCACTAAAAGAATAAGTGAGCTATTTGACGGGTACTTCAAATTGAGGGACTTTCGACTAAACAAAATGGAATTAAATTGTAGATAGATCTCACTGCACTTGAATATAGTGTGTATTTTTTAACACTTACAATTTATATAACGTTATAAAAATTAATAACTAACAGGATTTTAACAAGTTTTACATTACTTTTAAACTTTTTACAACATTTACAGAGTTAAACAATTATTAATCAAATTAATTTCATTTTGCATTTAAGTAAGTATAAAATTACCATTAATACTCGCGTATCGAAATAAATTAAGCATGTTTATATACTATTTAAAATGCTTTATACGTATTCGAAAGGAATAATAAGTTATTTCGTTTATTTTGAAGTAATCTATATACGAAAACTACGTTTTATTAAAGCAAACAATTTTATCATCAAATATTTAAAATAACAAAGAATATTTTGCCGTTTATATTATTCAAAACAAGAAGATATTTTAGATTGTCTCTAAATTTACATAATATCTTGCTTCTCTTATATCTCAAAAAAAAAATTATTGGTATATTTTCTTTGGATACTTCTTCAAAGAACTCGTTTTCTTTTTAAGACTACATTCGATGGCTTCGTTTTCTTTATTACTTCTGTATTTGCGACTTTAACTGTATGCATATGAAAAGTAATATTTTATTTCAAATACAATAAAATAGAACTCTAATGTTATAGTAATATTAAAAATAAATATGCACACTAGGGCGAAACTAGTGAAGCATATTTGAATATAGCTTGTTGAAGTACTCTAGTTCCCATTTCACATATATATGAACCTTAAAGTATCAAAACTAGGTAGATCCATTTTCATAAATTTTACATGAGACGCTAAAACCGATTGACAACCAATTACTTTTGGATATAAATCCATGACTTTGAATGGATTTTTAGACTGGATTCAGACATTTTTCAAAGTGATGTAGTGCATTGAGATCTTGATAAAAAAAATACTTAAAGAAACGATAATATGGATTTATCTGAGATGAAACTAGATGCTCAAATATCATCACCGAATGATCAAGTAATGAAAATTGAATGCAAATATTATGAGAATAAGTTTGTTAATATTTAAAAACCTAATTAACACTATGACCAGGAACATTGTGGCTTGCTTTAACGAATTGTTTATTAACTAATGTGTCGATATATACATTTAATATTTTAAACTAAGTTAATTCAAATTATATTAAAAACATAACACTCGAATCATAGTAAATTGTGAAGAAACGGTAAGAAATAAAGTAAATTATATTAAGTTTTCGATGTTTTGGTGAAAATGAGTGTTGTGTTAAATTGTATATATTTAAATAAGTATTGAACGGCTTTTCAGCCTTACTAACTCCTGTCAGTATTATTCTTGTTTTTTAATCACTATTAAACTATATTTTAATCAATGATATAATTCTTGAATCCCTTATTCCAATCGAAATCAGCAAGCAGTGTTTTTATTTCATTATTTGAATATAGAAACCGTACCATTTTAAAATGTTTCGCATTGCTCTAGTACAACGTTTTTTCAATTGACTAACCTGTATAATTTGTGGATTAACCAATTATATCATGCAATCATATTTATTTATTAAATTCCTTAAAATCATATTATATTAAAATCGTGAGAATAGTTATAAATAAATAAATGTTTAGCTAAACCACTTGATTTGAGTTAAATTTTTGCTTGCTATGATTATTAATCTGGGCAATAAAAAGTAATTAAAACTAGTTTACATTAAAATAAGTATATACCTATCATCACGTATATTCTTAAACATTTTTCAAATATAATTCTTACATTTTTTACTATTATTTGTTTGTTATACATATAAAAAAAACTAAGACATTGAAAATACCAGAATTCTATTTGTCTGCCTCAAGTCGCGAAAAGTATCCTTGACTGACGTTTTCCTTAGTAAACGAGCCCCAGCCGTAACATTTGCGTCCCTAAAACTTTCGTAATTTTTATGGAATTTGAAATTGCGCACCAACGTCAGATACGTTCTCATCCATGGAGTTTTTTTTTTAGTTCCGTTTTCTTTTTAACAGGCGAAAAGCGCGAGGGGGCCTCTTCGAAATATGGTGCTTCGAAAAGGAAAAATGCCCAACAACTGTGAGAAAACTTTCGTCCATAAATGCAGCTGCAAACTGCCTCTTCCCCCTAGAATTTTTCCAGAACTTAACCGATGCTGGCGAATAATGTTGAAGACGCTGCATTTTATGGGGGCGCAGAGTGAAAGCGCCGTCTATTTGCTCCATATTTAAATGCTAATGCTGCTGAGTAAAAATATTATTTGTGTCCATTGTGAGAAACGAGGAGGTGGATGTATGCTTCCACGACTCCGGCTTCTACGACTTTTCTTACGACTTTTGGAAGAAAGCGATTGCGATAAGTGTGTCTCGTCTGGATATTCATAAATTGTTGGGTGGAATCTCGCAATATGCTTAGAATTGTAAATAGAAGCATAAAAAAACCCCACAAAATATTGTTGCTTTTCATTAGATAGCGGTGTTTAAAATATTTTAATGTATATGTGTGCTTATATTTTACACAATATGCGCATAATTTATTAGTGCAATTCTGTTTGATTGTTATATTTCAAAATTGAAACTTCAGCTTACTTTTAATTACAGATGTTGTATACTAAATGAATACGTGTCATGATCAAATGCAAATAACCATGAATACTTATTCAAAGTGAGTTGGTATGAAACACTTCTAGTGGGGTTTATTCCTGGCATTAGTTTTAACAGGATCATCAACGTAATCTATTGAACATTTGCTTACTCTTATTTGTACATAGAATTTAATTGGTATTTTATTTGCTGTCAGTTAACTACTTTAGAAACACATTGATTAGACAATATGTTTTTTTATGATATGAATATTTTTTCTTTTACTATCGCCTTTTGTTTGAAGTTGATCACTATCTTCTAAGCAATATATTCCAGTTTAACTGCCGGATTCTGTCTGGACGCTTTTTATTGTAAAATTTGAAAATGTTAATAAGTTATTTAATAACATATTGTTTATTTCTAAATATCAGTTTTAGAATGTATAATTAATTGATTTCTTAATTGTTTTGTTGGTTCTATAGTTTAAGTTACCTGAATATATTCAATATATATCTCTAATACTTATCTGTAATATTTATGAAAGTACTAAATTTTTAAGTAGAGGTATGCTTATTTTAGACTTTACTTCATACATAGTTTGTTGATTTTTAGAATATTTTTTCTTCTAGAATAAATTTAACTAAACAATAAGAACAGTCTCAAACTGTAACTCCCAGATAATTACTTTACCCTTGACAAAATAAATATATGTAAATGCAATCAAAACTGGAAAAGTTCAAAATGACCACCACATTATGTTCGAATGTCCAATGTTTCAGAAAAAGGGAGATGTTCTTAAAAGGGATCTGAAACTTCAAAACATCAATTGACATCCTTATTGTCATCAACTTGTTAAACAAAAATGTATTTACATTGTTAATTGTAATTTTATTGATCACTATTTTGTAATATATATTTTTATTTCTTGTAAATTTTTACTTGTTTTTTAAATGACTTATTTTTTATTCAAGACTGTTCTATGTGTTAGATGTCTATACTTACATCTGTAAGCCCCGTGTGATACTTTGTTGTTCGCGATAATATATTTTATATCTTCAATAAAAATATTTTAACCATACTTGAACACTGTAATGCTTATTGTTTTGTATTATATTTAATTTCACGAATACACGCTCATTATTTAAATAGTGTCACTGATTTTTCTTAATGGACAAATGGATTATCAATAACTTTTTTAGTTTTCAAGCTAACACTCTGAAATATTTACCATGTATTTATAATGTTCATTTAACATAAAGGGAAATTTTGGTTTGGAAATAATAAAAACTTTTTAATTTAATTAAAAAAAACATATAATAATTTTAAAGTTTTAACAATATTCCAAGCACAGTGTTTTTTTTTTTGCGAATATTTTTATTAAGCATTTTTGACACCGAATTACATACCTAACCAATTTTTTTATGCAAAACATATTTTTTTTTAATGTTCTTTTAAAAATAAAACTTATATAGATTATATTAAAATAAATATAATAATACAAATATTTCCAAACAATAATATTATATAACAATTATTATTCGACTTTAAATTAAGAAAAATCATTTAAATTTTCTATAAGTATCTAGGACATTTGTAAAAAATATTATATCACGTGATAAGTTTTTATCCAGTTTTTAAACTCATAAGAATACTCAATTTTTCAACAATATTTAAATCTAATTTTTTAGTGATAACTCAAAAGCGACCTCTTCACAATTAAATAAAATGTCGGTTAAAATATGTAAGGGTACGCCTAGGAATACACATTTAAATATCTGAAGAGTGAAAACAACTTTATAGTTTCAAAAATAGACTGAGCGACTGTTGGTTAATTAGAACTTTTTAGCAAAAAATATGGGTTATATAAATGGGACATTTAGGATATACGACACATTTGGGATATAAATGGAATATTTGAGATATAAATGGGACATTTATGATATAAATGAGACATTCGGGATATAAATGGGACATATTGGATATAAAAGGGACATTTGGGATATAAATGGAACATTTGTAAAGTTATGCTAATAATTATAAACTACATGGTTTATTTATAGCAAAAAACAAATTAATCATAATTTTGATGAATTTTTGCTATGTTAAAAGTCCCCTGTACCCTTAAGGTATGCCTCTGTGTATGTTTATTCACATTCATTCGCTCACCCCATTTCTTCCGTTTTACAGGTATCCACAACTGTTGTACCTCGAGGACTGTCAACATATCCATTTCCAAATTCCAAAGGAATCCCACAGAAAAGCTCGCAACTTATTTCAGTACGCATTACTCTCATTGAGACGCATCCCTTTCAACAGCCACTACATTTGCATTCCCGCCATACAACTCGAGCAGACGTTACTTACCCCATTCCCCTACCATACAAGAAAAAAACTCGATGTGTCCCACTCGATATCTATAGACGAATACTTCAGAATCGATTCTGAGAGAGATCGCCATCCATTATTAAAGGAGCTTTCTACGTCTTTCCGTAGTATTTCCGCAAGGAAGAGATCTTCTTTGATAAATATTTTTAAGATCCTGAAACCCAGCTGGAAAGGGAAATGCGATTCCCCCCCCCCCCCCTTTTTTCTTTCGCAGGGAGTCTTGGAAAAGTCTCAGAAAAAAAAACTTGTGAAGTTTAACGATATCCCTTGCGCGTGTGAGGCGGTTTGTGTGAAACATATTTTTAGATTCGGTGCATATAGCGTGTTTTGAAAATCAATATGCTGGTGTGAGCACATTTTTGTCGTTTTGGGTGAGAATATGAATTCACCGGTTGCGGAGCAGGGCTTTTCAGGTGCTTTGGATTGTTTGTATGTTTATTTATCTATATATATTCGTAAAATATATCATATGCATAAAATTTAAACTATCTATCTGTCTATCTATCTATCTATCTATCTATCTATCTATCTATCTATCTATCTATCTATCTATCTATCTATCTATCTATCTATCTATCTATCTATCTATCTATCTATCTATCTATCTATCTATCTATCTATCTATCTATCTATCTATCTATCTATCTATCTATCTATCTATCTATCTATCTATCTATCTATCTATCTATCTATCTATCTATCTATCTATCTATCTATCTATCTATCTATCTATCTATCTATCTATCTATCTATCTATCTATCTATCTATCTATCTATCTATCTATCTATCTATCTATCTATCTATCTATCTATCTATCTATCTATCTATCTATCTATCTATCTATCTATCTATCTATCTATCTATCTATCTATCTATCTATCTATCTATCTATCTATCTATCTATCTATCTATCTATCTATCTATCTATCTATCTATCTATCTATCTATCTATCTATCTATCTATCTATCTATCTATCTATCTATCTATCTATCTATCTATCTATCTATCTATCTATCTATCTATCTATCTATCTATCTATCTATCTATCTATCTATCTATCTATCTATCTATCTATCTATCTATCTATCTATCTATCTATCTATCTATCTATCTATCTATCTATCTATCTATCTATCTATCTATCTATCTATCTATCTATCTATCTATCTATCTATCTATCTATCTATCTATCTATCTATCTATCTATCTATCTATCTATCTATCTATCTATCTATCTATCTATCTATCTATCTATCTATCTATCTATCTATCTATCTATCTATCTATCTATCTATCTATCTATCTATCTATCTATCTATCTATCTATCTATCTATCTATCAATCTATCTATCTATCTATCTATCTATCTATCTATCTATCTATCTATCTATCTATCTATCTATCTATCTATCTATCTATCTATCTATCTATCTATCTATCTATCTATCTATCTATCTATCTATCTATCTATCTATCTATCTATCTATCTATCTATCTATCTATCTATCTATCTATCTATCTATCTATCTATCTATCTATCTATCTATCTATCTATCTATCTATCTATCTATCTATCTATCTATCTATCTATCTATCTATCTATCTATCTATCTATCTATCTATCTATCTATCTATCTATCTATCTATCTATCTATCTATCTATCTATCTATCTATCTATCTATCTATCTATCTATCTATCTATCTATCTATCTATCTATCTATCTATCTATCTATCTATCTATCTATCTATCTATCTATCTATCTATCTATCTATCTATCTATCTATCTATCTATCTATCTATCTATCTATCTATCTATCTATCTATCTATCTATCTATCTATCTATCTATCTATCTATCTATCTATCTATCTATCTATCTATCTATCTATCTATCTATCTATCTATCTATCTATCTATCTATCTATCTATCTATCTATCTATCTATCTATCTATCTATCTATCTATCTATCTATCTATCTATCTATCTATCTATCTATCTATCTATCTATCTATCTATCTATCTATCTATCTATCTATCTATCTATCTATCTATCTATCTATCTATCTATCTATCTATCTATCTATCTATCTATCTATCTATCTATCTATCTATCTATCTATCTATCTATCTATCTATCTATCTATCTATCTATCTATCTATCTATCTATCTATCTATATATATACATATATACATTTGATTACAAATTTTATTGTTATTTTTTATAAAAGTTGTAGTTTATTTTAAGAATATATCATATTTTAGTAAACAATGTGCTTTAAAAATTGAATGAATTTAGTAATACATTTAAATTTAAGTTTGATAGAGCTATTTATAAATTTTGCAAATTCTTTTTTTAATTGATTACAAAACCTATAGTGTGTATCATGCAAACGTTTTGTTATGATAAAAAATAACATTACAAAATTTATGTAAAAAGAAAAAAGTAATAGCGTTACTTTTAATAAATTATATTATAGCGTTACTTTTAATATAGTTATAGCGTTACTTTTAATAAATTTTTTTAATCAAATTTTTCTAAGATAAACTATATAATGTTGTTTCGTATACATTTACAAATGATGTCATGTCATAATACTATTTTGTTTAAAAGATAATGAAAATAAATAATTCACACACGATAAAAAAAAAAAAATTCTCAAAACAAACGTAATAACATTTTCGTTCTTTTAAAAAAAAAACGTTCTTTCTTTCGCCTCTGTAATTTCCTTACATATCCATTTACATTTCTTAATTAACTGGTATTTGCTGCTCATTGTATTCTGAATATAAAAAAAAAATCTATCAACCCTACTGCAAAAATGGTAAGATTAAGTTTTTCATTTTTCAGCTGTTTTTTCACACATTCTTTAGTATTAGTTTAAGAACTTTTTGGTTTCTGTTTTTATTCCCGATTCCATGAAAGAGAAAGTAAAAAAAAAACACGTTAACATTTAATTAAATTTTGGTTGCTGATGGGTGTTTCGCATTTTCTTTATTAATTTATATTAATATAATTGAATGGAATGTTATGTCGGACAAGATATGAATATTCGATTTAATGGCCATTTGATGACGTGGCGTTGTCTTATCATCGTTGTGGTACCTTATCAGTCATAGCAAAAGTTGTAGTGCTGATAACGTGGTTTCGAAATTTGGTCCATTCCAATTTTGAAGTATAAAATATATATTATTTTTAATTAATAAAAAGTAGTAATTACTTATTTTTATAAGATTAAAACTCGTCTTATATAAACATTGCGTTAGGAATAATAAAATAACAAATACAGCGTTAAAATACGCAATAAAAATCCAAGAGAACTGGACATGTTTCGGGAGATACATCTTCCTTCATCAGCAGAAATGAAAGTCTGAAGTTTCAGACTTTTTATTTCTGCTGATGAAGGGATGTGTATCTCCCGAAACATGTCCAGATCTCTTTGATTGTTATTGCATATTTTAACGTCGCATTTGTATTTTAATATTTTTTTAAAACTAATTACTTTAATGTATTTGTGATCATGTAAGTATATCAAGTTTAAATAAATATTAAATTTAAAAGTCATTTAAAATTAAATAACAAGATTAAAATTAAATTACAAAGTTTTTAAAAATGACAACATAAGGTTATATTTAAAATTGTGTGTAATTGTTTTCTTTATAAAATTATGTTTTTCTTTTAGGTTTTGTTCTATAAATAAAATCTTTGAATTAGTTTAAATTGGAACCCTTTATTTATAACTGTGGTATTACCATACCCAATAGGTGTATAGAAGTAGGTACTATTGCATCTTCCGAGTCCAAAACAAATCATTGATAATTTTTCTTAGATAACGCTATTTTATCAAATATAATTCTCTAACATTCTTTGAATTTTAATACTAAAGCATCAAAAAATTGTTTTTGTATTAAAACATTTTAACTTAAGATGCGGTATTGAGTAATGTAGCTATAAATTTATATTTGTATTTAACTTTATTTGAACAGTAAATATATTTCTATTATTTATTATTTCCATTTCTAAATGTACCTTCATTATAATTACTGAAATGAAGAAATGTTTTGTATTTGGCCTTGGAAACATCTATTCACGTCACTTCTTAAACATTATTTCCTCTATATTCTAAGAATACTGCACAACATAAATGGAACTCGTATG
Source organism: Troglohyphantes excavatus (assembly GCA_963932185.1). Lineage (NCBI taxonomy): Eukaryota > Metazoa > Arthropoda > Arachnida > Araneae > Linyphiidae > Troglohyphantes > Troglohyphantes excavatus. The sequence goes on from OZ010667.1 coordinate 37,239,289, forward strand.
AAGACTATTTAAATAAGAACCCCGATCCCCCACTTAAAAATCGAGTATCTCTTCCTACAAATGATATATTCTTCCCTCTATTCCAGCGACCATCATTACTTCTTCATATCGAAATCACGGCTGAACTTCTTCTCATAATGGGGAGACGAACCATAGAAACTAAATTAGAAAACCCCTATCCAAATCACATTGCTCTCTGTCCTTCCCAGCAACCGAAGATCTTCTCTTTAAAGACTCCTTACCCTATTCATTTTCCAGATGCGCGGATATTGAAGAACCCCTCCTCTTCTTCACCCTCCTATGATCCCAGTCCATATCCTCATCATTCTTATCGAAATAGATATATAACCGTTTCCATCGATATCATCCCGGCTCCATCCTTATCCCCGGCGAGATTTGAAAAGAGAGTAAAATGAAATATTTAAATATGAGAGGCACCCTTGTATTCAAAAATGCGTTAGATCGACATCCGTGGCACTCTGGAAAAAGATGGGCATAAGAAGGTGGGGGGGAGGGAACTCTGCATTGTACCGCCACTGAATATGCATCAGAAATGAAATTTTCTTTCTTCGAAATGTTCTCTGGGTAGACTCATCCTTCTCTTCAGAGCAGCTACGATCTCAATTCCGTGTACAAAGTGCACAGGGGGATATATATATATATATATATATATATATATATATATATATGCATATGCATGAACGTGCAAAGAAAAATTTAGTCAATCTCTCACTGTAGATGGAATGTTGGAAAATTCCGGGTATTTTTTTTCCCTTTGAAAAAGTTTTCGTTTCTTTTCATTTTTTATCGTTTGGTTCTCAAGAATTCCGTGTTCTATTGGAGAAAAAAACTGAGTGAATTTTATTGATGGTTAGGCCAGATTTCTATTTCTGTAGATATCTATATGTGAAGATACCTGAGATTTTTATTAATAATTGTTTAAAAATTGCATTGAACCGTCGATCTAACTTGTAGTTAATTATTAACTTACTTTGAGAATGTTTGAAGTACAATCGATCCAAAGTAGTAATACAGTTGATCAAAGTACAATATATATAAAGTACTAGTAGTAGTGTAGTTGATCAAATTACAATAGATCCAAATTAGTAGTAGTACAGATGGTCAAAGTACAATAGATCCAAGATATCAGTGGTATAGTTGATCAAAGTACAATAGATCCAAAGTAGTAGTAGTAGTACAATTTATCGAAGTACAGTAGTAGAAATTATAATAGATAGATATGACGATTCCTCACTTCCATTACCTATCAACCAATACGTGAATGTACTTGTTACGGAAGGTCGCTATAACCAGTTAAAAAAACTATAAGTCATTACAATGAAATTACCAATTACATTAAAAATGGTATATTCAGAAGCTGGTTATTTTGTCTTGGGTAAAGAATGGATGGTCTATTAAACCTTTGATCACCAGTCGAGTAGAATTTTGAGTGTCCACAACTACAAGCTATTCTTAGAAGGCGGGTTACAGACGAACAGCTTGCCCTCAATAGCTTGGCGTCCTTTAAGTATAGTTTAAATGTGTCCAAGGAGACAGTATCTCCATTTTCTCTTAAGAATAAGAGTAATATATTTTTAAAGGCAATTTTAGCCAATGTTGTGGGTTTTCAAGTTAAGTTTTTGTGTCCAGCTATTGCAATTGTGGGGTACTCAATTGACTTCAACTTCAAAGAAAATATTTATAAAGCATAATACAGGATAACCTACCCGTTCATTCATAAGTACGGTACATATTTTGTAAAGACAATCTGTCAACGGTGAACCCAGTGGGCTATGCCCAATTTATGTATAATTTCATTTTCCCGGGGGAAAATGTTTTCTTCCCGGAGGCTATGTATGGTCTATTTATTTTTATGTGTTAATAAATGTTGTCCGGGACCGCGGGGGTGCTCCTTGCGGAGTCGCCGCGTGCGTTCCCCGCCTGATTGGGCTGGGGTGTCGGTTGGGCGGCCGTAGTGCTGGGGGGCACTCTCCTGACCCGCACTGTATGCTCATGGGCTTCATCGCCTGAGTTCGTGCGGGCCTGGGTATGAAAGCTATTCTTAGAAAGGGAAATACCAAATAGAATCGTCCAGTGACCGGATGGGCTTTTAAGCTGACGGGCTGAAGGCGTAACAACTGGCAACTGAATTGATAATGATGCATTGGGAGACTTGAAAGGCACATCTTTAACTGTAGAAACCTTTAATATACACCAAACGGCCTAATGATTATTTTACTTTACAAAATGTCACATTGGCATTAAGTAGTAGGCCATTGAAACCTAAAAGGCCATTTGAAAATGTATGACAATGCGAAGTATCGCGGTACTTCTCAGCACAAACACCTGTTGTGACTTATACATAGGTTGCACTACAATCTTAATAACCACACCCCAAGATGGGCAACATATGTCTTCATTCTTAGCTTATGGAAGATTAACTTCTAGTTAAACATTTACTTTTGCAATTTTTAAGTAATATTTTTGTGTTTACAGTAAGAAGGATATCTTACAGTGAAGAGGTATTTTTCTCTGAAATATACAAATATATGACGCAACGTAATCAAATTGAAAGATGTCATTACAACCCAGTTGTTATTTATATTGATGCTGGACATACTGTATTAAAATGTTTAAATACTATAACGCCAAGTCCAATGACACCGGAACTTATTTCCTACAGGTTTGACCGGGAAAAATTACGTTTTTATAGTTTGTCAAATTAATAATTTTTTGTGGAACCCTTTTCACAATACATCGTTTGGCTGACAGTACGTAAGGAATCAGTTATGCATGTCATACCAATTTCGGTGTTAATGGTCAATTCAACAAATTTTAAACTATGATAAAAAAAATTTAAATTTTGTATTATTAAAAATAAAAATAAAATAAATTTGGTTTAAAATGATTCATTTTCAAAAAATTAAATATAATCTTATACATTTGAAATATAAGTAATTTAATTAATTGTTCATGAAGTTCTTTAATAATATCAAATGTAACTGTATAAAATTAAACTAATATAATATATGGTGTGGTGATGCAATTCTTGCCACTCTTCTTTTCCACGTTTACCCCTTTACACTAGTCTGGACTAGCGATATATATCTTAGTTGGAACTAATGGCTAGAGAACCATAAATCCAAGTTAATAGTTATTTTTAACAAAATGACAGACTTCAGGGAGACTACAGTACCCCAAACTTAAGTAACGTGTCCCCGTCGTCTGCTTGGCTCCAATGAACTTGCTGGGTCAGGGTTCAATGAGGAACTAGCCGATAACATAGATATTATCCGAATTAAAAAATGGACGTTTTGGTTCCCGACCCTGTAAGTTGGCCCAGTACCCCCAAGAATAAATATGTGTTGCGCAACCCCCCAAAACATATTCTCATCGGTATTCATTCTGTTAGCATCAAAAATTGACCTTCTCGTCTTAAGAGTTTTTAATCCCATCCTATTACGGAAGTGTCGGAGAGCCAAAAAATATCAAAGATGTCTTAACTTTAACTATATGTTAACTTATATGTCAAATACATCCAAATCTTATCAATCTTAACTATCCATCGTAATCCTAGATGTCTGGTGAGTCAGGCTTAACGTTGTTTCCACGCACATTAATACATCTTGTTAAATTGATTAATGACTTGTCTAAGTGTTTCTATAGTTTAATTAAGTTAGATATTTTCAGGAAACTATGCTAAAACCCAACAGGAGAAACCAACGTTCAAGGATAAATTACTATTAAAGTTACAACGCATTATTTTCAATTCTTATACGATAAATTCATGCTTAATGTTAATATAAAAAATACTGTTTAAATTACTACATAAACTTTTAAAAAATACAAATGCATTCGTATAACCGTTACATAACATTACAAATCTATAAACGTTCCACTCTAACTTTAATATGGCTGAAATGTGGAGAAAACTCCAGCCATGGAGAAATGCGGTAGTTTTCCCTTCATCCCTTCATGGAAATCCCTTCATGTCACGTGATAGGTCAGCAGTCGCTTCAAGCAAATATGTAGAGGATGCTAATAATTGCCCAACTCCGAAAACTGTATTTGACTGAACTGAAGCCCCCAAGGATTAATGTTAGAAAGGTACGTCCAAGAACATTTAAAGCTTCAAATATATGTTGAATTAAGATGTAGGCAAGTCCTGAGTCCTTATTTGAGATCTATATTAGGAAGCTGGTTGCTTTGTATTGAAAAGTTTTGAAGAGCAATACCAATATTACTTTTTAAGTTATGTTTATATTTTATAAATTAAATGTATTTAAATGAACATGAATAAAAAGTGCAATAAAGTAGATATATTCATGATTTTTATTTTTTAGAAAATATAGAAAATTCTATAATACTTGATAATTTGGGGAGTTCATATGACTGTATAATTGATAGTTTTTAAATTTGTATGTGAGTAATATCATTGCCATGTAGTCTCATTATGTTTAGATTGTTACATAAATATTTTTAATTAACATATATATTAAAATTATAATTTGTACTAAAAAAATCTAAATTGAGTAAAATATAATTATGTGTTGTAATAAACTTATTCTGGTTTGGAGTGAAATGCAAATATTTTTAAAAGAAAATTTTGTAAATTTAAAAGAAAATGTGTCAGCTCTTCAATCTTTTCTGAATATTCAAAAACAGTTGAACATAAAAAAAAAAATTCGTTTTTCAAATATCCTTACCAATTTTTTTGTTTTCATTCCATAAGCGATATTCAGACAAAATCAAATGAAAAACGAAAAGCAATTTTTTATTCCTACGAAACTAAAAGAAAAAAAAACCGAACTCGTAAATATTTGCCTTTCAAGATTCCGAAGAATAATTTAATCACAACTTTCGACACATCCTCTCCAGAAACTTATCACAAAATCAAAGATTGCACACTTTTCCTTCAGAAATCCGATTACATTCTGAGAACACATGATGCATTTTGAAAACACATCCTTCAAGAAAACTTACTCTGAACATTCTACGCGAATATTAAAGTCAGGCGCAAGCTGCAATCCCTTTCCGACTGATCAAATATTTGGAAAACTGCTTGTTTTCATTCTTACGGATTTTCAAACAAATATTAAATCACCTCTTCTACGGATCTTTTGTTAGTATGGAAAAGCTTTGGGGTCCTTTGCAGCGCTTGTGATACTTGTTCTCATTTAAATACACCAACTGAAGTTGATGTGACCTTTAACGTTACAGATGAACAAGGTGTTATATATTATTTCTTTGCTTACGACACAACTCTACTTATTTTTGATATAGGATATTTTGATATTCAATTTTATACATCGGATTCAAATATATAATAAGTGTCAGTTTAAATAAACGTAGTATGGTTACTTATATTAAAAATAATACAAAAGTGTATTTTCGTAAGTAATTGATGTCAGCATAAGCTGGAATGAATTACTATAAAATTGTAGAGCATATGCTTTGTGATTAAATAAATTTTAGAAACTACTACAGCAGGGGCATAAGAAATTGCGTGAGCTATAACCCATTTATTTTTTATAAAACATTTGGGAATATGAAACTAAAATTTGCAGGAGCACTCAATGCGAGATTTTTTGTGCAAAATTCACTAAAGTGTTAGATACTTTACCAATATAAATCAAAAATAGTAAGTAGTAATTTTTGTTGCCATGTTATTATTTCTATATTAACAGTTACGAGCAAGCTTCGAGAATTATTTTTTTTAACTTCTCGATTATATGGGTTAAAGAAAGCAAATAATTTAGGTTTTTTTGGTATTTTTTTGTCTCACATTCTTTCAATGTTATATATATATATATATATATATATATATATATATATATATAAAGCGACAGAAAGATAAAAAATATCAATTTATATGAAAGGTTGACAGTGTTTACAGAGTTGAGTATGACAAAATTATGTATACGCATAATGACATTTATATATTTACTATTGGATCTATTCGCAAACGACTATATCTGTTATTTACAGTTGATCTAGCAAACAACAATGTGGAGTGACATTGCGCTTTATAAATGAGCTTCTGATTTATTTAGTACTAGCTGTTACACGAGGTTTCACACGTGTTTAAAATAATATTCATCCATTGATTCGTTCCCTATCACCCTCTAAAATTTTTTTTTCTCGGAGACAAAATAACTATTATAATGTCTATAATCGATTTAAAGTAGCTACTTATATCAAACGAATCATTCCAAGCTATCTTTTCACGGGATACATCAATAAACAAATAATTAAACAATCAAAGTTTCTGAAATATTATGCACTTTCAAATGAAATACTTTGTCCCATAAATGGTTCCTTTTGAAATTCGAGTCTTCTTCATTCTATTTGAAACATGTATAAATTCTTCCAGACAATATACATTCATTTTTGGTTACTTAAACAAATCGAACATTATTATATAAGTAATATATTTCCACTTTGAAAAATAATTTTTAAAAGATTGTAATACAGCATATTTTATTTTCAACCTTTCATAACAGTGTTTCTTAATATTACTTACATATCACATACACATTTAATATTTTTTACATATAAGTCTCAATTGTCCAATCATTTTTCATCTCAATTGTGTTATCAGTTTTTCAGTATTATGCTTTTTTCTCTCTGTTATCCTTTATGATCCGTCATCAGATCATACAATCTCCTAAACAACACGTTGACCCCAACAGAACTCATCGGGGAAATCCAAACCATACTTTACAAGCACCCCCCTCCAAACTATTAACTCCAAAACGCAATTTGTCCAAGCACCTACTCGCCCATCTCCCCCTCGCAACACAACTCTCCACTCAAGCCCCATTTTGAGATAGATTTCCAACTCTAATATTGACTCATCCCGTCCCAATATCCCTGATAACTCCAGAAGTGGCAACAATATACCCGGGCCCGAAGTATTAAGCTTCTCGATTCCTTTATCTCCCTGCGTTTTATTTGCTTTCCTACTCTTCCAATTCGGTTCCCCGTGGACCACTTTGTGCCGGGGAAAATGTCCGTTTTGAGCCGCATTCATCATACAAGGCCCCGGTGCTGCTTCGTCCAGAAGAATATGATGTCATGGCGCAGTTTTATGGCACGCACGGATATATCACGCCAAGGGGCGATTATGCGAGACAAGTGCTTGGCGAGCTGGAAGACAGGGCTTGGCCGAGCATGAGTCCCGATGCTTTTCTTTGGGCTGCTCCTTTTCCTTCTTTTGGCCGCCCTTTTTTGTTGTTTCCATTCATTTCCTGGTCTTTATGTTTGGCTGGAAACTCGAGATTACACTTGGGGAAGAAAAAAGATAGCGAGTTAGCCGAGAAGAGTAGTTAGGGAAACGCACAAAAAAATATCCCCGTCCGAAAGTCCGCTTCTCTCTGAGTGGACGCAGTTTCGTGGAAACATGTTATTTTCGAGGGAGTGACCCTTGCAGGGATTCATATGATAATGTTTCACGGTGAGGAGAGTTGGAGTTAAAGGGGGATTCAAGCTGGAAGTGGTTTTCGAAGTTTTGTGCAATGTAACCCAAGCCTTGCTCTAAACGTGGAAAATATTTAATAAAATAGTTTTTAATTCAATTTCAATTTTAAAATGAATATCAAACTACTATTTCGTAACTTTTTTTTTAAATATTTGCAATTATATTGATCTTAATGAAATAAACGCATAAAGGAAACGAAAACAATTGAAAGTTATTAGGTTCAATAATATAAGATTTCCGATATTTGATTTGCAATGTGAATTCCTTGCATTATAAATATAATATTCTAAGTTTGAGAATTTTAAATCAATTTCAGCTAATCTCTTTGAAGACTGTCTTAAAAATAATATACTAATGCCTTATAAATCTAGCAACATTCTAGTATTAGCACCTTGGAAGAGTAAACGTGGAATTAAGGTATAGGACACAAACATTACCTGCTTCCCTAAGATTACCTACCGTGATTAGTGCTAGTAGTTGGTATCCAGTACCGGAAATACTGAGCTGTCCCCTTCAGTAACTGTTTATAGAAGCCAAACATGGTATTTTTCTTTTCTGTTAGAATTTTTTTTCTTATTTTCGTGTGCGGCGAGTTAATAACCATGTTTATTACTTTTTGTATAATCAATAAGGTTCAAGTGATAATGTTACATCATTTGAGGCAGCACTAGTGGCTGTAATGGGCTAGAGCTTGGTGTAGTTTGTTTCTTGGTTTGTGATCCGATTCCGAAGATGGAAGCCGCCGAGTTGGATATTTAACTTGTTCCTAATATCGCTCACTTGCGTGTTCTCACTATTTTTATGGATAAGCATGGTTAAAATGTGTGATATGTAATACCAAATGGTCTCAAATGCCTGTTCCTAAGCTTTGGAGTATTTTTGTATCATTTGTCGGGGTGGGGTGTATGCCTGCTCCGTCTCTGATGATAGTTTCATCTGATGATCCGTTAATGCACATCTGTAACAAATTACACTTTATATAAGTCAGAATTGTTCTAATTCCTTTAGCTTTGAGAATGGTCACAGATTCCCTTTTTGAAAAATGATCCATGAGATCCTATGTTATTGTAGTGTTTTAGAGAATACAAGCTGGTGAAATTTTTAGTCTTGACCTATAATTCCAGTTCATAAAGGTTCTGCGGAAGATATGAGCAATGCCTCGGCTGTCAGCCTTGTTTGGGAATTTAATTTATGACGAATGGCGTATATATTAGTATTCTGATTAAAATAATTGTTTAAGTGGGCGATATTTCGGTCCCTTACCTTATATGGAATATTTAGTTTTTTTCTAAATCATTCGTATTGTTAATTTGAAATGCTCTCCTAGACACGCGCATTTCCTTAGATCAGGTTATTAGGGAATCTAACAGTAATTCGGATTCAAAATAATAACTGTATTCACAACAAGCAGATTTGCATCCAAATATATGCCACTTTACATCCATGGCGGGATTTGAACTCGGACCCATTGCTGTCATTTCACTATTCTCCAATTACACTGTTAATATTAAATGAGTCAATGTCTCTTTATATAATCGAAAATTAAACGCATTATTAATTAGTATGAATTAATTACTTAGATTAAGTATCGTATTGCAATTCAAATTGTGTAACTATGGTATTTTTCAGATGGAAATGATATTTTGATAAAGGGTTACATTTAATTATAAAGTTAATGACACAACGCCAACATAACTCGATTAACTTGTAATAACAAAATTTAGAAGTTTTCTATGACGTAACAGGCATTCCATAATTTTATACTACTTTTATTTTAAATAACGTACGCAGACCAACTCCGAGAAAAAGTTGGGGTTTTCCGTTAAATGATTTTAAATCGATGTGTTCATATTTGCAAATTAAACCTACTAAAAATGATCTACTAACATACTGATAAATTTAACGCGATTATAAATATTCTAGGCATTACTGGTTTTGAAATGTATACAATCATTTATTAAAATATAAAGCCATTTTATCAGTACGAAAAATGTTCAGCTAACAATTAATTTTTTGACTAAACTATGTAAATACATCCCTCCCATTACTATTCCTTAAGCGATTTCAACATCGATGGTTTTGGTTGCATTTAAAAGTCAAGAATCGGGACGGCGGGAAAACCCCATAAAAGTAATTCACCCGAAAACGTGCTAAGCTTCCTGAATCGGAAACTTTCAGTGCTTTATCTCGCATGGTAATGCTCTGCAGCACCGAAAGTCCTCTTCAAATGAGTTTCCATGCCTTAAATGGCTTCATTTGCATGTTAAAGACTATTGCCAGCCGTCCCCCCCGGGGAGGGAGTGGGGGGGGGGGTCGCATTGAGCTGAATTCGAGTGAGTGCTTAAAATTAACAGGCAAAAGCAGAGAGTTCCATTTCTGCAGTAATTGGTAACTGATGATATCAAAGACTGTGTGGTGGGACACCAACAGAAATAAAGTGCGATCAAGGCTATGTGTTACGGAAGATGGCTTCTTTTCCACAGAATGCATTAGCCTGTGTTATTTCAGCATTAAATAGGAATCGTATTTGAAGGTGGTTGTTTTGTTTGTTCAATGGGTAGTTTGGGTTTCAACACATTGCTAGTTTTGGGGTTTCTTTTGTAATATTAGGTTTGTAATATTTTAATGTAAATTTATTTTAAATAAATAATAAATGTTGACTTTTGTGTAGTTATTAAATAACGTAAAGATTTTATAAATTGTTAAAAATAATTTGTTACGATGCCAAAATATAGACAAATAATTTAAAATCTTGTATGAACTTGTTGCCTGATAAAATGTATCAATGAGATCTGGTTAACTATTTTCGTATGAGTTACTACATTTTAACGTAAAGTATTAGGTTACATATTTTGTAAATGTTTTTTTCAATGAATATTGTATAACTTTTTTTTAAATTAAAGGTAAAAGCACATGAACGTTTCCATGAATTATCCGGGCATGTTTTTAGATCATATATAAATAGGTTGTTACAGAAGAGTATATAAAGAAAATCTATTAAACATGTGTTTTAATGAAGCTTATTCTCTCATAATGCAAATGTACCATACATTATAAATGTGTCTTTATTTGTAGATTTATGTACTGAAAATGTATCAATAGGGCAAAATCATGTACATGCAAAATCGTTTATAAAAATTATTGGATTTTTATAAATTCATCATAACTTTATAAAAGTTGAATATGCATATATATATATACGTCCCAAACCTCAATTTTCTAGCATAAATTAGGAAATATTATGTTGAAAGAAATTGTCATCTAAAACATTGGGATTTATTAACAAATATATCTATATGAAAATATTTAAAATTTTAATTAATACAATTGGAAAAAAATATGAATTAAATGCTCTTTAAGTAAAAAGCCCCAGCAAAAAAGTCAGCATAAAACCTTCATCAAAATTTTGAAATTGAAGGTTTTATGCAGGAAAACTGCAGTTTTTTTGAAGATCAATAAAATTAAAGGTTTTTATTTCAATATATCCTTCATTAAAACTGTAAAAAAAACCTTCATTAAAACCAGCAAGAAACCATTAATTTTTAATCATGAAGGGAAAATGCAAATATTTTAAAGGTTTTATGCAGGAAAATTAAAAACTTAAAAAAAACTGCAGTTTTTTGTTACAGTATCCTTTATAAAACCTTCAAAAAAACCTTCAATTTGACAATTTTGATGAAGGTTTCATGACTTTTTTTGCTGGGGCCTTATATATATTTTCTTCACCACTCAGAAGAAAGGAAAGTCGATCATGTATCAAACACAAAGTTTCACTGTCAAACCATTTCCCCCAAAGAATCAGCATGCACTTTTCAAATAATCCCCACAAAAAAATGTACCATTCGAGAAGGGAGGGGGAGGGAAATTCTTGATGATTTGGGGAAAGAGATGGGGGAAAACGAAAGAAGAGAAAAGCAAATTCCCTACAGAAATTGAAATCGAACCCGTAAGGGAATTTCATTTTCGAAATCGGATACTTAACGGTGCTAACGGGAACCCGGCTCACAATAGTTGCTAATGCCCCATCACATCTTCTTGATGTAACAATCTTGAAGAGAAGCTTCCTCAGCTATCGGATTTCTTCTATCGTTTTTTAAAGAAAAAAATGAAAGAAAGAAGTCAAATAAACATTATTTATTCAGCTTTCGCTCAGTGGCAATCTCGGGTTCGGTAAGAAAAGGACTGTTTGATGGGGAATGGATGAAATTCCTAGTTCTTTGTTCGATAGGGAATTCTGGATCAAAAATTTGAACGCTTTCCCAATTTGGAAGATTTTAAGTTCGAAGATTGCTACGTTAACTATAAGTGCCTGATCTAGCTGGATAGACTGTACATGTTCTAACAAACATATTTTTTTACAAATATATAGCTCTAAATTAAAATATATATATTTCAAGCGATATCTCAAAACAAATTTATATTACAAATATACAAATTTATATATTTACATTGTTGTTTAAGAAATAAGAATTCAGTGTGCATCGTATCGATGGGTTTTTCTTAATATAATTTATAAACCTCAGTTTCAGAAATCAAGTTATTAATATTTTGGAAAAATTATGTATACTAAAAAAATGGAAAGATGTTAGAGTAAAATATATGTTATTTGCTTCCTGTTACCTAACACCATAATAACATATTTGACTTGTAAATTTGTGTTATATTCCTTTACAAATTTTATAATGACATATAATTATATGTTCTGAAATTATTAGTAATGATCAATAATATTTTTTAAATAATCACTGTTGAAATGAAAACTTGACATCGCAAGATATATGCAGCAGTTGCTTTAGCTATTTTTAAAAATAATTTTATAGAATTTTTGATTTTGTTATTTGCTATTTCACATTACTTTTAGTTTAATAATACTTGTGATTGGTTCCATTAATATAACATTAGAAAAACGTTATTATGATTATTATTGTCTTCAAACTAATTTATTTAAAAGGTGTAAAAATATTGTTTTAAGAAACCTGAAATTATTTTGTAAATACTATTTTTTTGTGTTTAATTAATTTTAATTATTTTTTTAAAGATAACAAATATTTCAACATTCAAACATCAATGTTTTATTACATTATTACACATTTAATCTAATTTAATATTGTTTCAACTTAACGTCTGAAGCTTATGTACATATTGTTCATCCTACTTTTCATATTGGTAATCACACTCAATTAAAAATAGTTTTATAACTACTATATTTAACCTAAAATTATTATCTTATGTATTAAAATTGCTGAGTATTTAAAAAAAATGCGTTTAAAATAATTCACTTAAACAATTTTTTTAGCAAACCGTTGATAATGCTGCCATCTATGAATGAGAAGAAACGTTAAACTACCGAGATTTTTTGGCTATGAAAAATTCATTGATATATTTCGCCCTTACAACGAATGGGTGTGTGAGGTGGCTACTAATGCGATAATTATCACCCGTGCGTGATAGTTTCTTTGTTATTTATCAGTCGTTTCATAAATTTGTCTAGTTTAATGAATATATAATTTCGTTTATATTCGATATTTAACATGTATTAAAAAACCTTGAAATGTTTATTTACTAACATGTGGATCCAATTATACAATTATACGATTTCTATATTATTATTCTAGATTTTTTTCGGCATACTGATTAGGATTTTCAAAGATTCGAAATATATCGAAGTTTGGTAAGTAAAAATTAATTGTGACTTCGATATTGTAATTTTCGATTTAAGTCGGAATTTTTAGGCGGAACTACTATATTATGTCTGGTAGAACATTCGGGATGCCAAAAGTCACATACAGAAGAATTGCAGTTGTTTTTTAATAAATGTAGTAGTAATGCTTTAACAAAAGGGGCAAAGTATCTATATTTTTAATAAAAAAGGGGGAACTAAAATTAATGCTGCAGAACTTAACCTAATCATAACATATCGTAATAGTGGAAATATCTTTTATCAATATGTATGTATCGGAAACATCGATATATTAAAAATAACAATTAATCGAAAATATCGATACATTAGAAATAGCAATTAATTGAAAATATCGATATATTATAAATAAAAATTAATAGAAAATATCGATATATTAGAAATAGCAATTAATCGAAAATATCGATATATTATAAATAACAATTAATCGAAAATATCGATATATTAGAAATATCAATTAATCGAAAACATCGATATATTTGAACTATCGCTTATTGGATTGCGATTAATCGCGATGACAGAATGTCATCATCGCCCAAGACTAATACTGACAGACATAATTTTTTTTTTTGAAAAAAAAATATATATTTCGCGAAATAAATAAAAATCAAATATAATAATAGATTTCAATTCTATTTTTCGAATAAAAATTTTCAAATTCATTTCGATTTCTCCTTAACCCATTGCATTAAGCATCGATGCATATTCCACTTCCACAAGTTCCTCAGGAAAAAAAGTTTCCTTCCACGCATCCGCGAACTCCGGTCCCAGAATAAATATGCTGACCGCCGCACCGTCAAAGTGACCCTCGTCCCGTCAAAAGAAATAGAAAATGGCCGATCTAACCCAATGCCCCGTGAGTTTTTGCATCCACTTTGAGAACGGCTTTATTTTCACTCGCAGGACTCGGTTAAAGTCTGGAGCCAGAGCTCCGAGCAGATCCCGAACTCAAAAAGTGTATTTGACCGAGGAAAATCCGATAGACAAGACTGCTGAGTCTCGGATCATGGGGTTTCTTTGAAATATGCAACTATGCTGATATTCCGGAGCTGTTTGGACGAATGGAGAAATGCCCGTTTCCATTTGCTGGCCCCGAGTCTGTTTTTGTTTTTCGAGTGAGGGAGGGGGGACTTGTTTGAAAAATGGAATTTAAAGCAGTAGGCATGTTTTTTCTGGGCCATTACGCTTATATATTTTTTTTTTTGGGGGGGGGGGAGATTTAGAGAATTTAAATTGGAAAAGTGTAGTGGAAATAACTATGCTATATTGTTAGGTTTAATTAAGAAATCTAGAAATGTGGGAATATATTTAATGGTTGAGAAAAATAAAATCTGTAAAATGGTATTAGTTGACTGCTTTCTCTAGTTTAATACTTTTATTCAATTTAAACTTGCAGATTATTTTCCAATATATGTAAATACGGAAATTTAAATAAATTAGGAACAAAATGTAACATTTTTATTTAAAAATATTTTCCACATCTATATAAAAAAAAATGGAGTACATTTAAAAGTGAATATTTGCGTTGTATCAATATGTGGGAAATATAAAATATATTCGAAAATAATAATAGATATCATTGACTCATTAAAATAGGAGGTATCTACGACTTTGAAAAAAAAATCTTGAAAGTTTTAAATTTTCATTAGTAAATTTTTGTGTTATATTGTAAAATGCAATAAATTTTTTAAGAACAAAACATCAATCTTTAACAGTTCTTACTTTAAAAATGTATTTTGCAGCCTTTTTCAGAAGCAAAATCAAAGAATAAAATATTTCAGCAAGGGGGTTTGAATGTGTTTGTTTTTTTAAAAAAAGATACAACAAATAATGTCATACAAAATATTTTATTACACAAATGCTTCAATAAATATTTTAAAACGTAAACGTTTTATTTTAGCAATTAAATAAATACAAATTTTAATTAATGGTCAACAAGTGTTGATTCGGTTCTTGAATCATTCACAAGTGATATAGCTTCATGGAATGAAAATATTTTAATTTTTAAAATAATGCATCATAATATATAATTATTTACTCACCCATTTTAATCGTTTTTTTACTAGTTTTCATTTAGTTAATTTATATTTAAAACAAGTGAAAGAAAATTTGTCTATATATGGGTAATTATAATTAAATAAAAAACGAATTAATTAAAATTTAATTTTAATATTGTTAGCATACATTAAAGCTCTGAAAATGATTTTTGAAAGTTTTATGAGACTTATTAGCATGAAAATAAATATTATTATTTTTTATATTTAAATTTTGAAAGTTATCAAAAATAAAGAAAATTAATGTTTTATAAAATGCCATATATTTTAAAATAGTAAATCATATTTAAGTTTTTAATCAGGCCTAATTATTATATTACTCGCATAATATAACTGAAAGAACATACTTATTCATTTATATAAGCACATATTTATCTTTACAATGATTTAATTTAATATTGTTGAACAAATTTAATATTACAAATGATTATTTCGTAGTACTAATTTGAACACAAATTTTATACCACAGAAATATGAATTTTTATATATGACTTAACGGAATTTGTCATACATCTAATACATTTATGCAATTATTTTCCAAAATTTGGTTGCAATGGTTAAGCTTATTATCTTGTTTAATCAATTTTCAAAGTTATTGTATGTTATTTTTAATAATAAGCATTTATCAAGTTTATTCAAAAAACAATATTTTGCATGTTAAAATGAGTTAAAAAAACACTGACTGTTTTTAGTTGGAGAGTAAATACGTGAGTTGCTATTACAAAATATACAAAATTAGAAAGTACCTTAAAAATGGGTTACTTTGGCCAAGGGGTATTACTTTGCTCCAAACGAAAACTGAACTGAACCTTGCGTGCTACAAACTGATTGCATCAGGTTCGCAGGTTTAACCCAGTTAGCAGGTTTGAGCCAGTTCGCAGGTTTCAGCCAGTTCGAATGTTTGAACAAGATCGCTGGTTTAAGTCAGTTTACATGTTTGAACCAGATCGCAGGTTTAAGCCAGTTCGCATGTTTGAACCAGATCGCAGGTTTAAGCCAATTCGCATGTTTGAACCAGATCGCAGGTTTAAACCAGGCCGCAGGTTTGAGCCAGTTCGCGCATGTTTAAACCAAATCGCAGGTTTAAGTCAGTTCACATGTTTGAACCAGATCGCAGGTTTAAGCCAGTTCGCATGTTTGAACCAGATCGCAGGTTTAAGCCAAGCCGCAGTATTAGTTAGACAACCCCACTTTCAATAAAGTATTCAATATTCGTCACTGGGTAAGACAAAGTAACACGAATGTCCAATAAAGTAACCCGCTTTTGCGGTGTACAATTGACCAAATGTTTCTATAAATTAACAGTGTCAAAAAATATTTGAATATATATCAATACTTTCAGATTTGTTAAATACAGCATAAAAATATAAACATATATCTAAAATGAATTTTACTTATCGAAATTGTAGCACTTAAGTATTAATTAATGATATGTGAGTACCGTGTTTTAGTTTATGATGGGAAATGTTTTAGTCACTTAAGTGTATCTGATTATCATCTATGCTTTGGAAGACCAATTTCTGTTTAGTATTATCATTTTCCAAATATATTCATACTCTTGAAAGATACCAGTTAGAAAGATGGACCAAACATTTCATCATAAAACTTAAAATCATGTTACTTAAGGATATCACTCTTTATAAGAGATACGTTTAAATTGATTTAAAAACATTTGCAAGCAGAATTGATACTATGATAGTTTCCGTGAGTAAATTCTATAAACCTTAGAAAAGTGAAATAAATTTCGGTTACTATTTTTTTCCTTATACAAAAGTTATGAATGCTTCGATGAATTTAACTACGTAGTATGTTTAATATGCTGTATTAATTGATTTTTTTCTCACAATTATTTTTTTCAATCAAATTTCATTCAATTTTTTTATTGAACATCTCTTCCTATGGATTTTACGAAGTGATATAAGTAAATTTAACATGTAATTCGTTCAGTACATATCTGGAACAAAGAAGGGTTTTATAAGCATGCGATTCATACCACATACAATTACTGATATGAATTATTATTATCAAATAATCAGAACACTTTTTGTACAATAGACAATAATGTATTAGAATAAACGATATTTTTTTAGTTTTGTGTATCTCTTACAGAATACAAAATCTTATTTGTAACGTATAGAGTTATTATAGACTAGATATATACAGACCAGAAAGCTTTAAAAGTATTTTCCACATCAGACATGCGAAAGACAAAGCATCTCACTTTCTTAAAGAAGGAACAATACAGAATTTTAGAAAAACTTTACAGCAGAAAAACTCCCGCTCTTAAAACACGACCATATATCAGTATCAAGCTTTTCGTATTTTTCTTCAATACCTCAATCTTTATCACCATCAGCCATACTCATATAAAAATTAAAACAATCGCTCTTATGTTTGACATCCGTAGAATGCAATTTTTTTCTTCTAAATGCTAAAGTATGAACATCTCCTTAATGAGATTGAAATACATTCCAAAGTAAATCTTATGTGATTTTTAAATAAATATGATATTCAGTCAATGTTGATCTCAGTATCAATACTTCATATAAGTAGATCTTTATACATTTAATCGCCAGGAAAACTATAGCAATAAGCTTATCAAAATATCAATCGCATGCTATTCAAACATGAAACATTTCGCCCTTGCACAATATTCGCTCCGCCGACATAAAGTTTCATGATTTCGAAGGAAAATAAGTCTTGTCAAAGAAATCAAATTTAAAAATAAATAAATAACGTCTCCATTTTTTTTCTGATCAAACCTTAAATACTTGTTCGAAGATTTGAACTGTCTCCATTCTTTCAGAAACTTGGCACCTTTACTGTATTGTTGACCAGTATTCAACCAAGACTAATACAGAGGAAGTCAGAGAAAACCAGTTCTTCAATTCCCCTAATTCTTGAATCCGTACCGGAATCAGATGTACATTCATATATAGCACTTAGGCAAAAAACGATTTGATTACCAAGAATTCGATCGAACTGAGAATCACCTCTTGCGGTGCCGATCGCTATTTTTATGAAAAACAATATTCGAAGGATCGTCTGCCAGTTCCGGGTACAAATCGACGTCATGGAAGTACTCCCCCGTGTACCCTGTCGCGAAACCGGTACTGAGAATCTGTTCCTTCTCTCGTTCGGTCCACTTGAGGGGACCTCTCTGGTTCGAGGATATTATGTCCCGTTCCTGAGACCATCTCTGGGACACGGCCTGACGTTTCGCGTGCCGCAAGAGTCTCTGCCTTTCCTTTTCTGGAGAAGTACCGTATCGAATGTTGAGGATAGCATGATGCGAATGGATTCTGACGTCAACCTGATGCTGCCCCTGGGGAACCGGCGGGCGACCTTCCGTCTCGTCTTGCTTGCTCTCATGCACGGTTGTGTTGACAGCCGAGTTGCCGAGCCTCTGGAGTTGGTTGAGGTCATCCCCGACTCGCCTGGTGTTGTCCTTGACTAGATAAAACACGTCCAGGCCGTGGAAGGTCAGGTGAAGGTCAAGTATGTGGCAGTTGTTGAAGACGGCCGAAAACACGTCTTTTCGGATTATCTCGGCTCTTGCCGAGGCTCTTACCACGGCCCTGCCGTTGACGTTGGAGACTGTGATGCCTTTTCCGAAAGGTACGTTGTGGGTGCTGATTTTGGGTAGTGAGTTGTCGTTGAGCTGTTCTGTTTTGACTTTGGATCTCTGGACGCTGGTGAGTCGAGCGAATTTGAGAAGTTTTTGCTGCACTGAGCAAGTGAGTCCTGATATTAGTGGGACTGTTGGGAGGTCCAGAAACAGGGGTTCGAAGTCATCGTTGTTAGATAGTTGCGGTCCTCTGTTGTAAACTTCGTTTGCAGCCAAGTCCAAAGTGTCCAGATTTATTCCTTGATAGCGAATCCATTCTTTAAGATCTGTAACACAAAATATATAATTTTCTCAAATTATATATTATACCAAGATAAAAAAAAATCAATAAATATTTCAAATGTTTAAAATGTATGATTGAAATTGAATACACAAATTATACTTCACCTTAAATATTAAATTTAATTAAATATTAATTAATTTAAATATTAAATTTAATTAAATACTAATTAATTTAAATATTAAATTTAATTAAATATTAATTAATTTAAATATTAAATTTAATTAAATATTAATTAATTTAAATATTAAATTTAATTAAATATTAATTAATTTAAATATTAAATTAAATTAAATATTAAATATTAAATATTAAATATTAAATATTAAATATTAAATATTAAATATTAAATATTAAATATTAAATATTAAAAATTAAATATTAAATATTAAATTATATTATACTTAAATATTAAATATAAAAAAAAGAAACAAATATATATAATATAATATTTTGAGTCTTTGAATATCCAGAACCAACTAGTAAAATAATCCTTAAGAATAAACTGTATGTATAAATATGTTCTGTTCAGATTAACCGTTAATACTTAATTAAAATTTCATCGACTAAATAATGAAGTGAACAACTTCTGTTTTTGTTCAGTTATAATTGGGTTTTGAAGATACTCATTTAGTTTACTTTATTTTTAAAGCACTTTAAATTACTTTCAAGATCAAATTAACCCTCTGACGGAACTGAAGGACTTGAGGAGTCCATGGATTTTCAGTTTTCCTAGCAATACACACTTAATAATACACTCACTAAACAATACATTTTAAATTCATAAAAAAATTCGATGTTGAAATAGTTTTTGATTCTAAAGCATTGGAGTGTTTCTTGCGAACAATATTTATTAAAATAATAAAAGTTTAAAATATATTTAATATATATGTCTTGGAAATATAAAATAAACATTGATAGAGAAAAAACTTCACAATTTTGGCTCTTTTCTAACCGCTCAGATGGTAAAATGAAAAACAAAGATATAAATTTCCACTTTTGAGTACTGAAATTTTGGGTATTCTATAAAGTTTGAAATTTTATATTCGTTACAATAGTATTTATTTATATACGAAACATTACACATAATTTTAAAATTAAGAATTATGTTATATACCAGAAATTAAGGTTTTCTTTAAATTTAAGCATGCCATTTTGTTCTTGTTTTAATAAAGTATGCATATATCGTTTTTATAAAGCATTACCTAATTAAAAAACATTAATTCCAAATATCTTAGCATGGTCATTTAATGATTTTACACTTTAGTACATTTAATTTTTTTTTTCCATTTGTTTAGTGTCTAAACTGTTATTGCATATTGAAGAAATTTATAAGTATAATTTTTCTACTCATAAATATAAGAAGTTTTACCTTCTATTATATATTTTTAAATTCATAACGAATGAAGAGTTTATAAGTAATCTTCCGATTGGGCAGAAAATTAAAGAAATTATAAAATTGATATATCTGTTAAAGAGTATAAATTATATTTTTTATTAAACTTATTATGTTTTTTTTAAATATTGTTTATTGTTTAGAAGATGGCTTTTAATTAACTAATTTACTCCAATAAAAATAATTGAAAAATATAGCATGTTTATGAATTTATAAATGGTGTGTATTGCTGAAAACACTGGTGATTTCATAACGGAAAATTCCGGACAGCCTATCGGTGGGTTAATAAATTTTTAAGATATATCGCACAATATCACTTAAACTAGATATATAATAGTTAAATTACATATTAACATACATAAAATAATTTAAAGACGTACATTTTTCCTATTGCTGAGAAAACATCACATGTTTGTTCATGATACCTTAAAACCCCTATTTCAGTTAGCTTAATTAACAAACTAAGTTTTAGTGTTTAACACATTTTATAAAACAAGATTTGTTTGTATTATTATGCCTTTTAAAATAGATAAGTGCTCATGGCAAGATCTGCTAGTAAAAACTTCAATAATAAATTTTGTAAGATTCTCTTTTAAGTTCGTCTTTAAAGTATTTTAAAGATGTACATTTTCTATTGCTGAGAAAACACCACATGTTTCGTTCATGATACCTTAAAAACTTAATTTCATTCAGCCTAATTAGGAAACTAATGTTTAGTGTTTAACACATTTTATATAACAACATTTGTCTGTGTTACTATGCCTTTTAAAATAAAATAAAAGTGTTCATGCTAAGATTTTTAAGCGCAAAACTTCAATAGCAAAGTTTGTAAGACATTCTCTTTAGAAAGCAACCCTTTAAATCATTTTAGGAAGCGCATCCCCGAAAAAAATTATAAAACGAGAAACATGAAAAATTCCGAAAATGACTGAAGGATTTTATTTGAGATCCAAAGAACAAGAAACACATGCTGTCGTAGGCGAAGACTTGCAGCGGATCCCGTAACGTTTTTGTAGCTTTTGCAGATTATTGGAAACCGATACACAAGGCGGGGGGGGGGGGGGGGGGGGAAGGGCAGGACGAAAGAAATAAGTCAACTCTTTCTAGTTTGATGATGTTGGGGAATGAATTTAAAGGACGAGGAGAAGACAACGTCCCCTCGTTTGAATAAAAAACAAAGATACAGAAGGTACCCAATCGTCTTTTTTTTTTTTTCGTTCCTGCCGCTTCTCAATTTCTTTTGTTCTCATCGGCAAATAGGAGGTGGGTTTGATATTGGAATTTATGTTTTTTTCTGCCGTGTTTCTCTTGAAATCAAGTCCCACGTAGATTCAAGTTTTTTTTTTCACTTCAAACACAATTTATCGAAGTAAATTTCGACGCTCGACTTTGTCAAATATTTTGAACGGGATCTTGTGAAACATCGGGTGAAGTACCACAATCGTAAGTCAATAATCATTGAAATTAAATTCTATGTAATATACTTGATAAGTTAAAATAAATCTTTTTTTTTATCACGAAGTGTTTCCATCGCCTATAACCAATTTAAATTCTTCCATTTTATTACTTCATATATTGTTATGTTTTTTCTTTAATTCCATATAAAATGGTATAAATGTTTGATATAAAGTTATAAAAAAGTAACTTATCAAAATTGATGTTTTTTATAGTTACTATATGGAGTGTATTTTATGAAATGATTCAATTTTTTAAAATATTTACTATTAAATTTAAGCATTGTAATAGGGGAAGCAGGGACAATGAAGGGAATCGGGACAAAACTGTTACGGGGAATTTTTCCCCTGTAAATGTTGCCACCTATCGGATTTTACTATTAAATTTAAGCATTGTAATAGGGGAAACAGAATGAGGGGAATCGGGATAAACTTTTACGGGGAATTTTTCCCCTGTAAATATTGACACCTATCGGATTCTTTTTAGAATTTAATCAGTAAACTCGACGTGTTACGTGTATGGCCATTTGCATGGTACATATGCTTCGCTTTATGGTTAACTAAAGGTAGTTGCATTTTTACAGTGTTTTACAATAATTCAAGTTGATATTTCGTGTTTTAATTGCATATATGAGGGTAATCCATAATTATTGGTTATACTATCTTGTTGTAATATTTTTAAGCTAAAAAAATATTTTGTGTTATTAATACGAAAAACTTTAACCAAAAGCCGAAACTCAAGAACTTATTAGCAAGGCAAGTTGTCGAAGGAGGGGTGTCCAATTACAGGGGGAAACTTGAAGATGACAAGAAGCGCCTATACTGTCCAGTTTATTCAGAGGTGGGGTGTATTAGGTGAAGTTATTGTGGACAGTGGAGTCATAACTTTTGTGCAAATAGAAATGAGAGTGAAGATGAAGAAGATTTCCATGCGTGTGTTTTGTGTAAAAGTTAATTCATGTAACGGTTAATACAAGTTTAAACAATTGTTTACTTGCGACAAATTAAAATTTAATTTTGCTTTATTGCAATTTTTACTTCTAAGAGCAAACCGTTAGAACATCCCGTCTTCCCAATCATGGGGGTGAAGAAGGAGCAAAAGCTCTTTCTTGAAGATATTCATTACTTCAAAAATTAAGAAGATATTTTAAGTTTTAATGACATTTCTATGTAGATAAATATCCAAATAAAAACATTTCTTGTAAAAAAACTAATTATAATTTCATTTAGTTATAAAATGCCACCAAACCTTAACTATCCTATCTTGCCCCACACTTCCACAAATAGTGAATTATAATCCTAAACTATTTATGTTTACTTAAAATGAAAGTTATTTTTTTAATTAAAATAACGAAATCAGAAAAGCATAAAGTTTTGAAATGCACATGTTAGTTTTATATAAGTTACTCTTATAAATTACATATCGTCTAATTTTACCAAATCTTATTCTTGTGGCTGCTAAAAATTGTATACCAGAATTTGTAAAATAAATCCTTTACAGTTATCAAAATTTATCAATCATAATCAGTTCAGAAGAAATTAATAGTCACAGTTTTTTTAAACACATAATCAGTTCATATATATTTTTGATTAGACATTTTAAGCTATCATGAGCTTTTATTTAAATTTCGAATGTAATTGCTAAAAATAGCTTCCTAAATTTGAACATCACAATACGATACATACACTGCGCAACAAAGTATGTCTTTACTTCATCTCAGAACTTCCTGTCACGTAATAAACGCTATTTACATATGTAAAGACAGACTCTCTCTGTCTCAACGCAGTTCATTTGTAGGGCACTAATCCAATCTAGAACTCAGAAATCTTACTGACACTCTTTTCAATGTATTCTTATTTGTCCTTGCCGAATGTAGTTCAAAGACAAAGGAATTTTACTCTAAGGATATTTGTAATCAGTCTCGGTTAACTCTCTCCAACGAAGATTTTTATTTCGTGTATGAAAACACTTGTTTTATAGATTGCTTTCTCCGCTAATCAAGTCAAATATTGGAACTGTGTCAATTGTATCCCAATTTAAATTGGAGGAAATAGATCCTGCCCTTTTCCCATCACTCTATTTTTAACTCACAAACTTTTTAAACAAATAAACATAATTATGTGAGTCTACGAAGTTCAATGCAGAAAAAATGCCGGGTAGCTGTGGATATTTTATCATCATAATATTTCAACTTTATTAACTCTGATATCGGCTGTCACGGAATTTCCCGCACCAGTTATTTCTGCATTCCACATTATCTTTAAAAAATATTTTATTTTTACAATATTTTTCAAGTCTGTTTAATATCGGAATAAATTAAAATATATCTTTTTTAAAACAATCCATATTTTTTTTAATTAAATACATTTTATAAATGTTTATTTTAGATAGTTTTCCAGAGAAAACAACCTTACAATTTCAGTAATTTTCAGTCTCCTCAAACGGTTAAAAAATTTAAATAAATATATATTATTCATTTTAAAAGCAAAATGCATGGAGAATAACGTTATAATAATTTGATACAATCAAATAAATTTTGTTTGTAAGATGAATAAGTAATATAGTCAGAAACAAAAATATCAAATAACATGTCATAGATCCTAAAAAAATAATATTTTTGATAAAGTTTAAGAGCAATTTATTAAAATATTTATTATATGTAGATACTTTTGAATCTGTAAATGTAGCCACCCGTAAATAAGTTTTGATAAATTTTTCATGTTTCAATTTAAATATAACAGTTTGATATTATTAAAAATATTATTTTTAAAGCCTTTTGTAATTACATATATTAAGATATTTGTGTAATACATCCAAGTTTATGCAGCTTCAAATATCTTAGGCAATAATATTTCTATTAGTGAAATAGTATTGTTTAATAGTACTGTTTCAAATCTCTTAATTTACTCCGGACTTCATTTAATAGATAAATTAGAAAATGTCTGTTTGCAGACCTTCATTACGTTTTAGTTTGAAGCTTAAACTACAAAAATTAAATTATGTTTAAAGCAAATCCGAACGTAATTTAAACAAGTTCAATCGTAGGTATCAACCCATTTGCGCATTTGTGAGCAATACTATCTCAAGCATCGTATCGCATGTTCTGCGTAGCACTGAACTGTGGATTCGTAATTGCATCACAAGAGTCCAAATGATTACCGTTACTATGCAGAATTAAGTTAATTGAAATCCATGCTCGGTGGATGGGACATGTCCTACTGGCCACCGATGATTGGGACACACCCATCAACCGGATCTTGCACAATACTCTCAAAATTACTCGTCATTTCAATTCCGATGTATCTCAATAACAGTGGGATATATCCCAATGTGCTTCTATTGGAAGAGGAAATAGTATTGGAAATCTATAAAGGGTATGAGGCTAAGCGGAATGTCGTTCTCCAAAGTATTAAAAGTGCAATTAAGGGGACTTGGTACCCTTTGATTTGAGAAAATCGATGAAAATATCAATTTTTCTTTTTTTTGCTTAAAATATGCTCTTATACATATAGTTCATTATTACAAAGTTTTGAAACGATCTGATAATTATAAATGTAATAAAAATGCGTTTCATTACTTTCACAGCACTTAAAATGCTACGTCCATTTCGATGTTTAAATTTTTGACACAACAGCTTTTGGTCATTTATTTAAAGAAAAATCACCTAAGAACAAGTTGAACGTGTTTATCTGTGACTGTATCTACCACATCACGTGTTTGTTTACTTTTTCTTACCGTGGTTTGATATAATTTTAAATTTGAAGGTACAAGGAGACGTATTTGCCAAAGGCGACGTATTTAACAAATGTAATACATGTTTTTGCTATTGTCAAAGCCCATTCTAAAGTGTTTTATGGTATGGAATATGTATTTTCAATGCATTCAGTTGTATTAGTATGGTTTCTAACACAAAATTAGTGTAAAACAATATTTTAGACATTATTATTTTGATTTTAACAGATTTTTCTAAAAAATTTACTTTTGTTATCATTTTAAAACTGAGTACATAATAGTGATTTAATGTACTCCAATTAAATAATAGAAACCGGAATTTTATATGTATGCAAGTAGTTATAAAATTAATTATGTGTGAAGAAAATCTCAAATGTATTCATCGAGTTATTTGGATTTGAAATGTTTAAACTGATTTATCTCAGTTTGTGTTTTTTGCATATGCCACGGTATTTAAAATAAGAATACTTTCTCAAATATTATTCAAATGACTTGATTTTTTTTCTGAAATTCCCGTATAACCTATTTAAAACAATCAAGGATGGGTTTTGCAAAATAATGAAAAGAAAAAAATTAAAAATTAAAAAGTGGACTAAATCATGTTTTTTACTATTTTTTTGCATATACATCGAAATTTTATTTTTTTTCTCCAGAACTAAAACAGTAATTTCAAATTCGATCCTAAAAGTTATAAAGTATAGTACAGTGAATGTAAGAAAAAAAAATCTTTACAAAATATTAAAAACTGAAAAAGAAAAACCATTTTTAAAAAAGTTAAATTTTTAAGATAAAAATTAAATTTTGAAAAATATACTCATAAAAACATTTTTTTTGTTGCTAAAACAATGTTATATAATAATAACCTTCAATAATATGTGTAAAATATATATGTAAATTATTTAATAAAAAAAATTATTCCAAAGGTACCGAGTCCCCTTAAGCTATGTATAGATGCTCAATAAATATTTATTAGATAACTGTGTATTGGGAATAACGTGCACTTAATGCGTTTAAATAAATGTTAATATGAAATTAACTTCTCGACGCTCACGTTCAGCTAAGCTACCTTTAGTTTTTCCATCAATGCATCCAGTTTTTAAACTCATAAAAATATTCCATTTTACAATATTTTATTTAATATCATTTTTTTAGGTATAACTTAAAAGCTGTCTCTTTACAATGAATTAAACTTTAGGTAAAAATATTAAAATGCACGTCTAAAAAAAAAAATGTTTAGACACTCAAACAGTGAAAATAACTTTCAAATTGCTAAAATAGCGTGATCGTCAGTGGGTTAAAATGTGCAAAAATATGTATTTGTTAAAAGTATAAAGTTTTTATAATTATTATATATATTTGTGACATATTTCAATGTTTTTGTAACAAATCATCACTGACTGGATGTAAATACCCAAATAAAATAATGACTAAAGTAAGTTATATTTTGGTAAATAGAACATGCAAGAAGACTCGAAGTTCTTGGAAGGAACTTATGAGTTAATGTGATGATAAGTACCTTTTTTGGTTGTTTCAGCTAATACTGGCAGTTTGGTAGCAGACTTTTTTATATTACCTTCCATTACAGATCTTTGACATTTTAAATATATTGGCTTGTTAAATTCGGAACTTATATAATAACGTATAGAAATGCAGCAACCAATTGTATATATATAAAGTGGCGTTGGAGAAATAAGCTAATATACAAAATTAGATTTCTTTTGAAATTACATCAAATATTCTACTTACCTAATTTGTTTTTAAGTCCATGATTGACATTCACCGGGTCATTCTCATTGAATCTGTACAGATGTAGTCGTTTCGGATTGGCCAAAGACTCCAGTATATCATCCCATCCCGGCGTCATCCACTGTCCAACCAGAGAATCGTACACCCTGTCTCCGAAATGAATGAGTCCTGTCATCGGGTCCAGCAAACCCCCTTGAAAGTCCACCGGCAAATAAAAATTGGGATTGGAATCAAACAGGACGTGGCCGTAGGGTCCCCGATGAATCTCCTTCACCACGTCACCATACACGTCATACACCAGCAACGGGCTTCCCGTGTGGTCCGTGGCAATGTAAAAGCTCTCTTTGTTCAGAAGTATGAACATAGGATAGTTCCTATCGTCGTACATAAGAGTAATGGTGCGGCCGTCTGCGTTGTTGTATATGTGGGTCACATCAAACGGCTGTTCGGTGTCTGCATAAAAGAACTGCGTGACGTTGCCTACATTGTCCTTCCTCACTGATAGTCTTCCCCTTCCGTCGTAATAGTAATCAATGTCATATCGGCCAACCCTGAAAGCACGTGTCAGTTGCCTCTTGGTGTTGTACACGAATCGTTCTTCGCCCCTTTGTGTGACGAAGCCACGCCCATCGAGGACGTAGGGCGTTTCGCCGAAACTGACGATCCTGTCCCCGGCGTCGTGAAGTATGTCGATCTTGTTGCCCATGTACTGCATGGTGATCATGTTTCCGTTCTGGTCGTAGTGGAACTTCCAGTGGTCCCTGCCCACCATCTCCACCAGTTGTCCGTCTTCGTCGTACGTGTAGTTCTGCACTCGGACTTTGGACACGCCCAAGTGCTTCATGTAGATTTTGGATTGGGTGACGGCGTTGCGATTGTCGTATTGCATGTCCACTCTGTATACCTGCAAAAAAAATAACAAAGGAATGTATAAACAGGTTGAAATTAATATTCATACGGAGGACCAAAATTTCCCGACATATTTTATATAAGATTAAGTAATTGGAGCAAGAGAGCGTTGTTTAAGAAATCCGGCTTCTCACAATGAAATGCTTTTTAAGCAAATAAATAATTTTAAAATTTCGTCACAGATAACGCTGTAACTTAAAAACATAAGAAGAAAACAACAAAACTCTTCGCAATCAGTTACATTTTGGTATAAGCAGTTATAGATAATTTATTTTGTGTACTTTACTAACATTCAATGTTTAAGTTATTTGTAGTTCGATTCCAAATGATATTTAAAGTCAATTCACATATTCGGGTTTGGAGGATTTTTTTAAACGTTTTTAAGTACAGTTACAGATGGATACCGCTATCAATAACTGTATTTTCATTTGCTTAAAAATACTTTACACTATAAAAAACCTTTTAGTTCAAACTATTCGGAAGAAAGCTGAAATCGATTGTATAATTTTACTCCAATTGTTTGATCTTATAATTAAATTTAAAATGTGTAAGGGACTTTAGGTACATATATTTGGGTAGAAACTAGATTGAACACCAATTTTAACACACACTTAATTTAACATCCAGAAGTAGGTTTATTCATTCCTTTCATTTTTTAGTCAAACATGGATTTTTTAATTTTTAATTTATTGAAAATGCTTTTTTTATATTTTTAAACACACTTAATCTACAAAAAAAAGCATTTTTATAATTATGTTAATATTTACATTTTGACAGAAATTTATTTAAAAATAAACACCACACCTTTTTTTATCTAATGATAAAACATTATTTATAGCTAAAGTGTATTTTAGGCTTTTAGAAAATATTTTTAATGAAAGGAAATTAATGCCTCTTTATTTCATGATGACGAATTTTTATTAAAATATTTCAAGAATGTTTGTAATATTCCTGCTTTTTTATATTATTAATTTTTATTAATATTTCTTATCGACATATTTTGTTTGTACTAAAATTAATTATCCCATTATAAAAATAAATCCCATTCAGTTTACATTCCATTCGTACGCACGAGTATAAAATTTCAAACATATTAAAATTATTAGATATACATTAATTAATTAATTTTTGAAAACTAATTAAAACGTATTTCTTTTGCATGATTTATTATTTTACAATAATTTCCTAACTAAAACAAGAATAACGTTTTGAATAAAAATGCATTATAAGCATATTACTCTCCCGTAATTAAATACGAGTACCCAATTAATTTAAAACAAGTTTCGCTTTCGGAATATTAATACTTTAAAACCACTTTCTTATGCTCAACAGCTTTCTATAACGGCATTAATAAATAATTATATTTAAATATATCATATCGCATATTTATTACAAGCTTTTTAAACATTACTAGGGTGCCGCGCCCCTTCCTCGTTAAACCTCGTCCACCCACACGCATCCCTCGTTGCCTTACTTCGCAACTTCGCTCATATTAATTCACGCCTTTCTTGCGTTTTAGTTTAATATGAACCGTTTGATAAAGTCATTTTACTGTTTTTTTTAATTTTGAGATATAGATGGCGCCACAATGATAACTTTTCGTGTTTTTTTTTCAAAGCGTAAAAACACTCTTTATTTATAAATATTTTATAGTTATGACATGTTCTGGCACATCTACAGTTCACTGTCTTTCAAATGAAACCTTGATCATAAAAATTGGTTAAATAGTTTAGGAGGAGCGACTGTAACAATATATCGCTTCGCCTATTAAATATATGGATGCTAGAAGTTAATAAAAGGGATTTTAGTAAGGGGTCGGTGTAGTATATTTTTTAACGTCATCGTGAAATATCCTACCTCTTTATCGCTGATGACAATGGACAGGAATTTGAGCCTGTAGAGTGGATCCATCTGCCTCGTGACAGATGCAACGCCATCCGAAACGATAGATTCATTGTGAAATCTCTCGTAGCATCGGAAGGGACCGATCTGCTCTTTACGACCTGTCGTCATGTTAGTGGAGTATTCCATGGGCATCAGCTGGGCATTCCCGATCTTTGGGACGATCATAACAAGCCTCTGCATGCCGTCGTAGGAGTAGGTGAAGACGGCGTTAGTCAAGAGGAAGGGGCTGTTGAATTTCATCTTCCATCGGATGAGGGCTGAACCTGGAGAGAGAATATGTGATGCAGGTCAGTGGTGGATCTTATATTAACATACACGAGGTGATGAAAATTACACAATAGTTAGTTAAGCAATGTATAATTTATATTGTTATGTGGTGTATAAAGATCTTATACACGAAAATTTTAGTTAGAAGTGTGAAATGATGAGAATCCACTTTTTATTTGTTTTCTTTCGATTTTCAGAGATGTATGTTAGTTAATAGAATAATTTAATTGCATCAATTTGTTAAACGGTAAAAACAATTACAGCTTTAAAAAACGTTAAAATATTAGAATACTGTGATAGTAGTTAGTTATAAAATGGTAAATGTTTTTAATTATTAGTTATGGTTTTCGATATTATTTTTTAAGTAATATATATATTTTAAAAATGGTTTCTGTAAAAAAAATATTAAGCTACCAAAAATACTAATTCAGGAGTGTATAGAAATGTATTTAAGAAAAAGTGTTTCCAAGAAAATTCTTAAAAATAAATTTAAAAAAAGCCTTATTTACTGAATGAATGCTAAATTTATCAGACAATTACCAATTCAATATTATACTACTACTTATTTTTATCTATCAATTTAACGAACAAGAAAACTAAAATTCCCCGAATCAATTGAGACTAGATTCCATCCGGATAATCGAATATCCGAATAATTTTATAATTCACCAAAAATAGGTTATTTCTTATTAATAAACGAATGTTGCTTTGGTATGTAAAGTAATTTAATGACTATTAAAAACAATATCATTCACCTATAAGAAACTTTTAAAGTATAGATTTTGCTGATTTTTTTTTCTCAAAGCAATCTGGATAATTGGCGATCCGCTTTGTTTGATCCGGATTACCGGATTTCGCGTAGTTGGAGTTCTACTGTATTTATTTTCTAATTTTATTTTAGGAAATGTATTTAACCCACTGACTGTAACATGATTTTTAATAATTTTATAGCTCTTTTAACTGTTTGGAAATTGAAAATTTTTTACATGGCCATGCTTTTATATATATATATATATATATATATATATATATATATATATATATATATATATATATATATATATATATATATATATATATATATATATATATATATATATATATATATATATATATATATATATATATATATATATATATATATATATATATATATATATATATATATATATATATATATATATATATATATATATATATATAAATATATATATATATATATATATATTGACTAATTATAAAGGTATAGCTTGCAAGTTGTACCTCAAACCTTTAATTATAAAACATTGTAAAATGAAGTACGTTTATTAATTTAAAAATTGCGTGCATTGCCAGAAAAACTGAAGAAACCTGGACGTATATATACGACATTGAGCGTCAGAGGTTAAAATTGTTTTATTTGATTGTAAACAATATTTTTATTGTAAACATTTCTAAAATAAACTTTGGGTATTTCACCTCAAATCACATATAATCGTATATTTCCAAAACAAGTACACTCAAACCTGTTTTTGTGCGGTCTTTTTGTATGCGATTTTTTTTGTGTGAAACAACAGTCGTCTCAAAAACTGATCACTGACTACATGGTAACTGAAAAAAAGTCAATTCTAAACGAGTGCGAGGTAGTATCTTCAAATGACGAAAGCGATTTTGAACTAAGTTCGCATATTGTCAGACTACGGAGGATAATGGTTATACGTTTTGAATTGTTTTGTATGTGTAAAATAAGTACATATGTAAATAAAATATTTAAAAATGTTCGCATGTGTATTTTCTAAATCAGATTCCAAAAGGTTTGGCGAGATTCCAAGTAGCTGTCAAGCCTCGTGTCTTGATTTCGTTTAAAAAAGCAATTCCTGGTTATTTCGTAATGTTTTGAGTTATTTTTCTATGTGATACTTTTTTTATGCAGTCCCTATTCACCACATAAAACAAATATTTTTTAATTGTGTTGCGAAAACTATTTTTTATAGCTACTCGTGAAGTTTTGTGCGAATTTTTTTATGCGTTTTTTATGCGGTCCCTATCCACCGCACAAAAGCAGGTTTGAGTGTATATACAACTACAACTTAAAATCAACATCTCAAATATCTCACCTTTATAAATATACTCGCTAACAATCTCCACATCCTGTGTCTTCCACGCTTCAAAGTTCACGAAACCGGACTCGCTGTAATTCCTCTCGATCTTTCCACCCCCGTAAACAATCGCAGTCAGCATCATCCTATCGTCGTATCGGTACAAGGCCCTCCCCAGATCTCCCGGATACGTCTTGAGCAGGGGCAGCTTCTGGTCATTGAAATGCACGACGTAAGACCCGGTGTTTCCTGGAGGTGTGTAGAGAAGTTTGTAGAAACCGATGGACACATACGTCGTGAATGTGTGGCGGGAACCTTTCGGGGTTGTCACGTATTTGAGGCCGCCGTTGTCGTCGTAGTGGTAAGTGAATTTCCGACCGCTGGGAAGGGTTATTTTCGCTGGCTGGAAATATAACATACAATTTGTGTATGGTATGCAGAAGGTGTATGTTTAAAATACTCTTGTCAGATACGATGTATGGTCATTGTGAAAAAGGTAATCCAATAATGAGGGGTGTATGTGAAGCGAGAGTTTTTTTATATTATATATTTTGAACATTCAACAGATGATAATGAAATTTACTTCACAATAAAACCTTAAAGCAAATACAAAATGAGTTTTTAAGATATGTTTTATATTCTCTACACAATGTTCTTTTAAAATGTATGAAATAATATTCAACTTGGCACGAACATATGTATCCCAAATTTTGATATTTTCACTTAAATTATTTTAACACCGTCATAGTAATTTTTTTCTTCGAATTTCCGTTATATTCATTTTCAAAATTAGATTTCATATATTTTGATATTCCTCTGCATATGCTATCCTGTTCATTGTCTGGCCCATATGGTCTTTTGGAATACTAAGCGTCATATGTCATACTAAGCGTAAGACATGTGACGCTGACCAAGAAAGGGTTAATAAAATTTGCTTTACTATGGTTTCCTATAATACTATGGTTTCCATAAATAATTAATTTATATGATTTACTTAAATAGCAAGGTATAAGGTAAAGTATTATTTACCTAGTAACCTCAAGTAATTAATGAAATGAAAATTATACATAACGAAGGATGTAAGAGTTATTTTATACTTCTTTTAACGTAATATTAATCAAAAAACCGTTTTCTTGTACGTGATTGTCTCGAATTTGCCATTCAGAAAACCTATAACCGAATGACTTTTATTCTGGTTATATGAATAATCTTCAAGCAAAATGCTCTATCCACTGTTAAGTACACTGAATATATGTTTTATTTAATAAATAAATTAGTGAGCGCATGGCATAAATAATATGCTGAGCATATGATATGTGATCAAAAGTCTTTTTCTTGTACTGATCTGGTTATACAAAAAACTCAGAAAAATGTATAGCTGAATAAGTTTTATTCTGGTTATATGAATAATCTTCAAACTAAAAGCTATCCACTGTTAAATATAATATATCTATGTTATATTTAATTAATAAAATAGTGCCCCTTAATTTACTTTCTTACTCAGATAGATTATTTATCCATTACCAAACGGTTCATAATGCCACATTATCAAAATAACCTTACCGTTGTTTTCAACTCGTACGAAAACTTCATGGCAGGCACATCCGGATTTTTGACCTCTGTCAGGTGTCCCATGCGGTCATAAGCATATGTTTCCGACAAGACCCCTTGCTGCCATCCAGACAATCTTCCTAATCTTTCGTACATCAAATTCAAAGGCAGCCTGGTGTCGGTCGGAAGCCACTGAACGGGTCTGGAAAAACTGTCGTACTGCACCACTAGAAAGGGTCTTCTGGAACTGTTGTAAAGGATTTCTCTACCAGCCACCCAATCGTATTCCACAGTGAGGAGTTGAGTGTCGTTTATCTGGTTTTAAAAGTAAAATTAATTTTTTTTTATAGAAAACTAAAATTTATATCGCCTTAATTAAATTTGCAAATTTAAATTATATTATAATTATAAAAAAACGGTGTTTGGATGTGTTGGCAATTAATTATTATTTATGTTTTATCGTTCAGTTTCTCGGTTATTCTTTGCTTACTTCGTTATGATAGGCTCTTAATCCTAAAATTGGGTTGTGTTAATATTTTTAGTATTTTAGCTATTTAATCTGGGATTTAGGTGGCCTGGTTGAAATAGCACCAAGCAGTTATAGAAGTGTTGTTAAGTTGATTTTTATCGTTTGAACAATCAGTAGGGGGCTGGTGTACCTTAAACGTGTCGATATCCAAACGAGTTGGTTGTGGTGTACAAGATCGGAGAGTAAGGTGCAAAATCAGATGCTGTCACATTCATTTAAACATGGTTTCAAAATTGTTGACTCACATTTATTTCATAATAGAACTCAAACCGCTGATATAAGTCCATTGCGTAACTCTAGTGTGACGTAAATTCAGCTAAACAACACTATAATCGAGTCAAAATAAAATTTTCTTGTGTTTGCTTCACGATACATTTAAGTTATTTATAGAAGTAATAACGAAGGGTTCAAAATAAAGACACAACTACACTACATGTACATTTTAAATCAGGTTCAAATGACAAGGACATCAGCACGTGTTTCACCATTTCTCTCAAACCTTCCGCACCACAATCACCGTGAGAACCACCATGAGCCTCTATATATTTACCACATATCCCCTTCAATACAATGAATGTAGGAAAATGTAATTGTGTTGGAATAAACTGACTAAAAATTTAGTTTGGGAAACATATCTTGATTTAGGTTAGCACGCCCTGGGAACTATTGAATATATAACTGAACTATTTAGGTGCGTGCAATTGAAAAACTCAAATTATTTCCTCTCATGCAGTAATTATCGGACAAGCAACTATCGGACTAAATATATTTTCGCTCCATACCGGGCTAACAACTTCGGCAAATAATCGAAAATTTGGCGATTTTGTATGGATTGCGATAATACGAGTTTGACGATTTTTCATCTTTAATTTGGCAATTTCGAAATTTGAAACATGGTAGCCTTAATTCGAATACAATTAAAATAACCGCCGGACAATTGCTAATTGATTTTTTAGTCACTCAGTTGATAATCGCCAAGCGATTGTTGCAGTGCCTTAAGTGTTTAGAAAAATTTAAACAGCTTATTTTTTTTTCAGTGTACAATATGAGATTTTTGTGATACTTTGCTTGTCCTATTATTTTATCTTGTATCACAAAAAATGTTAAGTAGGTAAGGATATTCACAAGTATAAAAACCTTACCACCACACATGCCTTTTCAAGAACTAAACAGATTTTAGGTTATTCATAAATACTACAATGCATCTATTCATTTTAGAATGGATAAAAACACTCCAATGCTTTCTTCAAATACTTCCTAACTCTAAAAAAAATACTTGTTGAAGAACAATGCAAAAAATGCTGTAGGCTTACAGAAAATCTCACTAGATTTTCTCTGAATCAAAAATCCCTGAAGTACTCTAATGACTTCAATTGTTAATTCTATGATGCATTGTTTTCTTCGTCCCTGAGAATGTTCTCCTCTGTCTTGAGCACACCGTGCAACTTTGGAGTGCGATTCATTAGGAAAAAAATGTGCAGTTTCTATGGAAAAAGATGCAGCTGAAAAAAATCTATTCTTAAAAAACCCTTTGAAGTCCTGGAGTACCACTTAACTCGTCAGACTAGTTGGATGATACTCCACGATATTTCTTTTGTTTCATATCACACGTGGTTCTCGGCTATAGACTGATAATTATAAGGATATTTTATATTATATTTCCTTCTTGGGTGTTTTCGGAAATAAAAGTTTAATTAATTTTCTCAATGGCTTAATAATTTTTGTATTTCTAATAATTAAAATACGTAATTCATACTAACTGCATATGAAAAATAATAATAAAAAGTGATCCAGTTCCAACAATGCACTTTCTATTTAAAATCTATTTCTTGAATATTTTGAAGTAGTAGTCAGTTGAAGTCCCTTGTGTATGATAAAGTTTTAAAGATAAACATTAGCTTTCTATTTCTGGAATGCATAAATTTGCAAAGAATGAATTGCGATTTATGTTTTTGATTTTGTGTTTGTGCATCTCTGCTTAAAAATTTATTTATATAATCCTTTTTAGCCGAATATTTTGGCGGAATTATTAAAAGGAGGAATTCAAAAGATTTTAAAAGAGCATGAAGAGTCATTTATTTCTAAAAGATTAAAAATAAATTAATTAAGACGCGAAGTTAATTTATTAAACACTTTTAAATAAATAGTAAAGCAATTGAGTAGTATTTGCTTTGCACTTATATTTGCAAACACACACACTTAACGTTTTTTAAAGAGCATTTTCAGTTTTAAATACATATGTTAAACTTTTATTAACAAACTGAGGCATTCAATTAAAAGTTACATACATTACTATGATTATTTAACTAAGAATATATAAATATAATACTGGTTATAACAAGGTTTTAAATGGCTTTTTTCAGGAATTAATGTTTTCAAAATAATAATGTTTATTTATATAATATTGATTGTTGTTAATGCTCTAATAATATTTTTATGATCTCCAGGTAATACTTTGATGTCACACAACACACATACACATAACATACACACAACGTACACATATATACATGCATACACAACACACACCACATATATACATACATGCATACACACACATAACATACAAACAACACACACACGCATACATACCCACACGTAAACATAACATACACACAACACACACACATACACAACACCCATAACACACACAATACTTACTCAACACACACAACCCACACACATCACACACTCAAAACACACAATACACACGCAACTAACACACAATAATACAACACATATACATAACACACCCAACACATACACACACACATACACACAACACACACACAGCACCCATAACACACACAACACTTACTCAACTCACACAACCCCCACACATACATAACACACACTCAAACCACACAATACACACGCAACTAACACACAATAATACAACACATATGCATAACACACCCAACACATACACACACACATACACACACACAACACCCATAACACACACAACACTTACTCACCACACACATAACACACACTCAAGCTACACAATACACACGCAACTAACAACACAACCCACATACATAACACACACAACACATAGCACACAACATACATACAACACACACGCACATCACACATACACATAACCCACACCCTAAAATTAAATCCATAATTTAAATATCACTTTAATACATCGATTAAAACAGAATAAATCTTCAAATGTTTATTTTAATTAAATAAGGGGAAATGAGTTTGTGTGTGCATGATATAAATATTATTTAACTCACATTCATTTAATCAAACCAAACTCGCATCGACTTCTGAATCCATTCACCTGGACATTTTCGGGAATGGTTTGTTGCATTTGTAAGGTAAATATTAAAGCCACACCATGCGGCACGTAGCGCCTGTCTTGCTCAAATAGTTTTAGAGAGAAAATAGAGAAACAAAACAACAACCAACAACAAACCTAACAAAAATAGAAAATGCCTCAGTGGTTTTTCAACTCCGGCAATTTCCCTCAAGAAATCACCACCGCCGACTCAATCAAAAAACTGAAAAATCTGGAGAGAGAGAAAGAAAAAAAAAATAATATTCTGTTACGTTTCACTACGCCCGAAAACACTTCCATCGGGCGCTTATTGTTTTACGCTCAGTTTAGCAGTTCAAACTTCAGGAGAGAAAACGGGAAAAACTTCCCACTTCTCCCGTACGCGAACCCCTCTTTTAGATCTACATTTCGAGAATTACTTTCCCCTTTCCGGTTCCATTGTTGCGCTCACTCCGAATGAATTTCCTTCCCAATACATTATGCGATTTTCAAGTGGGTTTTAGCTCAAGTGACCCTTCTCATTGTCGTTTGAGCTTTTCGGCTGCTTTGCGTTCGCAAGTGGGGGCCCTTTTGCGAATGTGAAGGATATGAATTTATTCGGGATTGGATTCTGATCGGGACTGGTTTGTCAGCAATATAATCATCGGCGGATTCGGCACTAATAGATCAGTGGGGATGTTTCCGTGCATTAAGATGTGCCAGTAATTATTAACCTTGCTTCGGCCGATTCATAGGTTTGTTTAAATAATTCAGAGTGCCTACGGTATCGATTTGGCTGCGTTTGTGCGTTGTTTGAAGTTGTGTTAGCACGTTTATTGGTTCAAACGTAGAGTGTGGTTGAAATATGGAATACTGTAAAAGGATTCATTATTTAAGATTCAGTTTGTGTCTAAAATGTATATTTTATAGTTGTTGGATATATTTAAAAGCTCCATTTACGTATTTATTTTTAAAACATAAATGCAAATGCGTATGTTTATATTTTTATATAAAATTATTTAATATTATATATTTTTATTTAATAACATTGAAAGGATTTATGTTTGAAATGACCTTTGTGGTGTTAGTATACTTTTTTATTGTTTTAATTGTATTCATTAATAATATTGCATACAGTAACAGTGACTGTTGTCTTCGCACGATGACTCAAACACAGAGTCAATATAAGCCCGATTTACTACAACAAGTAATATAATTTTAATTCTTAATAATTCCTATACTTATCACATTTTATTATTCATTTTGAGTTCACGTGTGTAAACATACCGTTAATTCGTTAAAAATTCAATTAAACTTAAAACGAATGGAATTGTTATTAGGAATTTCAATGCTAATTAATCTAAGTTTAATGAGATATGCGAAACATTTTAGATTTTCCTTAATATTGAATATTCAATTAAAATTGTTTTCACATATGCGTGTAGCATATGTATAGTAATACATATGTATAGTAATATAACATATTCAAAAATTAACAAAATATATTACTTTAAAAAAAAATACAATTTATAAAAGTGACCTTTCTTACTTTTGATTATAAGTTAAGAATATATTTACAAAAAATCAATCATATTTTTAATTTTTATAAAACAAATAATGTATTTAACAAACTGTAATAACAGATTTTTGTTATTTTCAAAATAATTTTTTTTTCGAAAAATAATTGAAAAACAAATTTTATTTTCGTTGGGCAAACTGTTTTCAAAAAATACTGACAAAATATTATCTATATGTGACTGATTCCTGAAGACCAATTACAGTAATATCTTTAAAAAACCACTGTATAGCAATTTGAATGCAGTTTCTTCAAATTCATCTTTACTTATATTAATTTATACTTGATCATACATGATAAAAGTCAGAACTGAGAAAAATTAATTCAAAGTTACGAATTCAGGCAATTTTGTACCAAATCTTAATAACGATTCGTAAAAAATATAATTAGTTGTATTATAATTAGTTGTATTAATAATTAGTTGTATACGTAAAAATATATTTTTTGTGTTGTTAAACTCAAAATAAAATAAACTCATTTTAAAGCAATATTTCGGATATTTGTAATGATTTTGTGTCCCACGAACTATTAAAAAAAATCGTCCTCTTACAGCAAGTATCCTCTCCACCGCTGCAATGGTCTTCTCTTTATCCCTCCTGTTGAATTTGATCTCATAATTCCAAGATGACACCGTGTTCTTCTCCTCCCCTTCGAAGGATGTCATCCGCAGGGGCACTGGGAACATCCCAGCCTGCACTGGCAGGGTTCCCATCAGGACAGGGTGGGGGACAGACTCCCACACAAAGCCCTGGTGCCAGGGTGTCTCAACCTCAATCACCCCGTCCTGGTGTATGGTCGTCTTAATTGGTGCTGATCCTGTAATAAGAGCAGATGCATTGGTAATTTGAAGGTACAAGGAAACAATTTAATAAGGAAAAATCTTAATCAAATAAGAGTTCTTTTTTTTAAATTTAAATCCAGAATATTGATTTGTTTATGTATTTTTTTAATCTAAATATCTTGTAATATGTGTTCTTAAGTTTCAGCTATCAACCAAAAAGTTTGTTGGATTTACTATTTTAATATTTTCTTATCTTCATGATTTTTTAAAGTTAGTTACGTTGCGTCCGCAATGGCATTTTGCCAGTATGTAAGTCATTTTGCCATTATAAGCCATTTTCACGATTAACCACTTTAATTAATTTATAAAAAATGTTTTGATGATGCTAACTAAAGCATAACATAAAATAACCTTTAATATTTAAAAAAAAGAAGTTTTGTGTAAAAAATATCAAAAAGTAAACGAACAAAAAATGGAGGTGACGTTATTGTGTGTGGCGTTATTACCAGTGGCCTACCTTACAGCGAAGAGAGCGACAATTTGTTTGCAAAGTTAATCAAGGAAGATTCAAGGAAACTTTAATGTTGCATTTAAAAAAGTTCTAATATAATTGTTTTATTTTATCAATTACTTATTCAAAAGAATGGTTGAACTATTAATATGATTTAAAGGTACATTGAATCTTGCACACAGTTAAAAAAGTTATTTCTTATAAGGTGTGGAATTAATTTTATTTGTGTTATTTCGCCATGTGTTAATTTAATAAGAAATTTCAACGTTGTAAATATCAGTTAGCCTTTTAAATATTAAAGTAGTAAAAGTGTACGTATGAAATTTACTCTATTTATAAGAAAATGGGAAAATAACTTCAAGAGATCGAAATTTCAAAAAGAATAGTAATTTAAAAAATATTTAACCTCATATTTAATTGTATATATACGTTCTTCTTTCTGGTAGAAAAAAATCAAACTTCAACCCAACATTATTTTTGACGTTACTTTATTTAATTTCTTGGTATAGAGCCAATTTATATATATAAAAAATCTATTTGATATTAAAAGATTGTGGCAGTCAGAAAATAAATATCCTGCTTCCGAGCCAATATGTTAAAATCCTACAGTTTAGGAATTCAATCTTACGATACTCTACATTTAATATTGAAAATTCGTACTTAGTTTCCAGTTTTGTATTTTGTTGAAAATCTTTTAACGTACTACGGACGTATGATCTGAAATCGTGAACTGATATTCATATATAAATACTTCTATTTGGATATGAATTTCTCAAGCGTATTATATAACTTGAGACCTAATAACGATTTATAATTGAATGTCAACCTTATGCATGCACAAGAAATTATTTCTGGTTATTTTAACAGTTTGAGGTCATTCTACAATTTGTAGATACAATGTTTATAAGTTTAATGACTTTATATGAATATTATTATATACCAATATATATAACGAAAATAATAATTACTTAAACAAATACTTCTTTCTAATATATATATATATATATATATATATATATATATATATATATATATA
This sequence comes from Troglohyphantes excavatus, assembly GCA_963932185.1. Classification (NCBI taxonomy): domain Eukaryota; kingdom Metazoa; phylum Arthropoda; class Arachnida; order Araneae; family Linyphiidae; genus Troglohyphantes; species Troglohyphantes excavatus. Next base: position 37,281,172 of record OZ010667.1, read on the forward strand.
TATATATATATATATATATATATATATATGTTTCGAATGTTTATTTTTTAATATTTTCTTTTTATGTATCTTATATTATCTTATATCTTATAATAAGTTTTAGCATTTTGATTTTTGTACATTTCAAATGCTTCTGATGCAAAATATCAGCATATGTGTAATTCATAATTTTGCGCGAAATATATCCATGCTTTTAAAATAATTATATTTCAAGAAATACAAATAAAATTCAATAACATTGGTGAACATTACAATTAGTATTTAAGAATGTATTTATAAAGCCACTGTAATTTTAATCCACCGTTTCATTAAACCCAGATCTCTAGAATATAAGAAATATCCTTACTTGGAAAATGCTCAAGGATATGTGAGATCAAATATCTAATATCTGGAATGAATAGCGCTCGTACATATGTTGTTTTTAATTTCGAAATTGAAGTGTTTACCATTAGTGGTATGTAAGAAGATCGAAAAAAACATGGGTATGTTCCCCGGCAATTACAATATTCTTTTTAAGAAGTGTAATTAACGCAAAAATGTTGCGTCCCAGATAGTTATTACTTTTATTTTTTAAGACAGAATAAACAAAACCATAATTACCGAAAAAACTGAAATTTTGCTTAGAAACTAAACAATTTTTTTTATAAGACGCGTTCTACGATTCATACTATACCTCTTCCTCCCCCCCCCCCTCTCCCTCACCTTCCCCCCCCCCCCTCTCCCTCACCTTCCCCCCCCCATCTCTTCATTCTTGCTTTCTACAATCCCACTTCAAAGAGATTAAAATGTTGCGGTATTTTTTTTTCATCGCATTGTGCTGTTCGTTATTAATTTATTCCGAGATGTGTAAGGAAAAACTCTTTAATCTGCGACTTCAAATAACGGGTATGAATTTTCATTCGACAGCAAAAAAAAAAGTTTGTAATCTTTAATATTGCTTTCCAAAACAGGCACTTTTATACAAAGATATGAATTGAGATATTTCTTTATAATTTATTTGGTTTAGTTCTTTTTGAGTATTTTTACTTTCCAATATTAGAAATATTACATTTGAACAAGCAATCGTCCGACTTTTTTTATTGAAATCCGTAAGGCACTCTTTTTCGAATTGATTGGGGATTATTGTTCCATATAGAAACCTCAGCTTGCTATTAGGGAAATTGAAATTTATAATCGTTATAATTATGTTAATGTTAGAATTGCAGACATCATGGCATATTTGTTTTGATAAACATTTTCAAGTAATTTTCTAGTCCTAGTAATTTTGAACGATTTAACATTTTTAATTATATGCAGTTTAACCAGAAAGGACGTTCGTCACAGAATCGCAAACGAGCGCGCGCTTGGGATCCATTTGAACCTCAACATTTTTATCTATTTATCACTCAATTAAATCAAAATTGGTACTTTTATTAGCATCAAACTTAACGACAGAATGATTCTAATATGATTCGGCAGAAAATATCGATGCCTATACCGTTTGCAGTCTGGTGAGATGATTTGTGCAATCCATACAAATATGAGCTTCAATACAGCCTGAATTTCAAAATTCATTAGTTTCTTCAGCATAACTATTGATTAAATTTTTTCACGCCCTTTTAATGTACATGTTCGAGCAAATGATGAACTCCTCCACAATCTAATGGTTTATAAAAACATTCCAGACCTGACTAAATGTTGAAACATTCTATGCAGCCGGTCTAGGTACTAGTATATGGGAAATGGTGTTGTGCGCACAAGTTCGAGCATTTTTCTTGAATTTTTCCCATACTCTGTACATTTGCATTTCCTTAAGTGCTTGTAAAATCCTCTTCTAGATCAGAGTCCTCTTTCAATTGCGATTCTGAAGCATGGTCACTAATATTCTCATGATACGAGCAATCTCCCTCACCAGATAGGGAGTCTTATGCACTTTCAACTTCAGACAAAAGTGTTTACAGTCTTTCCGTTTCTTTTGTGTAAGTTATACGCAACCGTATATCAACACCATGCCAACCTCATACGCCGTATGAGGTTGTCATGGTAACGCTATGAAAAAGCGTTCGCACACAGTGAGTAATGCAATTGAATGCTTACGCGATAACACAGTGAGTAAATGCAATTTAATTAACGTGAGAAGGGGCGAAAGGTCCAATTATAACCCAACTCTGACAATCCATTTTTTAGAAAAGGCAGAACGCCCACAATGGATTTCTAACACTTGGTAGTGATAAAGGGGCTTATAAAACTAGATTACTGAAAAGAAGGGGGATGTGAAGGTCAACAGCATACCAGCATTTTTTTTTCAAATCATTTGGGCTGAGATCCATATTGTCACCTCAGACCAACTATAGGATATGAGCAAAAACAGAGTTAACTATAAAATTGATTTTAAAATTTGCTGTTTTTTCAATGCTGACTATCTAAGTTACGAATAGTTTGTATAGTATAGTTATAATTGAGCTACATGCCATTGCGCAACAAACTCCAATTCTGTAGTAAAAGTAGTAGGATTGTATACTTTCGGGAGACTATTTCTGTTTTTATTTAAGAGAATTAACGCGGTCAGATAACGCTTCGTAATTTGGAATTGTCACATAACGAAGCAAAAGCCAGATATGTCATCCGACGCAACCTGAACCATGACCTGGATAGGGGTCAGAACTTTGGACCACGTACACATGTCCCCAATAGAAGGTGGATGCTTGTTTGGGGCGACTCTGGCAACCCTATGATTACCGGATCGGATACCAGTCCGATGCTTTCATCATTCGGCTACCACGGCTTGTCTGCCCCAATGTAGATTAAAAACGCGCACACACACACACACACACACACACACACACACACACACACACACACACACACACACACACACACACACACACACACACACACACACACACACACACACACACACACACACACACACACACACACACACACACACACACACACACACACACACACACACACACACACACATATATATATATATATATATATATATATATATATATATATATATATATATATATATATATATATATATATATATATATATATATATATATATATATATATATATATATATATATATATATATATATATATATATATATATATATATATATATATATATATATATAAATATATATATATATATATATATATATATATATATATATATATATATATATATATATATATATATATATATATATATATATATATATATATATATATATATATATATATATATATATATATATATATATATATATATATATTGATACAAACCGAAGAATTTGTTAACTATAAAAGTGTTTACTTTAGCAAATGTCAAACAAAATCAATCGCATGACTTATTTTAAAATATATGTTATATATATATTTACGAAATTGGATTTTGATTCGCTGAAAAGAGTGAGCACTTTTGTTCTTGTTGATCTCCATTGTTTTGCAATCAATATAGAGAACATGCCTGCTGTCACCACTGCGCAGTGTCGCACAAATTTGAAAGAATTCACTGCATCCGAAAGCCATTATCCAAAGTCTACAACGGAATACTTTCGCGCGTCTCTATTTGTTTTTAATTACAAAGAGGTGCCATTTTTCAGCTTGGAAAGAGAGTAGGGGATATGAAGCTTGAGCCATCCAAACTGTGCGATAAAAAATATTCTTTTTTTTATGTGGGATTTGCGAATGGTTCGTAATTTTTTAGTGTAAAATTCACAAGTAAAAAATGAAGTAATTTGCGCTGGATGAAAATTGTTGTTTAATCTTTGTTTTCAAAATGATGTTGTTGATCTTTTATTTTTGTTATATTATTTTTGATAATAGTATGTAATAACATATAAAAAATACATTTTATCCCTAAATATTGCGATTTAGAACGTTTTGAACGATATGAAACCCCTCCAATTGCAATATATGGCTGCTTTATTTTACGAGTTATAAATATAAATATTTTCTTGTAGTCGACTAAATACTTCTTATTTTTGAATGTTTTTATTTGTATGACCTAATCTCACAAGAAAATTAATTTTTATAATAACTAATTTAATATGACTGACGTAACTAAATAAGATGATTTTGCTGTAAATGCATTTTTATTAGAATGCGATTAAAAATTGATTGCGAATTAAATGATATTTTCAGTTATTAATTAAAAACACAACAATTTAAAAATATACATTAAATATAAGAGTTATTCCATGTACATTTCTGCGATAAAAAAAATTAAATCCTCAATACCTAGTTGAAACTTTTATATTTCAAGTTTGTACTACATATTTAATAGGTTCTAAGAATTACGAAAAAGGGACTTGAAAAGTTAAGTGCTCCGATTAATCTTTAATAGCTTTTTGCCACACATGCCTTTTTAATTCACACAGTATCGAAGAATACCATATTTTTTTTTACAAGGGCCTCAACGCTTTTTATAAACTTATAATATTAATGTTTTGCACTAAGAACCCAGAAAATGAGAACGTTAGGAACAAAAAAAAAATAAACGCGTCATTACATGGCTACAGTTTGTTAGGTTTCGCGCCAAAAAAATATTTATAGAGATTAATGAAGGCTGGTTACGAAAATATAGGATTAAACAGGGAAAAAATAAACTAAAGCTAAAAACGACGCTGTTGGTGTCAATGTCTTATATAAGTAGCATCTGGTGGAACGAGATAATATGCTTCACGTATTTTCTACAGCGGCTTAATATAGATCCACAGATGGATTAGTCGGAATTAATGGAGCCGTTGTCAATGACACAGGTCTGTTAAGTTGAGATATACTGAAGTAGCATGCAAAAAAAGATATCCGGTCATTGGTTATTTAGATTATTATGCCTTCTCTTTTCATATTTAGTAAGACATGATTTAAATATTTATGGGGCTAATTTGACATAATTATTCTCTTAAGCTCTTCTATCGATATAACTATAATAATAAAATGTATAAATCAGCCATATTAATTTTAGACTTTAGATTATCGAATGAATATTTCTGTAAATATGATAAACGTATTTTAAGACAAAACAAACTAAGATTTTATCAAATATAATTTGTTTTATTTGTTTTACAAAATTATAAAATATACATTTTAATTAACAACGTTATGGTATTTAGTAGCAACTGTTTTATTTAACGAACTACCAAATTTTTTTTTTTATATATTTCGATAGCAAAATGGTTAATTATTTAACATCTTAACTATGAGCAGAAAATAGTTTTAAATGAATGTGTTATTTGAAACATACGGCATTTCTTCTTTTCTTTACACATCATCCCTAATTTTTATTGTAGTGTTGTTTATATTAAAAAAAATCTATGTGACTTAATTTTAAGTAATGGCATTTCTCAAAATTAAATAATTATAAACTTCAAAATATACAATGTGCATCAGACCACTACTTAAATCTATATTGAATGTTAGTTTAGCCTCGTAAAAGCTCGAGATTTTAATAAAATATCTAGATAAAATTCCGAATTAATTATAAAACTCACCTTGTTGACTCACAACTGTATTTCCTTTCACCGTAACCACTGAATGCTCCCCCCGGTTTTGATCAGTAGCCATGACAGATGCTCCATCTGGCCCAAGGTCAAAAGTCAATGAAGTCTCCTGACCACTGGGCTTGATGACCTGCGACAGTCTTCCATTGTCATCGTAGAGATAAAAGAAGGATCGTCCAGCTGCATCGGAACGACTGATCAACAGACCATTACTATCATAATCGAAAACTGTCTCCATGTTATCAGGATCGACGAACACTTCCAGGGTCCCTTGCTTGCCCATTTGGACTCGACATTTCTGACCCCTTGCTGTTTCTATGGTGTGAAGGCTGTTACCTTGGTCTCTCAAGAATGCGATTTTATTACCAGACGCGTCGGTGACTGCACTCAACTTTCCGAAACTGGTGTTGACATTGTAATGGAAATTGTAGACAGTTCTCCCCGTGAGCACATTCTTGGTGGTAATGTGCTGCCCATACTTATTAAATACGTATATCTCGTGATGTTCAGGAAACGATATTTGGAACTCCTGGTTGCTATCTGCAGCTGGCAGATAAGGAATAGCCGACAATATCTTCAAAGTACCCTGATCGGCAATATGAACGACACCATCTCCAGTTACCGTAATTGAAGTCACAGACAGTAGTCTCGTGTCCACAGCCAGCTGTCCTTCTTCTTTTGACGAACAGGTGCAGTTCTGCCATTCGCAATCGCAGAGGCCTTCCCTTCCAGCAAAATGGAGTAGTTCTCCATCTGACGTCACCATTCGAACTCTGTGGACGTTCTTCGCGTCCACTTCTGCAAGGTACATGGTACCTGTAGGGCTGAAAGTGAAACCAATCAGTGACCACAAGAGATTCCCACCGGTGATTCTTGTCCTCAGATGACTGTGTTGAGGTCGGCAATACACTGGGTGACCTGCCATGACCATAACTCTGTGATCCTGAGTTAGTTTTAGCACCATATGATCATCGATGAAGTATAAGGAGTTGTCTAGTGGGTTGATGGAAAGGTCTGTTGGCCAGCGCAATTTTGCCTGTGAAATAAACAATTTAAAAATGGTTTAGATTTTAATTAATATAAAAATAAATGTTTAAAATGTTTTACATATTGTAATTTTTTATGTTTAAAACTAATAATAAGGGTTCAAACAATCTAGTTATTTCAACGCATTTAATAAAATAATATATTTTATAAATAACTTAATTGTACCTCAAAATTAAAAATATACATATATTATTTTTATTCATTTTTTAAGTAATCGACTTTTAGCAAAGCATAAAAATTTTCAACATAAAAACAATCTTGGAAAATTCAATTTTGCATCACATAAACTTTGTTAACTGTTATTTGTTCAACTTTATTTTTTTCAATACGAATTCTCTTAAAATAATATCAACGCATAATATGTATATAAACCTTAAATATATTTATAAATTTCTAAATAATATTTTAATTATTTATAAAATACGTAAATTCATACGTTTTTGATTAGTACGTTATAATTTATTGAACTAAATTAAATTAAAATATATATATGTTCATGCACACTTTCATAAATGACCATAACATTAATTTCGTGCTTCTGAAGTAACTACACATAAAATATGCAAATATTTAGAGGTAGTTCTAAATTATAAAATTACTGAAAGACTTTGAATAGCAAACTCATATAAGCTGTTTATATAAATAAAACTACGTAATTAAATTACCTCTTCTACTTGCAGGGTACCCGAACATGGAATAGGCCGCCATTGCCGTTTATGGTGATGATCTCCGATTAAAGTATGAATAATTCCTCTGCTGTCAACCATTCGAATATTGGATCCGTCGGCAAAATATAGTGTATTGTCAGCAGCTACTGCCATTCCTGTAAAATACACATTGTTTTAAGTATAATATCTTAATAAAATTACATAAATATATTTGAAATAAAAAAGTAAAATAATATTGCTGTTGAAACCACCTTGAAAGGGTAAATAACAAATATTAAACAACATTTCGCAAGTTAGGAATTAAAAGTTATTTTAAACCTAACTACATTTTTATTGCCATTCTCTAGCCCTCATTTATGAGCCGTCTAATTTCAAAACCAGATATATCCATACCTTTTTTAAATAAAAATGTATTTTACAAGTTCTCAATTCACTACACCGCATTCCAAAGAGGTATTGACAAATGTGACTGAATCCCGTATAAAACTGTATTCAAAGTCATGGGTTCAGACCCAAGGATTGCGCGGGTGTCAATCGTGTTGGGCGTCTCTTGTATAGTTTAAGGGAATGAATGTATCTGGTTTTAGAAACTAGACACCTCAGATATTTTCTTCTACTTGGATATCCGCAAGTCATATATAAAATATATAATTTTTTTAATTATATTTCATAAGATGTACTAGTGGAAATGCGTTTATACCTGTTCGACAAACGAATATTCAATTAAAAGTAATGATTAACGATATATATATATTACAGGACTAGACGAGCCCAAGTACATATTTGGCGATTTTTTTTTCAGAGTATCTCTTAAAAACTCGTTTTCTATTGAACCATACTATAAAAGAATCCAGTCAATTTTTTAAGCATTTAGCGATTGCTATAAGAGTCCAAGTTTAAAGCTTTAGTTAATAGTAGGATTCAGTTTTTTCACTCTCCTGTAAAGATGTGCAAGTGTGACTTAAGCTCATCTGGCTCTAAGGAACAGATATTTTAGTGCAAATCAGTTGCAATCAGTAGCACTTATATTTATAAGGAAGTTTAAATATAGCTTACTTAAATTGATATATTGGTAAACACAATTTTTTTCAATGTATTTTCTTAAATTCTTTGCACTACTACATACAGCTCTATTTAAAAGTTTGCTATATTTGAACTAAAAAGTATTTTAAATATTTATTTAAACAAGGTATGGTATGCACTAAACTTACGACATTTCGAATTCGTCATTATCTCAAAACTATGTTTTTTTGCCGGTAAGTACATATCGATATATATTATTAAATTCAAACACCCAAATACTTTTTTTATGTATTCCTTTAATTGTTTTGCTGTACTCATATTAACTAATGCATTTATTGCTAAAAAGCTTGATTACTTTTTAAAATGATAATTTCTCAAAATACATACACTTTTTTCAAAAACATCGAAACTGTAACAGTGTTTATAATCTAAAATGCTGCAAATTGTTTTATATATGCATGCATGCGTTAAGTTATTTAATTACATGTAATTGTGAAGTTTTTAAAGGTAAACGAACAAGTAGTTTTAAAGAAAATTCCAAATTAAGAGAAAAAATATATATATTCTTTTAAGATAATTTGGATTTAGTTGAAAACTTTTGAAGGTTTATTATATAATCGTACAATGTTTAAACAATCATTTCAAATACTTTTAGTTGATCTATTATACTTATTTAAACAGTAATGTATGCAAAAGGGCTAATATGTATAGAAAAAATATAATTTTTAAAAGTTTATTTTTAAAAAATGTGGGTGCACCTACTCCGTTACGAATAAAATTTTTACTTATGTAATAGTAAACTCTGCACATGAAATAATAATAAAACACGCTTCATTAATTTGAGATAAAAGTTAAAAAAGGATAAGTAATGAACATTGATTTTCAAATGAAAAAAAGTCGCATTGTGAATAATAGAAATAAAGGATAATTAAAACTTCAAAAGAGCAATTTCAGTTTCCCATTAATCAGTATTTTTTTGTTGCTACAAACTGAACAACATTAAAAGGATTGGCACTTAGTTTTTTAGGACTCCAAGTGACAATTTACATTAAACATTTTCTTATTTATAAGTACATAGAAATAAAAGCAATTGATGATTTAAAGATTTAAAAGTAGTTCACGATACTCAATACCTCATTATTCCAGGAAGGCGCATACATACTTTACATTTAAAAAAGAGTGTGTATTTCTAAACTTAAATAATATTGAAAACAGTACGAATTTAATTTTCAAAGACAAACCAAAATATACCTTCAAAGATTTTAATAGTACATTTTGTTATCCCTATGACATTCAAGGCCGTATTTATGCGTCCAGAGATCTCCAGTTTTTCTCTTCATGCATACATATTTTAAATTCTTAAAATACTTCATATTACAGTATTTTTTTAATACAAAGGATTGATGTACAACTTAAAATCAATCTTTCTACAATTTATTAAAATAAAAATAAAAAATATGAAATAGCCAAAAAAAATTATCACAATTTCCAAAAATTAAAAAAAAAATTACAATTGCAAAAATTGCTTGAACGCCAGTGGGTCAACATCCAATATTTATTAACAATTTATAAGTATTATTAATTACATAAACTTATGCGTAAATTTTGGGCAATAAAAAAAGAAGAAATTATGCGTATTCCTATTTGATTAGGATAATATATATCCTTTGAAGAAGTGTATATTTCTGAAATGAAATCTCCATTTATTCATTATTTCTTTCGAGCCCCAGTTGCTCAGTTGGTAAGGCGTTAAGCTACTAATCAGAAGATTAGTGGTTCGAATCCGTGAAATGGACTAGACATAGAAAAGTAAAAAAGTAGTGATATTGCGATCGGAGGGTTGCCGGCTTCGCTACAAAAATACTAAAAAGTCGTCCAGAATATCCAACAAATTATACTGGCGTGTATACGGGACTGGTTCACGATAAATCTGATCGGGGTCCAAAGTCCCGACGTCTATTGAAGGCGTTGGGTGCCAGTTCAGGTGTTTCCTCGTCATCTGACCATGGTTCTAAAATAACGAGGTGCATGTATGAATGTGTTCCTGGGTCTTTCCTTCGAGATTGACCCCGATCCGTCGCCAATAGCCCACTGTGCAGCTCTAGTGCGACGTTAATTAACAAAACCAAATCATTATTTCTTTCACTGGGACATTTAATAAATCATTCATTTTCATCCCATAAATAGGTTAAAACCTGAAAACCCCTTCTTAAATCTTTAATTGCTGAATAATATATGACACACAGATAAGGGCGAGTGTTAAAACTCCCAACCATAAACGCAGTGCAGTTTTAATTGCGTTAAGGGTTTCCCCCCCTCACTCTCAACCCCAACCCCAGCACTTAGTTGACTCCACTCTTAATAACCCCCTTGCAGCGGCCATTTCATACTCCAAGAAACAGCCCGAGACAAATGGCCCTTTCATACTTCAACGAAAACTGCCGGACAAATGGCTGCGCTTAACTTCAGATGCTGTTGTCCGGATAAAAATAGTCCGGCGTAAAAATATCTTAGCGTATACGGAGTACCGCGGGTGCACTTTTAATCCCTCTGAGGAATCCAAGCGAATATATACAACATAAAAGAGTCCGGGCATTTGCAGTTCTACTAAATTGGGCTTGAAGCCCAGGGGTATTAAGCGCTTTTACTCCTGCACATCAATCTTGCTGCTGGATGTGGGAAACTGGAAAAATATTACACTCATCACGTAAAGTAATGTACTTTAGTCGTATGTAGATAGTTCAGATAAAAAATGCGTGTTTTTTCGTGTGAAATAATAAAATTACATTGATTATGTAATAATAAAATATCTTGAAATATTGTAGAACCGTTTTAAAAAAAATGTTTTTAGATTTATAAATATTGCGGTGAACATATTTATTTTTAATGCATTTTTTTTATAAAAGTTTAACCTACGTATTTAAATATCATTAATAAATGCAAACGAACCTCAGTTTATTTCTCAATTGGATTACCAAATAAATTGAATAGGAATAATAAAAATATAAAATGTTTAAAATATTGTGCGTTTTCATAAATAAACATAATTTTTTTTAAATTTCTAACGATTAATTTTATAAATAGATTAATAAATATTTAAATAATTAACAGATTTTATAAATATATTAATAGATCTTTAAAAAAATTAATATATTTTATAAATAGATTAATATATATTTAAATAATTAATATATTTTATAAATATATTAATAGATATTTAAATAATTAATAGATTTTATAAATAATTAATAGATTTTATAAATAATTAATAGATTTTATAAATAGATTAATAAATATTTAAATAATTAATGGATATTTAAATAATTAATATATATTTAAATAGTTAATAGATTTTATAAATAGATTAATATATTTTATAAATATATTAATATATTTTATAAATAGATTAATAGATTTTATAAATAAATTAATAGATTTTATAAATATATTAATAGATTTTATAAATAGATTAATAGATATTTAAATAATTAATAAATTTTGTAAATATATAAATATATATTTAAATAATTAATAGATTTTATAAATATATTAATAGATATTTAAGAAATAGATTAATAGATATTTAAAGAATTAGTAGATTTTATAAATATATTAATAGATATTTAAAGAATTAACAGATATTTAAATAATTAAAAGTTATTTAAATAATTAATAAATATTTAAATAATTAATAGATTTTATAAATAGATTAAAAAAATTTTAGTATAAACACATAAAAAATATTGTATTAAAATATTTTATTAGTTAATGAAACTATCATATTGGAAATAATTTACTTTTAAATTTCCGTTGCATCATTTTTAGTACAGCAAAAGAGTGGTAAAAATATCCACCTTATCCTATCTAATACTATGTTTTTTTTATCTTAATATTAAGAGTACTTACATTTAATATTTTAATTATTACATCTTAAGGCCAAACGAATTTACAGATTTTGAAATATATTTAAATTCCTAAAATTTAAGTAAAATATTATTATCCAAAATAACTAACATTCTTTAATTAAATCTGAGAAAAGTTCCATTTCGAGTTTAAAAAAAAAAGTTTTCCTCACTGTAATTAAAGACATAAAATTAGGAATATTCAAAATGACATTTCTCCTACATCATGATGAAATAAACTGTTTAAATGGTAATTGGATAACGTAACCCGTAAAGTAAGAAATATTCGACTTTTGTTTACTCTACTAAATATATTTAGTACGTTAATGTTTAAAACTGCATTTGAATGCAATACATTGTCAGAGAATTGTTGAATTAAATATGCAAAAACTTAATATTGTCAAGTTGCTACTATACCATTTAAAAATAAACTAAGACTTCATGAATAAACAATTTTATCATGAAGCTTAGTGAATGCATAAACAATGTTATATACTGTTCAGTCTAATCTTTTATGAATTAGAGTATTTGGAAGGAAAGTAATATATATTGTATTAAATATTGCCGTTCAAGAATTTTATTTTTGAAGGTGTTTAATACAATTCAAATACAAAGTATTCGCTTTTGTAAGTGCCTTTCAGCTTAGGGATTATTGTTAAACACAATATCTCCATTTTGATAAGAAATTCATAGCGGAAAAAACAAAAAGGATTTGTTATTTATCCAATTATATTTTGTTACATATCTGCAATTTTATTGTCAAGAGAAATCATTCTACGTTTAAAATATGCCATTGTTTTAAAAATAAACACAAATGATGAAGTATTAGGGGAATTTATTCTTATTACGATTATAAACACTAACTTCATATAAAGTAATTCCGTATTCTTTGTAATCATCTATAATTCAAAAGAGAATATTTGATTTTAATATCAAATATCCTATAAAACACTAGCTTAAAATCTTATATATAAAGCTGAAATCTCCAAAATCTGTCCGGATGTTGGTTTGTTGGTTTGTTTGTTTGTTTGTTTGTCAGTACAGAATAGGCTCCGTAACTACACAACACAGAGCTTTGAAATTCACAGAATAGTTAGTTCAAAAAATAAGAATTTTAACGTGACTATTTTTGAATTTCTACAATGTTCCATTCGAATGTTATGACATTTTTTAGCAAACATCAGCAAAGTTTCACGAAGTGGCAACATTAAAATCAACGGAGAAAAGCGAAAATATAATATAAAATAATTATGAATCAATTAGAATGCCGATATTTACACGGAATACTCAAAAACTTCCAAACGTAGCTTTATAAAATTTATAGAGTATTTTAATTGAAAAATTAGACATTTTTTGTGATAATTTTTAAGTTTGTACGATGTTCCATTCGTATGTTATAAGTATTTTAATATATTCCATTGACTTAACATGGATGAAAATATCGTATGAAATTTAAAATAAAATTTTTCTTTATTGACACTACAAAAGTGACGTCATCGGTTTTGTTTGATTTAATAATTATTGAAAAACGTCTGCACATTGGGCTTTTTGTTACAATACGGATTCACTCAAAAATTAAAACAACTAGAATTTTATATTAGGGAAATGGTTTAGAATTGTTTTAAAATGTTAAAATTGTATTATTTTTTTTGTTTTGTTTGTATACAGGTTAATTGTAAATATATTTAATTATCTTCGATCAAACTTTTAGAATAATACTTCCAAAATGCGGATAATTTGTGTATGAACGTCCATTTTATTTATTTGAAAAATATTTTATGCAAGTATTTTTTTTAAATATACTAAGCTTGATTTCATTGTGAATTTTCAACTCTATTAGACTTTTTAATGTTATTAAAGAATAAAATTTCACAGATACCAACTGATAATTTAGAAAATATTTTATTTAATGTGCCAATGAATATTTCCTTTTAAAACATTGAATGGCGATCATTAAATATTAAATGTAAAATTATTGAAAGTACATAGTGATATTATAGTATGCTGCACCGTTTGCTAAACTATCGCCAAGTTATAACACTGTATTTTTTGGATGAAGTTCGTCTTGGCTGTAATTTGCTGTGGAAACTTACTAAATATTTGTGTATGACAGGTATTTTTCGATGCGAATTCTATAATAACAGTATCACAAAATTAAAATTTTAGGAAAAATTGTTTAACAAAATGAGTAAATACCTAATTTTTAATACATTGATCCGTAAATAAAAAAAATTAACTTAAAATTAAAATAGGTGGTTATTCTTCTGTAATAATATTAATCACGGGAATTCTTTAAAACATGGGCAGGGCGTAGTAAAAGAAAGTTGTGTAGTATTTCAAAACATACTATTTTTGGTTGAGCATTTATGCCGGGCTGTTAATTTTATTCTTACTTTGATAAAGAATTTGAGGCAATTTATTTGCAAAAAACGTTTAGGTTTATTCTGGCTGCAATTTACATTCTTATGTTCTGCATTATTGAAGACAAAAATGCAAACTATTAATGGTCGAAGATATTGCAAAGATGTAGCCTAAATGATACATTGGAACGGGCATTTGGAAAGAGTCAAATCAAAATTGCAATACTGGGAACAGGGAAATTCGGAATGTTTTGAAAGTTAAATCATTTAAGTTCTTTATCAAATTTCTTAATTTGTTCTGCTTTAAAAAATTATGTTATCTGTTTCTGCTGCTTTTTTTTCACTTCCATACAGCTTCAGAACATTTCAATATCGAAATTGATTTAGAAGTTTCATTAAAATTCCCGCTTGAAGTTATTGATTTAAAACAGCAATTTAATGAAACCCTCCTTGATGAAATTATTTTTAAAAATAATATAAAAATGAAGATCATAGCGCTTTGTATATTATTTTATTTAATATTTGGTTCCTTAGATAAAAAAAATCATAGCTTTATGTAAATACTTATTCATATAAAATACCTGTTATAATGCACATTATCTTTAAATAATGATGACAACAGTAATTAAAATTTCATCGATTAAAGTAAGCATTGTAAACTAAAATATAATTATAGTCATTTCCCAAATAAATTGCGGCATCCGTGTTAAAAAGAATCGGTTATGTACAGACCGCGCTGTATTGGGCCCCTACTCTGTACAAGGGTGAGAAGGGGAGATAATAAATGGCCTACAATGATTGAAACGGCCTTCCTTCCTTTACACGATGGTATGTCGTTTAGGCTAATTCCACGTTGAATTAATTATAGCGGTACACTTATTTTTACCTGGTACAAACGCAAAAAGGGGGATGGCTTAAAAATCGGCATGTACTAAACGTCTGACTTTCGTCTGCACAATAGTATATTATTTATACCCATTAACTTATTCCACTTGGAGTTAAGGATTTTAAAAACGTCGTTTTTTGTTATCGTATTTAATGTAACTATGTATACCCATACCGAAAAGAAATTCCTATTAATTTCTAAAAATATTTTTGTGCAGGAATGTTTAATTTTTAAAATTTCATATCTTATGAGAGATAAACTAAAAATTATTCGATTTTTATCGGTGTTTTAACAACCAAGGAGTATAGAGATATTTTTTAATTTTTTTTAACTTCTAATTTATTAAACATAAAAATATTTTAAATTATAAACAAAAAGCTTTATCACTTTTTAAAGAGGAATTCTAAAATGGTATATGCGATTATCCCAGGCAGTAGAGGAAATGTATATGTTTTCAGCTATTTGTCGTTATTTTAGTTATCTCCGTGCGAAGAACGGGTACTTTTGCTAGTATAATAATAAAGATTGAATTTCTATTGTTTAACCAATACATAACATTTAGAAAATAAAAATGAATGCCAAATTAATTCTACTTTCATATTATATTTATATTATTTCTACTTATATTGAATATTTATCATTTTAACATTTATCATCATGTCTATTTGTGCACTTACAAAAGAATATGATTATTTTTCTAAATTTGCTTTTAAAACTGATGTATTTTATATAAATAAGGTTAAAATGTTAAAATCATGATATATTAGTTATTAGTTTTAGAACTATGCGCTTCTGAATCAGCAAGTATATTAATATTAAACTTAAGAATTAAATAATGGTGTTGGCTGTGTTGAAGAACGTCCAGAAAGGTTTCGTGAGGAACATCGTTTGAGCATGTGGAAGAAACAATGATTGGTCGCCAATGGAAATCTCTCTAACAAAAATAAGAAATGTTAGTTAATCGGTCTGACGCAGTGGGTTCCCATCCACGCCCCGTACATACTACGCTTTACTTACAGATTTTACAAGCAACAAAACCTAATTTACAAACAAACTATACCAAATGTATATCAAGCATGCTATTTGTTACGCAGTTACAGTGTATAAATGCATCATCTTAAAAGCGCAAGATAGTGTTACTAGTTTGAGTTTCACATATAACTGTTTTTAAAGACGTATCACGTAAAAAAAAACATTAACCATTTAAAAAATAAAAAAAATTGTAAACTAGAAGAGAGACAACTTAGAGCTGAACGTGGAATACTTTTAAGTAGCATACAATTCAGCAGTTTAGAAAATTATCTTACGTTTTCTTGGAAAACTTGCTTCAGCACTTATGGTTTTAATATAACTACCACAATAAATTTCACAAAGGAGAAAACCAGATTTATTTCAAATAATGTTTTTAATTGTTGGATAGTTAAAACTGCGAAGAACAGTGTCCATTTTACATCCAATTATATATATATACTAGCAATATGGCCCGGCGTTGCTCGTGGTCACTTTGCGCAGTAAGAGCTGCGCGATTTTGTCTTGTCAGCGTAGCCATGGCATATCACTCTCTGTGCACTGCGAAAAATAAACTTTATCCAAATCCAGATTTATTAAATTACTTTGAGTATTTTTTGAGATACTTAAATCTATTTTTATGTTCACAACTTTACATGCTATTGCGACTACCTACTATTTAAACTGATGTTTTTGTAAAATGTTTCTTTTTGTGAAATAAAAATTCCTAACATTTTTTTAAATTGCATATTTTTTGTATAAAAAATTAACCATTTAGTGACAATAAACCCATGTAGTAAACTTCACATACATTAGTTTTAATATTGGCGAAGCAATAATATATCAAAGAAACAATATTGCATTCTTCCAAATCAAAATAATTTATCGTATTTGGTGAAGTTTTTTTTGTTGTGCCAATTGGCGACCGGGGTCTATATATCCCTCTTTCAACATAATTTCATATGGGTCAATATTTACGGACAATATTTCTTATAAAAATTAATTATCAAATATTTATTTTTGAATTCCAATAATATGTTTTTGAGGCGAAAATTTAAAAATAAGCTACATGGAGGTATAAATATATAAAACTTTAAGTTAAACTTTTAGGGTGGCCCATTTCGACACCATAGTAATATTCCACTCCGTAACAAATAGCACTATTGTCATAAAGTTAAGTTGTTCGGAACATGAATACACATGGCGTCAGTCGAAAGAGCTGGTTTAATTCCTTCCTTCGGTTGGCGAGGTTTTTGTTAACGACGTTATTTTTGTTATTTGGACACTAATTTCTCCATTGTGATGATATTTTTAAATATAGGACCTCTATTTTAGCTCATTTGGCAAAATTTTTATTCAATTGGAGATTTTTTTTTATTAATTTGGCGACATTTTGAATTTATTTGGCGACATTTTTAATTCATTTTTCCATATTTGGCGACTTTCATTATTCATGTGGCGACATTTTTAATTCATTTGGTAACATTTTTAGATCATTTGGCGACATTTTTAATCCATTTTGCGACATTTACTCATCAGCCGATCAAAATGAATCGTTTGTCCCAGTATTGTCTAAACATATTTTTGGTCGCCAAGGTGATTTTTAACACTAATGTTATGAAGGGAAGATCGAGATGTAAATTTCCCATAGGAGTTGGAGACATTTTTTATTAATTTGGCGACATTTTTAATTTATTTGGCAACATTTTTAATGCGTTCTCCAATATTTGGCGACTTTTCTTAATCATTTGGCTACATTTTTAATTCATTTGGTAACATTTTTAGATCATTTGGCGACATTTTTAATCCATTTTGCGACATTTACTCATCAGCCAATCAAAATAAATCGTTTATCCCAGTATTGTCGAAAAATATTTTTGGTCGCCAAGGTGATTTTTAACAATATGTTATGAGGGGAAGATATCGATGTAAATTTCCCATAGGCGCAATGTTAGAGAAAATGGAAAAAGTTCTATAACTTTTGAATGGTTGCAGATATCCACATGAAACAAAGTGCATATTTTAAACTAAGAAAAGTTTGTTCACATGGTGCAAGTTTCATAAAAATCCGTGCAGTAGTTTTTGAGTTAAATCCGGACAAACAGACAGACAGACAGACAAAAAAAAATTTAATGTGATTTTCGGAATCAGTGTATCCTAATTCGTGGAGAAAACTCAAAATGAGGGTTTTTGTTCGATTCCACTGACAGACACTCCATTCTTATATATAAGTATTGATATATATATATATATATATATATATATATATATATATATATATATATTAGTATTTTTCTAATTATATAATATCATCATATTTGGTTATAAAATCAGAAGATACAAATTATTTATATCAAATGCTTCATCATCATATTTTCATGATTTTGTAAATATGGATTTTTTTTTGCAAAACTTTCTGTGTAGTAGTATTTATATTAACAGTTAACCTTTTAGTTTAAAGAGCTGTTGATAACTATAATTAGGCCTAATATAGTACTTTTGATTTATAGCTCACATTTCGTGGGTGAACTGACAAAATTGACAAAATCAAAACCCACACATACCTTTCAAATCCCAAGTCTTATAAAGAAAATGTTTAACGAGATTAAATGCTAAAATTACAAAGAGAAATGAAAAACATTAGAAAATGAGAAAAGTCTTAAATCCTCATTAGTCGCACTAATCAAAACTTCAAATTTCAAATGTAATTTTACACAAACAACGGTTTTTGACATGGTCAATTTTTTCAGTACACTATTGATATTCTTCTGAATTCGATTACATTTTTTTTTCTTCTGCTATTTTATTTTAATTTTATCACTGCAACTTTACATTATTTATCTATCTCCAGCGTATAATATTACAAATATAAATCAACTCTCAGGGTGCCATAAATGAAAAATCCCCATTTTTGGAATTCCTATATGAAACAACGTCTTAAATTATATTTTACTAATTCATAAGATATCTTGCTGTACTCTGATATTATATGTGAACAAATATTAAACTTTAATTATTTTTTAAATATGTAGCTTCTTAAATATAAGTGTTTTAAATAGTGATATTAAAAGGTGGTGTTAATTAATTAAACAAATAGGCCGTGTTAATTGAGATGGTTTTTTTGGCCCATTTTTGGAATTCCTATATGACACAACGTCTTAAATTATATTTTACTAATTCATAAGATATCTTGCTGTACTCTGATATTTATGTTTATTCATTATACAATATATATTCGTACAACTACCTTAAATGTTCGATCTACTTCTTAAAAATTTTGAAGTTATCAAACAACTTATTTCAAAAACATATCTAATCAACTTCTCAATAAAAATACATTCGTTTTGTTAATAAGCAATAATTTCTACAACGAAATGCATAAAACGCAACTCAATTTAAATAATAATTACTCCGAGGGATATAATCACCCTCCTACCATCCATCCACAAGACAGATCTAAAATCTTAATTATTGCAACTTCCCCTCCACGCAGACAGGAATAAAGATCAGGCAATTCGCTCCTGTTTTCCCGTTCTTTATCCCGTTTCGCCCTCTATTTATCCCAGAAGGACATCCTGCAAAACGGGAAACAAAACTCCGATCCTTCAGGCAAAATTAATCATCAGATGCTGATCCGAGGAAAGGGGGCTTTAATTAATTTAGAGAAGTTTATAATAACAGAAAGTTGTATATTTATGTTGGACGGGGGAAGTTCTTGCGTAAAGTTCTGTGTGTGGGCAGCAAATCGGCCTGTTTATGCAGCTTAATGACAGCTTTTCGCCCCAACTGGAAGGAATTAGGAGTCGGCAGGATGGTTGGTTAGGGAGACAAGGTGACGTACTGGATGTTATTAAATAAATCGATTTTCTGTTAACGTGGATTTGGGAAAGGGTATTTGTGTGGACAAATATTAAACTTTAATTATTTTTTAAATAATAGTTTCTTAAATATAAGTGTTTTAAGTAGTGATATTAAAAGTGGTGTTAATTAATTAAACAAACACGCCGTGTTAATTGAGATGGTCACAAGGTCCGTAGCGTGTAACGTTAAAATTAAGTGATTGACTCCTTTTTTGCAATACTGGGGGAAAATCAGCTGCACGCTTTCTACGTGTAATAGATGCAAACGCGAAAATTTTACGTGTAATAGATGCAAAACGAATAATTTTTTTTTTAAATATGCATTTTCTTAAATATAAGTGTTTTAAGTAGTGATATTAAAAGGTGGTGCTAATTAATTAAACAAATAGGCCGTGTCAATTGAGATGGTCACAAGGTTTGTGGCGTGTAACGTTACATTCAAGTGATTGACGCATTTTTGCAATTTTTTTGGAAAATCAGCTGCACGCTTTCTACGTGTAATAGATGCAAACGCGAAAATGCTGTTTTGTGGCTTATACGAGGGTAAGTCAAAAATGACTTACACTTTTCGTTCTACAACTTTATTAAACAAAGGAAGGTTCACAACAAATACAATATTTTTCGATAAAGTCTCCACCTTGAGCAATACACTTGGTTCAGCGAGCCACAAGCTTCCGTATGCCTTCCTGGTAGAAGGTTTACGGTGGGTCGTGAAGCCACTTTTGCACCGCATCCCAAATGTCAATGTCTGAGGCAAATCGACGACCTCTCAAAGCTTCCCTGAACAGTCCAAAGAGATGAAAGTCTGAATGAGCGAGATCTGAGCTGTAAGGGAGGGTGTTCTAGGGTCTAAAGTCCAACTTGTTGATCGTTTCAATGGTGTTATGGGCTGTGTGCAGCCCGGCGTTGTCTTACAACAACAAAATTTTCTTTGAAAGTTGACCACAGCACTTGTTTCGAATTGCTGGTTTCATGTTATTGGCCAACAAATCAATGTACCTCGCAGTATTTACAGTAGTCCCCCTATCCAAGTAGTCGTCCAGTATAGGGCCTTTATCGTCCCAAAACAGGGTAAGCATCACCTTGCTTGATGCGGTGCAAAAGTGGCTTCACGATCAATCGAAAGCCTTCTACCTGGAAGGCATACGGAAGCTTGTGGCTCGCTGGAACACGTGCATTGCTCAAGGTGGAGACTATATCGAAAAATAATGTATATGTTGTAAACATATCTTTGTTTAATAAAGTTGTAGAATGAAAAGTGTAAGTAATGTTTGACTTACCCTCGCATTTCGTTCAATAAACTGCCATATTTTTGTTACGGACGTTTCGTTACGGTTTCCCAACATGCACCTCTTAACTGAAAACTGATTTTAACCTTCTAACCCTCATAAACGGGATATCACGTCCAGGGATTTCCAGTTTTTCCATGAATGCATCTAGTTTTTAGACTCATAATAATACTCAATTTTATTAAAAAAAAAATCTAATTTTTATAGCTATACCTTAACAGCGACCTTTTTACAATTGAATAAAATTTCGAAAAAAATATATAAGCGCATTCTTAGGAAAATATATTTAAATTTCTTAAAAATGAAAACAACCTTGCAATTGCTAAAATAGCGTAAACTTAAGTGGGTTAAAGACGCTACACGTCAAAAAC
This sequence comes from Troglohyphantes excavatus, assembly GCA_963932185.1. Lineage (NCBI taxonomy): Eukaryota > Metazoa > Arthropoda > Arachnida > Araneae > Linyphiidae > Troglohyphantes > Troglohyphantes excavatus. The sequence continues at coordinate 37,303,084 of OZ010667.1, forward strand.
ATGTTTAAATAAAGAAAACGTGTTTTAACTTATGGGTGAAAGTGATTAAAAACGTTCCAGTTATATATTCTCCAAATGAAATTTTAAGTTCTCATCATAATTGTTTTCTTAATATTTATAAAATAAATGTATTTTTTAAATTTAAATATATTCATTTGTTTGTACGTAAGTGTATTTAAAAGTGCTTTGAATGAATAAAAATTCTTAAAATGAAAATTCTTAAAATGAATAACAAATTTTATCTTCCGCAAAAAAATTCATATTTTATATAATGAGGGAACATGGAATATAAAAATATATTTGTATAATGAATGAGATAATTCAAAGTTCGCATTATTATTTATTTTTTAGCAAGATGTAATTTACTACAACTAGAGCTTTTATAAATGTCAATATGTCAGTTAATAGGATACAAAATATTATGATTAAGTTACGTGGAGTTTTCCTTATGTATTTTATTTATATAATAAATTCATTGCAAAGAAATTCGAATTGTAATAAACCGAAATTTTAAAACTTTATTTTTAAACCTACATAGATCTCAAAATTCACGTAATAATTTATTTTGAAAGTAAACATCATTCAAATTAAATGCAGTCAGTTGACAAAAACTAATATTGCAAATATAATTTTGAATATTAAACGTTAAATCTTTGATTAATTGAACTAAGCAAATATAATACAATATAAATATCTATATAATAAAACATATAAATTTGATCATTTTGTATTATAAATATAATCTTAATAATTTAAATATAATCATTTTGTAATAAAATATTAATAACATAAATATATTTATATTAATATAGATACAATCTTAATACATAAATATAATTTTAATAATATAAATACAATATTAATAATATAAATACAATATTATTAATATAAATATAATTGTAATAATATAAATACAATATTAATAATATAAATACAATATTAATAATATAAATACAATATTAATAATATAAATACAATATTAATAATATAAATACAATATTAACAATATAAATATAATTATTTTAATTATATAAATATAATTTTAATAATATAAATACAATATTAATAATATAAATACAATATTAATAATATAAATATAATTATTTTAATAATATAAATATAATTTTAATAATATAAATACAATATTAATAATATAAATACAATATGAATAATATAAATATAATTATTTTAATTATATAAATATAATTATTTTAATAATATAAATATAATTATTTTAATAATATAAATATAATTACTTAAAAAATATAATTTTATTAATTATATAAGTATACATATTTTAATTATATAAATATAATTATTTTAATAATATAAATATACATATTTTACTTATATAAATATGATTATATAAAAAATATAATCTTGATAAACGTACAAATACAATAAAAATTTCCCTTCAATTATATTCTTTTACGCACTATGCATTGTTATAAATACAATGATTTGTCAATTTTTTAATTCAAAATGAATTACAATAAACATTTTATGATTTCAACATTCTATATTTCTGGCATGATGAAAATTCATTGTATAAATCACCACGAATAATAACGCACTTCTCTGAGGGTTAAACTTCTTGAAAAGAACTGACAACATTTTCGGATGGTATATTTCCTTCACCATCCTATATCGTAATAAACCAATACATTTATACAAACCTTTGCGTGAGTGTAAAGTTTAATATCCCACACGAAATATTACCTCACGGGACTTTCTTCAGAATTTAGGAATAAGTTATGAAATGGTTGACTGACAGTTTCAGTTATTAAATCAAGACATTAGGGTTGCATATGCCACTCACATGTCTGATATATTTCGTTTGCTCTGTTGTGTTCAATATATCGTAAACTAGATGGTATTTGATAAGAGAATATTCCTATTTCATAGCGTCTATGTATTTCGAAACCAATAAAAATAATTGAATTTAAGAACATTTAACACATATGGACAGAATTAAATTAAATATGTGAATATTATTTGACGCGTGTTTATATTATTTTCCTTTTAAAAGGGTACACTGATAAAATTTAGTTTCAACGTTGCACCATATCTTGTGGCTTTGCAGCAACCTAGATTGCACCATGTTATGGTGCAATCTAGGTTCATCTAGGTTTAATCTTTATGAATCTAGGTTTAATCAAACCATAGGTTGCACCATGTTATGGTGCAATCTATGGTTTGGTTCTACCTAGATTGTACCATGTTATGGTGCAATCTAGGTTGAATCATGTTATGGTGCAATCTAGGTTGAACCATGTTATGGTGCCAAATTGAACCAAAAATCCTTGATCTAGAATAGCGCAGCATTTACCAAAAATGGTGCAATCTCCCAAACTGCAAACAGAAACAGTCTCTGGATCGACAAACCAGGCAATCCCTTTACTCGTCTTGCATTATAGGATTGATTGATCTGTGGATAAAGGCGTTCAGTTGGTAATCAGAGGATTGCTAGTTCAAACCCATGCTGTGAACTTGGGAAGAGAAGTAAAGAAAGTAGTGATCTTGTGATCAGAGGGTTGCCAGCTTCACTACGAAAATACTAGAAAATCTTCAAGAACATCTAACCAATTATACTGATATTTCACCATAATATGGGGTAGGGAAAACGCAAATTTGTGTTCACTGATTCACCATAAAACGGTGAAGCGAAAGTATGAGTTTTGGTGTAACGTTTCACCATGAAACAGTATCCGTGGTTGCACCATAAAATGGTGAAACTAAGCACCAAATGACGATTTCAGATAAATGGGTACCAAATTCTGGTGCAAGTTCAACTAAATTTTTAATAGTGTACTTTTGCAATGCTTAATAGAGATGCTTAATAGAAAATGGGATAAATGGGATAATTTGGAGAATATGATACTTCTGGAAAATTGAATTTTACATATTTACCTTTTTAAGATTCATTTAATTAAACCTAACATTTAGAAATGGCTTTCTCTAATTTTGAATTCAACTATTATTCAGCAATATATATATATATTGTTAACTTCATATTTTGAAAGAATCGAATGAAGTTTAATATTTTAGATTTTGAACTCTGTGATATTAAATGAAAACAATATTTCAATTTTTAATTTTTTTGATAATTCCATTCTGTTATTAAACATTTTAATAAATTAGTGTTATTTTAATCCACAAGGAAACATAATTAAAAATATAGTTATTCAACTGAAAAACCTACTTTATCTTTTTCTCTTTCGCTTTCTCTAAATTATCTTTAATTATATTATTACACAAACTATAAATATTTTGTATTTTTATGGAAAAAAAATATGTTTACAAAATATTACTTTCTGTATCTTTATTTTAAAGTATTTCTATTTCTTTATAATTTTGATACGCTTCCTATATATTTTTATTATATTTCTACCGAGTAGAAATTGTGTTTACAATTTTTTCCCCCTTATATTTTATCTGAAATATATCCATCTCTTTTATGAAATGCATTAGTTTTCGAAACATTAATTTAATAAAAATGAAGTTCCGTTGATAATTTACGGAGCCATTAAATTGATTTACTAAAAAATAATTTACTTTTCAAAATCGCATTTTTTTTTTAAATATCTGAATGTAATCCTTTCATAAGTTTTTCTAAAGAAAATAACGGGTAGATTTGCAATTTTATCTTTGTTCTAATTTATTGAATGGTGGTATTTGTCTAAGCAATACACATAAAACTTTAGCATAAAAAAAATTATTTTGCAGGAGTGCTATTCTGTTATTAAACATTTCAATAAATTACTGTTACTTTAATCCATAAAGAAACATAATTAAAAATATAGTTATTCAACTAAAAACCCTACTTTCTCTTTCTATCGATCTCTCTCTCTAAGTATCTTTAATTATATTACTACACAAACTCTAAATATTTTATATTTTTATGGAAAAAAAATAGGTTTACAAAATATTACTTTCTGTATCTTTATTTTATAGTATTTTTATTTCTTTATAATTTTGATACGTTTCTATATATGTTTATTATATTTCTACCGAGTTGAAAATGTGTTTACTGTATACTGTAAATATTGTACATTTTTTAAAATTAAAAATATATTTAACTTGTATTCATTTTAAATATATTTTTTACATATACATGTTGAAAAATATTTATAAAAAACTACTTTACGGACTTAATGCGTTACTTTTATCCACATAATATTTTTTGGTTCTTTTAAGTAATGATATTTTGATAATTTCTCCAGCCTTTTTTATTTATATAACTATGGTCTAACTACGAACTGCATACTTTTAGCTCATAGTATGAGGTAATATTACGCAAACAAATAATTTTTAAAAAATGTCGATTTTTCTGTTAATAATGCTCCATTTGGGAAGGATTTAGTTAGGATCTCAATGTAAACTTCATGCAGAATAGTGGAAAGTTTGATGACTGATATGTCTACATATAAAAAAAAAATTGCTCAATTTTACACCAACATACCTTTAGGCCATCTGGCCATGGTTATAATTTCGAGGCATTGTTTCCTGGTCATTATTTTGGGATAAATTCTGAGTCGTCTTCAATAGCTCGTTATGCAGCTCTATACTTTTAAAAATTTCAGTTCAACAATGTACCATACCTTAGTGGAAGACAGGGGTCTACAACATATTGTATTGGAATCGAGGTTGAACTAAAAACTCTTTATAAAAAAAAAGCGAAAGTTTCACCGATAATTGGTTCAACCTCTTTAACTACATTCAAAGTTTTCACTGTCGCTACGTCAACAAGAAAGACCACGACGAACATAAGTCTCCGTGGCAAAGTGGATAAATGCGTTCAGCTATGAATCAGAGGATTCCTAATTCGAGTCCGATCGGTGACTAGTTGTCATTTGCCATCGGAAGGTTTCCAGCTTCGCTAAAAAAATACTGCTACTACAATACTAAGAAAACTCGAGTTTTGAACATTATGCAACGTTACCAGTTTTGGTGCAACGTTTCATCACTAAACCATCCGTGGTAGCACCGTAAAATAGTGAAACTAAGCATACAATGTTGGTTGCAACTAAATGTGTACCAAAGTTTGGTGCAAGGTAGTAATAATTTTTATCATTGTAGTGCGACGTCAATGCAAACACCCGTTCTAGAAAGAATAAAATACGTAAACTATCTTACCTTTCGGATAAGACAATCTCGCTTCGAGAGCAGGTTTCCCATCTCCGCAGTTGTCCCGATCCCGAGGTAAGCACCTGTCTCCACTTCCTACAACCACATCGAAGTTCGATTCCGGATCCTCCACTTTATCCAGTGAATGGATTCTCAGTATTTGATGTCGCTCTGGATCGGAAATGTACAAGTGGCCATCCGTTGGGCTCAGTGTAATGTGGTAGTGGGTTGACATATCAGTCGTTCTGAAATGCAAGAAACGTTTTATGTTAAATATTTAAATATATTTTTACTCTAGAATTATTTTTGTAGTTAACTAGTATAAAATATTTTTTTTAGATACAACCCATTACATACAATACTTGAAATGTTTTTATTTCTTTAAGTATATAATTGATATCAACACCACCTTTTCTTAATCGATTAACCATCTGCACTCAATGAAAATCTTTAACATTTATGTTCCTTTTACGGATAATTTACTACCATTTTTGTGCTTTTTCACCCCTTCCGTGCCAGGGTCGTACCTGTCGTACATTAAGCTATATACATCTTCGAGCATGGATCCTTCATTGTAGAGAAAACATAATGTTATAATCTGGCTAACATCAAAGTGAGGCAAACCTGTAAGGCCTCATACACGTGGTTAATTACGTAATTCCGTTCATAAATGTTCAATGTTACACATTTCCCAATTCATCAGCCAATCGCGAGTATTTTTTAATTCATACTTTTGAAAAGAAATCACGTGTTTGAGGACATTCGGTCTGAGATGTCGGTTTCACGATTATGACGTCATATTCGCTCTACTACAGTCCATTCATGCTCGATGATATACATGCTGAAATACCGACAACGTACGCAACCCGTACGGCACAATATTGTTAGTTATAGAAGGGGTTATTGTATAATATTGTTAGTTATAGAAGGAGTTTTTTCGTTACCTTGAATATACCAATCCTAAATGGCCTAAAATACTTATTTAAAAATTGACTTGTCAAGGAAACAAAACTAATGGAAGAATAACGTTTTTAAACTCAAGTTTTTCGTCGTTTTGATTAACAATGATCAAATTAACGTGTCATTAATTCGTCCGCTAAGAGGTAACAGTGTAGTGCAAATGTTAATTGTTTTTTCCTATATAACGTAATTACCATCCATAATTTGTATAATTCACTGCATTATTATTACAATACTTTTAATTTAACATTTTGTGGAAGTTTACTATTTTGTCAACATGAAAAAAACGGCACAAAAGCATTCCAGAGAAAAAAAACATTAATTGAGGACTTGAAAAGGAAAACGACCTAAGTACCAAAAAATCAAAAATCTTTTTTTTAAGGAAAAATGCCCTAAAGAACAAGCTAAACAAAGTGAAGAACGCCCAAAGTGCGAACTCCAGTAGTAACAGATAAAAAATTTGAGTTAAATGAAGAACGCCCCAAGTAACAGACGCGAGTGTTTTTCATTTTTCGGCTCTCCTGAATAATTTTATTTTTTGGACTTCGGTCGTTTTCCATTTCTAGTCCTCAAATTATTTAAGTGATATTCATAAACTCTCCTACCGCTAAGTTATCGCGAATAAATTATAAAATATCCATATAAAATCATCATTGTAAACCAATAAACCCATATTACATTTCCAAACACTAACATTACTTTATCTAACTAAAAGCCATTTAACCAAACTCCCATGGTACTCACCTCATCCTAAACACAGTATAGACCTGTCCGCTTGGAGTCACCCTCCGTATCAGATTGAAGTCACCGACATACACGCTGCCGTCCGATCCAGACGTCAGGGCCACAGGAGCCAGGAGCCTGGCCTCTTTTGCCATCCCGTTACACTCGGGACAGAGCATGGGACGCTGGTGTCCCGTACCCATCAGAGTGGCTATCACCCTTGGCTGCTGCTTGAAATAGATGGTGGTCCCGTCGCCTTTTTGCAGAACCCCTTTTGTTTGGAAATACAATCTTTTTTTAGTGTGGGAATTCCGATATAAAAGCATTGAATTTTTTTTAGATTCGCTGTTACTGATGTATCTGGTATATTTCCAGTATGTTTTCTGTGTTTAGATAAAACGTTTGAATTGGGTTCGATGAATCGTTAGGTGGTATAATAAAATTTTTAAATATTTATAATCTTTATAAATAGGCAAATATTTGTAAATAATTAACTTGTAACATAAAATAAAATATTTATATGTTTTTTTTTCTAAAATTTGAGAAAGTTATATTATTCAAGTATGCTAATTTTTTTAATATAAAATTTACTTAGTATCCTTAGAAAAATTTACATTTAGTGTACATTGTAAGTATTGCTGAGCATGGATTTTATAACAACAATAGTAACATAAAATATTCCTGAGACATTTGTGTATAATATGAGTCATATTAAATCCTATTTAAATAACCGATTTTTACTGAAGTCCCATAGTACATGCAAATACAAATTAAGGGCCACCTTGTGCCATATGCAAATTAAAAAAATATATATTTGTTTTTTTAAATCAAAGTTAAAGCAAAATCTCTCACACATTAAATTTCATATAGAAGGTGATAATACTTATTATCTCTTATAACGTACTTCTTATATATTTATTAAGTACTTGTAACTTTAAGGTCTAAAACCCAAAAATTGCCATTTTTATTCCACACTATACATATATATTTATGCGATGCTTTTTATTACCCATAAAAATAAGCCTAAGAAACCAATAACTTTTCTCCAAAAATAAGTCCGTCATCGAGAGCCATGCCTGACCTATAAATCACAACCATGCCTATGACATTTACTGCAGTCCCATATTTCAAACTCATATTAGTATAAGAATCCATACCTTCGTGGAAGTTGTATCGGTGGTGGATGTCTAGATTCCACCCTCCAAGTTCCGAGGTATCCATGTCGTATCCCTTGAGGGTCATGGAATGCGAGGTCCAAATGGTGCTCTGGCAGGTCACGTATTCGTAGCCAACGAAAACTGCACAGGAATAAATTCGAATGTGTATGTTTCGTAAGGTTTGGTTACGTGATGCATATGCATTAATTTATTCAAGAGAAGTGAGGTTTTTCTTGTATAATATACATTCAAATGCACGTTTATAAAAACATTAAAATTGTGTTTGTTCTAAAAATTTGACTTGGCGGAAAAACTAAGTCATGATGGAATGGATTCGAGTACAATTCCGTCTACCAATTTATGTCCTCATTTAGAGATTTAATGCACACAACTACTTCGTTATTATTTATCAAAGGTCAGATGACGAGATAACACCGGAGCTGGCACCCAACGCGACCTGAATAGGCGTACGGATATTGGACCCCGGACAGATTAATCGTGCACCAGTTCCGAATAAACGCCAGTATAATTATTTGCATATTTTAGTGAGTTAAATCGTGCTTTTTTAAAATGTTGTTATTGTTAATATCATGTAGTTGCGTAGTGCTGATAGGAAAAAATAGCTAAATTCTTATATAATATAAATTCAAAAATATGTTTACAAAAACTTATTAAAATTAATAAGTGGACAAATTTAATAAGAAATGGTTTTTCAATTGTTTGTTTTTTATATCCCTGAGTTGGGCTAGAATTCATTAATAAGTATATTGTAACAACAAAACACTGTATATATTTAGATGAGTGTTTTTTTTCCCCTTGCCTCAAGAAAAACTGATGTATCATCTTTACAGGTACCTACAACTTAGTGAGTTTTTCATTCTTACATATTATAAATTTAAAATAAATACGTGTATAATGTTTTTAAATAAACATACTTTTTATTTATTAAAATTTTCCGGTTAAAATAAGGATTTGAATACTCACATAATTTACTGAAATTGAAAGCGTTTTAAAACCGTAATAGACAAATATTTTTATGGAAATTTCATTAAATTACAAAACATCGTTGCTATTGTTTGTATATATCAAGTGTAGCAAGTTCATTTGCATTTTCGTTTTTAATAGACTTATGTGTATTTATTTAGTTAACATAATGTAAAAATATTGTTTTTAATATTTATATTTCGGTATTAATTGAAAATTTTAAAATAGTTACGTTAATTTTCTTTATTAGAAAATAAATTAAAGTTTTTGTGTTTAATTGTAAGCAATAATAGATATTCCGAGATCAGTTTACCGTAAAGACGCGTTCGTGCAATCCATATAAAAAAACTAAAATATAGCCAGTTCTAACCAAACTGTATTAATAAATACTGATCACTGAAGTAATGGGTTTTTAACTGTATAACAACATGTCTTTTTAATTATATAAAACAATTTTTTTTATTTTTTAATAATTGTTTTCGCTTTCATTTAATTTGTTTTCCTTAAAAGTGAAATTCAAAAGATTTTTAATTTAAAAGAAGAATAGTCATCCATATTGTTGATTAACTAATTAAAAATTGTCTTAAAACTAAAATTGGATTTTTTCTATTTTAGATAATTCGTTCGATGCATTGTTGTACAAATATTTGTCCTCGAATGTTTTTATCAATAACTTGTTTTAAAGGAAATAAATTCTTAACAGGGTAAAATATTTTTGTCGGTCATTTTCATAAATAAATTCGAATGAATGAAATATTTTGTTAATGAAAAAGAACTTTGATTTTTTTTTTACCGAAACTTGAAAAAGTTATTTTTTTTTCGAAAGCTAAACTTTTTGAAATGCTTCAGGATGTATATGTTTCTTTGAAATTAAATTATGCATACGTTTAAATTATGCATTATATTACTTAATACATAATTTACGGATATTCAATTATTGTTAGATGATGATCGTTGTATATACTTGTATTAAAATATTATTATTAATGCATACATTTTCATTTACTGATTTAAAAGCGACATATGTCTTAGTTTTGTTAAATACTTTTTAATCGGTAAATGTCATTTTAACTAATACGTTCGAAAAATGTTATTTCCTAATAATTTTTAACTTACATTTTTTTAGCACAAAATCTTAAATTACAAAAACAGCAATGTAAAAAATGCAATAGAATTAGTGATTGATGAAAATCCAACTATATTATCAAGTCTAAAAAATAATAAAAAATATTGAATATTTAAAAGATGAAAATGAACCTATTTTATTTTCTTAACATGAAAATGATATAAAACAGTTCAATTGGGTCTTAAACCCAATTAATTTTAAGAAATATAAATACTATTTTCTTTAAAAATACTTTTTAGTTGTCGTAAAAGGTCATGTAAAGTAAAAAAACGTTATTTCGTCGGCTTATAAGTAAAACCACCTAATTTAAATCAAAGACTTACCATTCATAGTTAGAGACGAAACCCAAAGTAAATATTATTTTATCTCTATAGTGCAGCACAAAAAGTCATGCACATTTTGAAGTTTATCGCTCTTATTTCGTCCCCAACTACGACTGGTTTGTTTTAAATAAACGTGGTTTTACTTCTAAACCGAAGGGTATAAAACTCTGATGGATATTTTTAAAGATACAATAGTTTTATAATGATTAATTTTATATAAAATAGTTCTTCACGAACACTTTTATTTAGAAAGTTAAAAATGTTATGTGTACAAATTCTTTGCCATCAGTCATAGTCTAAAAGAAAAAGGTATATTTCCTTTAAATGTTAGTTTTAAAATGTATATACTCTAACGTTTAAAGATGTTAGTATATGTTTACTATATATTTTAAAAGTAAATGCAGAAAACATATTGAAGAAACTAAAATCGCCATATATTCAGTATACTTAAATAGAAAAATTCTAAAAATAGTTTCAAATTAACATCAAAACTTTACTTAAGGTTTCAGGAATTTCAACCAAAATGAAACGCACTTGGCAGCGCGTAAATTTGCAAAGCTTCCGGAACATGTAATAAATCCCTACGTTTTAGTATTTAAATATTTGTTTTTCTTAAAAAAAATGTGGCAAGGTAAATATTTGGTGAGAGTTAGACAGTACTTGAGTGGTTTTCTCCTGTCAGCGATTTTAAACTTCAAGTTTCGTATGTGATTTTATTTTTCTTGCATTATACAAATAAAATGAGGTTTCGTATTACATTTAAAAGACCCTTTAAATGGAAATGACCTCCATTAATTAAATATACATATTTAACATAAATATGTTTAAAATGAGTAACGGATTTGTCTTGAATGAAATATCTTAAGTCATAAAAATTTCATTTGTGTTGGGTACTATTTCATAGGGTCATGAGCTCGTTTCACCAAGAAGAAAATACTCTAATCAAGTTTAATATAAAACAGAACACAGTAAATTGTAAAGAAGAAAGCGTGGAACTACTAATTATAAAGTTTACATTGTACTATAAATAAATTCTATTATATTAAAATTTATTTTGACGTTATATGATTAACGTTTGAAGAATTGTGGGTACTTTAAATTTCGTAATTTACATGAATGGACAGTTATTCTTCAAGCTAAACTTACGTTTTAGGCATAAACGTTTCTTTCTGACAGAATATTATTAAAGTCATTTAGAAAATTACTAATAAAATAATACATAAATTAAATAAAACACTACCACGAAAAATATATTATTTAGAAATATAAAAGCAAAATAGCGCATTTTGACATAATCATAATTATCAAACACACCAAAATAAATATTTTTATAAATTTAATTTTGCTATTTGGCCACCAAAATCAGTTCTGAAGATTTTATTGTTGTAGAGTCTCGCAAAATCATTTTTTGAAGAGACGCGTTTCGGTTTATCAATAACCGTTTACCAATTTAAATTTTAGAATAAAAAATCTTATTTTTAAAATTCCAAAATAAACTTTTCTAGCAATTCGCCTTGAATTTAACATTGGGCGTTCTGGATTATACACGACATAACTTTTAGTCCATTGCAATTAGCAAAATGGAAGAAAAAAAATTATAAAATTCTTAAACTTTAGTCAAGTATTTCTTTGACTTCAAGGAAATAAGAACCGAAGAATTCTCCTTAATGTGGAGAGAGCTTTCCCCCCTGATACCCATCCCCCCTGATACCCCTCCCCCTGAAATTTCGAAAACAGGTCATTCCGCATCAAATCAACACTGATTTAACCACCATTTCAGATTTGTATGAAAATTGACAGAGGAGTAGCCTCCATGTAGTAAGAAAACTATTTTTTGTTATTAAAACATAACAACCCGATTTGAAAATACCACTGTGTAAAGTTGAATGAAAAATCTCAAGATCAGGTAGTGTCGCGGTATTGAAATAACCACAATACTTTTTATTCGTTCGTTTTCTGTACGTTTATTTAAATAATTACCGAAAATAAACACCATAATTATTACAAATTATAACGATAGTTCTGAAAGATGATACAGGTTAACGATCATGAGGAAGCACTAAAGACACTAGCGATGATATTAAAATTCCTGTGATAGAGATAGGCAGTAGTGCACAATGACAACGTATATGCTGATGAACTGCAGCAAACACCATTAGAAATAAAGATGGATGACTGGCATACCCCAAACTTATTAATCCCCACAAATTAATTAATAACACCGTGGCGATTTGAAGATATATTAACTCAAGCTGGAAATTACTCTAATGGAGATCCAGTGTTAATCTAAATCGCATTACTCCTTAAAGCCTTTACAGGCCCGTCACGTACCCCGGAATTCTTTTTCGTTTAAATTCCCTAAGATTAGAAGAGTAGGGGAAAAAAACACTAGATTGCTTAATTATCCTTCTAGGAGAGTGTATTCCTCCGGCATGCAGATGCGGTGAGTCACACTTGCTGAAAGTGATCATGCAGGAAATGAAATCCTTAATCTCCAGAGCTGTTCGAGGGGGGCGGTATGTTCGCTCGCGTTGCTGTAATTAGACCGACGTCAATTTCAGTGTCTCTCCGGAAGTTGCCCCATGTTTGTGTTGGGTAATGGACGCGAATCGCGGGGCTCGGGATTACGAGGCACATACATGCGGATGGACCATTAGGTTGTTTTATTGGAGGGAAAATTAGGTTGCCTCTAGGTGCTTCGCTGGGGATAAAATGCGCGTTTATAGGGATGGATGCAGATGGTGTGATTTTAGATTTTTTATTGTGTTGTATAATGCATGTTCACAAGCATTTATATTTGTAATAATTTACTCATGGTTATAAGATTGTGTTATTTTGAACATGAAATAGTATTTGCAAATAGTAATGAACCTTTTGTTTCGCGATTAAATGTTAATGTGTTTCTCTAACTATTGCGATTTGACTTTAGTTATGGATTATTATGCCTAGTTATTATGTTTAGAGACTAACTATTACACATTAAATGAATATTTAAAGAACGAAGCACTACCTTCTGTGATACGTTTATTTTAATTCCAAGCTATTTGACACAGTCAGAAAAAGTACATATAAATCATTTGTAAGCAAGTACGAAACTGAATTTTTAGTTAGTAGACTGCTATATTTCTTTACTATTATTTGTTTAGAAATCCTTTAAATGAAGCCGTTCTTCATAATAAAATTTTTCGTATTATATTCAGATAATAGTAATTTGATAACAGGACTATGAAATTGATAATGATCTTTTTTTCAATATAAAATTAAACTAATATTTAATTAGTTCGAATTATTAATTACTAAGTATTAGGTTTAAATATCGTCCAGTCGGTTATCTGGATTAAAGGCTTAAATGAGTGGTGATTTTGGAAGGCATGACCATAATTATACTCCGAACCTGCATGTTGGAAAAAGATGTATTTTGAAACAATGGATTTACTGATAATCAAATAAAGGCTTTACTGACAGGATTGCAGAAAAATAATAAATATCATAATTAATACTGGAGAATATTTCTAGAGTATTGTTTTTTAATTATTAAGTAGAAAGATTATTGAAGATGAATTAGTAATTAATAATTCAAACTAATCATTAATTAGTCTGAATTATTAATCACTAAAAATTAGGTATAAATATCGTCCAGTCGGCTTGTGGGTTAAATGTTTGAATGAATGGTGATTTTGGCCATGACCATCATTATACTTCAAACCTGTACGTTAGAAAAAAAAAATGATTTTTATAATTATTAAGTAGAAATATTATTGAAGATAAATCAAAGAATTTACCTCTGGCCGTAGTAAGACCATATACTTTCTGCTTATAGACATTTCGCTTGTTCCAAGCGTAGGTGAATTTTATCTCGGGGTCAGCTTCGAATATCTTCTGAAAGAATATCCCTTCAATGATGATGTGCAAGTGCACCAGTCGCAAAGAAGATGTGATGTTGTCAGGTGTTAACTGCAGGTGGATGGTAGATAAGTATCCATGGGCGTGACTACTATGGTAAATTAGATGTAAATCCGATCCCGGAATTGATAAACTTTCCTGCAGCACCTGCAAGTTTTACAATATTTAAAAATTATAATTATTAAATACTAATACTTGAGAGCACGTTAACTGTGAAAAAAACTACGCAATGATTGTAATATTATAAATGAAAGTTATTGTAGCAAGCTTCATAATTTGATTTTAAATAAATTCAATATGCATAATTATCCATGAACGGTATTAAAATTTCAGGATATGATTTTTTATAAGCATATTATTATTTTGGGATGCTTTAAATTTATAATTTTTAACATGTGACAAAATATGGAATTTAATATATTTTACTATTATAAACCAATCTTGGACTTGCAATTGTAGCTTTATTTTTTATTATTTTTATTAAACACATGTGGTAAAGTTTTTACAGGACTTTTTTCATGTCATTTTTTTTCATGAATGAACGGATTAAAAGATACATTTTCTATATTAGTAGTGTGATTATGAAAAACAGATACTTTTTTGTTGCTTGAAAATAATAACAACTGAAAATAATTTTTAAAAAACTTCAATATTTTTAATAAAAAATATGTCCGAAAATAATATATAAATGATTTAGGTGGTATATTATATCTTAAAACCGTTAGGGTCATTAAAAATTACTGAACAACATATTTAATACTCTTAAGTACTTTCCCTCACAGTCTTTTATATTTGTGTAAATTCACTTTTGATTATGAAAGCTCAGTCTCTATTATAATGTCGATAACATTTATATTCTATAAAACATAAATATAAAATATGTATTCAAATGCATATATTTTACATTTCTTTCCAAAATTTTGCTTAATAGTTGATGCTTAAAAACAAAAAATATAAGTTATAGTATCTAACTACGTTCATTACTTTAATACAGAAAATCTACATCCAATAAATAATGTATGTGCCAAAATCGCTTCAATATATGTACGACAGAATAAATATACTTTCATTAATCGCTCAAATAACATCATTTTCTACTCCAAAACAAGGATATATATACATTCCTTGAAACGTGTTTGAACAACTACGTTAAATGTAACGCAGCTTATTAAAGTAATAATTTCATGTTTGCTAAACTAAGATAACAGTTGACTGCATAACTCAAAATACCCATGCATGCTATAAATGTTTAATGACAAGCTTATCGAACCTTGTGGATATGGAAAAGCAATAACTGGAAAGAAAAGTTAATGCGTTGTATTTACAAGCAATACTGTAAATTTCATGTGTTGCTGCAGTGTGCTTTTTCAGTCACGAGAATTGGTCATTAGTTCTTGTTTTATGTTTGTTATTCGGGATATTTCTTATCCCTTGAAATGAAATGTCAGCGTTGATTACAAATATTTGGTCACCGTCAATTGGACTTTACCTGATCAATGAAAAGTGTGGTGCAATTGATGGAAACAATATTTCCGGTGTTTACACGACTACATTTATTGAAAATGTCTTTCGAACGAAATTTTATCATTCGAAAAAATAATGTACTCGGTGTTATGTAGAATGCTACCAACTAACATTCATTTACGATGAAACGAGATATTGCGTTTTATTTTGACCAACTTTGACGATAAGTTAACATTTAGTTTTTGTATTTGGAAAGCCATATGGTATAGGATTTCTTAAGCTGCTTAGCTATTTTACATAATAAAAACTACGACATTTAATTTACCAATTACCTATAACCCTATTCTGTCGGTAGGAAGCTTTCAGTATAATGCCTTCCAATAATTACTAATAAATCTATATTTTATAAACTCGGACATTGTCTTTAAAACGGTATCTCAATCCCTTCTTAGTAGCTTTTTTTTCAAGTTTCCTTTAAATAAATTTTTAAGAATTAATATATGCCTTTTTATGTTCTATGATGAATTATATTTGTCTTACCCATAAGCTGTTAATCTTCCATCTGTTCTATATTGCTAATTATCTGGCTTCGTACGTTCGGGTGGATACCATACAGTTAAAATAATACTGGATGTATGGCATTCGATGCCGTAAAAAATGTTAAATATGTATAATAATGCATTGTTGTAAATGTTCACTTTTCACGTACATCTTCAATGTTAAAAATTCATTACGAAACGTTTGCTATTTTTGACCTTTGATATATCACGAAATGTGTTTTGGAGAAAATGAAGACGATTTCAAATAAATGTAGAAATCGCGATACAGACGGCGGACCTCGCGGCACAGAGTACAACGATCTATGCACTCGATCAATAAAAGTCGTTTGAATTATGACCAAACGTAAATAAAAACCAACCATGAGCTGATGCCTACGAAAAAGCATTTAAGTACATATTTTCATTAAATGTTTGTGAAATCTTGCTTCGTCGAAAGTCACGTAATTCAATGATTAAATGATTGTCAACTATGACGAAAGTAGCCTGTAAGATCGCAGACTTCTCAAAACTGAGAGTGTAATTTCTGAGAGTGTTTATTTTATATGCTGCATGGTGTAATTGATGTATATGTTCATTTTAATTTTCACCCAGGAATAATCGCTAGTTTGAATTTAAGTAGAACCATATAAAATAGTTATAATTTCCTATATCTCCACTTAACTCTCACCTTAAAGGAAGTCGGAACTATAAATTCTTAAAAAATATCGTTTTTGAGATTTTTGCATATTTGTATTTCCCAATGAATTACCATTAACATGATACATTACTTTTATTTTTATTCCAATTAGAAAGTTCTAAAATGTAATAATATATATTTATTTATTGATGTTAACAGGTAACATTTGTCTTCTTCAAAATGACTTTTTCCTCAAAATGTGATTTTTTTTTGTGTTTCATAAAAAATAATGTATAAAGGGTAACATGTTGTAACATGTAAAACATGTTGTAAAAAGGTATTACAAAAATTTGCAATTACATATGCACAATTTTTTTTGTGTATATGTTTTACTTTTACCTAATATTATACTGCGAATTGAACTTTTAAAGATTATTGGTGTTTTGTTTGTATTTTCAAATATTCCTCTGCTAAACAATTCGTTTTTTTTACCCAATCGAAGTGCCTTTTATTGAAAATATTATTTTAAAATAAAATATTATTATTTTTCTGTCTGGAAAGTTCCAATTGCGGCCCATATCAACCTTTTGTCTGGGCGATAAACGATTGTTTTCTTCTTTGAGAAATGGTAAACCTGGCTCCCTTCGGCTGCAATTGGGCTATTACCTTTCTGTCAAAGTTCTTTTCAGTAAATTAACAAGTGTCTCTAGTTTACACAGACAAAATTTCAAGCATGTACCTATAGCCCATTCAGAGAAAAGGTACGTCGAAAATTGACAATTTAACATTAGCGGTATAGGACGTTCGGGCTTCCCTTAAATAGTCACAAACCCAGAACCCTTCACCCTCTGTCAATCACCCAGTCATGGACTCATGCCCCTACCTGCGTTTCGGCAATGATAGCGCTGTTCTCCGTGCACCCTCCTTCCGAGACCGGCCTCCACGTCTGATACACGATGGGCTTCATGTAATCGTAGTCATAGTCCAGGCACGCTTCCGACGCCGAGATCCCCGACGCGGAATCGACGTCCATCAGGGCTGACATCACGACAGGCGTCATGACGACGATGTCGTTCCAAGGGACGAGCACCGTCCTCTTGATGGGGTGGAAGGGGTTGCGTTGGAATTGGAGGGTCACGGCACTGCCCCCGTTCACCAGGATATCGAACCTGTGATGAAAGACATTGAGGTTGTGTATGCTGTTAAAAATTGGTACTCAAAACTAAGAAAAGCGTACTCATTTTTGAGTACATTCGAAGCTTATCACGGCTCCGAATACATAAGTTTCATTTTTGCAAAAGGCATGTACTATAAATGTGTACAATGAGTAAAAATGAATAAAAAGAGCAGTTGGTTGCCTATATTTGCTACTTTTATAAATTATTTTCAATAAGTATCTACAATTACAACCAATACTTACCGTGAATCGAACCCAGATCTGCAGGCATCGCATCCTAGTCCGTTGTATTACCAGAGCGACGTTAAAAAGTTATAAACAGAAGAAATGTCAAAAAAGGTGTGCCAAAAGAATAGGAAGTAAGATAATTGAGCCGTAATAACTCAATTTCCATTTAAGCAATTAATATCAAATAATGTGGAGAGCTATCATCTGAACAATTTCTGTTAAGATGGCTTGAACAGAAGCTGATATAAGAAATGTTAAATCCCACTGATCTATCTTGAGAAAGTACAGTTACTTAAATTTCAGTGTGTCATCGATCAATAAGGATGCAATTGTACTCAAAGAAAAACGAGTAGGTTCAGGTACCTATTTTTAAGTATCTTTTTTTAAAGTGTTGTGAAGTTCTTGCTTTTTGAACTGTGTCATTTCTTTGTGAACTGGGGACATACAAATTCCTCAAAATGAGTACCTCAAACTACTCGTTTTTCTTTCAGTTCAATTGCATCGTAAATGAACGATGACGTACTAATATTTTAATAGCCGTACTTTTTAAAAACTGAGCAATGTGATTTAATATTGAAAATCTTCTGTTCAATACATCTTAACGAAGTGACCTCACAAATTTAAAATAGTTGTTCAGAAGATGGTTTCCCACATTATATGATGTCGATTGCCTAAATGACAATTCAGAATTGCCGTTTAAGCAATCGAAAATGGAAACTGAGTTATTACAACAATATTATCTTACTTCCCATTCTTTTGGCATACCCTTTTAACATTTCTTAAACAGAAGAAATGTTAAAAGGGTATAATAAAAGGGTATAAATAACTTCTTGTGGTCACTCTGGTAGTTTAGCGAATAAGGCTATGGAATGTGGTGAATAAGTATTTTGGTTCGATTCCCTGTAAATCTTAATCGTTATTGTCGATATTTATTAAAAGTGATATATGAAGGCAGCCTATGTAGGCTAGCATCTGCTCTTTTAACTCCTGGTACTCAATTGTACATGCTTATTTTTTAGTACATGTATTTTTCAAAATTGAAACTTATGTATTCGGAACAATGATACAATACCCTTTATAAGTTAAGGACTTGGGATGGTTTAAATTGGATTGTTCAAATTACCTACACAAACAACTTTGCTCCATTGGAAAGCCGGAATCCCTAACAAATCAAGTTGGCACATTCTTGCTAACACTATATTAATTAGTGGTAGTAAAGGGCCCGTCCATTTACTTGAAATTACCATTCTATAGGACTCACCATGTAACAATTTAAATTAAATCTACTGGCGATAGAAAAATTGTCCACATTGCCTACACGTTCTCCCTTCGGATACGTAGAGGGTCGCCTTTTTATGTTATGTATGTTGTGGAACGGGATAACTGGCTTTTGTGACTTTAAATTGTATACAAGAGTAGATAAGACAAGTGATTCGTAACAGGTTTTGAGGGGAGTTGCTCAAAACTTAATTTATCGGAACTGCATAAATTCAGAAATACCATTTTATTATATTATTAGAACATCTTTTTCTGAACTGTAATCAAAAACAAAAATATATTTCAATTTTTTATTTTTTTTTATTTTTTGCGTTTTTAAGCTTAATTAGAATTTTTTAAGAAACACTACCTCTCTTTCAATTTGAAACGTTTTTAATTTTTTTTTAATTGTTTAAATAACGTCAAAGTATATACTACAGACGTATGAATAGACTTTTGCATATTTGTGTTTTAATTGCCTTCCAAAACTTATTTTAAGTTTACTACCCAAAACATATTCAAATATTAAAGTTTAATAATTTGTAAAAAATATAATTTATAACTTAATTTAAAAAAAAAACTATTCATACGTTTATAACACAAATATTAAAGTTTCAAAAACTATTAACAGTTTAGTTTTAAGTTAATTATTTACAAAGCATTAGCATTTTAAAAGTGACAGAATTTTTTTAAAAATATTTTGAGTAAATGACGATTGTTGCAGACGAAAAGTATGTTGAAAGATGATAAATGGCGTATAAACATCTAAAAAAACATATGTTCTGTTTCTTTTATAGTTTTGTAATTTTGTACACACATTCTTAAGTACACAGCATCGTTTTATGAAAGAAAAAAAATAGCATTTTTTTCGGATTTTGGGGCTCGAGTCCCCATTCGTCCTAAAGGTAAAGAGTTATGATCAATATAAAATATACTCATAAATATTAATTTTGTTGGTTACAGAATATAAGTTGAAAATTCACTCTTTGAACTTCCCACTTGTCAATATTTTTTTAATGTTTGAATGCAGTAAAATGTGGATAGTCTACCAAATTTACGTTGGCTATTCGATTAGATAAATGACCAATAGGTAACATATAATAAATATTCCTTTTTATGATTATGTTTCATATTAAAAAAAATAATCAAGTCAACTTCTACCCTTGTTGAAAATCTATTGTAATTTTTATAGTGTGATTAAACGTGTATTTTTATTAAATGTAATATTTAATATTCAAAGTAAGTACTGATATTGAGTGCTCAATATAAGAAAACTCGTACAATTTAATACAATATACGAGTTTTCTTATAAAAAGTCTTTTATTTTAAGGAATATATTCGATAGGACTAGTTTTTTCTGTTACTTTGAAACAACATATATTTTTATAAATAAAGATAAATCCAGATAAACTAAATAAACAATCCTCAATAGATTAGAATATGCTTTTTTTGAAAACCGAATATACAAACATAATTTATAACTATTAGATCGAAAATAAGATTTTAGATAAAATATTTACAGAAATGGATATTTATATATATTTTTTCTTTTACAATAACACAACATACTTTTTAATAATTCACCGAAGTCGATATTAACTAAATAAAAGCAATTTCATCCATAGCTTAGAGCACACTAAAGAAATCGAAATATGTAAACATAATTTATAACTGTTACATTTAAAAAGATCGTATCTGAAATCCCCCAAATAAAACCTTTTTTTTTCCCTTTTTCCCTGCCCATAAAAACCCCCTTTTGTTTTAACATTAAACAGATGTCAACTTTCGATTTTTACATACATCATATCTACCAATGCGCTCGGGATAGCCGACGCAAAGCGTAACTTTACTATTTTCCAGAGACAAGGGCCCCGGAATGATTTATGACTAATACTTTATCACGGAACCCTAACTGGAAAACCGATATTTTAAGTAGTATCCAGTCCGAAAAAAGCGGCACCTTGTCTGATTGATGGGCCTTTAACCTACTAGCTCTACTTTTCGTTTGTTCCTAACTTTCGGGATTTTCTAGCCTTTTCCAGGAAGTGTGCAGCGCCTTTGGAGGCGGCACGAAATCCAGATCAAAAGCCATTTATTTGATTTTAGTTTTCTTTACAAAATAGTTGAGTTTATGAAACGTCGGGGGCTTATTTTTGATCATCTGTATAAAAAAACACATTGTTTGATTTTCCGATTGAAATGTCAAATTTGAAATTGTATTATTTTAATAATTGCGATTTTTGCCCAACAAATTTATTTATATTTTAGATTACACTCAAACCTGTTTTTGTGCGGTCTTTTTTTGTGCGATATTTTTGTACGATTTTTTTTTGTGCGATTGATTTTTTTTGTGCTTCTGGAACATTATTGATTATCTGGCTACCGATACATATACAAGCGTCTAGTGAAACAACAGTCTTCGCAAAAACTGATCACTGACTACAAGGTAACTGAAAAAAAGTCTACTCTAAACGAGTGTGAGGTAGTATGTTCAAATGACGATAGTGATTTTGAACAAAGTTCGCGTATTGTCAAACTACGAAAACGTTTTATATGGTATACGTTTTAAAAAGTTTTGTATGTGTAAAATAAGCAAATAAAATATTTAAAAATGTTCGCATGTGTATTTTCTAAATCAGATTCCAAAAGGTTTGGCGAGATTCCAATTAGCTGTCAAGCCTCGTGTCTTGATTTCGTTTAAAAAAGCAATTCCTAGTAATTTCGTAATGTTTTGAGTTATTTTCTATGTGATACTTTTTTTATGCGGTCCCTATCCACCTCTTAAAAAAAAAATTGTGTTGCGAAAACTATTTTTTATAGCTACTCGTGAAGTTTTGTGCAAATTTTTTTATGATTTTTTATGCATTCCCTATCCACCGCACAAAAACAGGTTTGAGTGTATATCCAAAATTTGAAATGGGTTATCCCCAGATGAAAGCGCATTATGTATTTCCTACATCGTGATCACTAAACCAAACAATTCCAGGCTCTATTCCTGTTGCTGCCATATTGGTAACGCACATATCCCATTACCAACCTATTTAAAGACAAAATAATAATAGTTTATAACTAATACTATTTTGTCTTTAAATAGGTTAAATAAAGCTATAATTGCTAACAGCGTAAGAAAAAGGAATGAATGCAGTAATAACCAGAATCCTGACATGATTCAAAAATCGATTTCAAATCCAATTTTATTTTTGGATTGAATCGAATTTATTTTTAAAAACAATTTTTCCTTTTGTCTCTTTGAAATTTTGCAACAATCAAAATAACTATTTACAATGATAAAAATATAAAAATTTGTATCCGTCAAATAAGCCCACTTTAAATTAACTAGTCTATTAAAAACTGTCACATTGTTAAATGAATACCCCTAAATTTTTTCAAAATTGCGTCTAATCAAAAACAAACTTAAAGCGTTAATGATTCATTTAATGCCGAATGCAACGATAGGAAAACAGCTTAAGGTCAAGTAGAATTGCTAAACCCCCATAGGGATAAAGCGAGGGAATTCTACCTCTTTGTTCTCGATTAATTTCTCCCCCCACCCCCTCCCCCTCCCAATCAATAACTCGTTGAGCATTCCGAAATGTAATTTCTCACGCCTTCGTAACCGATTGGAATTTCCTTCCAAAATCGATTCACTAAAGCTTCGGAGCTGTCGTCATTTGGCAACCGTAAAGAAAGCGCGCTTCGTAGAAGTAGCTTCTGGAATATGCTGCCATGAGATACATTTATCATTACTTTTATTAGGCTCAACGGGAAAGATCAAGTAGGTAATATTTTAATAAATGTATAGTTATTTAGTAACTTTAAATTCAGACTTAGTAGAGAAATTCAATTTTAAATTATTTTGCAAGCCTCTTTCAGAATATTATAAATTTGTTCGAGTTCTGGTGAATTGTCATCAATTATAATTATTTTGTTTAGTACATTGGATTTAAAATATATCATTAATGATGTCCTATCAGAAGGTATAATATTTCAGTTTAATTTGAAGTATTGTCATATAAAATATTTTTCCTTCTTATGAGCAACAGGTAAAACTTAATCTTCTCTTTTAAACTAAAATATCAAATAAATTATTTGTAATGACAATACCAACACTATTAAAAATTGTTTAAAGAAAATATTTTGCATGCATTTAAATATCTCAGCATATACTTTAAAAAATATATAGCATAAAAGTGCAATTATTTTTTTTTCTAATGATAAGGTTTATACAGTTTTAGGGCGTTTGTTAATACAATTATTTTGTATGATGTGTAAGAACAATAGTGCTTACTATATCTATTTTTATACAACACAATTAAACTGTGTATATACTTCGCACTTATAGTTAAGGGCTAAGTTTCGCACTTAGAGACATGCCATTTTAGTGTAGTTCCCTTAAGTTATCGTAGTAAAAAGCTGTTGTGTTTAACTAAAGCACAATACGAACTTTACGCATACCTAATAACTTGAACACCATATATGCTTTTAATTATTGATTACATTCTTAAAATATTTTTATTTATATAACCCCATTTCCATCCAAGTATATATATGTCAAACACGTACAGAGAAAACCCAGATGTACGAATCACGTATAAGAACCATAAACATCCAACATCGATAAGGTCATTAAAAATAAATGAACGAAGAGGACCGTACCGATACATTCCTGAATACCCTCTTTCATCTCTGATCGTATATTGATGATTTCAGAGAACATAGTTTAATGTCCAAAACCATCACCCCCGATATTACTTAACTCAGGAAGAGGGAAACCTTTATAAATAAAAATGAACCAGCAGTAAAGTTATCCGAAAAGCGATGACTTCACTGCATAAGGCCGAAACCTATCAATTTCCATTTATTACTGGATATCCACAGATGTACCACAGTGCTGATCCCAAGTAAATCTGTGATGTTGCCCCTCCTCTCCCCCCTTCTTAGGTATCGTTCGATGGCTGGAGATATCGAAGAGAAATATTTTCTTTTAGTTTTCTGTTTTGGGATATTAGAAGATGGTGGTCCAAGTCGGTTTCGGTTCGAACTAGTATTTTGGAAACGCTTGTAAATTTGTAAGTTTAGGGTATGTTGTTTAGGGTATTGTTTCAATATACGATGAATATGATAAAAAATCGAAATACTGTTGTGGGTCGGCTATGGATTTTCTTGGATTTCTCTTTCAATTTAATACGTAAATGGAGGTTTTCATTTATCATACTATTGCCAACCTACTTCTCAATATAGTACTTATAGTAATTTTTAAAAAAAATATTTTTTGGCTTGTTTTTTACAATACGGTGTAAGTTTTGGTATTCTTTTAAATTGATTGTGATTGTACGTTTAGTAATACTGTAAAATTCTGATTCCTCATTTTTGTTTTTTTAAGATATTTTTGAACACCATCAGTTGAAATACTGATTGCTTCACAAATTCTATAACATTGCATTCAGGATTTAAAAATATTGTTTGATGTACTTTATAAAGTCAGTATTTCAAAATGTGTTATATCAAACGGTTTTTAATCGTGTTATTTATAAATTTTCATATTAAAACTAATTTAGTTTCACATATAGAAATATTTAGTAAATCAATTTTTATGAATGCGTATTTGAACTTTCAGGCTTTAATGTTTAAAATAGTTGAAAAAAGTTTAATCATAATATTGAAATCAAGTAAAGTAAATATTATTGAAATATAAAATGACAAACAGTATATAGAAGGGGGAATGATAATAAATTAATTATAGAATAAATTTAATTTGAAAAATTCCTATCATTTAAATATTTTGCGATTTTTTTCTGAATTTTGACCTATTTGCATTTGTAAGG
This sequence comes from Troglohyphantes excavatus, assembly GCA_963932185.1. Lineage (NCBI taxonomy): Eukaryota > Metazoa > Arthropoda > Arachnida > Araneae > Linyphiidae > Troglohyphantes > Troglohyphantes excavatus. Next base: position 37,328,514 of record OZ010667.1, read on the forward strand.
AATGTTTTGAAATATAAAATCACTTAGATTAAAATATCAAATTATGAAATGCAGCAATGGAGTAAATATATGATTCTTTCTTTTTGGTGTTTATTATTTTTATTTAAAATATTATTTACATTGTTTTTATAAAATATTTAGTTGATTATTATAGTTGATTATCAATTTCTAAATGTTGCAAATAAATTATAATTTTCGAGTATTAGTCAACTGCTAGTAATCGACATGTCTGAATCTGTATTATTATTATTATTATTATGAAAAAGTGGACATCATATATAAACATAATATTAAAATATTTAGTAGTATATCCAATTAATTATCAAATGTTGATAAATATGCTTATTTTTTTAGATAAATGTACGGACTCGTTATTATTTTGTGATAAAATATAAACTTTTTTGTAACAGTTACCAGGAAGGGTTTCAAAAAAACATTATAATGTAAGGATTATTAACCGCAATTCCAAAACTTTCACTAATGAGAATAAAAACGAAATACAAGTCAAAGTTTTACTAATGAGGCAACTGAACTTATATGAGTATACACATTTTTAAACTTTAATTTACGTATAGTAAAACTCTAAAGTAATATATTTCGGTGATAGAGAGCATGGTTAATTATATACCAGGCAATTAGTTTTTTAATATGCAAATCTCTTTGAATGACAATAATGTAGGTTCCTATATAATTAATTTACTTAATTATTTGAAATATTAGTTTTTGCTTTCTATTGGTACATACGATTAATTGTTGAAATTTTGTAAAGGCTTTGTGGATGGTTCGTGCAATAAGAATACTGTATTTTATTACTTTAATATAGTGCTTAGGATTTTTTTTTAATAAAACAAAACAAAACAAAACAAAAAAAAATAATAATAATAAAATAAAATAAAATAAAAAAAAACAAATCAAAACAAAACAAAATAAAATAAAATAAAATAAAATAAAATAAAATAAAATAAAATAAAATAAAATAAAATAAAATAAAATAAAATAAAATAAAATAAAATAAAATAAAATAAAATAAATAAAAATAAAATAAAATAAAATAAAATAAAATAAAATAAAATAAAATAAAATAAAATAAAATAAAAGAGTTTTGTGCGTGTTGCGTTTATTTTAACTTTATAGAAACATTAAACAGTTTAAATCTTAAAGAAATACAACTTTACCGTTTTATACCCGCCCATGTAACTGAAAAAGAGAACAATTTTAAAAACAAAAGAGAAGAAGAGTGCATTGAGATTCCTTGCTCTACAAAGTGTCAAAGCAAAATAGCTATGGGATGATTGATTACAGATTCATTCAAATCGATCTTTCGAAAAAGAACATCAGCCCCCACCGTTCGGAATTTGACGTTATCGCATACGCTTTTTTTCTATTTCTTTCTTATAACCTCTATCTTTTATAGTATATCTATCTACCCTAAAACATTAAAAAATTTAACAAAACCCGAATATAATATAATTATTTGGTTTAATGTGATATATAATATCGTGCAATAACTTTCTTAGAACCAAGCTAAAGAAGGAATTTCAAAGAATAATAAAATCTTATAAGGTAATATGTTCGGGTTTAAGTGAAGTGTATATAAACATATGAAAAGTTTCTTATATCTTGCAGGAATTACCGATGAGGGTTCACTGTTAAACTTTCAATCTCAACGTATCATCTTAGTTTACATGTATGCCCATGTACAGAACGATAAAGGTTATTTTGTTATTAGCTTTGCAGTCTTATATTAGCTATAATGATATACTATTTTATTGTACCAAGATTAAAAACGTGAAGAGCTATGGTAGTATGTGTAAATAACTTTAAAATATAAGAAAGCTGTATGTCCGTGAGATAAGTATTTTGGTTTGCAGTCTTCTGTACAAACACTCCAAATGGTCTATATCGTTGCGATCTTATATTAGTCATATATTACATTATTTTAATAAACAAAATGAATATAATTATTCCGCAAGCCTTTACAAAGTGAAAAATGTAGAGAAAACAACGACAAAAATTCTTTGATTAAGAATTATTGTCAATAAAATTTATAAACTTGATATCATTATAAGTTAAAAGGAAAATAGGTATATTAGATTTTTCAGATATATTAATTTGTTATTGTTACTAAATAAAAAACCGCATAAAACTTGCTATACACTCGTTAAATAACAATTGAGATTTATTTAGCATATCCATTTAAAATATTTGAGAATAGAGAACAGCATACACTGAAACATAAGATAAATTTAAATAATATCAATAAAACCAATAAAATTAGCAAACGATCCATTATAATTTATACTACCATCCACACACAATATACATCGGATCAAACACTTCGAAAAATATCAATCGTCCTTCATCTCGGATAAAAATCGCATTTAAAAATAGAAATATTCAACATACATTACTCTCAAAAGATGAACAAAAAAAGCACAAAATAAAAGTGTAAACGAAATCAGTTCAAATCTTCGAAGATCTTTTTTAATCCCAATGTTCGAGCACCATTAAGAAAGGAGAGGGGGATCCCCGAAAGACGATTGACAGGCTGAAATGTGAGTTCAGTCCAATTCCTGCTTCTCCTAAGCCCCAATACGTCTTCGCGCCATATTTTACTTCTTATCGATCTACGACAATCTCTGGCTTTGAACCGGGGTTACCTATCCTAGAGCCTATCCTAGAGCCCTTCCTAGAGCCTTTATCACCACCGCCCCTATTTCTTCATTCACCCCTCTCACTTCCCTTTTTCTAAAGGCGATCAGATCTTGAGAATACTGAGGATAAATATATATTGTGTGTACGGAGCCCCGGATCGGGTCTGTTGATTTTTGTTTTTGAAAGTGATTTTTATTTATTTGGAGAGTGATGGTACTTTAAATGTGGGATGCGCTTTTTTGAGAAGTTAACTTTATGAATATAGATTAGTTTAAAAGCAAAGTTTGTAAAAAAAAAAATTGAATATTTTATGATGGTTTGTTTAAAAGTGAGGATATATTTAAGTAGTAAAAATGTTTTTTATCCATATTTTTAAATAGTAAAAATAGTTGCGGGAAGACAAAATATTACTTAATAAATGTTTATGTCAAAATTTGATTTTTTTTTATTTAACTGACTAATTTTAAAGTGTTTTTTAGATATCTTACTGTTTACTTATAGTTTTGATAAGCAAGATGTTTGGGAAACAAAATATGCTAAAATTTGGTTTTGCATGGTACACATTCTGTTAAAATGTGGTTTTATAATTGCGCATCTAATGTAAATAATATTATTATCATTATATATGTTTTAATTCATTCAAAAATAAAGATAATAGACACATGGACCAAAATTGAATAAATGAAGTTTAAACATTTGTTCTTAATTAAGTATGATATGACTTTAAGATTTAAGTTTTTTTTTAAACTTTCAAAATATTAAAATCATTTTGAAAAATATTGCAAACGTTATTTATGATATTGGATATTTAAATTTTAAAATAATATTTCGTGGAAACGTTACACGTTTTATTGTAGATATAACAATTTCTATACAGTTGGAAAAGCACAACTTTAATAAATACCCTTATTTGAAATTAATTATAAATATACATTCAGTTTGCAAAGTTTTGGTCAATTCAAATAACGCCAAGTTTTAAATAGAAAAATACTTATGCGCAAAATATTTGTTCCATTCCACGTTAACTCTCAGTACTCGGGGAACGTTTATATGTTGTCGTTCTTTCTACGGAACAGTTACATTCCGTTCGTGTTCTTTTTAAAGAGTTATTCTTCAGTGCATTCTTTTCCGTGTTTTGAAAAGATGCAGTCTGTTTGCTGTGTTTTGAACTTTTTAAAATTGTCGGAACGACTTTGGAAGAAAATTTTGTTCGGTTTTCTGGGACCTAAAATCAATGATGTCTACTGGCTGTATTCCTAAGTGTATTTCCGTCGGATTGTCTTCAAATAAAAATATTCAAAATCACTCGACATTTCTTGATAGAGTATTTTTATAAATTTAAATGAAAATGCGAAAATTATCGGGTCAAGCCCTCATTAGGTGAATTTGTATGTAAGCGGAAAAAATAGAAAACACAGAGATTTGAATCACACTATGTACTTACATGTGTGTACCCCTAAAGAAACCAACATATAATTTGTTTGTTTTATTTTTGCTCTTCAAGTCGAAATTCGTACTTACAACTTGCCGATCTTGAACTCGATGTACCCGCAAAGTTGAGATTCGAACCACAACCCTCCGATCACGTGCTCGCTACCTTTTTAGAACAATAGCAAGCGCTGTTTCTAGTTGCTGCATTCCCTATTACTGAAGCTTAGCATCTGTGAACTGACGAGAACCGGTGTGTTCATGGTGTGACCGTTGGCTTCGTACAATTTGAAGAACAGGGGAAAAAGAACAAATCGTTCTCATGTGATTGAGAGTCGCATCCATAATGCAAAAGGTTAAAATATTCGGAATAAATTTAACGCCATATATTTTTAAATGTAAATTGACAATAGGTAAATTTAAAAGCTTAGTGAATCATATAATTTTGAAATATTTTATATACAAAAATACTCATACATACCATCCGTCTATTCTTGTAAGAGTGAACCCAAATTGAGGATCAGTTGCCACGCTCACTCGGACTCCAATAAGACCTGTTCCTTCCTTGTTTACCACTTGGCCCCTTACAACCGAAACACGACTGTGAAGCAAAAAATTGGTAGATACCATGAATTTCGGTATTTTAAAAGTTCTAAGTTGTATTTGACAGTTTTCATTAAGTTAAATTTCGTGAGATTATAAATAAGAATGATTTAAAGTTGTGTGTGTGTAACCATGATTGTAAATTAAGTATTTTTTAGGAAGATATGATGCAAGGTGTCATTAAAATGTGATAGCTACAAGGCTCGAAATAAGCCACGGCACTGTATTGGGTTACCTTGCAATTGTCACTGCAATTATTGCTTCTCACGATAAACATTGCGTCGAGTATTTGCAACATAATTTGTTTTACGACTAATTATTTGTTTCTGATACAAAATGCCTGATTTTCAAAATGCCAAAGTCGCATTGTCATGAAAAGCGCAAAAAATGATTGGAGGGCTTCTAATGAGATATGATATGTACATTAAAAAGAATGAGCGCCTGTAACTCTCCCCAGCCAAAAAAGTCAGCATAAAACCTTCATAAAAATTTTGACATTGAAGGTTTCATGCAGGAAAACTGCAGTTTTTTTGAAGATCTATAAAATTAAAGGTTTTTGTTTCAATATATCCTTTATAAAAACTATAAAAAACCTTCATAAAAACCTGCAAAAAACCTTCAATTTTTAATCATGAAGGGAAAATGCAGATATTTTAAAGGTTTTATGCAGGAAAATTAAAAACTTCAAAAAACTGCAGTTTTTTGTTTCAATGTCCTTTATAAAACCTTAAAAAAAAACGTCAATTTCACAATTTTGATGAAGGTTTCATGTTGACTTTTTTTGCTGGGTCCATTTTCGGATTTTAAGTCTGATCGAGAAGTTAAGCTTCTTGACATGTAATCCAACACCTTGTTTAAAAGTGTTTTGTTTTTTAATCTGGTGTAGTAAAATACAAATATGTGTATTTATTTTTATCTAGCATGTAGTTTTGCGTTTCCTGCAAATTATATAGTACACAAACTATGTTATTAAAGTATTTCGGTATTTATTCATTCAATTTCTTTACAATTCATAAAATAGAAACTAAAAATTACAGATTATAGAATGGGTTTTATTTTGAGTTTTAGCTCAAATTTTTTACTGATGTCTTATAGAAGCTTTCAGCAGTGTTTGTTTCCAGATTCAAAATTTTATTTCGAGCCCTGGATAGCTATATGAAACATTAAATATTATGGCTTTTTAAACCTATTTACTATCAATTGATACTGGGTTTGTTAACTATTTCAATATTTTGAAACGAGACTTTCCACATTTTTTTTATTATTTCTTTTTCAAATTATAATCAAAATATATGAAAGTGTGTAGTACATACAAATATTTATTGCATGTTAAATGTAATATAACACCTATTGTAATATTAAAATATAGTAGAATATATTTTAAATATTTATCGCAAATTGTAACTTAAAATTTCGAAATAATTTATTATATTTAAGAGAAAATTGTCAAAATGACGAAGCTGTAATATATTCTAAATAATGTAATAATATCCCTAATCTCAAATTGTTATAAAATATTTTCGCTTAAATTTATGATACATTGTGAAGCTTCTATTTCTTGCAATGTATTTGGTTTCAAAATATTAAAAAGTTAGGTTATATATTAAAATTCTTAGCCGTGTATCACATATAAACGGTTTTAAAATATCTTAATAATAAACAAAAATTAAGAAAATCCAAATAATTTATTTTCTATTACAGTATTATTTTACAAAAGCTAATAAATTTTAGTATATTCATTGTGAAACTTCCTTTATTATTTAAATCATTTGTTTGGTTTATATTTTCACTTGAAATAGAATGTATTATTTTACTCAAAATTAATATTGAAAGATAAATAAATAAAAAAATGGATATTAATACTTTTATAGAATGTTTTTATTGCAATACATAAGTTTTGCAAGAATTTTATAACTTGAATTAAAGGCGTTATTAAAATTTTAACTTATCTACTCAATATACCATTATTAGAAATTAGGAATGTCAAATGAAAATCGAGATAACGTTAGACAAACTATGGTTATTATATCGTAACTGTTGTTACAATACTGATATATTTTTGATTTTAGTGTGTCAGGTGTAAGGACATTGGTAGTTTCATATCAAAATGATCATGAAAGTAGAAAATCTAAAGCACTGAATTTCTGGTCTCGTTATTCTATATTTTATAACCTTTAAAAATGTCCGGTTACCATGCCATTAAAACATTAAAAATAGTTGAACTTGGCAAAATATCTCAGTGACCATTGATAATATATTTGGACCGTTAAGGTAAGCCCAGTTATTACTATGACATTTTATACAATAAAAAATTATAATAACAGTCGCATTTAGTATTAGATATTGGATAATAAAATTATTTGCGCCGACATATTTTAAATTTATTTATATATAGCAGTTTCGTGGTATTTTATATATATGGGCGGATTGGCCACAAAGTGGTTCTATTAATACATGTAACCAAAATCTGAAAATAAACTAACACCATGTTCATGGCTTGGAAGCTTGATCTATTATTTAAATGAGGGTTATATCTCCAAGTTCATTTTCCATAGCTAGGAAGCCAGATCTATTATTTAAATGAGTGGTATAGCTCCAAGTTTATTTCCCATGACTGGGAAGCTATATCTATTATTTAAATGAGTAGTATTGCTCCAAGTTCATTGGTTGTTTAAAACGAAGTTGATCGACATTTCCCTTAACATAAGGATAGTTGTAAACTGTATACGCTCTAATCTCGAAACTATGTTTTTCGCCTTAAACCGCTTGACGTTTAAACCTCCCATATATCATTGCATTAACTATATATAGAGATAAAACATTTTATAAAACTTTTAGAAAATTACACTTTGCATTAAAATAATTAATGCATTTAGAACATTTATTACATTAACAATATTAATTAGCTTTGAATTTAACAGGATTCAAATATTAAACTTTAGCTGATATTCTCAACCAATTCTGAAGTCGTAAATTAAATACAACTCAAAATTAAAAATGCAAAATATTGACAATGGATACTTCTTTCATAAGGTTTACATAGTCATTGTTTAATATTGACACTATAAAAGTACATTTCGTTTATGTGGACTAGAAATCTAAAAATAAGCAAATATGTATCTTCAATAACTAATATGAAATGCTAAAAGTAATTTTCATGTGCATAACATTTATATTTTTGTGTGACTTTGACGTGTTTTACAAAGATAAAGTTAAAAATGCACCACACGGAGCTATCAGCCAATCGGCTGACGTACATGTAAATCAATTAGTTATAAAAACTAAAGAGACACACACACATATAAAAAAATAAGCAAGGAAGACATAAGGAATCAGGGAAACAGAGAGAAAGAGTAGGGAATAAAATTAAAATAATATAGGATAAAAAAATTATAAGCAAAATATAATAAGAAATGTATTGCATCAGACTGAATTGAAATCAATATTATTTCTTCACCTATGATCGTTGTTTTTTACTTTATAAATAGCCTATTTTTTGTAAAGTGATTTTTTTAGTAGAGTACATTTAGAAGTCATAAATGTGTTTTGATGTTTGGGATCTCATATTTTTATTTAAACTACCTTAAATATTTTTCAAATATGACGATTTAAAAAAAAAACATAAATCATGAAATATTAAACAAAAAAATTGCATAATTTTATATTTGCATAAACTATGTTATTTCAACTATATTACTATAGCGTTATTTAATTAAAGTCAAAGTTTTTTTTAAGCACAACTATAACTGAATAACATATTTGAATTGATACAGATAAATTGAAAAAGTTATTAACATTTTAAACAATATATTTTAATATTTGTTATAAAAAAAATATTTAATAAATGTCTAACGTAAGTTTAATTTTAGAAAATTACAAAAACCAATGAAAAATTGTTTTGCGAATGAATATTTGCAATTGTTTTACTTACGCAACACATGATATTTTATAAATCATAGAAATGACACAGATTTACAATTACGACGATAATTTGTATACATACCTCTTGGCAAAGGCAGTCCAGAATTGGCTGCATTGGGGATAAGTAGGAGTAAAATATGTATAAACAATCAGCTCATACAGAGCAACAAACACAATGTTTACAACACAAAATACAAACACAAAAATTTATAACACATACTTCCTCCAATAGAAATAAATATTGAAGGTTATATGAAGGTCACGCCAGTAGGAATAATTATTATTTGTAAGGGAATTTTTTTTTTATTAATATAGCAATTATTTATGTTGAATTATGAATTTAATTTTAAAAATGTAATGTTCATTGATAAAAATATATAATGTGTTGATTGTGTATTAATAATTTGTTCGTTTACTTATATCATAATTATACAGGAAATCATTTTTAAGTTATTTATTACAATTGTTTAGTTGAATTAATGAATTGAATTATAATCGGGATTATCATCAAGAATATATCCAAAACGATTTTATTGCTTAAAAAATAGTATATTTTATTTTTCATCGAACGACAACAAAATTATAAGTCTATATGAGTAAAACTGATTAGTTTTTCCAATCAATATAAAGCTTTGGTACAAAATTGTCTGAATTCGTAACTTTGAACTCCTTTTTCTGAACTCATTTTGCTGAGTACATTCTTTTGCTTATAAAAAAGCAAAAATATATTTTTTCCGAAAATATTTTCTTGATTTATATAAATTAAATATACACAACGGGCTATTGATGGTATCTATCAATAGGTAAAGCTCATAATTGCTGCCTCTCAAATTTAAACCATGGTCAGGTGGAGAGGATAATACCTAAACTCGCCCTCTCTACTGTTCTTTACAAGCTTGTCAATTTTCTAACCAGGCCACATGGGTCCTATATACATTATAATTGTACTACTTGGTTAAAGTGTATTCAAAATCGTTTAGTTATACTTTCACAATTACAGTAAAAATGTGTAATATCAATAATTATCATATAAAGAGCATAATTGCTATAGCGGACTTAACTTTGATGTTTTGAAAATTGTCGCTACCTCTTAAGTAGTTATTAGTGAGCAAGAGCCTTTAAATGCCCGTGTTACTTAGAGAAAATGCTGCTTGGTCACGCAAGGTTTCGTTTCAAGAATTAATTTTTATTTATAAAGAAGGCGTGCTGAGATTTTTACGTAGATTGATCTGGCTAGCAGCATGCTAAACAAGAGCATACTTGAAACAATGTATGTAAATTTATCGTTCGTGAAAACTACGTAGAGTATGTTATATGTTTTTAAATCTGAATTTACATTAAAAAAACTGGCCTCACTAGAATACTTGCCTAAACAGGAAGTGAGTATGTAATGCAACTTAAAAATGTCAGTAATTAAAGACTTTAGTGCCGAAAGTGCACAGAGTACATTGGCTATACTTGTGCATAAGAATCCGCTTGGCGGGGTTTTAACTCGCCTCAGCTTGGCTTAAAAAAAGTGTTGTCAAAAATTAACTGCTAAGTAATTAATTAATGGAAGAAATATGTGATCACCGGTTTTGACAACACTTTTTTGAAGTCCAGACGAGCAAGTCGAAACAACGAAAAGCATATTATTTTGCGTAAATATAGCGAATGTAATTGCACAGTTTTGGCACTGAAGTTTTCAATCGCCAGTGTGTATTTTATGAAAATTGTTCAAAATAAAATTTTGTGAAAGCGTGTTTTAAAACAGGATATTTGTTTTCAGGCCTTCATGATAAATAATAAATTATGTTTTAATAAATACTATATTGTAAATTAGTATTGTATATTGTAAAATGGTATATTGTATATATTACTTACTATATTTATATCAATCTCGTAAAAAAATTCGAAAATTAATTCAAAACAAAATACAATTTTTTTAATCTACATCACAAAATATATACAACCGAAATCAATAAGTACTTGTTTCAAATTACAATTATAAAATATTTATTGTTGGTAGTTTCTGAATAAAATATATATTCTATTCCCTCCTTGTTAGAATTCAGTTACATTAAATGTAACTATTATATTAAAACATAAAAAAATGCACTTAATACCAAAAAAATGTAGTTGATAATATTTTACGATAACATTTCAGATAGAATACCTTCAAAACTGGCTTATAAAGATATTCATTCTTTATAAAACTCACTGTAGACCAATTTATTGTGTACAACTCAAATTGACAAAGGGAAACATTCAACACAAAGGACATAATAGGGTAGGAGACAAAGGGATTACAACACACTCCGTGTGATCACAAGACAAAGGACAACAAAGAGAGGTGGTTCACAACATCTTTATGATAACACAGATACATAGCATTTTGAAAAGATGAAAGGAATTTCTTATATGAATTAGCTTAAGTAATCATTTATTGATTATAATAAAATGCTAGATTACAATATTTAGTTATAAAATTTGTTTATATAAATTTAAATGTTCTAAACTAACACTAAGAAATTTGTTTGAGAACACATAATGTTTTCCAAATTAAAATAAAAAATTAAACAATATATGGCGATGCCATTTAGGTTCAATTTTAAACAAATTTACTTACAAAAATTATTTTTTTGAAGTTTGTTATAAGAAAAAAAATAATTATATATATTATTTCTGTAGTAAGGATCCTTTTTACGCCCCTTAGACGCAGCGAATCTTAAAACTTGACGATCAAAAGAAAAAGAATTTCATGGACCAGTGATCGTAATTTCATCTAATAAATATCAACAAGTTTTCTTTAAATGCGTTTAAAATAATTAATTTTAATGTTTTTTTAAACAAGCCGTCAATAATGCCGCCATCTATGAACAAACTTTAAAACTTTTTGAATTTTTGACTGTACAAAATTCGCTGATATTTTTTACCCTTATAATGAATGTGTGTGAGGGGAGGGGGGTCTTCATGCGATAATCATCGCATGGAAATGCTAGTATGAATTCATATTTGTAATCATCACACATTTTAATGTACCCGTAACACCTTATAAAGTACCCATCTCTACGAATGCCAATGCATTCTCAGTGCTCGGCCAGAACTTTAAACTCATCAGGAAAACAATTAGTTGCAATTTTCCCTTCAACGAGAAGAAACTATATTTTGTGACATTTCTGCAGCAAATTTTAGTTTATTATAATTGCGTTGGCAATAATTTTAATTATATAATTGTTCATTTAAATCACTACAATAATTACATAACACTATTGCTAATGATATTAACGATTAATTAAATAACAATATTAATTAATATATATCCACAAAGAAAAAGGTCTTGTTTTACATTATTTCTAATAAAATTCAATTTAATTCCACACATCCTATTTAACATTTCACCAACGGTAGCTAAATTATGCACGACACACTCCACCACAATTATTTATACCACAATTAGTTAAGGTTCAGAGCTACTAACATCCCTAAAAATTCCAGGTTCTGCAAACTAATTCTGATTAACATCCACCTTAAACATTAACCAAACCGCTAAATCAACAGGATACATTAGATCATTCCCGAAAATTCCTTTCCACTAACTATATCCCGGAACCCAAATATGCCTTGTCCTACAATAATCTTAAAACGAAAGCGGAGGTCTGATTCTCCACATTCCTGAGGACTTTTGGTATTCTTAGCGGAATTCGCATTTTGAGATTCCTTCCCGTATTTAACTCCATTTCCACGGCCTTTTGTCATGAACTGTAATATTCACGAATGTTTGCCGGATCATTTATTACACTGGACACATGAGCTTTGTCATTAATTCGCCAAAGGGCACGCTATCTGGACGACCACCGTTAGTCAACTGTATGGCCATCTTGGGGTAATTTATTGCAGGGATATTTTGTTGCAGTTCAGTAACGTTAAAAAATGTTAGGGGGATTTATTTTATGAATGTGCAATTTATGAGTTGATGTATTTATAATGTCTTGTCAAAACTGAGATGAAAGAGTGTTTTGGGGATATTTGAGTAGCGGTTCTTGTATATAAATGAAGTTTGGATTTCGTAGTTGAATAAAGATATATGATGTTGTCTGATACATTGAATGTACAATTTACATAAAATGTGTCACTTAAGGTGATTTAAAAATGAAAAAAATAAGAATGTAATTTTAGTTACTTAGCGATTGGTCGAAATTGTACTGTAAAGTATTGTAGTTAAAATATTGACAAATGCTGACCACTAAACCACATATTTTTTTATTAATTCTTAAATTTTTAATTATGTTTTACAATATGTAAGATAAGAATGTAAAATTATACGATCCTTTCCTTGAAAACATTATTGTAATTTAGATATCATTAACCAATATTCAATCATAATCGTCTTATAATGTCACTGTATATGCACTTTTTCAAGAAATGCAATTAAAGTTTTCGTTTAGATAAGTATTGTCTATAAAATTTTACTTTTCAAAATTTTAAATAAATTGGATTGGTAAAATGTTAAATATATGTCTTTATAATTAATAATTTAAAAAAAAATATTTAATAAAGCATATACCGGTAAAATTATTTGAACGTCGGTACACTGAACACAATTTTACAATTAATAAACTTGCGAGCGTCAATGGGTTACTTTAGATAAATATATTTCCTTACATAATTATTTAAATTAATATTTAAAAATCGCAATAATTATCTTGAAATGGATTATCCATTTAGCATTCTTATTTCAATGATATTTATTTACGCCCTATCTCATACAAAATGTATTTGAAAACTATTACTAGTCTAAATACTAAAAAAAAACATCAATATTTTTGTAAAGTGTTTATAACAGCTAGTTAGAAACGTTTATAAACAATTCAAGACAAACATCGACAAAAATCTACATTTACATATAAAATATCATGCATATAAAATACTGCAGGCACAAAATGTCCATACCTCTCTGAGTATTCGTCCCTGTGAGCATAGCTTTGAACGCTGTCCTCCTCAATAAGAAATTTCATTTTCTGATAAAACGTTGCTGTGACCGTCGGTGGCTGCTTTCTTAGTAAGATGTCCAGAGGATCCGGGGCTGATTGACACATCAGATTGTCTTTGCATACTTCCTTTATGCAGCATTCGCTGTCTGCGCAGTCAATCAAGCCATCTGTAAAGAAATATTACGTTACTTACTACACCGTTAAAAATTATTACGACCTTGCACCAAAATGTGGTACCCATTTAGCTGCAACCAACATTTGGTGTTTAGTTTCACCATCTTACGGTGCTACCACGGATACCATGTAGTGGTGAAACGTTGAACCAAAACTCATAACGTTGCGTAACACTCAAAATTTGAGTTTTTTCTTAGTATTTTAGTAGTATAATTTCTGAAGCAAAGCTGACAACCCTCCGATCGCAAGATCACACTTTTTCAGTTTTCTTTTTCAAGTCCTACGATCGTTTTCGATTCATAGTTGAACGCCTTTATCCCCTGAGCCACGGAGGCCCGTGTTCGTTGTTGTCCTTCTTTGACGAGATTCCTCGGCTTGTTGATGTAGCGGCAGCGAACATTTCGGTTGCAGTTAAAGACGTTGAACCAATTATCTGTGAAACCTCCGCTTTTTTCCGATAAAGGATTTTTGGTTCAGCATAGATTCCACCATAATATGATGTAATTTGCTGCAGAACCCACTTTAGCACCAATATATAAAACCGTTAAACTTAAATTTTTAACAGTGTAAGTTATTTTTTTTTAATATAATTAAAGTGAAATTTGATAATTTTTGCTTTGCTCCATTCTACGGTATTCATTCGTTTTGTGCCACTTCTGCAATTTTCTGTTCCAAATCCCAATCTTTTTTTAAATTTAATATGTTACATATTAGGTTACTTTTCATCTGTAAAACTTTAAAGTGAACTAAATGGTTACGTGTTACAAAATATTGGTACATTTGCCAATTTATTTCACATCCGTCTTCTTCAATCATTTACAATGGAAATTCACCCTAAAAATTAACTTGAGTTACTTTTAAAATAAATAATTATTAATATTGGAATCAGAATGTTGAGTAGATATTTTTTTATCTTGTTTTTCAATTAAAACTAGGTTTATAAAATGAGGTGAGGTCTTGAAACAATAAATTGAGAGTAATTTCAACTTATTCTACAACAAATTTTCTTTATCTACCCAGATGGCAACAAAAAACATTCTTTATCTACCCAGATGGCTACAGAACTGGCTTATTGAAATTTTATCTATGCTACAATATTGCACTCTACTGTGGTTGGTTGCATGGAAACCACTGGGTCTTATTCTATAAATTTGTAAATAGGTAGTTTTATTGTGAGACCACCGGAAGGGAAACAGGTTAAATGTTTGATCATATCTATTCTTTAAATAAAACGTAATAAACAATCTAAACTGCAATACGTGACTTTAAAACGTGTTTAGCCGAAATCCATCTTCATTTAAATATTTTTAATATGATTATTTAAAAAGGATATATTGATAATAACAAATATGAATACTGTTAAGAATTATAAAAATTAATTAGTTTGAGTATTAATAAATATATATATATATTTTTCAAGTTTAAGGTAAGGTGGGAGAATATGAGTTTAGATGGGAGACCACCGACAGGGAAAAGGGTTAAATGTTTGATCATATCTGTTCTTTAAATAAAACGTATTAAACAATCTAAACTGCAATACGGGACTTTAAAATTAGTCGAAATCCATCTTCATTTAAATAATTTTAAATATGATTATTTAAAAGGAATATATTGATAATAACAAATATGAATGCTGTTAAGAATTATAAAAATTAATTAGTTTGAGTATTAATAAATATATATATATATATTTCAAGTTTAGGGTAAGGTGGGAGAAAATGGGTTTAGATGTGAGACCACCGAAAGGGAAAAGGGTTAAATGTTTG
This sequence comes from Troglohyphantes excavatus, assembly GCA_963932185.1. Classification (NCBI taxonomy): domain Eukaryota; kingdom Metazoa; phylum Arthropoda; class Arachnida; order Araneae; family Linyphiidae; genus Troglohyphantes; species Troglohyphantes excavatus. Next base: position 37,344,034 of record OZ010667.1, read on the forward strand.
ATCATATCTGTTCTTTAAATAAAACGTAATAAACAATCTAAACTGTAATACGTGACTTTAAAACGTGTTTAGCCGAAATCCATCTTCATTTCAATATTTTTAATAGGATTATTTAAAAAGGATATATTGATAATAACAAATATGAATACTGTTAAGAATTATAAAAATTAATTAGTTTGAGTATTAATAAATATATATATATATTTTTCAAGTTTAAGGTAAGGTGGGAGAAAATGAGTTTATATGGGAGACCACCGACAGGGAAAAGGGTTAAATGTTTGATCATATCTGTTCTTTAAATAAAACGTATTAAACAATCTAAACTGCAATACGGGACTTTAAAATTAGTCGAAATCCATCTTCATTTAAATAATTTTAAATATTATTATTTAAAAGGAATATATTGATAATAACAAATATGAATGCTGTTAAGAATTATAAAAATTAATTAGTTTGAGTATTAATAAATATATATATATATATTTCAAGTTTAGGGTAAGGTGGGAGAAAATGGGTTTAGATGTGAGACAACCGAAAGGGAAAAGGGTTAAATGTTTGATCATATCTGTTCTTTAAATAAAACGTAATAAACAATCTAAACTGTAATACGTGACTTTAAAACGTGTTTAGCCGAAATCCATCTTCATTTCAATATTTTTAATAGGATTATTTAAAAAGGATATATTGATAATAACAAATATGAATACTGTTAAGAATTATAAAAATTAATTAGTTTGAGTATTAATAAATATATATATATTTTTCAAGTTTAAGGTAAGGTGGGAGAAAATGAGTTTATATGGGAGACCACCGACAGGGAAAAGGGTTAAATGTTTGATCATATCTGTTCTTTAAATAAAACGTATTAAACAATCTAAACTGCAATACGGGACTTTAAAATTAGTCGAAATCTATCTTCATTTAAATAATTTTAAATATGATTATTTAAAAGGAATATATTGATAATAACAAATATGAATGCTGTTAAGAATTATAAAAATTAATTAGTTTGAGTATTAATAAATATATATATATATATTTCAAGTTTAGGGTAAGGTGGGAGAAAATGGGTTTAGATGTGAGACCACCGAAAGGGAAAAGGGTTAAATGTTTGATCATATCTGTTCTTTAAATAAAACGTAATAAACAATCTAAACTGTAATACGTGACTTTAAAACGTGTTTAGCCGAAATCCATCTTCATTTCAATATTTTTAATAGGATTATTTAAAAAGGATATATTGATAATAACAAATATGAATACTGTTAAGAATTATAAAAATTAATTAGTTTGAGTATTAATAAATATATATATATTTTTCAAGTTTAAGGTAAGGTGGGAGAAAATGAGTTTATATGGGAGACCACCGACAGGGAAAAGGGTTAAATGTTTGATCATATCTGTTCTTTAAATAAAACGTATTAAACAATCTAAACTGCAATACGGGACTTTAAAATTAGTCGAAATCCATCTTCATTTAAATAATTTTAAATATGATTATTTAAAAGGAATATATTGATAATAACAAATATGAATGCTGTTAAGAATTATAAAAATTAATTAGTTTGAGTATTAATAAATATATATATATATATATTTCAAGTTTAGGGTAAGGTGGGAGAAAATGGGTTTAGATGTGAGACCACCGAAAGGGAAAAGGGTTAAATGTTTGATCATATCTGTTCTTTAAATAAAACGTAATAAACAATCTAAACTGTAATACGTGACTTTAAAACGTGTTTAGCCGAAATCCATCTTCATTTCAATATTTTTAATAGGATTATTTAAAAAGGATATATTGATAATAACAAATATGAATAATGTTAAGAATAATAAAATTAATTAGTTTGAGTATTAATAAATATATATATTTTTTTCAAGTTTAGATTAAGGTGGGAGAACATGGGTTTACATTTTTAACGTTCAAAGGTTAATTTGTTCCTAGAAAACGTTGAAAATTTAGAATTGTTTTATAAAAACGTTCACTAATTTATTGGAAACGTAATCATGTAATTTTATTTAATTATGAGATTTTAAATAAATTTAATATTTTTCTTCCTAAGGTAAACTCGAGTCATAAATAGGGTTAACTGGGTTTTGGGAGATTCACATGAAATTTATCGTGCAAAATTCATTATAAAACAATCTTTTTAGTCAAATTAGTAACTTGTATAAATTAGTAAATATCAACTATAAACTCTTAAAGACGCATTATGTTTGATTATAACGGGAGTGCTTTTGTTACAGCTTTCTAAATATTTTTCTGTAATCCACCGTATTGAAAAATCGAAATTTTTATTATTTATTACTTACGAAAAGGAACATCTGCCAATATAACTTTCGTTTGTTTTGATTCATGAATCTTAGCTTTGATGTGTTGACGTTATTCAATTTGTTCAGCACACGATGTTCTATTTGATTTAAAACATAATATTTAACTTGTAAATGAAAGAAGTATTAACGTTCAATTTAATAGAAATATATTCTTTTATTGACAGTATATTTGAAAAAATATGTTCTTTTATTGAAATTGAAACCAGGTTTGTAACTTCAACTTATTAACTTATAAAAAGTGTTAAAACGTGTTGTCATTTAAGCTGCGAAATTCATATATTCGTAACATAATTGCATTTTTGCCGAAGATCTTTTCATTTATACGAATTTAATACTCAACGGCATTAATAATTCGAAAACCCATTTTTTACACTTTGCAAAACATTAAACAAAAAACGAAATAAATTGGAGATTTTTCTATTTTTTTTATTAAAAATATATTAAAAAGTTTGTACAAAACACAGAAATATTGGTAAATAATTGGACGTTTTCTAGTTGTTATATAGAAGTTTTCATACATCAAACTATCACATTATTTTTGCATTCTCAAATACAGCAACTGTTGAACTTGAATTAAATCACCCATAAATGTAATTTATTGCTAAGATGTATTCTACCAAACGAAGTACCCAATACACATGTTCCTCTACCTTACCCTATTCTAGAAGTATAACTTAAACTTCAGTATTCTGTGTCTCAAATTATTGAGCGCTGGTCAAAGATTGGCTGTACTATATTTATTTTTATTCATTATTGTGTATAGTTCTGAACATTATTTTTTACCAAGTACTTTGATTTTAACAAATCACTTAGCATTAGCATTAACAAACAAAGTAGATAAAGTATAAATAAAATATCGGTTCACAATGTGTACTTTAACAAACAATGATATTCCCCCAACCCCAGTGCCTGTTTACCAAATGGGCTCATGAAGCCCAGGCGAACATTTTACATTGTTGAGCGGCCCATATCACACATTTGATATAAATATTTAACATCACTAATATATTTTGCTACTGATTTTACCTTAAAAAATTGCATTACAAACTTTAGTGCAAAACACTTGCTACTTGTGTTAAATGTGTTCGAATATTAGTAAAAAACAAAACATACAGAATATTAGGATTATACATTATTTATTCATATATTTTATTTTATTATTTACAATGTGTTTCATTTTAATGTCATTCAGGTGCAAGGATTTTAGTGTATGTAAAATTTAGATGTGATGTTCCAGTGTTTATTCAAGAGCAATGGGTCCACCATTTAAAGACAGACAGGCTTCCTTTGTTTCAATGTCTTAATAGGGCTCTACTCAATCCTAATTAAGACCAACATTCATGTTTGGCGTTAACTCACAAGTACCAATGACTGTATGTGCACTTTCATTCAGTTAAAATACATTGCAATTATAAAATTATTACTTCAATATTCCACTGATATATTCACATAAAAACAATACACAAAACTATTCATATAGTAACCGCTCAATATGAGTTTATACAGAGTGTACTCAACTATTCGCATTGAACCCTACTGCAACATCTCAATTCACACCGACCCGAACTAATCCAGTACAGTGCAAACGAACACAGCACTCGCACCCCCGCATGTAATTCAAAATCATAGGAGGCAGTGTTCTTGACTTAGTTACCGTGTCGCGGCCATTAAATCCATTATTCATTGAGTCAGTGTTCGTGAGGCAGAGATCTTACGCGTGTATCCAATGGAGGGGGAGCTCAACGAAATGCATCTCCAGGGAAGACGGATGGAAAGAGAATGGGATTCGGTGATTGCAGCAGATATCAGATGCATTATGCCTCGGTGTGATGGAATGCGTGGATGGGTATTGATGGTGTTTTAGGAAATGATAAACACTTGTAGAATTAATATTTCATTACGTGGGTTTGGGATATTTCGTTCGTGGTGGTTTGGTGCGCCGAAATTGAATAAAGAGTGGATTTTGGACAGATACATAAATAATAATTTGTTACATAATGGGATTGCATATAAAACTTTTATTTGCTTGTTTGTCTGTTTAGTCATTCATTTATTTATCTAATTATCTATAAATGTATTTATCTATAAATGTATTTATTTATAAATGTATTTATTTATAAATATATTTATTTATAAATATATTTATTTATAAATTTATTTATTTATAAATTTATTTATTTATAAATTTATTTATTTATAAATTTATTTATTTATAAATTTATTTATTTATAAATTTATTTATTTATAAATTTATTTATTTATAAATTTATTTATTTATAAATTTATTTATTTATAAATTTATTTATTTATAAATTTATTTATTTATAAATTTATTTATTTATAAATTTATTTATTTATAAATTTATTTATTTATAAATTTATTTATTTATAAATTTATTTATTTATAAATTTATTTATTTATAAATTTATTTATTTATAAATTTATTTATTTATAAATTTATTTATTTATAAATTTATTTATTTATAAATTTATGTTTATATATATATATAAATTTATTTAATTATAAATTTATGTTTATATATATATATAAATGTATTTATTTATAAATTTATTTATTTATAAATTTATTTATTTATAAATTTATTTATTTAGAAATTTATTTATTTATAAATTTATTTATTTATAAATTTATTTATTTAGAAATTTATTTATTTAGAAATTTATTTATTTAGAAATTTATTTATTTATAAATTTATTTATTTATAAATTTATTTATTTATAAATTTATTTATTTATAAATTTATTTATTTATAAATTTATTTATTTATAAATTTATTTTATTTATAAATTTATTTATTTATAAATATATTTATTTATAAATATATTTATTTATAAATATATTTATTTATAAATTTATTTATTTATAAATTTATTTATTTATAAATTTATTTATTTATAAATTTATTTATTTATAAATTTATTTATTTATAAATTTATTTATTTATAAATTTATTTATTTATAAATTTATTTATTTATAAATTTATGTTTATATATATATATATAAATTTATTTATTTATAAATTTATGTTTATATATAAATGTATTTATTTATAAATTTATTTATTTATAAATTTATTTATTTATAAATTTATGTTTATATATATATAAATTTATTTATTTATAAATTTATGTTTATATATATATATAAATGTATTTATTTATAAATTTATTTATTTATAAATTTATTTATTTATAAATTTATTTATTTATAAATTTATTTACTTATAAATTTATTTATTTATAATTTTATTTATTTATAAATTTATTTATTTATAAATTTATTTATTTATAAATTTATTTATTTATAAATTTATTTATTTATAAATTTATTTATTTATAAATTTATTTATTTATAAATTTATTTATTTACAAATTTATTTATTTATAAATATATTTATTTATAAATATATTTATTTATAAATTTATGTTTATATATATAAATTTATTTATTTATAAAATTATGTTTATATATATAAATTTATTTATATATATATATATATATATATATATATATATATATATATATATATATATATATATATATATATATATATATATATATATATATATATATATATATATATATATATATATATATATATATATATATATATATATATATATATATATATATATATATATATATATATATATATATATATATATATATATATATATATATATATATATATATATATATATATATATATATATATATATATATATATATATATATATATATATATATATATATATATATATATATATATATATATATATATAAATTTATTTATTTATATATAAATATATAAATTTATTTATATATATATATATATAAATTTATTTATATATATATATATATATAAATTTATTTATATATATATATATATATATAAATTTATTTATATATATATATAAATTTATTTATATATATATATATATATAAATTTATTTATATATACATAAATTTATGCATTCATTCATTCATTCATTCATTCATTCATTTATTTATTTATTTATTTAATTATTTATTTATTTATTTATTTATTCATTCTTTCATTCATTCATTCATTCATTCATTCATTCATATAAAACTTTTTTTCCTTGTTTACAATTATTTACGATTTTTGTATTAAATTAATTTTAAAGGAAAAGCAAATACTTAAAATCACTGAAAATGTTTAATTTTCTTAAAAGATTAGCCATTAAATTCCAAATATTCAACATGTCTATTAAATGACCAAACTTTCATTCAATTGTAAGAAATTACAACAATCTAAGTCAAACATGAAAATAAAGTTAGAAAAAAGGTAAACATTTGTAGTTCTGAGGATCTCATAAATACAAATTTAATAAAAACTAGTCTTCAAAAGGAGCTACAAATTGCTTCTGATAATTTTTATAAATTAACGTAATTATGAGAAACAGATGGATCGCATTTGCAATTTTAAAAATCAGTAAATTGAATGTTAAGTAAATTTAAATAAAATGCCCGAATTAAAACAACAAACTATTTAAAAAATATATATATTGAACCATTACACGAAATCATTATATATTTTAATAGAAAACAAAACGTTAATTAAATATAAATGAAGGAAAACATTTTTAGATTAATGTTTAAGCAATAATGTATTTAATAAAATTCCCCAGTGCTTTTAAGCTGTTACTTTAAATTAATATATACAGTAATTATAAAATAAATTTACTTTATTCGTCGAATTTTACTTCATTTTTTAAACAATTCTAGAGCATATTACAATATTATTCCTCCACTTCCTTAACAATTGGCGCATAACTGACTATTGGCGATGGTAAGGCAACAATTCCGAAGGGTATACCAAACACCGGTCGTATTTTTAATTCATTTTCGGATATTAACGACAACACCTGACTTTGTATACCCACTCTCCAACACCCTATATTATATTTACAAAACGGAAGATGTAAAGCATAATTTCAACGCCCACTGTATAGAAAGCCGTGTTGTATAAGCTTTTCACAACTCTAATTGATGGCTAAAAAGAGAAGAGGAAGGGAAATCGTAACTCCTTTAGTTCACGACACGCTCCAAAACTGAAGTCGACCTTCAAATTGTAACGTAAAAACACGTGACGTACGGCTTTCTATACAGTGGGCGCTGACAATTTCCCTATATAATTTGCAATGTTAAATTCAAAGACAAAGACTGACATTCATATCCTATTCATATTTCATTATATTTCATATATTCATATATTTCATTTCATAACCATTCATATTTCATACACGAGCTAGTCTTTCTTCCAAAATGTCCACGTTGGCTCATGTAGTTACAAGAAGAGTTTTTGTGAAGTAATTTTTTATGGTGTTCCCATTTTTCCTTATGTGCTGATGCATCAGTATCTTTATTCACTCAACACAAAAAAAAGAGCATTGGCGCAATTTGTGACTAATCCCCTAAAGGTGCCTTCAAGTCGAGATTAGCCACGCCCAAGAATCTTCGAAGTCAGCCTCCAAAACGGAATCCACTTATACATTCCTTCGGCGCTCTTCCCGTTTTGTACAGGGATCCAATTAAGTAATTTCGTCTCTCAAAGTAGCAGATCACGATAGAAGAGTCGGGGAAATTAGACGGATTTGCTGGAGATCAAGACTGACTCAATTTACTTATCCGCTCTAATTTATCTAATGGTAAATTTAATTCGATCTAGACTAATTTATAATTGATTTTGATTGATTTTGTAAAGAGCATTGGTTGCACGTAAACACTAGAATAATTTCATTTTGATATTTAAACAGGTAGTTTCTCACATTAAAATAAACAAAATTATTTATATTTACCTAATTATATTGCAATATTTTGAAAATTTAATTCAGAATTCAATTAGATCTATAAACACGTTTAAGTAGTTTAAATTTTCTATTGAAAAATATTAAAAGTTTCATAAAGAATATAGATTTATGTAACTAATATTAAAATAATTTTGGATTAAATAAATAAAGCACATGTTTTTGCTGTTCTTGCTTTCAAATATATCTTATATATAACTTTTAAATAGTACTAATTGGTATGATTTGAAAACTGTAGAAAATAATACGTTTTTTCATAAGAATATATTTCTAAAGAATGATGTTATAGATTTTTTTTAATATTATATATAACAACGATTTACTCAATTAAAAAAATAATACGCGATTTTAGAATAAATATATACACTTCATGACTTACTTTCATTTTTCATTTAAACTTACTACAATGTTTTTTAAATATAAAATCAAGACTTAAAAATAAAACAAAAACATTACTTTTTATCTTCAAATTTATTCGTGACTGCACATATTTATTTTATATCATAGATAATGTAAATTTATTAGATTCATGTACCGAATCCCATCTTCTATCTTTAATAGAGCTGACACATTTATAGACATTATAATGGCTTTCGAGACAGATTGGTGAAGTTATGTGTGTTATCAATGATTGAATGGGTATATTATTGATGCTCTACCTAGATTGAGGATGGTAATCATATTAGGAACCTAAATCCGCCTGTATTAATATTTGGCATATCTATGAGATAATGTAAAATGTATCAGCAATATATTAAAATGTTGGGTATCGTGATAAGAATGAATTGTTTAATATAGTACTAAAATTATATGTAAATTGTACTTGCACATTTTTGTATTTTGTAATAAAAGTTCAAGAACTATAAGTATCGCAATTTTAAATTTTAATTGGCTATTGCATTAATCGAAATTAGCATGACATTATATACAAAAAGGATTAAATTTCAATCTGTTTTCTGTTTACATGCTAAAATTTTCATTTTATATTTGTATAATAAAAATATTATAATCTAATTAACATAGTACCCATTGTTCACAGTAAATATTTGAAAGAAACACAAAGTTGTTGTTTGTTTCGATGGAAAGTTTTTAATGGGAATAAAATTAATTTCTTAAAGATCTAAGCAATGTCTTTAAATAAATTTAGCATATTGATGTATTTTTAACTGACACATAATAGCATATGTATTTTGCTTATCTATTATATTTAAGTATTCATTATAAAAGGGATAAAACTTTCCAAATTTAGATTATTCTTACCTTACATACATAAAATTTCACACTAAGGTTTGGTCATTCTTTTCTTAAGAGTAGAACTTATATTAAACTATTAATAAACACACGTCGATTTATAGTATGTTATTAAACAATTTTAATGGATTATTACATGTTCTCAAGTTCTATTTATATAATCCCAGTATGTGGGAAATGTATTTATATAATCCCAGTAAAAAGGGATATCTATTATATTTATATAATCCCAGTATGTGGGAAATGTATTTATATAATCCCAGTAAAAAGGGATATCTATTATATTTAAGTATTCATTAAAAAAGGGATAAAACTTTCCAAATTTAGATCATTCTTTCTTTCCTTACATACATAAAATTTCACACTAAGGCTTGGTCATTCTTTTCTTAAGAGTATAACTTATATTAATAAACACACGTCGATTTATAGTATGTTATTAAACAATTTTAATGGATTATTACATGTTCTCAAGTTCTATTTAATAAATAAAAAATATTTTTTTCCTTCTAGAGAATTGAAACGAAATTATAACTTTATTGAGCAAGTGTGATTTTAAGCCACCACAAAATTAACTAATTAATTCCTTCATTCAAAAGTGAATTTTACGTAGTTATATAAAAATCCGGTCCTCTTAATTTTATTGTTTTATATTTATTCTTATTAACAAGAAAAAAACATGTTTATTTTTGTACAAACAAATATATCAAAATACCCTATTAGATCAAGAAAATATAGTTCATTTAAAATATAATTTATCACGAAACAAGCTACTTAAAAGTCGATTTTAATGCTGGTGATTAAGCAATATTTATGTTAATAAACCATTACGCATAACCACTACAAAACTCTCGCTTTTACAAAACACATTTTTATTTATCCAAACATCTTATGAAAATATTTTTCGTCGAGATTATGGGTATCCATCTTTTTGATTGCGATTCTCCAGTTTTCAGTTAACAAATATTCATGTATTTTAGCAGTTACTTCCTAAGGCTATACACAAGGAGTATTAATCTAATTTAAATAATAAATCACCGGCGTATTCAAACAACGAATGAAGCTCATTCACATGCAAATATCTTCCCTTTGTTGGCTAAGAGTTAAAATATAATGTATTGCGCTTTTTAAGTGCAGTTTTATCTGCATAAAATGCTTTTTGAAGCTGGGATTTGGGGAGAAAAAAGAAGGGAAGACATTTTTCATTTGTTGGTCGAAAGCATTGTTTAGAAGTGAGAAATAAGAATTGCATGCAATGAGAAATATGAAACTCGTTAAGTTTTGTTTTTTCTCTTCATTTCTGTCTAGTGCAATTTTGATATTTTTTTTCAACTTTAGTTTAAATAGCAATGAGCAATTTCTAGGAATGGTTTTGTTATGCAATGCTTTATGTCATATATTTATTATTTTCATATATATGAGTTCATTTTGACAAGCTCTACCAAACTATACATATATCTTGTGGATATCAAACCTGAAACCAACTATACGCATGAAAATACAGGCAGCTGAACAGTGTGACCTAACGGAACTCAAAACGTAAAGGTAATTTCATGAAGAAACTAGTGATCATTGGCGATCATCTTTTGTGGGTGTGCATTCTTATGTCCCATACGCGCGCGTAAAAGTAGTGTAGGTTCCATAATGAAATGTCGTATATTTTTTAGGAATGGTTTTGCTATACTGTGCTTTATGTAACATACATGGAGTGCTAAAAGTACAAACAGACTAAGTCTATTTTTTTCGAATTTGAATTTTTCATATATATGAGTTCAGTTTGACAAGCTCTACCAAAGTATAAATATACCTTGAGGAAATCTAACCTGAAACCAACTATACACATGAAAATACAAGCAGCTCAACAGTGTGATCAAATGGAACTCAAAACTTAAGGGTATTTCATGAAACTAGTGATCATTGGCGATCTTTTTACATTCTTATGTCCCATAGTGGTTCCATTATGAAATGTCATATATTTTTTAGGAATGGTTTTGTTATGCAATGCTTCATGTAAGATACATTGAGTGCTAAAAGTACAAGCAAACTAAGCCCATTTTTTTTAGAATTTGAGTTTTTCATATATAGGAATTCAGTTTGATCAGTTCTACCAAAGTATACATATATATTGTGGATATCACACCTGAAACCAACTATACACATCAAAATACAAGCAGCTCAACAGTGTGATCAAAGGGAACTCAAAACGTTAAGGGCATTTCATGAAACTTGTAAACATTGGCGATATTTTTGCATTCTTATGTCCCATCCGCAAAAGTAGTGTAGGTTCCATAATGAAATTTCATATAGTTTTTAGGATTATCTCGGCTAAATGCCGATGATTATTTTTTTTAATAAGTGTTATACAGTTTCTAGTTTCAAAGCATGTGATACTCATCTGAATTATTGGTGATAATGTATTGCCCAATAAGTTCTGGCATTGACCAAAAGGATATGTTCAAATGGAAAAAGGATAAGAATTTGAAGTTGTTGTTTATAAAAATAGATAAATTTAAATTGAAGTGTTCATCTACGTGGATACATTCTCAGAAGCGTATTGTACTTGAAAGTAGTAGTTTATAAGACATTGAAATAGTAAGAACAAATGATTTAAAAATATATATTTCAGTTAAATGTTTCCTATACATTTTATTAATTGACAGCATTTAAAATATTCTGAAACATTTCAAAATTTTAACGCTGAACGCACTTCCGTTACCAATAAACCACACACCCTCCTAATTATACACCCGAGATCTTTACAAATTAGGTAGAAATGTACGCAATCGAAGACCATTTGGAAACTTTAACAATAAATAGGATTCCCCTTAAAACAAGCAATAAGATCTGATGAACTCCATTCAAAATCTGCATTTTACAGCTCTCATGAAAAATCCCCTGTCTCAGACACAGACACCAATTAGCAGTCTCACTCCAAGAGTTAATACTCCGAGAGCACAGCAGCTCTCATAAATCTCAAAACAGGAGCATCGGGGAAAAGAATGTACTCAATTAAATTACTCTCATTTAATCGATGTATTTATTACTCTGTATCCCAGGAACCCCAGCGAAAAATGAACCATCCGTTACACCTATCGATTCGTTTGGGAAACTGGAGAACATTAGTGTAATCGTATTTCACCCTTTTCCAGTTTTAAAGTTTTCCCGGAGATAATATCGCCGGGAGAAGGGCGAAGTTATTTATTTGGCGTTCCCGTTGAGGGCTGTTCGTTTCGGGATTCGGATTTGGACAATTTGAAACTTTGACGCTAATTAGTAGGTGGGCTAAATAAATATTAATGATTCACGGGTGTCGTGACTGCTGCTGTTTTGTGTCGATGGGCCCATTGAAGGCTATTGAGAGGCGCCGCGGTGGTTGTTTTGATGAATTCGGGATATTTTCTTTTGCGGCGTGATTGGGGTAAAATAGTGAATACTTTTTGGAATATTTAAATTTGTGTGTAATATATTTAATTAAACAACTAACGCACACAGGGTTTTTGCAATTGTAAAGTTGTTTTAATTTATTTAAATAATTTTTTTGGGCATAATTTTATTATTTTTTTAACTAATATGTAGCTTGTAAATTGTACCTCAAACCTTTAAATTAAAAAATATATTGTGAAATGGAGTATTTTTATGAATTTAACAATTGGGTGCATTGCCAGAAAAAATGGAGATCCCTGGGCGTAACAAAAGGCATTGAGCATCAGAGAGTAAATAAATGATAATATTTCAATAGTCTGTTGCTTATTTAAAGCAAATAAGTATTTAACTTTATATTTTTGTTTTTAACACTTGAAACCCAAAGCAATGGTATAAAAATACAATTAAAAAAATATATAATAAACGTAATTGTCTGCTTACACGTATTTTTAAAATGTCAATTTTTTTAAATATAATTTAATTATAAATATTAAATTTAATAACCTGCAATAAAACAAAATTATATTTTTTTCTAAATATCTAAACATGTTTGTTTTTCCCTTATATAAAATTAAATTAACTTTGTAATTCTGCTTTGAATAAATATATATTTTTTCTTATACAACACCACATATGTTTTTATGAGCTTTTTATTTAGTTTAAATATTGAAAGCCCATATGTTTTCAACAGGCTTTTTCTACCTTCTACCAGTTGTCACATCGATGAAAGCCTTAGTTCACACTACCGTAATTATCTATGTTCCAATTTGTTAGACTGTGAACCACTGTTTAGTTAAACAGTCCTTTGCTTCCCTTATAGTGGAAGCTTTTCCTAAACAGACTGCATTTCTGTAATTTTAATTATTTTATTAGGGTATTCACTAATCGTGTAAAGCTGTTATAACACATTTAGAATAATTAAATATTCTTCCCTTTCTAGTACCTCTTATATTAGTCAAATAATAATATTTTTATGCATTTTACTATTCTATAATCACTATTTATTCCATCATTAGACTTTGCACTTTTTAACTTTCACGTTATTGAAGGAGTACATATACATTAGCAAATGCGGGAATCGACCAAACATCACAAAATGTTGGTTTACTTTAGAATGGTTTTAACTTTCCTCCTTTCGACTTTTACTCTCGTAGACTTGTCTCGTATATTTTAAGCAAGTGCCAATGTACTAAACCAGTAAGCTTTTTTAATGTATAATGTTTTAAATGATTCATTTAAATTTAAGCAGGCACCCGATTCCAACAGTTTACTCAAAATGACACATCCACACCCTAAATAATTAGCTACAGTCCCGGTCAGGAAGACATATATAAAAGTATAAGCACACATGTGTACATTAAGGTTCCCAATTTAAACACAAAGCAAATTCATTATATTCAAATGCTAATTCTGACATAAGAACTGCAAATTAAATTAAAATGCAGTGAGCTTTTCCTCCAATTAGCGGAATCGCAATCAAATGGTAATTCACAAACGATATCTGAGCAAACGAGAATTATAATCTCGATGGGGGGTGGGGGGGGGGATCGGTAATTACCACCCGATAAAATATGCGAGAACAGAACAAAAGTTAAAGATGCCTATTAACTTGTCACTTGCGTTTCCTACGCCAAAGTGACATGCTCGGGATCTGGATGAGAGTTAAAGAATAATTTAATTTGCACATGTAAATTAGCAGTCGCTAATTAGATTGAAATAAAGAGGTTCTTCTCTTCTCGGGAGATTCCCCTGCAAAAATTCGGTACCCGGGCTTTTCGGAAATTGTTATGGAAAACGTCAGACTTGACAACTTTCGTTGTTTACATATTTCGGACGACTTGTTTTTGATTGCTGTTAGTTATTTTATTCTTGAAGTTGTTTATGAGCTATGGTTCGGAATTTATTGTAATTAAGTTCTTACCTTCAAGCAATGCGATGCATTTGAATAACCAAATATGAAATTGACAATGAGATGTTACAACATATAGTAACAAAGTAATTGCTTTTAACACAATGTTAGTTTGATTAGCATATTTATGCAAACTACAATTGCAAGGTGGTTTTATCTGTTAAAAGTTTATATATTTGTATTTATAAAAGTAAAACACTAATCAATTCCACGAGCTAAAGGTCTGTTATTTATATATTAAAATTAAATACCTAATTGTTGTAAAATTATGAACGAAATTACTTATTACCTAAAACATTTAATGATCAATAAACGTTGATGCAATTTATTATATACTTAGTTACAAATATTCTAATATTAAAAATTTATGAGTGAATTAATTAGTTTACAAACAAACATTTTTATAAGAAACGTATACTAATTGAGGTCAAAGGTTTTAAAAGAAAACTACTAGTCATACTAATCAACTTACAAAACTTGTTTACCTATTATTATTTACAAAAAAAAACGAAACAAACTTTTATAAAATCATAAAATCCTTTAAAGATTAGAAACAAGGTATTTCAGAAATATTTTAAGTTGAAAATATATAGAATAATCAAATATACTTATAAATCCACATTGGCGCTAACATACATTAATGATGCCTTCAATATTTACTTTTATCAGCACTAAAATGAATAGAGTTTAAATATAAAAATAGCCATTAACACATAATCCTATTATACTAAATTGAATTTTATGTTGTGATGAAATTTCATTTAAAACTAAAGCTTCAGTTCAGCCTTTATGAATTTGTAAGTTTACAAGATTAAAATTACATTGATGTACTTACAAGAAAGACGTTATTATGAAATGATTGTTGCAATCCATGAAATGCTTTAATACACCTCAAAAATATTAAATATTTGAAACTTGAAAATTTCCTCGATGATAGGTTGATTGTAGATTTTATATTTTAATTGAATATAAACAATTTAATATAGAACATTGTTTCGAATATTAAATGTTGCGGACAATGAAATAATATTTAAAAAGACGATACTATTGTTATACAATATTTAAAGCTATGTCTTAGATGTTAGATTTCCAAAACAATATATATTTTTCAAATTACAAATTATTAAATGAAAGACCTACAATTTTTAACCAATACCTGCGTATCTGCTCGATGTTTAATTTTAATCCTCTGAGTGGTTAGAATAAGGGCACAATTATAAAATCCCTTTCTCTGTAAAATAGTTTACTTTATATTTCCAATGCACGTATGTTATACATATATTTGAATTTTTTTTATTATTTTAATCGATATAGCTTCCAAGAAACATCCCAATCCTTTAGGTTCGAAAAATATTTCAAAATGAAATAAGTCTATGAATTTCAAGTTTACGTGTTGCTGGAAAAACTAGATTTTTTTTTTCATGGACGACTTAAGTTGTTTAGCTCCGTCATAGGGTTAAATTTGTAAAAGATGAATCCTCATCAACCATTGGCCACTTAAAAATCGAACATTCCTAGCATGACGATTAATACATATTCTACCAAGAAAATAAAAATCCTTACTTGCGTGTATTCATAAATAATCTATCCCCATTACTTTGATGGGAGCGTACCTAGATTTCACCACTTTCTGAGATTGCCCTTATTTGGAGGACTGTCTAGGGCATTCTAGATTCTTATCACTTACTGTGGGCCGATTGTAACTCTAGTCATGAATATATATGTCACCAATCTGGAAAGATGGACGTAAATGCGATAACCGTAATCCAAGGGAATATGTGCGATGCATACAAGCAGCATCCACCCACATCAGATCCAAGCTATTCTTGGAGACATATCTGCAAACATTGAATACTCCAGACTGAAGGACGATCTTGATCGCCAAAGCCGTGGGCAAACTGTTTCAGGAAAATTGAGGATCTGGGTAAATGACAAGGTTTCGAACCCAATTCGATTGACGCGATATGTTGGATGAAAGCTTAATGTATTATATATTGCAAGCCCATGAACATAGGATTGTTTCAGAGGATAAGCGAAGCAATGGATAAGTATATAACTAGTATTTGGACTGTAGGTTATTATGTATGTTAATTTTATAAAATGTCTTATAAAGAAATGGATTTATTGATTCATTTACCATCCATTCATATATTTACCTAGTGATATCATTGTATACTATGTAATTGAAAGAATATAAACTTTGTTAGAGAATGAAAATTCGAAGTATATAAGCTATGTGTTTATTTTTTGAGTGCTGTTATACAATTACGAATAACTGTTTTCGATGATTTGACAAAACGCCATTAGATAGTTTATTAAGCATTCTACTTGAAACATACCAATATTAAAAAAAATATATAAGTATCATAGTGACATTTATATTGAAGTAGCGATATATATATTTTTAATTATATTTTACTGAAATATCTTTTGCATTTCTAACGCATTGATAAAATATTTTAATATTTAATAAATAATACAGATTGGTTATAAATTATTGGGAGATGATCATTGTTTGTCTGTATCACATTTATCAATATTGATATAATAAAACATATTATTTACGATGAAGTATTTCGCTTTTATTTCAACACGTCGCTTAAATTTGGTAGCAGCAAACAGAGTTGTTGAAGTTGACCTACAAGGACGACGTACATCCCCTATGACACGACTTTTGCTACAATGTTAAAATGTGATCCCATGAATATTATGGACTAGTTAACAGTGATCAGAACGATCCGGGATGTACATTTTAACAGATGATGAAATCCTTTTTCAACTTCAGAGGGAACGTGTCGAAGCTGTAAAGGAAAGCGATGAGGAAGAAAACGCCCATAGCTACATAAGTAATGACGAAGCTTGTGACAGTTTTTCGAAAGGACTGGCGTTGTTGGAATAGCCATCAGTTTTAGACAAAACTAAACTGTTTCTTTTTCAAAGACTTCGGGACAGGGACGCAAAACTGTTATCAACGCTACAGTAACATAAACTTTGTTTTTAAACAATTCTAATATCTAAAAAGTATGTCCTATTTTTAATTACAGAACACATCGTTTACTGGTGTACTGGTTTTAATATTCTTTGACAATCATATATATTATTTCTGTACTAAAGATCCCTTTTACTTCCATTGTACTCAATGGATTTGAAGAATCAAACTAAAGATAATTTTCAGGAGCAGTGACGAATTGTACGTTCATCACATATTTATCAACAGTTTAAAAAAATGCATTTAAAATAATTAATTTAAACGTGTATTTTTAACAACAAAACATTTGATCATGCTGCCATCTATGAATGAGCAGAAGCGTTATTTTTTTATGATTTTTTTGGCTACAAGAAATACTTTAATATATAGTGTAAGTAATATAAGGAGTAGTGGAGGAAGGGGTCATTCAATAATTATTGCTCGGGCATGCTAGTTCCCTATTATCCGTAATTTTTGATTATCCGACCTACCTCCGGTCCGAATCAGTTTGGATAATAGAGGTTCTACGTACTTATTTTTTAACGAAACTATAAGGTTCATGCAAAGAAGAAATATCCCATTACCTGCGTCGTTGTCTTTATCGTCGGTGCAACTCGTCTCCTGTCGTGTTTTGCAGTCAGCTCCGCCCCAGCCGTCTTCACATCGACAACCCCACTGACCCTCCTCCTGGACACAGTGGCCTTTGGACCCTCCACCGCAGGTGTCAGGGCATCCTTCTGTAAGGAATATTTTCTTTTAGGCTCTTCGAATATTAGATGGGGTATTTATGAGAAGGGGATCGAGTAAATAAATCAATTTTAACCAATTTAAGTTCGCCAACCAATTTCGAAAATTGAGTCAAGCAACTGGTTCTCAATTCAATTTTTGTGTATTTTGTTTTAATGTATGTTCCGCATGCTTTCTGTTCTATTTAAAATATTTGGGTAATTATTTTTTTGTTGGATAGGGGATGTCTCACTTTGACACGCTTTATAAAAAATATCCTGCTATCCGGTCTATCCTGAATTTTTATTTTAACTGATCGTTTGAAAATAAATATTGGCCGAATTCGACAATTTCATTTTTGTTAGATAGAGAAAAATTCACTTTGACATAAAATATTTAAAAACATTAATATGCGGCTTTTATTTATCCAAAAATATCGATTAAACATAATTTATCCGATTTGAACATATTTGCAAAGTTGGATGGGGATTGTTATAAAAATAAATTGTTTTGTTTACCCGTCTTACATTAAATCGAATCCGTGACGTAGATAAAAGTAAGCAACAACTTGAATTTTTGGTTACTGGTAGCACTTGAAGGGGGGGGGGGATCCCCCTGTTACATTAAGTAGGCGAAGTCGTCTGCTAAATAAAATTAAAGAGGGAAAAATAAAATAATCTTTTTCAAAATAAGAAAAACATAATTTAAGATTAAAAGCCCTGAACAGCAAAATTACCCTTTAATTTTGCTGACAAGTTTAAAAAGTTTCAAGATTTCTTCAAATATGCTACATACAGAACATTTGCAAAATTACGTGTATTTGCTTTGATAGATTAGTAATATGTTTCACCTGCGAAATTAATAACATACATACATACACACACCCATACACACACACATACATGCATACATATAAATGTTATAAGCAACATATACTTCAACCGTTATTAAAATACAAAAATTACAAAGATGATGCGATTATAAGTTGTATTTTTGATTTGGGATATTTAGATTTACTTATAACACCCTGTCAATTAGTAGTAATTAAATAATTCCAGTTAATTTTTAAGATTATTTATTTACCACAAATAGTCACATATAATAATCTGAACTAAAATAAGCCGCTTACAATGACATGAAGTTGATTAAGCGGAACATAAAACTATGTAATCTTATGTAATTAAATTAATATAATTAAACAGATTATAACGTACAATTAAAAGGTAAGCAACATAATTAAGTCCCTAATTCGTATTAAATGTAAGTATGTCATAATAGTATCACATTTAAGAATGAAACAATTAAATAAAATACATTTTATTTATGTTACCTTTTTCCTGATTTTTTTTTATAATTCGTATTTAAATAAAACCTCAAACTATTATTTTTTTTTTTAGATTTAAATATGTTAAATGCAATTAAAATTATGTGGTAAAAAATATGTTACTATCAAAAAAATACTTTTGCTCTAATTAAAATATTTAGTATGTTTTTGCTTGCTCATCTGTTAAGGAAAGGACATTGATGCATTAAACTCCTTGAAATAGTTCAGAAAGAGCTGATTCATTCAACGGAAAAGTAGTAGCGCCACGCTCTTGCCTCCATCAATTATTTGCGTCATTAGTTCTCTGACGAGAAACAAGCAGATTTTTTCCATTTATCCTATGTTAGATGTTTCATTTCAGTTTGTTCTTGCCTAATCCTTTGAACAAATGTTAATTTCCTTAATGTAGTTTAATAACCACATATTTTTATCTTAATAGTTGCTACACTAAATTTAATTTTAAAATTCCTATTATTTTTAAATTTATAAATTCACTAAAAGACAAAAAATAATGGGTGAACTTAAGGGTACAGTTGATTGTCAAATCTTTTATTTCTTTAATTTTGAAATATTTTCTAAATGTAACATATTAATATTTTTTTAAGTATAAATATGTATTCTCTGACGCAATATAAGCAGCTTTTTTTTTATTTATTTATTCTATGTTAGATGTTTCATTGCAGTTTGTTCTTGCCTAATCCTTTGAACAAATGTTAATTTCCTTAATGTAGTTTAATAACCACAGCTGTTTATCTTAATAGTTGCTACACTAAATTTAATTTTAAAATTCTTATTATTTTTACAATTTACAAATTTACTATAAGGCAAAAAATAATGAGCAAACTTAGGGTACAGTTGACTAACAAACCTTTTATTTCTTTATTTTTGAAAATGTAAAATATTAAGATTCTTAAAGTATAATTAGATATTTATTCTCTGACGAGAAACAAGCAGATTTTTTCATTTATTTATCCTATGTTAGATGTTTCATTGTAGTTTTTTCTTACATAATTCTTATTATTTCTACAATTTACAAGTTCACTATAAGACATTAAAAAATGGGTAAACTTAAGGGTAAAGTTGATTGTCAAATATTTTATTTTTGAAACAATTTTATTTCATTATAAATATATTAATATTCTTTAATTATAAAAACGTTTAATGTCGGTGTAGATTTAAATATAAATTTGTAAATTAACATTTTAGTTCACATTGATCAAATACTATTCTAAAGAAGCGTTTGAGTAACTCCTACAACTTTCGAAAGGACCTATGCAATAAGTGACATAACTTTATGAAATAAAATTTGCTAATATATCAATTTTAAATTTAAATGTCATACGAGAAGTGTGTTTAACATTGTGTAATGAAATTGTTGGAATTAGTTTTAAATCTTAAACTACAACTATATTTATACTGCATATTTAAGTTTACAATTTTAACTATTAGAAACGATATTGTTATAATTATTTGATTATAAGCAAAATTGCAATTTCAGTTCTTGCAAATGACTTTTTTTAGTAGAACTAGAAAATGAAGGATTTTTCAAACCTTAGTGTATTTTTTTTCCTTTTTAACATAATTCAATTGAAAACCCAAATTTATATGTTTATATCAAAATCAAGATAAAAAAAAACGTATGTATCACAATTTGAAACAGTGTAAAGTTGTAGAGTAAGTAGTAAAGATTTAAAGCCTAAATTTATTTTTTCAGAACCCCACCATAGGGTAAAACTGAATAACTTCAAATTGACAATTGAAATTTGCATAACTTCAAATTGAACCATTAACCGAAAAAAAAATTCAAATATCCAATTTACCTTTTAAGTTTAAATGAACTGCATAATTTCAAATTTACAAAATTTCAAATTGAACAATTAATTGGAAAAAAAAATTCAAATTGCAGATTTACATTTTAACTTTAAATGAAATACATAATTTTAAATGTGCACTTTGATTTTGCATAATTTCAAATTGAACCATTAATTGAGAAAAATTCGAATTACAATTTAACATTGTAAATTTAAATGAAGTGCATAATTTTAATTGACCCTTCAAATTTGCATAATTTCAAATTAAACCATTAAACCAAAAAAAAAAAATCAAATTTCCAATTTACATTTAAAACTTAAATAAACTGCATAATATTAAATTTGCACTCAGACCCATCGGTTCATTTTGGCGTTACGCAGGCGTCTTGATAGACACAACCTATTTTTTTTCAATATTTAAATAAAAATATTATTTTAAATAAATAACATTTTATTTATTTTTAAATATTCAGATATGTTGATATGTATATGTGCTATAAAATCAATAATCTCCAATCGTTCAATATTCCTGCGACATTCCCATCCCCTTCCTGGTTCGTTTTCATGTATCTCCAATCCATTCGCACGAATCCCCACACAATAAACGTAATGTCTTCACCGCACAGCTTGCGGGAATCACGTCCCGATCCCAGCAAACAAAAGCGCGCACCTCCACTTTACGATTGGCTACAGAACTATTTCTAAGAAAGCAACTAAAAGTGCCTCCAATAAAATCTTGTGCCTCTAAGCAAGAGGAGTCCTGATTCCTTCGGATTGTTTAGTCTTTCGTTCCTTTATTGGCGAGTTGCTTTTTTTCTCATCAAACCTCCTCGTCTGGATTTCATAGTCTTGACCTCCCCCCCGTCCCGTCTACCCCCTTTAACATGGGACTTCCCGCTAGAGATACAACTAGCAGTTGATTGTTGTAAACAATGATGGAAATAAGAAATTCTCTAAGGGGGTGTAAGGGAGGGGGTGGGGAGGGGCAATGAAAGCGGGATTTGTTTTGAAACTGAATCTAGTTTTATGGGCCTGCCGCAGATTTTACATTGATGAGAGTTGCTTAAAAAAAATTTTATAAGCCACGTATAGAGATTAATAAAAAAGTATAAAAGAAGATAAGAGGAATAATTTATTTAATAATATTTTAATGGAATTAAGAATAAGCAAATATTATATAACTATATAAGAAGTAGACAGAAATGTTAAGTAAAATAATGCCCCACCTATTAAACGATTTATTCAGATATTTTTTTTTATGATTGTTTTAGAAATTATTTAATGTGGTTGTTTTAGTAAGAGAGTGTCTTATTGTAACTTTGGTGATACTTTTAAATGTGTTATTTATAACTCATTTGTATTAAATTCCTGTTTAGCTTATATTTGTTCTATATTAGTAGGGACCCATGTAAAGTTCTCAAATTTGGTGTTTTTACATAATTACATGTTAAGTGTACTTTTTTTTAATTTTAACGAGATTCTACTCACTTTATCCAGAACTCGTAACTTCTACAACAAAAACCTGGTCTCGGATTTCGGATAAGAAATTATATTATGTGTGTAATGCGAGCGATGGCGCACCGCCAATCAAGTTATCTCGCATTAAATTGTCACCGGTTTTCCCGAAGTGCTATTAAATGAAAACCCTCTGCAGGAAAATCAATCGGAAAACAAATGTTCTGTAGAAATGTTGAAAAACACAAGTTTTGACCTGATTAATAATTTTAAAATAGCTACAAATACTTTTTTAAAAACAACGTATTAAATACAATACAATACAATACTACTTATCTGCTATTACATTGGCATTACAAAAATATTATTTCTTTTATAAAGGGATCTGAAACTGCAAAGTACGATGATAAAAACGAATCAGTAAAAGGGGATTAAACAACAGCTTGCATCAAGCAAATAAGGTGCATTTCAAGCTATGAAAATTCCTCACTCAACCACCCAATGAAAACATCACAAATCCTGAACCAGACATCAACCTACATTCCTAACACACCAAACAACCGTTCGGGTTCTGTTTACAACTTCCTGCATCATTTCTAGAACGTTCTCCGGTACCCTATCCCCTGTCACGCAAAGGGTCATTTCAGACACATCTATTCTTTCCGTTACCAAAGAGATTTATGATTCATTAGCACGGAAGGTCCGATTCCGGGACCAGGCCCCCCCCCCCCCCAAACGTATCAGGCACAATCCTCACTGTATATTAATTGCTCGGGTCTTTGATGAAGATCCTTGGCGAGATCGGTTGTTTAAAGTTTGGCGAGGTAACTGCCAGTGAAGGGTATTAGTTGGCGTAAACATAATGATGGAAACGCTCGCCCCCCTTTTAAAGTTTAAACAAAATTGTTTGGGGTCTTTAATGTTGGATCACGTTCTGTACGCTGAACGCTCGGTTATCATTCAATAACAAGGCTTATCGTGTTTAAAAGGTGCACGCCCGGATTGATGGTAAACAATTTAGGGTTGTTTGGGAAGAATATTTGTAGGGTCTTTCACGAAAGAGGGTAAATATGTTATTGAGATTGGAGTATTATATTGATAGTATACGAAGCAATTAGGAAATTTAATCTAATGATAATCTTCATTATTTCGTTTTGAGATAAATCGTGCATATAATTTACCTGTTGTTTCATTTTAAGAAAACAAACAAATATCGTACTACGATTTCAAATTAATTGTTTAGTTTATATAATTTCAATTCTTTATAATTCACTAACCTTTGTGTAATCTATATTTAAATCGTTGTTTACATTATATATGATTTAATTATTTTGTACAGCTACTTTCGTTAATTTTGTTAATATTTAGGATTAAAAAACCCAAAAATGCAAACTTTTAATAAATGTACAAGGAAAATAATTATTTAGGGTTAAAAATTAGTGTTTTTCAGAATGAACATAGTATTACTATTTTTAAATGGATATGATTATCTAGACAAATAGAAAACTTTATAAATGTCATATGATATTAAACTTTTAAAAATATAATATATATTTATTTATAAATCATCTTTAAATGAAATATACAATAATTATGTTGTTGTTAATACTACAAAATTAAAATAATTCATGTTTATTATGCGAGATATTTCTGCTGATATATATTTGCTGCATCTGAACAAAATTTTGAAGAAACTAATAATATTTATCAAAGAATCTTTATTGTGCCAACAACAAAATCTTTGCAAATAACTTAATTTTTTTATTACAAAACATTTGAATATTTTTAATATTTATTTGATGAATTTAACCGAAATGGAAACAAACACACATACAAAAAATCAAATAACGTAATTACTTTATCTCAGATTTATAAAACTTGAAAAATGTACTACTTTTACTCGCCAATATTATGGCAATTATTTTAAATATTACCGTGCATGCGTGTTACGTTGTCCCTGGAGCCCAAAACGTAAAACTAATGCTGTTTCATGCGTGGTAAAAACTGATTGTTCAGGTTCGCATAGTATCGTATGATTTTACCAAGCCTTGTACTTGTTAGATAAGCTCATTTTCAATAGAGATCTAATATTGGCCACTAATTTACAGCAGTGCGGTTTTCATAAACATGTTATATACACGTGTTCTTTTGATGTCATGCTTCCGTTAATGCCAGGACCAATAAACGTTTTAGTTTAGAAAGCAGCAAATTGTAAAGCCAACATCATTGTGATTAAGAATATATAATACATGTTTTTGTGATCTACCATGTTTTTTTTTTGGTAAAATGCATAGATTAAAAAAACATAGTGTTGGTAACTAAAAAAAATGGGTTATTTTGTTCAAAAAAAAAGTGGGCCACTGTAGCCAAAATAGCAAATTGGCCAAACCACAAACTTGTAGTGGTAAACTGACAAGTCTGTTGAGTAAAATGAACTATTGGAATCAACTCCACCAAACATTGTGGGAATTCAATCTCTGAATGACACTTTGGAAGAAAACATTTTTGTAGTAATTGCTTGGAAGGGAAAACATCTTCCAGAACCGGTTAGAGAGTAGCAAAAACTGGCTCTATTCGGGTTTGCATGGGGTCTACAAAAAGGACTTGGAAGAGGCCAACACAAAAATACATCCTTGTCTGCAAACGGTGTGATATCACCAAAGTGATCGAGGCTTCAAAATTATTGAAAAGTGCAATTTTTCTGTAAATATTGAATAGCTAAGAATTAACAGTTGTTTTTGAACTAAAAAAAAGACTGATACAAAGATTATGCTTAGATAACTATGTAAGACTTCCAATAAGACTGATGTTATGGAATTTTATGGACTTTTAAACATTTTGTCACAAAATATTACTTGTATAAACTAAGTTTAATATGCGAGATTAATTTTTCCTCAATTCAGTGTGTTACATTGCTCCAATAATGTTTTACAGTGCTTTAAGATAAGAATATGGATGTGAGACACAGTTTACCCTTACTTTTATTGTACTTTAGCTCAAAATAAAGATGAATACATTTCATATAAATATTATTAAAAAACGATTTGTGACATCACAGTCTTTCCGACAAAGGCCTGAACTAGCTGAAAGTTACCAGGAATATTTTCTATTATTTGTTATTTTCTAGCATAGGAGTAAGCAAAAAGCGTTTTATGAAAGTGGGACGAAGTAACCCGTTCTCGCGGTATCTATTTTATCATAAATATTGACATTTTTAAATATGCTGTCTTGAACTTAACTTTTGACCTTTTCACATGGGTTCAGAAAAAAGAGAAGTTGTCCTGTCTGTTGGTTAATTCCAGAAATTGTTAATGTGGAGAAAATGTCGATTTGGGGGTAGGAAAAATAGTTTTCAAAACTTTGTAGAAGGATGACTTCCTTTGCAGTGTAAGAGGCGTGTAACTGTCTGGCGGATGGATCGTTAATAATTCTTCCTCAAAACACGCAGATTCTGGATAGAGACATTTGGGTGTCAATATACTGAAAAGCGCAACCGAAGACGATCTACAGAAACCATTAGCGAAAATCACCTGTCCTAATATTTGGAATTAAATGTTATGTAATAAAATATTATTTGTAATAAAATAAAAAAATATCTTCCATATCATGGATAAAAAGTTTCCAATCCTACCACTATATCTCTATACTCTATGGGACACATGTTTCCCCAGCTTATAGGTAAAGGTTAAAAAATATTAATATAATAAAGGTTATATCCTTTCTATTGTGTGCCTTTAAAATAGTGATTTTTTAAAAAATATCAAAAAAATTTGTTTGATATTATATTTTATGCACAACATACAAATTTGTATGGAAAACAATTTCCTTTATTTTTATAAATTATTATTACCTAAAATACTTTAAGATAATTATTTATTTCTTGATAGCAATTAAGCAATTGTTTGTAAAAAAATACTTTAAAAATGAACGGTATAGTATAAAATAAATTAAAAAAAAGTAATTTTATCAAATAGTTAATAAACGCTGCAGATTATAAAAACTGCAAATAAAATAATAACCCATAAAATATACAGTTCTTGCTGTTTTTTTTTAAATTTATTTAATTAATATTGTGTAAAAACCTATCTTATGCAAAGCAAACCAATGACATGGTAAAGATAACAATGCATAAATTGACGAAAAAAATAAATATTAATATCATTTAAACGTTTACTAAGACATAATCACCGACAGATGTTGACAAAGTCGTTAGAGCATGTAATTGCACTTAACCTCAACTAACTTCTTTATAATGACATGCTATCATTTCACATGTCACCAACTTCACCTTCATTATTTGAGGTCAAGCGTAAGACCGGATTATATTCATCAGGACCTCGATTCCGGCACGTCTGTAATTTGTAATGTTTACCTCCAGGCCAAAGGCAGTTCCCAATTTGCGAATTCGGTTGACATAATTGCTATGCCCGTGACGGAACGCGAGGGTGAGGATCACTAGAAAATTAGGGAATGCATATCAGATCAATTGTCAATAGATATGTGCGACAGATTGGAATATACGTCCGGAATCCAATATGGCCGTGCAATCAGTCTGCAAGCGATTCAGTAATTAAAAGTGTTATATTAATTGAAATGTATATTTTTTGCATTATTAAATGTCGGTTTTTCTGTTGTAGGTGCCACTGCGTGATTTATGTGTTTAGGGGCTAAATTTCATTCGTGTTTGTTTATGGCTGTGAGAAAAATCATTAACTTATTAATGGTTTATTGATTGGTTGAATTAATTAATGCCGTATAGTGCACTGTAATAATTTTGTATTTTAAATTTCTTCAAGTTGGCCATGCTATGGAAGCTTTGAGAGTGGAGTTTCTTGAGCGATGGATTCTTCATAATCTGATCATGGTTTATAATTATTATAATGCAGTGTTCCCAGGTCTTTCTTCGGAGATAGAATCCGAACTGTCGACAATGCCATCTTGTATAATTCCAGTATGACTTCAACCTTCCAATAACTGGAATAGACTACACGCCTAGTAAATATTTTTCTAGCAATATGTAATATACATAGAGACAATTGTTTTATCCTTATACATTGAGATTTCGTCGTTTTCAACTAATTCAGATCACATTGCCCCAATACCCGGTCTTTTCAATAACGGAGACGCAATTTGTTATATAATATTAAATTAAAAGTCTCTGACACATTTTAAAATTTAGCAATATGTAACAGCAATATTTAGCAATATTATTTAATATTTAGCAATAATATTATTATATTTAGCAATATGTTAGACTACACGTCTAGTAACTATTTGTCTAGCAATATGTGACATACATACACACAATTTTTTTTAGCCTTATATATTGAGATTTTCGTCGTTTTCAACTACTTCAGATCACTTTGCCCCAATACCCGGTCTTTTCCATATCCCATTCCAATGTGTTATGTAATATTGAATCAAAAGTCTCTGACACATTTTAAAATTTAATAGAAAATTAACTTTTGGCCGTAAAAGAGCAGTTTGGAATATATAAAATGCTTCTCATGGTGTAATTTGTTTTAACAAATAAAATGTTAGTTCCACACTGCATCCACAAATATCAGAAATCTTCAAAATGTCATAAACAATCCCCAAAACAGAAATACGTGGATGGAATTGATTGGAATAACATTTGTCTATGGCTTGAACTACAAATGGCCAAATACAACGAAAATGCTAATTCCTAAAATAAATTATACGTGACTGATTTTTGCGATATTTTTTTATATATTATTTATGGTACAGCGCCATTTGTGGCGATATTATAAATCATAGTTATTATATGTAACACATGCGTTGACACAATAGAAAGAAATGGGGCCTATGTGTCCATACTTTTTAATTTTTGATTTGTTTTTAAAATTATTCAAATTCCGTGCGTGAGTTGCATGTAACTCATGAAGTATTCCGATACATACAAAAAGATTTCAAGGAAAAATTCAGCCCAAGTTCAGTTTTTCATCATGGAGGTTATGCCGAATGCGCCTAC
Source organism: Troglohyphantes excavatus (assembly GCA_963932185.1). Lineage (NCBI taxonomy): Eukaryota > Metazoa > Arthropoda > Arachnida > Araneae > Linyphiidae > Troglohyphantes > Troglohyphantes excavatus. Next base: position 37,373,079 of record OZ010667.1, read on the forward strand.
GTTAGGATTGCATGGTATAACATATAAAGTGTATTCAATCAGCGCCCACAATATAGAAAGAAGTATGACACGTGATTTTCACGTCACAAACTGAAGACCTGATTTCAATTCCTGAGTGTGTCGTGACCAACATGAGTTTCAATTTTAGCTTATGTTCCCTCTTTCGGCCTTCAGCCTGTGACGTAAAAAGCATGTGCCATACGAACTTCTACATATTGGGCGCTAATACAATTCACAGAATAAATACCGTAGTCTGTGATAGCTGTTGTACTTAACTTCTGGAAGCAAGATTGAGTTAAATGCAACCCATATGGTAGCGAATAGGTTTCAATTTTTTTTTTAATCATTTGAATAATTTTAGTCCAAGAACATTCTTTTATGCTATTTATTCGATTTTATATTAAATTTTAAAATATGTCAGGGATCCTACCAATTTACACTTGAAATTTTCATACCCTGTAAAGGAATGCGAAGACATATTACTTACCAAGAGTGCAGTGCGTTCCCATCCATCCCTGCAGACAGACGCACGTCCCGTTCTTGCACTGTCCATGGTCCTGGCACCGGTCGTCGCATGTTTTCTGCTCGCACCGGGTGCCGGACCATCCGATGTCGCAGCGGCAACGACCCTCCTCGCACTGTCCAGTACTGCCACAGTCCAGTCCGCATTTGGCTGGACAGGGAAGAAAATAGCATAGTTCTTATATTATATCGTACACTATCGAACAAATTGTATATAATAGTAATAACAGTTATCTGAAAAATCTATGAATTTTTATATATTTCAATGCTTTAAAACTTTTATGTGAGCTAAGTTAAAGATAAGATACACTGCCTGTAGGTTAATTCCGAAACGGAGGGGGGGGGGGGAGAAAATGTCTTTTTAGGAGGCATGGCAAATAGTTCTCAAAGCATTGTGGACGGACGACTTGCCTTGCAATAAGATGCGTGTAGCTGTCTGACGGACGGAGCATTAACAATTCTTCCTCGAAGCAGGTAGATTCATAAATGGGGGTAGGATTACTTAATGGGTTAAAAAAACTGAAAAGCCAAGCTGAAGACGATCTGTAGAAATCATTAGTCAGGCCTCACAATACCGAAACTATGTAAATCTACAATTAGTCATATAGATTATAATTTGAGGTTTCAAATAGTCTTTTATCTTGAAGTACGTGAGAAATTCATTTTGTAAACACATTTGTGCACTAAAGCATCGATGTTTGTATTTAATTTGTATTACTGAATGGGGAATGGATAGTTGTGAAAACAACATTGTTTTTAAGTCAAAAAAGTCGGTATGTTATGTTTCTATACGTTTTTAGTTCGAAACTGGTCGCGTCAACCAGCAGATTGTTAAATCAATATCGCATGTGAACTTAGCACCACGCGCGTATATATATGTGGGGGGGGGGATGTCGCCCTTGGCTGCAGTATGCGGTTCTGTCTCCATTACACTACGGGGAACCAGCCTATAATAACCTAGCTATTTTTACGTTTATACTACATTTTATACTGAATAAATAAAAAAATATGTGAATTTACGTTTCTTGCTTTCTACTAGTTTTGTAAAAAATTCCTTTTCCTCGAAATCGTACAATTTATTAAAAAAGAACTATTTCAATAAACATTTCAACATTTCTAAAAACAAATTTATACCCATTTAGAAAAGCATGAATGCAATATTAAAACATAACGAGACAAAATGTCCTTTAGGAATTTAAAGAGGCCCACATTATGCATTTGATACATATTCTAAGTATTTTTAAGTTTTGCAACACGATTTTAAATTTAGAACTCCGCTCAAGCACCAGAAATATTTATGGTAGCATTCAAACATACATATTTATCATTACATAATATACAATACTCCTGCTTAAAAGTCTCCGTCCTTCATTTATTAAAATATCTCAACTTTATATTTGTTGGAATTGTATCATTCCTAATAGTCCTCGAGCTCATTTAAAGCAATTCAATCTCCCCTGAACTTTAAATAAAGGCATCTCTATTAGATTCATTAATTATTCACAATTTAAACGATCTCCTTGCAAATTCCCTTTGAAATTTAGTCACAAAGCAAAGCCAACCCAAAGGACTTTGGGTTCTGGAGACTGCGCCAACCTCTTGAAACTGTAATTAAGGCATGAAAGATTGCCTTTGCATTTGTTCGGTCCGATTGTATTAAGGGAACAGGTTCTCGAATACCGTTTGAGGATTAGTTCGTCGGTAGTTGGGAACTTATAAATGAGGATCCTATTCACTCTGTGCACATTATAAATGCTGTAGGAACCTCTAAAGGTTAGGAATAAACTAATTTGTTATACTTTTTTGTTTATTTAGCAGGCGGTGAGGATTATGGTAGATTCATCAATCCTGGAGTTAGTAATTTCAAATAGTGAAATAAGGAGCAACTTTTGTTTATCGAGAGACGATTTATCTTTGTTATTTTACGTTGCTTACCATTTTTTTATTATTGTTTGGAATAGTTTGCAGCTATGTGTAGCAACAGTTTTATTTTAATACATTTGCGTATAGTTCTGTTTATTATTTGTTTGAAGATTTAAGGCCTACGGATAAAAAAAATCATCAAACATATTTTATTGTTTTAAAAATAATAGCGAATTTTACTTTGCATGTAACGACACCAAAATTATATTTCTACCATAAAAATATTTAATTATTTTGGCAATTCAAAATTAAGTATTAGTACAAATTGCCTGAATTTTTTGAATTTTAACTTATTTTTCTTAGGGATGGCTTTTAATATGTTTGATCACGTTTAAATTGATATAAGTTCAAAAGTATTATAAAAAAACAACTCCAAATTTGCTACAGTATATGTTTAAACATATTTCTTTAACTTGTCTTTAGGGACTAGTAATATATAGATTATATTGTTTAGTATTTTTTAAACAATATTTTGACCATTGAAATTGTTGTTTTTTTCAAAAAAAATCTTTCGAAATATCACTTTAAAGACAGTTTGTTAACCACATATTGAAAATACAAAATTTAGTTTTAAAAAAATTATTTTCTTGACTTATATAAGAACATGTAATTTTTTGTAATATAAATGTTTTAAAGCAAATTACACAATTAGTTTAAATGTTTGACCATGTGATTTTATATATATATATATATACAATTCTTATTATTTTCATATATATAGTTTCCAAAAAACACCCCAACGCTTTACATTTGAAAATTTATATGAATATTGATTTTTTTATTTACTGAAATTTAACGTGTATTGTTAGAAAAACAAGAAAACCTACGGACGACTTAAGTCTCTCATTTTTGCCAGGCACTTAAATAGACATATAAATGAAACAAATGTATGTTCTATATAAAGACATGTACTGAAAATAATAATAAACATATACCATTGCCGATTACCAACTAAACTTATTGAATATCGGGAATGGATTTATTATTCAAGTGGGTAGGGGAGACAAATAGGTTCACTGCCGTCTTCGGAACTTCTAAACTTTGTATCTCTCTCTATACATTTGATTTTTATCATCCATACATGCGATTCTCCTTCTCCCCTTTTCACAGTTATTTCTTCTTGGGGAGTTTTATTACCATTTTCATGCATATCCCCCGGCTCGTCTTTCAAATGTGAGGGTGTGAGAGCGGGATGTAACCAAAAATGCACCCATTTCTGGGTACGCCTATATCTATATGGAGCGCCTATATCTATAGGGGTGCAATAGGAGGGTGTCTGATGAAGCGATGTGAATACATACATCAAAAAGGGCCTGAATTTGTCACTTAAAGAAGTAAAAGAAGATAAGGAATTTTAGGGGGGTACGAAAATAAAAATCGTTGGGATTACAAAAATGTCAGAAAGGGGTTCGGATGCAATACGTTTCTAAAATGGGATTCCATTGATCGTTTCTACAAAAGCGAATAAAAGGAAGAAAAACTTATGAAATAATCTTTTTCGATGTTATACATAGAACATTTTATGCGATGTACCGACCTTTTAAAGGAGACGTTTTGGTTCTATTAAATTGAACTTTGGCGATGTTATGCATTTTGTTTGTTATATTCGATATAAATATCTTAGTTTTTGAACAGTTTCCAATGTATGTGCATGGATATATTATTTTTATTGCAAAATATTACTTGTGTTTTTTATTTATTTTTTATTATAGTTGTCTGTTTTTAATTGCTTGATAAATCGGCAATATGTTTTTTATTTTGAAATATATAGTTTCTAGTTGTATGTATAACCATTGATCGATTTGAGAAGGAACGCACCGAAACGGCGTTCCAGTACCAATCATTAAGAAAAAAAATACGATTCTAGACTTGGGGTTGATGGCTGATGCATTGCACTGGCACACCCCACGGAAGGTTATAGTTCAAGTATCACTAATTCTAGAAATCGAGCAATGTGTATAACTAAATTCAAAATTGAATTTTGGTTAATAACTTGGCAATCATTGGCGATCTTTCTTTATTTCCATGTCTTTTGCAATCTTTCTATTATTTTTTATGTAATTTGAAATCTTTCATATGCTGTTATTTTAATAACAAACAATTAAAATAAAAATCCCAATTATTACACATTTGATCCTTTTAAAAATTGTATAATTATTTTTTTATCTTACCTCTTGAACAATCGGGGCCAGCCCAATGATCAAAGCAAATGCATTTTTCCGATTCCAGGTCGTATACCCCGTGTTTATTGCAGTCAGGAAAACAGCGACTCAGCCTGTTGTCGGCCTCACTGCAGTTCACACCCCTCCAGCCAGTCTTGCACCAGCACTGGCCGTTCACACAAGCTCCGTGGCCAGTACACACAGGGTCTAAGCAGTCCACTGAAACAATACATACAGACAATTCGTGAACTACTTTCAATAACGTGTACAACTAAACTGCGAACTGCAGTCCACTGAAACAATACATACATGCAATTCCTGAAATACTTTCAATAACGTATAGAACTAAACTGCGAACTGCAGTCCACTGAAACAATACACACATACAATTCCTGAACTACTTTCAATAACGTATAGAACTAAACTGCGAACTGCATTTACTTTGAAACGAAATTTTCAGTTGATAGAGTTTACTTTTTTAATAAAATATAACTATAATTTGTAAATTCCGAAATTTAACAATTTGTCTTTCACATCGCTATATATTGCATAATGTTATTATGACTAACGAGTGTGAATTTATAAATTCGACTAAATGACCTATTTGATCGAACTATATTTGTAATTAACTATTTGTTTTCTCTGTAAGTTTCTTCGAGCATGGATCCTTCATTGTAGAGAACACATAATGTTATAATCTTGCTAACATCAAATTGAGGCCAACATGTATGGCCTCAGATACGAGGTTAATTACGTCATTCCATTCATAAATTTTCACGGTTACACATTTCCTAATTCATCAGCCAATCACGAGTATTTTTTAATTCATAATTTTGAAAAGAAGTCACGTGTCTGAGGCAATTCGGTCTGAGATGTAGGTTTCACGATTATGACGTCATATTCGCTCTACTACAGTCAATTCATGCTCAAAGGTAAGTTTTATAACATTCTTTTCTGAAGTTCTTCAATCGTAAATTGTAGATACTTGCATTAAATATTTATTGTAGACTTTTTCCTTATAAGTTGCAAAAATACGTTAAAAGACACTTCAATTCAATAGACATGCATTCCTTACCTTCTTCACAGTGGTGACCCTTGTAACCGGCTCGACACTGGCACTTCCCTGCAACGCACAGTCCTTGGTTATTGCAATCGATGACTTCACATTCGGTGACAGGGACATTGCATTCTGTACCTTTCCAGCCCGTTTCGCACCGACATAAGCCTTGCACGTATCGACCATGTCCACTACAATGCACTGGGCAAACACCTAAAAGAGGGGGTATTTTAAGGCAAATAATAGCTACCTTATCCAATGCGATAAGCAATACCCTTAACATTAAATAATCAGCAGGAAATATGTCCACTTTGTGTAGACATAATTTAATTTTTGTAAATTTTTAAAAAATTAAAAATTTAGTCATTTACATAATTATAATTTGCTAGTTATAGTCAATATGTATCCTTACACTTTGTATATATTGTGTATATATACAAAGTGTCACTTATATGTGTCAAACTATGTTCCACCTTATCGAACACATATTTATAGTTATGTTTTTGAATAGATTGATAATCATGATTACATTCATGTGGAGTTGGGTTTGATGTCAACCCGATCTACATTGAGAATAAGAACTAAATGATTCGCAGTTTCGCTAAATAGAAACTGCTAGACGTACGTTAATTTATAAAATAATCCTAACAAAGCTGCACATATTTTTGTCTTATAAACAAAAATAATATGTATTTCGAATATAATTAAGTTATACTCTTAGATTGACATTTTATACTTACATTTAGGTGATACAGAGGTGTTATATAGATCCCACCAATTGTGAAAGGGTTTTTATATTGTTGATATGTTTGATATCGACATAAATATACAATTTCACAAATAAAGGACTTGCAATGATAACATGACTTCTTTAAAGTTTATAGACTATATAGGCAGTTTTTAAATACGTAGACATATGTAATATTAACTAATATGCACATAACTATTGGTCTTGAAGTGCTATTCTTTGTTTCTATAAGGTTACATAGCACTTTTTTATATATGGTATGTTTATATATTTAAAAAAAAATTGTGAGAAACTTAAAAATTATGTCAAAAATAAAAATTATTTATTTCATCGTTACATATTATAATATTTCAATAAATTTATATTACATAGTCTTTAAACAAAAAAAATATGTATTAACTCTTTTGAGTATATCCATTAATATTTAAATGATTTGCTAACGTACATTCTCACATATTTAAGACCTTTCAAGACAATTAATTTTAATTGATTCCAAAAAAACAGTGCATTTTGTTTCACCTTCAAATTAAGCATGACAAATAAATACTAAACCACCCTCATGTCAACTGACAAAAAACACTTTTCTTAGACACACTTCATACGCAAAAACAATTAATAGCGCCAAAACCACTTCCCCCAAACGCCAAAACCACCCTCGCCCCAAATCTGTTTCCCGAGGACAGATGTCATCTCCTGCAGACAGCAAGAACTGTCCGGAACCCCCCCTCCAGAAATGAAACAAAGAATTAACACCTACTGTCAGCGCAGTCATGTCCTATGTAGCCCGGAAAGCAGTGGCACTTCCCCAGGTGACAGTTGCCATGGTGATGACAATTGTTTGGGCACGAGGTGGGCACGTCCCCTTTGAAAAGACACCATAATAAACGTTAATTAGAATCCGAAGAAACAGATGATAAAAATGAAAAGGAAGAAACATGTCCGGACATAAAAAGGGGAACTTCATTCTTGCAAATGGATAATGAAGAAAAAGAAAGGGAATTCGCTGGGGGGGAAGGGGGAATTCTCACTAATTTGTTGGAGGGAACTTTCTTCTGCAGTTATTAGCGCCATGAATTACAGATAAGAAACGCCTTTCAAGTTTTGGATGGATTAATTTTTTATGCTACGTATTGGTACAAACGGGTTGTTTGCACGCGCAAGCGAAAAGTGATAAATACGAGCGAAAACCCACCGATTATGGGCGTGGCTCCGGAATGATTTTATGAAATATAGATGACAAGGAAAATGGTTTTTCGCGCCCATGTTTTACCGTGAATAGACCTTAATTAGTTGTCTGCGAGCTTTGCTATTGAAAATGAAAAAGAGTTTAGATTACCATACCTTTAATAAACTTAATGGATGTTTTTTGTTGCTAATAGTTTCTATAGCACTAAAATTTGTATTGAATATGTGTAGTATTAAACAGATGCATTTATTCGCATTACCTATTACAAATTGGGGTAAATAAGTTTTAATAAATACGCTCTTTTTCTGATTGTTAGAAGTTTTTGTTGGGGCCTTATATTAAGTCTTTCAGTATACAAATAAACACAGGAAACTATTTCACTTACTTAAAGTGATTTAAGATGTAATTTTAACGCTTATGTTTTGTAAAAGTAGAAGTTTTAATTATTGTTATCAAAATAGATTTTAAATTTTACCTCTATACACAATATTATAAAACAATATTTATTTTATAATTAAAATGTGGAGTATTGATGAAAAAATTGGATATATGTTTCCCGAATAATATTATACTGACAATTTTATTATAAATTATTTCATTGTGTTTCAATATAATATATTTATATTCATAAGGTCAAATGAGCGAAAAGTCATTAGTAGGATTTAAAAAATTTGTATTTTTATAATATACATCAATAAATTGTTACTTACTTGCTAATGTAGGCAGAAAAGAAATTCCAACAGTAGTACTGTCATCATTGATTATGGAAAAATACCAAGTTCCGGGTTCCAGGAAATGCAAAAAACTAACTTCTTGGCGAGGCTGAAAGTAAATTAGTTATTTTTATTATTTTAATCATTTTAATCATAAAACTACATAAGAATTGAGAAATGTGTTTACATTGTTTTGTTTTCAAATATAATATTAAGTATCATACAAGTTACACAACTGAACATTGAGTTTTAAACATTTTAATTAAAATATATATGCCAAATGGTTATTTCCTAAGCAAATATCGTTTTTTGTGATGTATTTATTTCGTGTTTATATAAAGACTTAAGATTTTCTAGTAAAAATACTTGCATAAACAAGACATATAATTCGTTTTTAAGGTATAAAATAGCATTTTTTTTAAACTTAAATTTTTATTTAATGTTGTTACATATTTTTTCAACTTAAAACTCTTTTTATGCAATAATAAAATATTTGTGTTTATTTATGTTTCGTTACGTATTCCACGATTTAAAACTATTTTTACTCAACAATAAAATATTTATGTTTCTTTCCTGTTTCGTTACATATTCCGCAGTTAAAATAACCACAATACGGCTACAAAACTCTTTGCAAAAAGACTTTTGCTACAACATCGTAAATTAAAAAAAAATCTATATTCCAACTTATTTATCAAATTCCACATATACAAACATTTAAAGTATTTTTTTCCCTCTTTCCGAAAAGAAAACCATAAAGAAAAACAGCGATAACTGATAACAACCCGGTTTCATGCCCCAACAATAAAACCAACGGGAGAACCCTGTATTAGTGAAACATATTTTTCCCTTTGTGCCATTCGACAATCTGGACCCATTTCTGCAATTCGAAGTTTTATTGCCGTGCCATCCATTTGAGTCGAGCCTCTGCCGAATAATGGAAGATTGCTGCCTGAAGTCTCATATTTTTCATTTCATTTCTTCGCATTGCAGGTCTCTGGAGCATTGATTCGTTATTCCGAAGTCTTTATTGTTGCCGTCCCAAATGCGACTGAGATAACATTATTCTCCAGCCTGTATCTGGGCACGATTAATGTATCAGTCTACAGCAGGGACCTTGGACGTATCACTTTTGTTGCGATATTCCAGCGATATTTCAACGTTTTTTCCCCCTCCCTTCGTCTTTCACTTCTCCGCGATATGATTTGGCTGGCTTGTGACTGAAATCCCTGCCAGTGTGTGTGTATTTTCCCCCGATGGGGATATTGCTAGCTACTGTAGGGAATAAACGAATCTAGCTTCTTGGCTTGGTAAAGAAGGAGGATCTCGTATTCTTCGTTTCGAATTCGAATTCTTGTGCATTTGGATGTCTTGGGAATTTTCGTTTTGAGTGGTGATGTGAATTGAATGTGATTTCTTGTTCTCTCAAACGAGTTGTTGGACAGGTTTAGAAGAAATGCAATCATCGTAAAAATCGCGTTGGAGGCATTGAAAGTTAAAATAAATGAACGTCAAACAGATTCAGAGATAAGAGTTTGAGGAGGAATAGTAAAAGTATAAATATTTCTAATTTTATGTTTATATTTTAGTTTTACAGCGTTCTACAATATTTATATTTCTGCACAATTTCAAAAGTATTGTGAAATTGTATTACAAAAGTATCAATCAAAAACGTAATTGTTGCTTTTTCCTGACATAAAGAATAGAATAAAAACAATTTAGAGATGTAATATATTTAAATTAGTTAACTAATTTTTAGAAAACTTTATTTTATCAAAGTAAATTTTAAATTATAGAAAATAATTTTCAGACAATATTTGTGAGTTAAAATTTATTTGCACTAAACAAAATAGTTTAGATCAGCTACTGCAAAATCATGTATGTGATGGTATATTCTTCAATGCAAGTAAAAATACGTAAATCCAAAATATAAAATATATTATTAAAATGTTATCTTAATGTTATTAAATCTTATAAAAATATATGAATTCGTTTACAAACATACCTTCGCGGTCGCCATTTGCATTTTACTATTTTATAATTCATTTTACGTTCCGATATTATATTTTTGTTTCCACGGAATGATTTTTAGGCAGTGCTTCTGCGGAGTTTAAGCAGGAATGCTATAAAACGTCTTCAAAGATCAAACAAAGAAAACGTAGTAATGGTGTAATACAAGATTTTATCAGAAAAAAATTATTGCTTTGTTGAAGTTAAAAAACAACTTAATTTCGAGTGCATGTCTAAAGTTTGCTATTTTTGAGGAGCCAACCTTTTGAGAAACAGAAAATATTTATTCCGTAAAGTTTTTAAAATTTTACCATAGTGGGAAAGTTTTTTTAGCAAATTTATCGAACGTCCTATGGTTATTAAAAGATTTGTTATCTGACATAAAGCCGAAGTAGAAAACTATCATCAGCACATAATTAAAAAGTATGCCAATTATTTTTCTAATTTACGTGTCTTGATATCCAGACACGTATTTGGCGACATTGATTTATACGTCTTGGCAGAATGCCCCAGTATTCTTTAGTTTCTTTTTCTATATGTCTATTTATACTTTTTATATATTGATTTACATGACGAAAAAAATATTGATACCAATGTGAATTTTTAGGAAGACCCGATCAAAAATTCTATTTTTTTTTTATTAATGAATTTAGAAATAATTTTTTTTAGCATGATTCGAACATCTTTTTTAACAATAATCAAACACAAAAATATATTAATAATTTGTTTTCCTTTTTTAAAGCTGAAATATACTTTTTTTTTAAAAAAATCACTACATCCCTTTTAATTTTTAATGTTTCAAAAAAATTAAATTTATTAAATAACGTCAAAGTATATTCTACAGACGTATGAATAGACTTTTGAAGATATGGGTTGTAATTGTTTTCAAAAAACTTATCTTAAGTCTTATCTTAACTTATCTTAAAAATTTTCATTTTTATGTTTAATAATTCGTAAAAAAATACTTTATAACACAATTTAAAAAAGCCATTCATACGTTTATAAAAGAAATAATAAATCTTCAAAAAATAATAACAGTTCAGTTTTAAGTTAATTTTTTACAAAGTATTTGCATTTGAAACGTGATCAAAATTCAAAAAAATATTTTGAGTAAATGACGAATGTTGCATACGAAAAAAAGTTTGTGGACAGATGATAAATTGTATATAAAAATCTAAAAAAACATGTTTTCTTTCTTTTACTGTTTAGAATTTTTTTTACCCCTTCTTAAGTATGTAAACATCTTTTTTAACGAAAACAATAATAATATTTTTTTCGGATTTTGGGGTTCGGTTCTCCCTTAACAGATGTTAATATTTTTTAAACAATCAGCACTGTCAACAAAGCATGACAATAACGAACTTGCCATGTAATTATGCAAATCACGATTCGATCATGGTTTTTATTTACATTTTTTATTTATATCTATAAAAATTTACAGTTCCAACTTACAAAGTTTTACGTATTGATTTATATGACTACTAAAAAATATTGTTTCTAGGACACATTGTTGTTGTGCCCTGTTATACAGCGAGCGAAGCGAGAATTGGTTTGCAAAGCAAATCCACAAGAATTGCATTAGAAACGCACCATAGTTATAATATAGGTTTGTCTACCTTGGACAATTAATAAAGTTTTCCATATATTTATTAATATTTCTATATAATGTTAAATATTTATAAAAAAAAGAAACTTAATATGACTTTCCTATTTAAAAACAAAATGCTGCATCTTGTGTATTACCTATCCATTTTATATGCCTTTATGTTAGAACCGCGATATCAATTACTATTATAATGGCGTGCGTTGAATTTACGACGAAGTTAAAAAGTAATACCTTGTTCAGCTCGCGACGTGTCTAGGACAGAATAATTTAATTTATAGCTCGGCTTTAAACAAGGGGGTATTTTACGCTGGCTGTGTACATCATCCTTTCAAACAAAGTATAATGGCTTTGTTTCTAAAAAAAATATCATAAACAATTTTAATACTTTTAAAAACACATGAATCCCTTTTAATTTTTGAAAGAATATCTATCGTAAAGAAAAATATTTTGACTTGCGTTCATAAAAATATGCGTAATTGTATAGTACGATTTTAAAATAAATCTTGAAAAATCTAGTAACGAGGTGTTATGGTTTAATTGAATAATATTTGAACCATGTAATGATTTAACATATTCAGTTTGAAGCCTCTTATACAATAACATATAATATAGAACTTTCTGGTAAGTTCTACAGAAGACACGTCGTGCGTTTATGGCTCGTGCATATTAAATATATTGTTGACCAAATACTCATAATTTGTTCGTGGTACAGAATCTTAAAGACTGGAGTGTTAGTTCAGACGTTGTACTCTTCATCTTATTATAAATCTATTGTGTAAATTTTAGGAACTCATTTTATTTGTGATATTTATTGGTTAATCAAATAATATTAACATGTTTATGCATAGAAAGTCCAAGAAAACAAGCAAACCTATATATATTCAGATGTTACACTGTAAAAAAAGGTACTTAAATATGAGTACTTGAACGTACTCGTGTTTCTTTGCATCTTAAATGAGCGATGACGTACTCAAATTTAAGTATTTGTGCTTTCTCAAAAATGAACAGTGTGAATTAATATTGCTAATATCAGTTTCTGTTCAAGTTATCTTAATAAAGAAACCTGATAATCTTGACATAGTTGTTCAGAAGATGGTTTTCCACGTTATTTGATGTCGTTTGATTAATAGGAAACTGAATTATTACAACTCAAATGATCTTACTTTCCTCTATTTTGAAACACCTTTTTAACATGTCTTCTGTTTATAACTTCTTTAAGTCGCTCTGATAGTGCAACGTATAATGGATGATTTGGGTTCGATTTTCGATAAGTCTTGGTTGTAATTGTTGATATTTTTTTAAGTGTTATATAAAGGCAGCCTATGAAGGCAAGCAACTGCTCTTTTTATTAATTTTTAATCATTGTACTCATTTTTGAGTACATGTCTTTTTCAAAAATGAAACTTATGTATTCGGAGATATAATGAAATCTAATGTACTCAAAAATAAGTACATTTTACTTATTTTTGAGTACTTATTTTTAACAGTGTATTTGTTTTTACAAAATCTAAAATAATACATTTAACAATCGCTAAATGCACATAGCTGTTTATAGGAAATTAATTTGCGAATAAACATTCAACAGATTCATAAAAATATCCTAGGATGCAAACATAAATGTCTAGTAGGTTAAGAAACTCAAACAACAATAATGATTTTGAGAACGTCCTAAATAATAAAACAAATTTTAATAGCTTATTTTGTACATTAAATACTTTTTAACCTTTGTTTACATTTCTGGAACAGTTTTGTTAGCAGCAAGTGCGTGTGCCATATATTTGTCTTAAGGCACATCCACGCCCCATTCATTTCTTTTCTGACAGCCCTTAATTAACATTACTTCCGTATTACTGAAGTTAACTTGTTTCTCGGAATGTTAAGCAATACATTCCAACATGGGAATTACCAAAAAAAAATACACGTCTAGTTTTACGATTCTAACAAATTACGAATGAAAACAAAGTAGGTAAAATAACAAACAAAAACAAGTAAATGACTGCTATGGGATTCTCACTAAAAAAATAACAGTTCATTTTGCTTTAATTCAGCCCTGTAGTGTGCCCTAAAGGGATTTATTTATGTTTGAAAAATGGTTTTTAACATACTAAGTGGCATTGAAAACATTCACCAAAAGAACAATTTCTTTTCACATGGAAACGTTATTGTATCAACAGAAAAAGCAATTTGCGTGCCACAAAAAGGGACATTGATGAATTGCGCCAAAGCGATACCTGTGCAAGAAACAACTAAATAAATTGGAGCATAAAAAAACTCAACGTATAAGTCACGCAGAGTAATTAGATACATCTTTTGCATAATTAACCACTCAAATGGCCGATACGCACATCCTATTTTAAGGGCGGTTTTGTGTCGTGTTACTGAGACGACTGAACGCAGGCAGAAGCATAAAAAATAGTTGCGCCTTTTTCTGCAAAATTTAAACAAGCTCAATTTATTTCGTCGTTGTTTACCTCTAATTTATTCAGTTTCCTATCTTTTAATCTAATGTAGATGGTAATTGGACATTGGGGTTGATTTAGGTTTTTTTTTTGCATCTGTTCATCTGTGTAAAAGGAAGTATACATTGTGTTACGGGGACTGGAATTATCATAATAATTATTTGTGGCGAAATATAAGCGGAAGAAAACGTGGTATAAAAACATTTATTTCGTCTCATTTTACCAGGCGTGGTGTATATTTTGAACCGTTTATTTTCCTCAATCTATGCGTTTACTAAGAGTTACGTTATCTATTAAATATATGTTTGGATTTGTATGTTTGGAATGTAATTATGTTATTTTTTTACGATAAAAGAATAAGGAAATATGTTTATTTAAATATTATAATAATATATATTCATGTGTATTGTTTACCGCATTATATCTTAAAACGGTTCATTGATTTTGTATTTTTTAAAGTATATGCACTGCACTTTATACCACATTTTCTTTCGCTTATATTTCGCCACAAATAATTATTATGATAATTCTAGTATCCGTAACACAATGTATACTTCCTTTTGCACAGAAGAACATATGCAAAAAAAACCTAAATCAACCCCAATGTTCAATTGCACTGACGCTCTCACAAGTTTAGCAATTGAAGGGTTTGCTGCAAAAAGGATGTAGCTCCAACCTACGGGAATTTGGAGTTACATGTACTATCTTGTGGTAAAAAACACAGAATATATTTTTTATTTAATCCTGTGTGCACTTATTTTCTAAAGTAATAAAGAATTCAAGTTTTTCATTTTGCTTTAAATCATTATTTTATTTGAAGCCGACAACCCAATGTTATGGAAAAATCTAAAACGAATCCCTTTATAAGAAAATACCCATCCTCTCTTTACAGAAGATTCAACATAGCGCGAGTTCTCCCGGGTTACTGTGAAGCTCATGTACGTGATTTCACGTCCAGAGATCTCCAGTTTTCCCATCAATACATCCAATTTTTAAACTCATAAAAATACTGAATGTTCTATATTTTTTAAGCATAACTTAAAAGCAAACTCTTTACAATGAAATAAAATCACGGTAAAAATATAAAGGTGCACACCTTTTTTCTTATTTTTCTTATTTATATATAATATTTTTTTTAGAAAAAAAAATATTTAAAATTCCAAAAGGGAAAACAATTTTATAATTTCTAAAGTGGGTTTAGTTAGCTTATAAGTGTATACTATTTTTTTATGTATTCTCAGTAATAATCAAGTATTTATTCCAAATAGTAACAGTTTCCCTACAAATATAACATTATTTATTATATTGAACAAATCGCACACCTTTTGCAACCAACCTAACAATCCTGCTCGTGCCATTCTTTTCCAACATGCAACTCGAAATCAAATACTGTTCCAAGTACAACTGATACCGGGAAATCACCTCTGTGCATTCACAGCATAAAGGAGGCTTGGGAGATGGTATCAGTTGGCCACAGCGACAGAAACTGCGGGAATGGGAATTTAATGGTGATATCTGCTTGCTATCAGAAGCCATTGGGATGTTGCGCGAAATTTCGGAAGCAGCGTAATGCAGTCAGGTAGGAATCTAATTCGCAGTTTGGTGGGTAGTGATATTCTGCAACTGCTATCAATCCTGCTGAGCAATTCCAGTTTATAGTTAGTTATCTTTGGTTTAAATGATGTTAATTAAATTTGAAATGGTTGCTTTGAATTATATTTTTTGTAGTGGGAATTTTATATATGTTTAATTTTATGTGAAGTTGTGATATTTTAGTTCGCCATCAAGATTCATAAATTTAATAAAATATTTTATAACCGGTACATACATAATTTTTGATCTAGTCTATTTAGAATTTTAATGAAGCAGGGACATATTAAAATAATAATAACATCAATAAAAAACGAATGATGTTGAACAGTAAAGTAACTTGCATTCATTGCCAAATTTAAGACATATAGTATCACTATTTGTTTTATATATGAAGTATACAGAACTAAAGTAGTCAAGTCCAAAAATATTTTTAAAAAATGTTCATTGCGAATTAATACTTGTGACTGTTGTATATTTTCAAAGTTATAGTCAACCAAGAACCTAATATTGCTATTTTATAACATATGGCATTATCAGTCCTCTAAATAACCATATGATTCAACTAGTATTAATAAACTTCTTCCTTGATTATCTTAACCCTTTGCACTCCGCGAACATCTTTGACATCGCGTTCTTTCCACGGAACAGCTATTCCTCTTTCTGTTCTTTACCCACAACTTTTTATGCTCATATAGGGGAGAAAATAATAACATGTTTCGGATCTGCAAAAGAACAATTTGAAAATAAATTGCTGTTTTTTTTAAATACAAGATTACGCCGTTCTCATTTTTTTTAATTAACAGAGAACCAAAAGAACAAGTCGTTATGTTGGCGACTGAGAGGCGACATCGTAGTGCAAAGGGTTAAAACTATAACTTACGGACTTGGTCCACTTTAGCTCTGAACGCCTCGTATACTATTCAATACAGAAAATACAAAGATTTTAATCAATCTCGAAAAATACATATTTTATTGTAAAAGTAAATCCCAATAACATATGCGCACAAATTAACCGGCAATTGAAAAGTACAAGTCAAGTTATGCATTACCAAACAAAATTATGGTAGACAATTTTTGTTTTTATTTTTCTAAAAAAATTATTTCTAAAACAATTGCTTTGTATTGGTTAAATAGATAATTAATTAAACATGCAAAAATAAGACATTTGATTATATTCGATTATTTCAATGTTTGAATATAAACCTGAATCCTAACTTTCAAATGGAACCACTTCCTACATAATTTCATTAAATATTTATATATTTTACATTTTTAGAAAATAAAGTTAATTTAAATTCATGCCATCGTGTTTATATTTTTGATGTTGAATCTTTCCATTAGATCGCATAGCAAGGCACTTTCTTTATGGATCTCATGCTAAAACCAAAACTTCGAAGATAGATTGAAATTTCGAAACATGTGTGCAGACATGCAACATTAAAAAAAACCAATAAAAAACATCAGTTTCATCAATATTACTCGCTTTCTTTTAGCAAAAAATCCATTTTCTAAAATTTCAATCAAACGAAAAGATGTACGGTACCTCGCGAAAGAAAACAAGAGTACGAAAACAAAAAAAAAACACATTTTCTGACATTTGGATGCAGAAAGTAGGAGAAAACATTAAATTTTCCTTCAATTTTCTTGAGTGCTTTTTGGATCAAAGGGCACAAGAAAAGAACCCAGTATAGACATTTCGGTATCGACTTCTAACTCCCCTGAATCTAAGGGATTTTAGATTTCAATTTTGGAATTCAAACAAACTTTTCTCAAACATCCGAAAGAAGCCTTGAATCGTCATTTTAAGAAATTAGTTGGTTTTAATAACATATTCTCTTTTTTTCATAAAAAATATATTTCAAAAGTGATTAAAAATAAGAAGAATACACACATACAAATTGCTTCTTTTTAAAAATTGTTTTAATTTTTATTTACTAGTACCGCTTTTATTTTGAATACAAGACAACATTTATTTATGTTTTCCCTTTATTTTGTAGTTGAGATTATAAATTATATAATATTAAATAATAATTTGAATGAATTAAAAAATGACATGAACGAGTTATAATACTAAAAGTTAGAAAAATCATAGGATTGTCCAGTAATTAGTCTATGAAAGAAAGTTAAAAAGTTCATTTATTTATTTTTTAAATAATTTTATATATTTATCTCTGTTGACTTGTATGTCACATCTCTTCAAATGTATGTTAAATCCCTTATAAATTCATCCCTTTATATTGTATGTTACATCCCTTTAAAATTGCATCCCTTTATATTGTATGTTACATCCTTTCAAAATGCATCCCTTTATATTGTATGTTGCATCCCTTTATATTGTATGTTGCATCCCTTTATATTGTATGTTGCATCCCTTTATATTGTATGTTACATCCCTTTAAAATTACATCCCTTTATATTGTATGTTACATCCTTTCAAAATGCATCCCTTTATATTGTACTAGCTGAAATACCCGTTATACGCACGGGAAGGAAATAAGTTACAAAATTGATACAAATACAATATTTATATACAATAACGTGGATACATATATATGTTACCCCCGTTGATTATCATACATATTTTAACCTTTAGTAACATCCCAAAGATTTAAAAAGGAACAACTCTTATAATTGTTAATTATGATTATCTCCAAAAAACTTTTATTAGACACCTATGTCAACAATTGTCGTTAAGTTTCACAAATTGGTGAGAATATAAGAAGAAAAAAAAAACGAAAACGATTGTAAAAGATTCATTTCCTCGTATAGGCATACGATCATATAAAGAAAGGTAGGCCACATCGATCAAGCAGATTATTAACCCATTCCGCCCGCTGACTTTTGTACTCCCTGAGGGGAATATCGTCCTTAACTTCCGACGATTTCTTTTACATTACTTCCCAGGGAATCGTGGTATGGGCGGTAAATGACCTACCGTGGTATAGGATAGTGAGTCGCGTCGATCAGATAGGTTTTTAACCCATTTTACCCTCTATGATCTCTATACCGCATGAAGGAAAATGTCACCCTTGGTGACAGGCAGTATACCACTTCCACCCCAATAATTCTACGGAAAATCAGCCTTCGTGGATAAGTGACATAACATGGAGTAGAAGAAGGTAGACCGCGTCAACCAGATTGACACTTTATACACTTTCTCTCTCTGACCTTCCTACCAAGTAGGGTCCAAAATATGCATAAACCAATTATTACCGTACAGAGTGGCTTGTACCTACCCGTTAGTTTACTTTTTCTATGTCTACTTCGTACGACTGGCCCGCCCGAAGGCATACAGCGAGATATTTCAAAGAAACCGAAGCTTCGACCGCCAGTAAAGCAACGCAGCCCAACCGAAAGGACGCTGGCGAACACCCGGCCCATGAACCTGAGCAACCCGTGGTGCAAACCAACATCCACGGGCTACAACGGGTTTTAAAATTTGAACTCAACTGGAAGATTTGCTACTTTGCCTTTATTAACTTCACTCACAGGCAGAGTGGTAATATAACCGGCCTATCGCTATGTAAAATAATAAATGGAAAACATAAAACTATCGGAGTGGACAGGAGATAAATTACATACCAGATAGCTTACTTTTTCTATGTAAGATATAAGTAACAACTCTGTCATATTTCATCTTCCTGGGTTTACAGGTTAGAAAATTAGTGATGAGTCAGTGGATAAGTATGGCAAGGATTTTTACTTTTGGCAGTTAGAGTTCGAATTTTTGAAAATGAAAATCCTTTCTTAGTGAGCAATTTTGGCTTAAAATGTCATGCTCCATGAAAAATTTAATTTTCATAGTTGTTATAGTACGGAATATCCCGTTATCCAATCATATTTTCACCATTTTGACATTTTATAATTTTTTGACATTAATTTCGCCATTTTTATCCAATCGTATTTTCACCATTTTAACATTTTATAATTTTTTGACATTAATTTCACCATTTTTATATTATTTTTACATATATGATCATATTTTAGTTCATTTGGCGATATTTTATTAATTTGGCAAAATTTTTTATTCATTCGGTGAAATTTTAATTCATTTGGCGAAGTTTATTAATTTGGCGACAGTTTTTAGATATTTGGCGACATTTTGGCGATATTTAGTCATTAGCCAATCAGAATGCTCCTCGTACGTTACATAATATTAAAAATTTCCATTGTTTCAATTTTATATTTTGCATTGTTACACGTTCTCCATGTTAATCCTATGGGAAGGTTTTTAAGAAATCGTTATTTTGGCAGTTCGAGTTCGAATTTTTAAAAATCCTTTCTTAGATCACCCCTAGGGCCCAAGATGAATCTGTGTTCCAAATTTCAGCACTCTAGGTCTTTTGGATCTGTAGATACCCAAACTAACGTCGCTACGAACGTCGAAAAAGGGGTTTTACACCCCCTTAAATACGTTCGACCGGAACAAAAATAGCTTACTTTTCCTATTTAAGGTATGAGGAACAACTTTGCCAAATTTCTTCCCCATAGGTATACGGGAAGTTGGAGAATTAGTGATGAGTGAATGAGTGGGGATTTCGCATTTATATATATAGATGTTACATCCCTTTAAAATTGCATCCCTTTATATTGTATGTTACATCCTTTCAAAATGCAACTCTTTATATTGTATGTTACATCCCTTTAAAATTGCATCCCTTTATATTGTATGTTACATCCTTTCAAAATTCATCCCTTTCTATTCTATGTTACATGCCTTCAAAATACATCCCTTTACATATATAAAGTTGTAAAGGGATGCATTTTGTAAAGGGATGATTGTAAGTATGTTACAGCCCTTCAAAATCCATCCCTTTCTATTGTATGTTACATCCCTACAAAAACCGTATTAAACTGAAAAGTGACATATTTAATTCTGATAAAATTTAAAATTACTCTTAAAATTACTAATCAATAATTAATATTGCGTTTAATTTATATTAGTTTTTAATTGACAAGTTTTAGATCAGTACAAAACCATCGATGTTGACGAATTTAATTTTAGTTCATGTCAGTTCCAGGAGGTAATTTTAAACTAAAAGTATGATACATTATTATTCGTTCCTCAATTAAAACAATTTAACATAATATAGCACCAACCTTCAACTCGCAAGCAAAAGCCAAATTAATTTTATTTTCCTTATTATACTATACTTCCAGCCACTCTAACAAAAGATTCAGATAGCACGTTAGCATAAAATAAATCACGTTTAGTGCCTCTTTCAAACCATCTTTTTTATCTTTCTTTTCCTCATCAACTTTGAACTGCGAAACAAAGACAGCAACCTAATATTAATGATAACAATAACTACAATGCACCTTCGGCCCGCTCTCAAGTAACGCGAGGCAATTTTCGGATATCGATTTATCGCGAGAGAGTGGTTAAATCGATTACCATCAATCATCGATGGGGGCTCCTTCTGCCTTTTCTCAAGTGAATTATTCAACTAGTTTACTTATGAATATTTAGAAACTCGGCTAAACAATTCCCATCATTTAGTACGTAGAAAATCCTAGCAACAGATTTTTACAGTACCTTAATTAATCAACAGTTACGGATATTGCTGTGTTTGGTTGCTGCTTCTCGAAACAAAGTTCTCGATATATGACATTTATAACCAGCAGATTAATATGTTTGAAACTAAATGTAGTATTCAATAAAAAAGATTGCATTGCTTTCTTTCATATACATGCTAACATTGTTTCATTTGATAAATTACAAACTCTCTAAGAATACTTTTTAAAAAAAAGTTATATTGACACATATTTAACATTATTTATTTGTGTTTATATGTTTTGGTAATTGCTATTTTCTAAACAAGGTTTCAAAGGATCTTAATGGAAACGTTGAACATTCTACAACTTTATATATGTAAGCGATATTGACTTTTACATTGTAAACAAATATACTTAAAAATAAGTACCTGAACGTACTCAATTTTATACATTAATTCATACTCAAATTTAATAAATCGTACTTTCTCAAAAATTCGGAGTGTGATTTAATATTAATAATCTCAGCTTCTGTTCAAGCCATCTTAACAAAGCGACCTGACAGACTTAAAATAGTTGCTCGGGGAGATGGTTTTCCACATTATATGAAGTCAATTGCTTAAATGAAAACTGGATTATTACAACTCAATTATCTTTCTTTCCATTCTTTTGGCACAGCTTTTAACATTTCTTCGGTTTATAACTTTCTGAAGTCGGCTTGATAGTTCAATGGATAAGGCACTGGACTATGGTGGCTGAGGATATTGGTTCGACTTCCTGTAACCCTCGGTTGTAATTATTCATATTTATTGAAAGTGATTTGTGAAGACAGCCTATGTAAGCAAGCAGCTGCTTTTTTATTTCACTCATTTTTGAGAAGTTTTTTTCAAAAATGAAATTTATGTATTCTGAGCATTATAAGCATTGAATGTACTCAGAAATTAGTACATTTTACTGAATTTTAAATACCTATTTTTAACTGTGTTAGGGAACATAACTGATACTTTGGCAATTATGACACTATATCGATATTCTGTTATGGATTTAAACTAAAGTATCCTTCATGTGCATGAAATAAATGCATACAAATAATAATTTTATCTATGATACTATTTTATTATACATTTTAGTTTAATTCAGCGAATTAACAATGGGTCGTTTTTTTACAATATTAATGTTTATTATCTTCTTAAAATGTGTAATTACATGTTTAAAATGGGGCAACTAAATTGTTTTCTGCAAATGATATAAGTAAGGTTAAATTTAAGGCGTCGATAACTTAATGTTCTTTCAACTTGATTATAAACCATAGAAAAAATAAATTTAATATTTTTATTCTCAATATTCAAAAAAATAAATAAAAACAGGCCTCGTTATTTTATTCAACATACTTTAAATCCCCCGAAATTGTATAGTAATAACTCTCAATAACACTTTAGATTGCGCATTACACATAATGCAACACTCCCGTATATTTCCAGAAATAAAATAATAATCGGGGAATATTTTTCTTTATATACAATCTCACAAAATAACCCTCCCCCCCAAATTCCCCTTTCCAACAGATCAAATATATTGCGCAGAAAGCTCCCAATACTACTTCAGAAAGCAAAGCACATTTTCAGCTCAAGAAGAAAAGAATGGAGGGGGCCCGAGAAGATAAAATTTCATTTTCGAAGAGGGGAGAATGCTCTCTGTTCACCAAAATATAGATAACAAAAACATATTCACTGAAATCAATTGGATTTAACTTTGTGTCTACATTGAAAAAAAAAGCTGGAAGAATATGACCCCCCTTTTCCATGTACCTTCGAAGTGCATTAATGGAGAACGTAGTGGGTGTTGGGTGGTGGAATACTACACCATTTTCAGAGAAGCTCGCAAAGGAAATCTAATAGTGGCTGATAAGCTAAAACGGACCCCATTTCCAGTTGATGCTGTAACTGAAAAATTTACAATGGTGGAAGCGAGCGACTTTTGAAACATGGGTGATGGGGTTTTATAATGTTAGAGCAACAAACGCACTACTCGATTTACTTGGGGCTGTAGAAAGAGGGAGAAGTTTTTGCCCAGATCTATTTTAAAATTCAATGTTTATTTTGGTATCAAATGTATTTCGAACTTAGTCATACTGAACAATGTTTACTAACAATTTGTGTGTGTAATAAATACTGTTTTTTTATCTTCGATTCTGTAATTTAAATAAAATAATAATATTATGTATTGTATAAAGACAAAACTGCAAAGTTGTCTGATTTTATTGTAATGTAGCTTTATAAGTTTTAGGTTACCTTATAATTTTGAAAAAAAAAAGATAATGATTCGCTCACCAAGTGCACCAATTCAACACGCATAAGGTACATACAATATCAGCTATATATCATATAGCTATAATATCAGCTATTTATCATATAGCTATAATATCAGCTGTATATCATATAGCTATAATATCAGCTATATATCATATAACTTTAATATCAGCTATATATCATATAACTTTAATATCAGCTATATATCATATAGCAATAATATCAGCTATATATCATATAGCTATAATATCAGCTATATATCATATATCTATAATATCAGCTATATACCATATAGCTATAATATCAGCTATATATCATATAGCTATAATATCAGCTATATATCATATAGCTATAATATCAGCTATATTTATTCAATATATCATTTTAGTTCAACTAGATGTAAAAGAAATTTGCTACAAAATTATAAAATCAGTACACATTTTGTTATCAAAAATCAAAAACCAGATTGTACAAGTTATGATTTATATTTGTTTGCCATTTTACTTTTTACATTTAACTTTTAGTTTATGATTTAACATAGGATTCTAGTTAAACTACTGAACAATATTGTAAAGGTTAAATTCTATCAACGTTTATTCAAATCTACAAACTTTTTGAAAATTACACGAAAATCCTTTAAAAATATCAAGAACTGAAAATATTTTATAAAATGTAGTATAGTATAAATTAGAATGATATATTTTTTATGATATAAATATTACAAATTGTAACATTATGTTTATAAAGTTTTAATTTTTTTAATTTGTGTATTTATGTTAAACATTTATAATCATAAACAACATTTATGATATTTAAAACATACATGTCATCTAAAACATATCTGACATTTAAATTAATTAAATACATAACTATATATTTTCGTAAAGTTCAATCAACCGTAATTTAATTTCAAAATGTTCTGAAATAAAACGACATTTTGTAAAGCCTAAAGACAAATTAAAAAAAGGGAAATAAAATACATTAACGAGAACCTATTATAATATGCATTCTCAATAAACAATTAAATTATTCATTGCAAATTTTCAGAACACGAATCAACAATTTTATTTAATTAAAAATTCTGAATAGTTTCTATAGAATGTAAAAATAGTAGCTGAAAAATTAAACTATCCTGGTAACAATAACTCGTTAATTATTCCCCAAAGTAGATAATTAAGCAGAGTGCTATTATTTGTAATTCATGAAGGAATAATATGCTCTCGTTGGGGAAATTTAATATAGAAAGAGGACTAAACAACAACATTCTTTAGAATTTCATTGATGCCTCCTGTAAAATATTAAAAATACTCTTTAATGGAAAACACTATAGAAATGTATCAGACTTGAGAAGAAATAAATTACAAAATCGAAACTGAATTTGTTTATTTATGAGACTGCTGAAGTAAATTGATGTTATGATAGACATTTGAAATGCATTATGAAATGTGCGCTAATTAAATGTAGATTTAAATGTTAAGTTGGTAAGCTATTTTCAATATAATTTTGTATGATAGTAATTGATTAATTATTATATAATCAGTAAGTCGTAAATTTGTTTATGACTTTTTAATTACATTGTACACAATTTTAATAATATTTAAATATGTTGGATTCATATGTTAAATATATTAAAAATATAAAATATAAAAGAAATACAAGAATACTAAAGAATAAACTTTTTACATGTTTTACCAATTGTAGTTTCAGTGAATTATTCAATATCTTAATATGAATTAAGTCTGAATTTTTTTTTGTATAGTTAAATATTAATATTTATTCAGGAAATATAGAGCACCTGTTTAAGATTATGTGTTGATATTATTGATTTGTGAATTTAAAAATAGTAATCATAAAACGATATAATATGTTTAAATTTAAATATATATCAGACAAACTTGATTACAATCGAACATTGGTTTGGTTTATTTTAGAAAATCCAATTACTGAAAAACAAGAATAATTTACTTTTATTGATCATAAAGTAATATAATGTTATTTTTGGAATATTTAGTATTATTAAATAATATTTTTGTGAATGTAAATAAATATGTATGTTTCCTATTCTTTTGCTGATTATTATATTTTATTTTTTCATAATATTTAAATCTAATATTCAGTTCCTACGATTTATCATTTTATTATATCTGAATTAATTTGTAAATACTACCTAATATTGACATTGATCCAATATTCAACCATTTTTAAAGCACAGTTACTATGACTATTACAGATGATTTAAAATAAATTCCCAATTTTATCAAACGATAATAAACATTGTCATTTCCTTTTCAAAATAATTCAATCTAGTATTTTACCATTTTAATATTCTCTACATATTTAATTTATTTCTCAGTTCAATGTTTCCCCGAAAATTGTGTTGGAAACTTACTTTGGAAATTTAATATTAAAAGCTAATATTATGAACAAATATTTGAAATTAATATTTCGAACTAGGATTGCATACCATCCAATGTTATAAACTAACATTTGGAACTAATATTGTGATTTAATACTAAAAGCAAATATTCTTATAATTTAAATAATATAAGGTTTAATGTGTTTCATATTTTAAATTATATGTTTACATATATTTTTTATTATATTTTAATATATGTTTATTAGATAAAATTTAACTAACTAGGTAAACTTAGTATGATAAACCTAGTAGAAAGCATTTAATACAGAAATGATGTGCAATTATATATCACAAAATAAGCATTTGATCTACACTTTTAATAAAAGGAAGTTAAAACTGAGTACCTGAACATACTCGTTTTTCTTTAGTATAATTGCATCGTAAATGAGCGATGACGTACTCAAATGTAACCGTATTTACCGTTTACGGTAAATACGGTACGGTTTGTAATCGCACTTTCTCAAAACTGAGCAGTGTCATTTAATATTATTTATCTCAGTTTCTGTTCAAGCCATCTTAACAAAGTTACCTAAACTTAAAATAGCTGTCAAAAGATAGGATTTTCCACATTGTTTGATTAAACGGAAACTGAGTTATTACAACTCAATTATCTTACTTCTCACACTTTTGGCGCACCTTTTTGTATTTTCTTATGTTTACAACTTATTCACGGGCGCCCAGGTGGTACAGCGGATAAGGCACCGGACTGCGGTGCGTGATGATATGGGTTCGCTTCCTGGTAAGGTTTGGTTATAATCGTTGATAGTATATATATATATTGATAATATAAGTAAATATCATATTCTAATATAGCATAAATTAGATTATGATATTTTTTATGATTTAAATATTACTAATTGTAACATTATATTTATAAAGTTTAAATTTGTGTATTTACGTTATACATTTATAATAATATGATATTTATACGAATATTATAATTATTGCCAGTGATTTATAAATGCAGCCTATGTAGGAAAGCAACTGCTCTATCTACTTATTGTACTCATTTTGAGTACATTTCTTTTTCATAAATAAAACTTATGTATTAGGAGATATGATAAGCATCGAATCATTGTAATTTAATATTGCTAATCTCAGCTTCTGGTCCAGCCATCTTAACGAAGCGACCTGCCAAACTTAAAATAGTTGTTCAGAAGATAGTTTTCCAAATCGTTTGAGAAAATGGAAACTGAGTTATTACAACTCAATTATCTTACTTCCCATTCTTTTGGATCACCTTTTTATCATTCCTTCTTATTACAACTTCTTCGCGTCGGTCTGGAAGTACAACGGATAAGGCACTGGACTGCGGTACCTGATGATAAGGTTTGGTTTGAATAAAAAACGTCGCACTAAAACTGCATTTTAGACTATAGGCGACAGTTCGGGGCCTATGTCGAGGGAAAGACCCGGGAACCCTAAGGATATGGGATCGTTTACCAGTAAGTCTTGGTTATAATTGTTGATATTTATTACAAGTGACTTATAAAGGCAAATTTTAGGCGAGAAATTGCTCTTTTTATTCATATTTACTCATTATGCTCATTTTTGAGTGCATGTATTTTTCAAAAACGAAACTTAAGTATTCCGATCTGTGATATAAGCAGCGAATGTACTCACAATTGAGTACATTTTACTTATTTTTGAGTACCTATTTTTAATAGTGTACATGTTATAAAAATCCCATCACCTTTAGCACATTCACCAACCGCTAACAAATAAAACAAATATATTCCACATCACGCACACGCAGATTAGCAATTACAAACTTCCCTTCAAAGTACTTCTTAACTCCTACCGCAAATACATTCTCCCCCCCCCCCCTCTCCCAGTCCCCCCTTTATAGATGTATTTCCTGCTAAGCACTGCAGGACGCCCCCGCAATTACAATCCCTGTCCATTACTCAATAGGAAAATGGACGTCCTTTTATTATCTGCCCTTACCAATATGGACAGCATGTCCGTTATGGGGTAATGACGCAATTAACCAGAATGTACACCGTCGAAGGGAAACTGATGTCGTCATCACACAAGAGCGCAGATGCCATCATGCGCAAATGACAACGGCCATACTTCGTCGAAGTACATTTTTAGAAAATGTCATACAATGGATACATTGGGTTTGGCGATGCTGGTTTGAGACATTTGAAGAGCTTTGGGTATAAATATAGATATTTCTTGTGTTAACGGCATCGTCTTTAATTCGATTTTTTTTTTGTCGGGAGACTTTGCCGGGACCGTGTACTTTATGCGGCCTCGCTATTAAAGACTCCATTTAATCAGAAGGTTAGATATCAGACGGCTGGGTTTATAAATTAGTAGTCAGCTTTGGTTTAGTTCGGTTAATTAACGTTTCAATAGAGTTGCACAGTGGGTTATTAGCGACGGTTCGGGGCCTATCTCGAAGGAAAGACCCGGGGAAAGTTTCCTCAAATTTTTGAACCATGGTCAGATAATGAGGACAAAACCTATGCTGGCACCCGACATAACCTCAATAGGCGTCAGGACATTGGACCGCTATCAGATTTATCGTGCACCCGTCCCGTATACACAGTAGTATAATTTATTCGATATGTTTTGACTACTTTCTAGTATTTTAGTAGCGAAGCTGGCAACCCTTTGATTGCAAGATCACTACATTTTTACTTTTCTTTGACAAGTCGATCAATCGAGCTTGAACTGTGAATCATCTCATTACTAGCCGAACGCTTTTATCCACTGGGCAATTGGGCCCATTAATAATCAAGGTATTTGATAATAATTAACATTTAATTATAGTTGTAAAACGTTACTTTTTAAGGCAATATATAGATTGCATTAAGAAAGAGAATGAGCAACAAAGGGACCTTCATCTGCCGAAGGCTAGTCTAATGCTTGTTCTTGATATAACTTGCCACTGTTATATACAACTGGTGTATTTTGAAATGCTTGTTTACAGAGATCAACCTTACTATATTAGGGCCTCAATGCGTTTGGTATATATGACTGGATTTATATGTAAACACTGAAACCGTGGAAGGTTCACATGGAGATGGAAAGAAAGGCAGTTGAATGAACTGCAGTCCGTCGCAAATTAAAATGGTTCACACCGATCTTAAATTAATATAATACATTGGTATAAACGAGAACCTATATTCCTTTAGAATTGAAGAGATTAACTAACTTCAACCTAGTCTTTTTCATAATATCGTTATATTGCACTACGGGAAGACACAGACACATTCATTACTACTCAGTATCTTGTACTTGTAGAAATATTGTTTAGCAAAGTTCTCGGGTCTCTTATATACTAAAACAAAGTAGTTATATAGTTCGTTATTAGTATATTAAAGTGGCAAGCATATTTCTTTAGACATTTCTATTATTAATTGAGAAGAAACCAGATTGCAAATATATACGGCCACTCAAATTGGTTAGTCTTTTAATTTCCTAAGCGAGGCTTGATTTCAAGAATATGGTTCTCTCTTATGGTTCACTCTTATGGTTTACTTAGGGATTGCAGTATAACCGGATATTTAGTTATCGAGCATACTTCTACATGGCATACGATTATAAAAAAAATCATAGTTTAATCAAATTTAGGATTTTAACATGTTATTGCATGTTTTAAAATACTTGAATTTTGTCTTTTTTTGAGATTGGAAAAATTTATTTTTACAAAAATTGAACATCAATCCTCTTCGAATAGCTAACAACCATCGTTCCATACATTCATCTATGTTTAACGTTCAAAACATTTTTTTTTTAAGTATTGAACTTGCACAAACGAGTTACTCACCAATGCCGCTCTGACATATCGCCGAAGTTCGTCGCCAATCACCTCCATGATGTCATAGGAAGTGATGGAAGGGGGTTCGTTTTTCCTCGCCAACATTGCCAACCGAGAACTGTGGGGCAGAGAAAAGTTGAGCCGGACAAAAGAGGCTTCCGGGTGACTGAAGAACGTGTTCCAGGATTCTTGAGGTTGGAGTGTTCTGGAATCTTCGTTTCCAGGTGGCAGTTCTTCGTATTCGGAAACATCTCTTGGGACGACTACGCAGACGGGTTGGGGTGTTATCACATGCCCGACATCTGGAAATACATGACAAATCATACTAAGGACCTGTTTAGTTCATACCTATATTTTAATGATGTGCTGTTATTTTTTTTTTTCATTTGTATTTTTTTGTCAACTTCTATTTAATAGTTACAAAATATTGGAATGTTTTTTAAATAAATTTGAACCCATGCTTTTGCTTCACCAGATTTTTAATATAACTGATAATATATTAACTTATTAAAGACTATAAGAGGTTTCTAATTTATTACTGCAAGTAAAATCACAAATTTTGTATTGTTTAATAAAATACATTGAACTAATTTTGAACAAAAGAATTGGTGTATGTTTCTTATTGCTTAAACAAACTTCCTATTTTTTATTATGTTCGGAATAATATCATTCTAACACACTGGATAGAAGGAGTTTATGAAATTGTTTACCAAAAAAGGATATATAATAATTGCAAAAATTCAATTAATATGAAACTTATAAAATATTGATGGTAAAAAGTTTTATAAACAGGAAGGTTAATTTAACTATTTAACTGTTAAAATTGTCAATTATAAAAAATTATTGGTTAAGTTTACATAATAAAATCTATAACTTCCTGGTTTTTTTTTTTAATATCCTACTCATTCTATTATATAGTATAGTAGTCAATTATTTACTTAAGTATTCGTGTACAGCATACTGTGCAGTTACATTTATCACACATTAACATGCGATTGTGTTTTCAGAGACAAACAGATTATTTAGAGTAATATTTTACACGCTTCTGTTTTTACTATTTCTTACATTTATAGAATACGTTTGTAACTATATATAACTCTTTTAAATATTATTCATATCCATAAAATTCATGTCTTCTCTTCAATGTATGAACATTTCGAAATTACGTTTCTTACAAATAAAGAAACATCCACATCATTTTTTCTACCGAACATTGACATTCACAGCTAAGGTTAGTTATATGTCACTTTTCAAAATCCGATTATTTATTTCCCTTTTATTATCGTCACAGTTCCTACATTACACACTACTCACAAAAAACGAAATCCCTCACGCCTTTCCAATCCAGTCCCAAAATCGAATTCAACCCAACGACATGCATTTGCATACGCACAAAGAAATCCAGCGCATCGCGAAAGAGAAAATATGTCAATATCCCCCCCGAAATTGCCTTCGGTGCAATCAGCGCCTGATTCATAGCGAAATTCTTACGGACCGAATTAGCAACATCTTCCGAAGTGTCGCATCTTTTGCACAAAAGGAGATTCTACTTAGAAAAATTATCCCTAACGTCTGTGACTCGACTCGCACATTGGCTCGCTGGAATTATTCCCTTTTTCCCTACGCACGCCGTATGCGAAGTGTCAGATTAAAAGGATTATTGGATCCGCTCTCGGATTATCGCGTTTGTCTCGACTGTTTA
The DNA here is from genome assembly GCA_963932185.1 of Troglohyphantes excavatus. Lineage (NCBI taxonomy): Eukaryota > Metazoa > Arthropoda > Arachnida > Araneae > Linyphiidae > Troglohyphantes > Troglohyphantes excavatus. Next base: position 37,404,747 of record OZ010667.1, read on the forward strand.
CGCTCTCTCGGACTGTTTCCAAGAGAAGGGGGGGGGGGGGGGATGCAAATTAAATCGGGTGAAGGAATTAGTCTTTTGGTGTTGAAAAAATAGTTTGTTTATGTTAATTAGGGAGGGAGATGTTGTGTTTATTGGAATTCGCCCCTTTTCTGGGTTAAATGGGAAGTAAGGAGATGATTGGGTGGTATAGGCTACGGCGCAGATGTGAAGGGTATCGCAATTGTACGCATGTTGAATTGAAATGCAATGGCTGCTTATTTCGTTTTTCTATTTTATTTCACATATTTTTAGATTGAATAATAGTAAAATTTTTAAAGTTTTTTGTGTTATTTTGCAGAACTTTTGTGTATGGGAATTGTATTCTCTAAATATATATATCCGAAATAAAATCATTTATTTTCGAAGCTGATATTTTATATTTATGTGTGCTCATTATACTATATTAATAAAGTTAAAGTAATTTAATTATTCCAAACACAATATATTAATATAAAGAAGTTTTTGATAATATTGAGACCAAAAACATTTTTTTTAATAACATTTATCGATTTTACATTTTCTTTATAAATGGAATTATAAGTACTTTATTTACTAATTAAAATACTAAATATAATTCTTATCATATAATAAACAATCAAACACGCTTATGAAATAAATTATAAGTTCATCTTAGGATTTATTAAAATGTGTTCATTGATGTTCCTTAATCAGTTATTTACAATATATGTCTAAATAGTACGTTTTAAGATTTAAAAAAAAATCCTATTTCGAAGTTTGTTCCAAAATGAAACTAATTAAATAAAAATTTTTAGCTGTGGCTTTATAACAAAAAATTGTGCTGGACGTGGGCTAATTCCTAAACATATTAAAAGAAGGCATGATAAAGAGTTCTACAAGATTTGTGGAAGAACGACTAGCGACTTACAATAGGAGGCATATAACAGTCTGACGGAGGGATCATTAGCAATCATTTTTCAAAGATTCAAAGTAGGAGTGAAATACTGAAAAGCACAACCGAAGGCGATCTGTATAAAAGTTTAAACAAACGTCACCAGTCCGAAGCCATGTAATTACCTATTCGGCCGCCAACAGCATATTTCAGACCACACGAATTTAAAAATTCTTCCCCCAACTGTGGATCGAAAGCAAGGATAGTGACGTCATAGTGACACCTACCTTCGCCTTTGTGGGCGTGTCTAATGCTCTCGTTTTTACAGTCGTTTTAGGGTATACAGAGTAAACTTAATTTAACAAGAATTCTTGTTTGTAACTAATCATTAATTTATATAAAAGAAAACAGTTAAAATTTGCTTCAAAAAACAATTTGAATCGATTTTCAGAGTAGTTTAGTTATTAAAATATCTCGATGTTAATTGCAGCCAATTTGAACCAATGGTTCGTGACGTGCTGACATCTATTCGTGTTTTTCTGAACTATTTAAAAATGATATTCTTTATTTTAATTTAGAATTTGCTGAATTTTAAGAGTTTAAATTATATTTTAAGGATTGCATTTAGTATGTAAAAATTGCAGAAGAGTTGCTTAATAAATTAAGCGTATTAAAATATATTAGCTGCCACGAGGGCATTTCCATGAATTTTGAAAGAGTAAAATGAGGTTAGGTACCATCAGGTCAATGCATTTGTATTGGACATATTAAATGAGTTACAATTTCAATCAAGTAAAATACGGGGACATAACAAAACAAGGAGAGATGAGTAGTGAAGCTACCTGAACACAAATATTTACAGATATTTACATTATTTTGCTAATTAAAAATTAAATCACCAGTTGTTACTCAGCCGGGGATCGAACCTAAGTAGCAATGCTTGAAACACAAAGTTACTGAGAATGATCAAAAACCCATAATTAGGCGGAGCAAAAATGACGTCAAATAGTTGCTTTCCTTGCCCACTTTCAAAAAGCGAAAAACGAGCGCACGTTCTATATATAGTCTACACTATCTTTGGATCGAAAGTACCTCAAACCCACCGCTAGACCTTAATGCTCTATAGGACAAATGTCGTCCCAGTTCAAACGTAAATGAACATAGTCTAATAGTTGAAGTGTCTCCAAAACTTACCTTTAGTTAACAGAGATAAAGGAGTTCCTGTGGCTCCAGCACTACGTTTCCCATCTTCTACTACAATACAAGGAGACGACCCATCTAAAGCATCATCTATACCGCCTACAGCTGAAATGAGAAAGAAATGCAATGCACTCTAATTATTATAAATTAATGTCTACCTAATTAATTAATTTTTATTATGCATTAAAAAAAATTAGGGAATTATCTCAATTAATTAGATGTAACTTTGTGTTTTTTAATCGGGATATACTTATAAAGCGTCTTATTTATTAAATAATTTGCTTTTTTTTATTTTTAAAATAATAAATATGTAATTTTGACATTTTTAAAAAGTAATAAATTTATAATAGTTTAAGTTAGTGATGTATTTTCTACAATTTCTGTAGTTTGATTTAGTCACAAAATAATTACGTTTATAAAATTGTATTAATATAATTGTGTTATAAGAATAGTAAATATATTGATATTTGTAACACCCGTGGATTCGATAAATTTATAAATAATAATTATGTATCTTTAAATCTTTAAAAAATACTTAGTTAGTTTATAGTATACTTATTTATGTCATAAAATGTGTATATATTAGTTAAGTAGAATGTATGTTTTAGCTACTCAAAAAGTATACATTCTGTAATTAGAAGCGTATTGAAATTATATATAATAAACAATTCAGAGCTAGACTTAAAACTCAGAATTTTTTAAATCTAACAGCCTTTGTTGAAATTTATTCAAAACAATTAGTTATATTAAAAGAAAATATCAATTATTATCTGTTTTCCTTCTTGTGCTGATTTCGAAAATTTGCCAAGGCAATGTTTTTATCACCCTTTAACAAAAATTTATCATAAGAAATTATAAATATATATTTTTATTTATAAAATTTTATTTTCCATTTAACTCCATGTTTATTAACGGCCTATCTTTTATATAAATTATGTACTTTCTTGTATACACTTGTAAATAAATCTCTTTCCAAATTATCTATTTCAAAAGATTTAACCTCTGCTAATATATTGCTTTTTTACACAATTACATATACCGAAATAACACCCAATTCAACAATACCCAGAAATAAATAACAAGTATCACACCACAATTCTTAAATACTAAAAAGCCCGCTCATATTACATTGTTATTTTTATGAAAACAACATCCTCAAAACTTCATTAGTTCAATGCTATTTTGTTCAATATACAATAATTCCTATTTCAAAAATATACCAGATACAGATACAATCCACGTATAAGGAATATAACTCTAACAATCACTTCCGTACAGTGTATCTACCAAATTATCTCTTTCCGTAGATGTAACCTCTACTAATACATTGCATTACTAGAAAATTGTACATACCGAAATAACACCCAATTTAACAATACCCAGAAATAAATAAAAGTATCACACCACAATTCTTAAATATTAAAAATCCCGCTTATATTAATTACATTGTTATTTTTATTAAAACAGCATCCTCACAATTTCATTAGCGCAATGCTATTTTTGTTCAGTATACAATAATTCCTATTTAAAAAATATACCAGATAGAGATACAATCCACGCATACTGAATATAACTCTAACAATCACTTTCCTACAGTGTATCTACCAAATTATCTCTTTCCTTAGATTTAACCTCTAATAATACATTGCATTACTAGAAAATTGCACATACCGAAATAACACCCAATTCAACAATACCCAGAAATAAATAAAAGTATCACACCACAATTCTTAAATATTAAAAATCCCGCTCATATTAATTACATTGTTATTTTTATTAAAACAGCATCATCAAAACTTCATTAGTGCAATGCTATTTTTGCTCAATATACAAGAATTCCTTTTTCGAAGAAATACCAGATACAGATACAATTCACGCATAATGAATATAACTCTAACAATCACTTCCCTACAGTGCATCTACCAAATTATCTCTTTCCATTGATTTAACATCTACTAATACATTCCATTTTTACACAATTACACATACTGAAATAACACCAAATTCAACAATACCCAGAAATAAATAACAAGCATCCCACCACAATTCTTAAATATTAAAAATCCCGCTTATATTACATTGTTATTTTTATTAAAACAGCATCCTCAAACCTTCATTAGTGCAATACTATATTTGCTCAATACACAAGAACTCCTATTTCGAAAATATACCAGATACAGATACAATCCACGCATATAATGGATATAACTCTAACAATCACTTCCCTACAGTGTATCTACCAAATTATCTCTTTCCATAGGTTTAACCTCTACTAATACATTGCATTATCAGACAATTGCACATACTAAAATACTACTCAATTCAACAATATCCAGAAATAAATAACAAGTATCACACCACAATTTCTTAAATATTAAAAATCCCGCTTATATTACATTGTTATTTTTATTAAAACAGCATCCTCAAAACTTCATTAGTGCAATACTCTCTCAGTACACAAATATTCCTATTTAGAAGAAATACCAGATACATATATAATCCACGCATAATGGATATATCTCTAACAATCACTTCCCTACAGTGTATCGTAACTCTAATAGAATACAATTTATTTATCTCCAGCATGGACGACCCCCACAGAGGAAATTCATAGTAAAAAGAGCGACTCCATTGCCGTAGAGGCATCCAGTATCAAATTTATACCTCCCTAATTTGAGTGCTGTTCGCCTTAGGGGAAAGGGAGAAGAGCAGAGAGGGATGCATTAATGATAAAGAAAATTCCGCTATTAAAGAAAACTTTTACTGCAGTCTTGATGCTTTTATATGGAAGTTCTTTGCATATTTTATGAATGCGAGAACTTCTATCTTCTCGCTAAAGTAGAATTTCTAGGCATGTGCAGGGGGAAAAGAACATTCTAAAAGGTTTCTTGGAATTCGCAGGAACCTAAAGGATTGTTTTTTTTTAACGCAATGAATCTGTTGTTTGAGTTAGAGATAAAAATGATTAAATAATGAGAATTGAAAATATATAACAATTGGGATGTTTACATTGTATGTGTGTTAGAAGTTAATTATGTATTTGAAACCGAATACATACAGCGTATGTTTTTATTTTATTTCAAGACAAGTCAATGTACTTTTGTTTTATATAAAGAGAAATCAGCTTGTTATTTCATGAAATATAGTTATTTATTTCAGAAAAGAAAGTGTAGCCTGGGATTTCAGTTGAATCTAAACGATCATAAAATAACCAGTGGTTTGTTAAGTAGTTAAATGAAATGCGTTTGCTGAATCTATTGCAAGTGAAAATCTATCCAGTTTCAACATTTTTTTTAAAATGTCAATCAAAAGAATTAGGATTTTCTACCATGTATAGTCCAAAATAAAGTAAAGTGATATATTATATTTATATAAGCTGAAATGGTTTATTTAAAAAAATAAAAATACGATTTTGAAAGTAAATAAAAGGTAAAATATGGATCAACACACATATACACTTTATATAACTTAAACCGTATCTTCTTGGGTTAACTACTTTGGGAGGATTGTTTTTAATGCACAAATGTGAGTAAAATGGTTTTCCGATATTTTGCGTGCTTTTATGTTAGTGATTCTAAAATTTAAAATTTTTATTTTAGTGAATCTAAAATTTAAAAATTTTATGTTCGTGATTCTAAAATTTAAAATTTTTATTTTAGTGATTCCATAGTGAAAAATCCAAGAGACACTCTCACATAGAATTGCGTATAAAATCGTTTTTTACTTTTTTGTTAATGATTTTTCTTAAAAGCTGCCAGTAAATGCTTATTTTTTGTTACAAGTAGAAACTGCTGTAAGTAAACCTGGTGTTTAAAAGATAAATTGGATTATTTGACAATTGTCCTATTTATCATTTATAACACACTCCACTAATATTTTCAATTTTTTTCTAGTGACCCAAATTTTCAATAAAAAATAATTTGGTGTCATATTTAAATGTGGGGCAGGAATGGTTAACAAATAAAATTCTACCAATTAGTTATGAAAATTTAATATAGTCTTCAAAAAAGAAATGGGTCAGAATTTTTTTTTCGCGGATATTGTATTATAATTATATATACGGTATATATACTTAAAATCAATTCGGTTAAAGTAATATTTATATAGATCAATAATTAAAAATATTATAATAATATTTAACGAGCAAGAAAATGCTTTCATTTTAATAAATATAAATATTTGTATTAATGAAAAATTCCAGTTGAATTTAAAAAATAAGTTTGCAAATGCATATCTACTTTTAATTATAAACAAGATCCGATGATACTGAGGCATATTGTTTTAGAAAATTCATCATTCAAAAATAATTATGATATTTTTTTTTTAAATATATAGGAATTATTAAAAAAGGTATATTGGAAACAAAATAAAATGGAACTTGGATTCTACTTAATTAACATATTCATATTTTAGAAATTCCAATCATCTTAGCGTACCTTACAGATAAATTGCAAAATAATTACTTCATTTTTTTAATTTCAAATGAAATTGTAGATCCGTATGCGCTAACAACCCATTATAATAATTACAATGACGAAATGATTAAAAGAGGAGTATGATAGAAACAGCGTTCTTTGTACTATAAATAGGATGCATATGAATCATGAATATGATGTTTTATTTAGTCATTTTCATCATTATTTTAATAATTAATTTCACAAAATTTCTCAATAATCTTATTTCACGGAAATCTGTTTTATTATGAATTGCAAGGTAAAATATCGAAAAATTAATTGTATATATATATATATATATATATATATATATATATATATATATGTGTGTGTGTGTATATATGTATATATATTTCTTATCAGATTTTTTATCAAACCTATAAGAAACTCTTCCAAACTATAACACTCAACAAACACCGCTTAATGTTTACAATGAATACTACCAAATTTTAATCATTCATTTAATCAAAAATGCCCTTCTATTCTTCTTTAGATAATATTTTTTTTAATATTACTCCCCCAATATTCCATCAATTCCAAGCGATTATAAGATTATAAAGCAACCCCCCCCCCCCTTCCCCCTCAAATACCTAAATAAACTTCGGGTAACTTCTCAATTCAAAAATCAAGATGCAAATACGCCTTCTCCCGTTTTTCATTCCTTGATTTAATTCTTCGCTTCTGAACTTTTATTTACAATGGGAGTTGAAGCTGCATTTAATTAAAGCGTCTCTCTGTTTTCTTTTCCTGTGGAAGCTGGGAATTTCTTGCTCCTGCTGTTCTGTGTCTCCTCCCGGTTGATTGGGAAGGAAAATAGTCAGGGATGTAAGGTAGAAGGGGGGTTACAGTTGAGGGGGAAGGCTATGTTTGTTTTGCATTTAAAATATTCAGAGACGAAATTGAAGGCAATATTGAAGTTTTCCCAGGAGACCCGTTGAGCTCATATTCGCGATGAGCGCTTTTGGATTGTTCTTAGAACAACGTCGGGTGGAATATTCAATTAAATAACGTATTAAAGTGAAAAGTCGGCACCGATTTACTTTGCGTTTGGAAAGACGCGAGGTAATTTTAAAATGTGATTTATTTTATATACGTTTGGATAACTGCGAGTTAGTTTTTGCTTCAGAGATAACGTAAGGATTCACCAAGTAGTTGGGATAACGATAATTCAATTTTTTTTACCTGTTTCAGTCCGCTGCATTTTTACATGCTTTATTAATAATTAAATTGACTTATGTAGTTTTGGATAACCATAGATTCTGGTTGTTTTGATATTTAATAATATGGTTTAGTTATATGGTTTAATAATATGATTTATTTAAATTTGTAATGGATTCTATTGCTGAAAGTTAAAGATTTATTCTTTATCTGCAAAATTGTATTTATAGGGCCTATTAATGTTTGACAAAAGTAAAAATAATAATAATAAAATTACATTTCAAATAAATTTTAGTAAATTTCAATCTTCAATGTGGCAAATCGTGTTTTAGAAGAGTAAAACTGTTTATACTCTGGGACAACCTCAGTTGAGCCTAAAGCGATTGAATATTTATAAATACCGTAGCTTCCTCTTCAGGTTCAACTTAGGTTGTCCCCGAGTATAGTTTGATAGAAAATCTAGAAGTAAAAATAAAAACAACGTCCCTACAAAAATGAAAATACATAATTAAAAATTAATGAGGTCACTACAAAAATGAAAATACATAATTAAAAACTAATCACGTCACTACAAAAATGAAACTACATAATTAAAAATTAATGATGCCACTACAAAAATGAAAATACATAATTAAAAATAATAACGTCACTACAAAAATGAAAATACATAATAAAAACTAATGACGTCACTACAAAAATGAAAATACATAATTAAAAACGAATGACGTCACTACAAAAATGAAAATACATAATTAAAAATTAATGAGATCATTACAAAAATTAAAATACATAATTAAAAAATAATGGCGTCACTACAAAAATGAAAATACATAATTAAAAACTAATGGTGTTACTACGAAAATGAAAATACATAATTAAAAACTAATGACGTCACAACAAAAAGGAAAATACATAATTAAAAACTAAAGACGTTACTACAAAAATGAAAATACATAATTAAAAACTAATGACGTCACTACAAAAATAATGAAAATACATAATTAAAAACTAATGACGTCATTCCAAAAATTAAAATGCTCACCAGCAAAATAAGCAACGCAGGCAGACAGAATCACCGCCACCACCGTCAAGACAATGGTCGATATCTTCCACGAGCACTTCCTACTACAGTTCTTCCTCAGATGAAACCTCGAAGACGCCATGGCAGCCGTCGCCGAGAAGGCAGACTTGGCCTTGAACGGCCTTCTCGCTCCCGTAGTCGGTGGGGCCGTCGGCGGCTGGATCAACTGGGGGTTGACGCAGTTGGCAATCGGCACCATGGGTCCTGTGGTCGAACTCGGGGTCGAGCAGAACACAGGGATCGGGTTGCTGTAGGTTGCGCAGGTGTTGCTGGAGCTCGTGCTGTTGTTTGTGGTCGCGGATATGGTGGTGGCGACCGTTGTTGAGGAATGGAGGCTGCCGGTGGGGAGGTCTTTGGTGGGTGGGGGGGGACCCACGGTGGAGTTGCCGTTGCTGCGGGGCAATGGTGCGGGTTGCAGAGGTGGGGAGTATATTCTGAAATGAAAATAATGAGTAGTTTATAATTGGTTTTGTGTTCGGAGATGGGAAGAACTATGTTGCATCGTGTCGATGGGAAGAGTCATTACAGCTCCATCTAATTTAGAATAAATTAGGGTGACTTATTGGGGTTGAAATGCTACTTGTTAGCAAATGGAAATAGGGGGATTTAACCCTCTGACTGACGGATAAGCAAAATTTCGAATTTGTTGGTTTGTTTTCACTGCAGTAAACCTTAGTTTATATTTCCAACTTATTCTTTTTTTTTAAATATTTTTTTTTAAATATATCAGAAGAAAATGTTTTCAAAACTCCTCCTAATGCTCTAAATGTGAAAATTATTTCGAAAATGAGATATTTTTTAACAACTTTTATGTTATGCGTACTACTGGAAAAACGGGAGATACTCGAACGAATATACACGTTTGCATCCGTCAGGTGGTTTTTAAGCTGAGAAAAAACTTGCAGGGAATCGTAAGGGATATCAGTGTATGAAAACCTGTGTTAGAACTAACTGTTGAATTTTGTTTCTGATAGTCAAATACATTTATGAGTAAACACATTTATGAGTACATCTATGAGTATTTAAAGAAATATTGCTCGAAATCCAAAATGATAATAATTGTTATGTATATATACCGTTTTAGACAATAACCGATTGGTCCACAAATTAAAAGAAAATGTAATTTTCAACGTAAATTAAAGCCTACCTTTACATTTTATGTGCTAAAAAAATTAGTAGCGGCATGGTACATATAGAACCAACACTGGACATGTAACGAATTGCTGCAGCATAAATTTCCCTATTGAGTGATTTGATTTAAAGATAGTTTTCTCAAAAATAACATTGTGTGGGCTAATCGGTTATTACATAACCAATGTGCATTATCCGTATGTGCGTATATCCATATGTTATCCATATGTTCATTAAAACTTGATTATAAAAATATTATTTTGATGATTGAATTTTGCGAACAAAAAATGCGCTACAAATTTAATTTGGAATAGCATTTATATTCTCATGAGAAATATTTATAAATTGTTTGGCTACCATTCAATACATATTTTGTTGTATGTATAAAAAACACATATTTAATAATATGAGAGTCGTTTAAATATAGTTATAGTATAAAAACTTAAAGTCATATCGTCTTCCATTGCATCTTAAAGCAATCAAAATTAATTCGCTTCACATATAATACATTATTGAATTCATTTGATTTTTTTAATTAATGCGTTATTTGCAGTGATAAATTGGTTATTATAATTTATGTGTCGCATATGTTGTTAAATATTAAAACTTGTTAAGAAATATGAATTGTTTTCCCTAAATTATATCTTTATAAATTATAACTTTAATTAAATTGTCTCATTACTTATATTACAAAATTAACTTTCGTATTTATACTTTCACTTTGAGAGAATTTTAAATAATAAATATGTTAATATCAAGTTATGCATAACAACATTTTAAAAAAATTATGAAATTAGTCTATGAAAATTTGAAATATGCATTATATATACATGTAATATATATGCTAATATATATCCTCTTTTACGTGTATTTCATAGTAAGGAATTTATATTTACTTTCCCATTTATGTCGAAACAATTTTCTACGAAACTACAAAACTAGTCTTTTGATCATTTCAAACTCAAATATTTATTATTTACAATTAAGCTACAATAGCTTTAATTAAAATATTTTTTAATCAAATAGAGGAATACCTAACTTTATATTTTATTTATTATAACTATCTCAAAATATGGATAATTTAATAATTAATAGAACTGCTATTCGATCATAGACTTCGTGTACATATTTGCTTATACGGTTATAAACAGAGCATATTTTTATTTTCTAATCAAATTGCTGAGTATTCCTGAAAATAGCTATGCGAATCACGGTAAAGTTTGTTAGCATTATTAATAATGAATCATGTAAAATATATCGCATTTATGCAATTATTAGAATGTAAACTAATATTTCATTTAGATGAATTATTTTAAGATATTTTCAAATTATTTGTAAACCGTCAAAAATGAATATTTTATTAACAAAATAAACCCAAGAATTTTTCATCTGAATTAATTTTCGAAACGTTGATTATTATTTTCAATATCATTTAGTGTGAGCACAAGAAACTGATTTTCCGGCAATAACCCAATTGCGGTCCCGAAGTAAGCCGAGTTTACCATATTCTCAAAGAAGAAAACATTTGTTTATCGCCCAGACAAAAGGTTGCCATGGGCCGCAATTCAAATTTCCGGATTTTCCTATTTGAAATATTAATAATAAAATAATTTATTAGCATTATTAATAATGAATCATGTAAAATATATCGCATTTATGCAATTATTAGAATGTAAACTAATATTTCATTTAGAAGAATTATTTTAAGATATTTTCAAATTATTTGTAAACCGTCAAAAATGAATATTTTATTAACAAAATAAACCCAAGAATTTTTCATCTGAATTAATTTTCGAAACGTTGATTATTATTTTCAATATCATTTAGTGTGAGCACAAGAAACTGATTTTCCGGCAATAACCCAATTGCGGTCCCGAAGTAAGCCGAGTTTACCATATTCTCAAAGAAGAAAACATTTGTTTATCGCCCAGACAAAAGGTTGCCATGGGCGGCAATTCAAATTTCCGGATTATCCCATTTGAAATAATAATAATAATAAAAAATTTGTTAGCATTATTAATAATGAATCATGTAAATATATCGCATTTATGCAATTATTAGAATGTAAACTGATATTTCATTTAAAAGAATAATTTTAAGATATTTTCAAATTATTTGTAAACCGTTATAAAAAATTAATATTTTAAATATTTTATTAATAAAATAAGCCCAGGAATTTTTCATTGAATTAATTTTCGAAACGGTGATTATTATTTTCATTAACATTTAAGGTGAGCCTAAGAAACTGATTTTCCGGCAATAGCCCAATTGCGGCCAAAGTAAGAAGGGTTTACCATATTCTCAAAGAAGAAAAATATGTTTATCGCCCGGACAAAAGGTTGCAATGGACCGCAATTCGAACTTTCCGGATTTTCCAATTTGAAATATTAATAAAAAAACTAAACAAATTATGTTGAGCATATTTATCGATCGAACTATTGTCTTTCAAAGTTTTCTTTATAAATGCAGATTAATATAACTTATTGTTGTGCAAATTCGGTTTAACATCGTAAAGTATAAGCTTACGGATTTCATAGTAAAGAACTGCCTGTAATTTTATTTGCAATAAATTCAAATTGCAGCTTTATGTAATGATATTTTCTGGCATAATAATGACAAAATACATAACAACGTGCGTAAAATTACCATATTAAATTAAATTTACAAAAATAGAAATTAAATAGCATCTCAAAAAATTTATTTAATTTCATATTTCTAGAATACAAATACGTGTCGTTATCGTAAAAAAATACAACGACCTTTAAAAAAACGAAAGATTATTTCACCCTACCTGAAATAGCAGAACTACCATGAAACGTGATTTTTCTCCAGAAATAGAAAGCGATACCCGCAAGAAAAATTAGACCGCCTCGCTTCCCCTTCCCCGTATCATTCGTCATCTTATCTCACACACAATAATAAGTGGGAGAAAACCTTAGGAAATGGATTTTATAACAGAAAACCGATAATCGGTTTACAGATACAAGACGGTATCCCGTTTCTGGGGCCCTGGATCCAGCGCCCTTGAAAAGCTATTCAAGTGTCCCGTTAAAAGTGGAGGGATCAGATAGGACCATTAAGATTGGCGTCAAACCCTTTCGGATATTTCTTATGGTTTATGGTGTTATACAAGAATAGAATCCGGGGAGAGAAGTGAAAGTTCGAGAAATGATGGGGTGCCGTGTAAACTGGTTGTTATTGACAATGACAGTAAGGAGGCGGTAATGGTCCAAATGGGGAATTGTCGTTTTTGAACAAGGGAAGTAATGGGTTTGCTCAGGAGACCTTTCTGGTTCTTTATATTAAAAATGGATTGGTGGTTGTTTCTTTTGCCGTTCAGGTATATCTGTAACAATATATAAAACACACGTTTGTCTTATTATATATTACTCACGATCAATTTATGTCTGGTTGGTATGACACCTGATTCGGGATGTTCTCTCAGTTCTGAGCACACGCCGTTAAGAAGGCAAGTGTATGTTGAGTTTCTATAAACACAACATACACTTGCCTTCTTTACGAGTGGTCATGTTGTAAAATCCTAAGGATAGGAAATTCGATTCAGGATGTGTCCTCGTTGTTTGAGGATTGTTAAAATTTGTGATGCAATAGTCCCGGGTCTTTCCATTGGGATATATAATGTACCTTAAGGGAGACCCAAGCCCCAAATTCCAAAAACTTTGCTAATTTTTTTTTGCATAAAACGATGCTATACATATTTAAGAAAGTGTTTACCAAATATCATAGCAGTACAAGAACGGAAACATGTCTTTTTTACATGTTTATGTATTATTTATCATCCATCTACCTACTTTTTGTCTAAAACGTTCGTCATTTGCATTTTTTTTTTAAATTTTGATCACGTTTATGATGCTAAGTTTTTCAAACAATTAACTAAAAAAAAACTGTTAATAGTTTTTGAAGCTTTAATATTTGTTGTTTCATAAACGTATAAATACCTATTTTAAATTAAGTTTTAAAAAATTTACGAATTAATGAACATAAAAATTTGAATACTTTTTTAAGTTATGAACTTAAAATAAGTTTTTTAAAAATATTTAAACCACAAATATTCAAAAATAGCTTCATGCGTCTGTAATATATACCTTGAAGTAATTTTATCAATTATTTTTTTTAAATATTAAAAATTGAAGGATTAGTAGTGTTTTTAAAAAAGCTTATTTTGACTTAAGTAACGCAAAAAAGTATATATATATATATATATATGTATATATATATATATATATATATATATATATATATATATATATATATATATATATATATATATATATATATATATATATATATATATATATATATATATATATATATATATATATATATATATATATATATATATATATATATATATATATATATATATATATATATATATATATATATATATATATATATATATATATATATATAATATTGTACAGAAAAAATATATTCTAATTGTAATTTTGAATTCGAAAAAAAATTAGGATTAGGGGCTCTTTTATCCTGTTATCAATCAATAGTTCATTGAATATCTATATAAAGACATCAACAAAAACTAATCATTCGCGATTAGTTACATGGCTATTTTGTATTAGTAAATATACAAATTAGTTTTAGGTTTACATAATGACACACGATCATTATTATGCGTTGAAATAAAGTTTAACAAGAAGTGTTATATGCCCAAAATGATAATATATATTACAATTAGTGAAATGTTAAACATTTTCAATATGTGTGACTGCTGTCTTTATATTTAAATTGTGTTATGCCAGTTATTGAGTAATGTTTTCCAAAGAAAAGTATGAAAAGCTGAGCAAGAATCTGGTATATCTCATATACATATACCAACTATTTAAAAATATTTATTTATAAAAAAATTGACGTGATATTGTTGTTAGAACCACCATTAAATAAACTAATTAATTTAATATATTGTAATTCTAGAGCAGTTTTTTTAAATTTAATTTGCTGTTGAATCCTATCATAAAATAATGACGTCGGTTAAGAATCTACTGCGAAAAAAATTCCATGGATATTGCCTTGTAAATTTTAGATTATCCAAGCCTCTACATCGCGACCAACTTGAGCACATTTGATTATCGATGTATTTAAAATATTTTGATTGTCATCCTAAGTAGGACAGCACGTTCTCAAGATTACGTTGAAAGTTATTGTTAAGAAACCTAATTATATTACTATATGATACAAAATGTTTACTCATGAAAACTATTCAGTGCCCTTTTTGTATTTCGCCGTCTGTTTTTTTTTTTTTTTTGGTTTACCAAGTATTTATCTTTTAAAAAGACCTTTTAATACAGGATGATGCCTAAGTAAAAAAAAATATGTGTCTTTTAATAAAAGTAAGGGCATAAATGTAAGAAATAACGTTGTTTAAATACATTAAAACATTAAAAAATTTATTCTGGAAGTAAATGAATAATATAATACAGGAAAGTGAATACTACAATAAAAAATAAAGGGCAAGGTTAATTGTAAAAATCTGTTGTGTATTTTTTTGGACATGATAATGGATTACATCCCAAAACCTTTTCTGTAAAATTTAAATGTTATATTTTATTAGTGGTGAGAAAGTGTACTTAGCTAAATTTATTTTTCTGCAAGCTGTGCTTAGTTAAATTTATTTCTTTGCAAGCTGTGCTTAGTTAAATTTATTTCTTTGCAAGCTGTGCTTAGTTAGAATGTAAATAACTAATTAAGGATTAGTTTTTAACACCTAATTTTACCAAAAGTAATAGTTTTATGATGTAGAATTAATGAATATTATATGAGCTGATGTAACTAAAATATGGCCGTTTAATTAGCAATGTAAATTCTAAGATTGTATATTTAAATTTGTATATTGATGTGACATAACTTCAATAAAACATATTAAAAACTTGTAAATGAATATTTTTTTTGTAATTAATCGTTTTTAGAAATGTATGCATGCGTTATAATTAAAAAAAATTCTACATAATAGTTTCATTTTATTTTTATATAGTACTATTTCTCTCTATATAAATATTGTACATAATTTATTTTACAGTGAATATAGCACATTTTAATAAGCAACATTTCGGCAGGTCACTTTTCAAAAATATTAACTATTCTAAAATTACCCTTATATTATATATGAGAGGCTTATACTTCTAACATGGATTCAAGTGTTTCGATTCAAATAATGATAAAAGACATCTGATTCGGAATAAATACCATTATAATTTAGTGCTCATGTTTTAAAAATTTCATGTTGTGAAATAACAGTTCATAATTAAGTTTAATTTTATAGAAATGTCATTATATAAAAAATATTATATCAGTAAATCTCAAAAATCAAGGTCAAACCCGAAATAACAAAAATAGTATTTTTAACATGAAAGTAATGGCTTCCCAGAAATTTGTACAATTTCGTGCTCATGTTCTGAAAAATGTCATGTTTTGAAATAATAGTTAATAAATTGAGTTAAATTTTATAGCAATATCATTATATAAAAAATATTATATCCGTAAATCTCAAAAATCAAGTTCAAACTCTAAAAAACAAGAATAGTATTTTTAACGCACATGAAAGTAATGTATTCTAAGAAATTTGTACAATTTAGTGCTCATGTTCTGAAAAATGTCATGTTTTGTAATAATAGTTATTAATTAGGTTCAATTTTATAGCAATATCATTTTATAAAAAATATTTTATCCGTAAATCTCAAAAATCAAGGTCTAACCCGAAATAACAAAAATAGCATGTTTATCATGAAAGTAATGTCTTTCCAGATATTTGTGCAATTTAGTGCTTATGTTCCGTAAAATGTCATGTTTTGAAATATTAGTTAATAAATTGAGTTTAATTTTATAGCAATATCATTATATAAAAAATAGTATATCCGTAAATGTCAAAATTCAAGGTCAAACCCGAAATAACAAAAATAGCATTTTTAACATGAAAGAAATGTCTTCGAGGAAATGTGTACAATTTAGTGCTCATGTTCTGAAAAATGTCATGTTTTGAAATAATAGTTAATAAATTAAGTTCAATTTATAGCAATATCATTTTATAAAAAATAATATATCCGTAAATATCAAAAATATCTCAAGATCTATCAAAAATCTCAAGGTCAAGCCCGAAATAACAAAAAGAGTAGTTTTAACATGAAAGTAATGTGTTCTCGGAAATTTGTATTTCATGCCAGTCCTTTTTTTCTCAATATTATGTGAAAAGCTACTTTACAAAAAAACCTTCCATGTCTCACTTTACAGAGAAGCTGTTAAGTTTGAAACACAAATGACTTTTCCTATATTAAATTCCCTATTTTGAAAAAAAAAAGATCTAAGCACCCCCAAGTCCGGTGGCAAGTGTAGAGCTCTCTAGAATTGAGCCCATTAATCTTTGATATTTCACTTTTTTATCGGAACATTAATTTTATCTCCAAAGCGCTTTTCGCAATGTCACATAATAACTATGCGCCGTAAAAGAAGGTGAGATACAAATGGTACGAATTTCAGCTCACTGCTGGTGAGAAAAAGAGCGGAAACCATCAGACACTACGGCACAAAAACTTGAGTCGGAAACACAACGGCAGCTTAATCTTGGAGGGAATAACCTGTCAAACCTGTAAACGGTTCATCGCGCTTAAAAGTGTCTTGCAATTTAAAAATATATGGTATCAAGGAAAAACTGTTTTAAGTCATCTGTCTCTTGTTTAATGTTTAAAAAAACACCAAAATTTGAAGTGAAGAAGGTGAAATGGTCAAATTTCTTATAGGAGTTTTGATAGAATACTTCAGAAACTGGAAGGGTTTAGTTCTAATAGGAAAAAAAAGTTTTTCCATTTTATTACAGTTACTTTTTAGATCCAATGCGTTATCTTCAGACTCGGAAAGCGTTAGAAAGACGGATTTTCTTTTATCATTTAAGAATACTGCCTGCAAGATATTTCTTTCTATCTTTTTTTAAACTATCACTTTTTGAGATAGCTGCCAAGTTACACTTGGAGATTAAAAGTAGATATATTTTTATTCTTTGGGATCCTATCTGATAGATCAAATAGTTCTCTTTAAAATATTTTTATGAAGTACATTTCTAAGGTCATGTTTTTTGTAAAAGTTATTGAAGCTAAAATTAGTCTTTGTGTTGTAGCTGTTGCCGACCAAAAAAAGTTATGACATGCCTCTTCTAATTCAAGTTATAACCAAAGGTATTGGGTAAAAATGTTTATAGAAGTATTTAAGCCTATAATAATAAAAACAATAGTTATATATGTTGTTATGATAGTTAATGTTGTGAAAAACGTCAACTCTCTTTTAGGTTATGTATGACACTTTACCTTTCCTAAAATTGTATTAATCAATAAGTTTGGTTTATTAACAATTGTAAATGATCCATTATTTAAAATTAGTGATAGTGTATTAAATGTTCCTGAATAAACATTGTTACATTACCTATGCAGTAAATAGCTTTTTAATACTCTTTAAAATAAGTTATTCAAAATACATAATTTGTTAACTTTAAGTACGGAACGTAAAATGTGACACCTGCAAAATAACCCATAATTAGACGTCGCTTCTCTTTTAAATTTTCCTTTTAAGAAGTATTTGATTATATTATTATAAGTTGTCTTCAAAAATTAGCCAAATAGTGCAAAACTAAAAAAAATTCGGATACAGTACAGCATAAAGCCTAATTGGTATGGATATACGTTTTAGTAACAGTCCGTTAGTATCTAGAGTCTAGACTGTTAGCCTCTTTGTTACTATTAAGTCAAATATCAATCAATATATATTAAATAATATAATCATATTACATGTTCTAATCATTAATAATATACAAATTTACCATATAATAATATTAGTTTTAGGTATTTATGAACATATATACAGCGATGGAAGTTATCTATATACTATTATCACTAGCTGTTTGACCAAATGCGGATGACGACTCATGGCGAGAAATTCGAGTGGCCACGTCGTGACTCGAACTCGCGACCTATTATTCCGTATTCCTACAAAGGCCCCTTCCGGCAATATTTTGGAAATATGGTTTAAGATGTATCTTCAGGCAATATTTCTTTTAAATACATTTTCTAAACTGTGAATATTTATGAAATGAACGTATGATTCGTCAAGGCTCCGGGAAATATTTTTTCTTTTGATACTTTACTTGTTAAGATTTGTCACGTGTAAGAGGCGTAAAAGGGATCTATACTCTATAAAAATAATATATACTAGTATTTCCGTTATATAATTATCGCACATTCACAACCCCTCCCCCCCCCACACACACACATTCGATGCAACTACGCATAGATGACACTCAGTTCAAAGAATTATATTCATAAATGGCATCGCTACCAACGGCTCATTTAAAATATGCTTGGAAACGAATTATTTTTAAACGCATTTTTTGAAAGGTTAATATTCATGAGATAAAAGTGAGCTAAGGGGAATTAACTTTGTTTTTACATTTCAAACATTAAGATCAGTTGAGTGTGAGATCCGCAAAATGGAGCTTTACAACGGAAATAATATATATATGATGATACCGCTTAAAAGAAGCTAAGGAACTTTCTGTATTTTAATTCTACTATGTGATGAGTTCCAAAACTCAAAAGCAGAAATTAAACTAAATAAATGCAGTAAGATATGCTTTTAAACTCGAAGAGTGTGATAGATATATCTTGTTCTATGAATCCTCATATTCTGGAATAAGTACATTATTTCATCATTTATGATTTTCGATATATAATTTTCTTATTATAATATTCTATGCAGGTCACAACTAATGTAAAAATTGTAATTGTAAAAATGTAAAAATTGTAATTGTAAAAATGTAAAAATTGTAATTGTAAAAATGTAAAAATTGTAATTGTAAAAATGTAAAAATTGTAATTGTAAAAATGTAAAAATTGTAATTGTAAAAATGTAAAAATTGTAATTGTAAAAATGTAAAAATTGTAATTGTAAAAATGTAAAAATTGTAATTGTAAAAATGTAAAAATTGTAATTGTAAAAATGTAAAAATTGTAATTGTAAAAATGTAAAAATTGTAATTGTAAAAATTTAAAAATTGTAATTGTAAAAATGTAAAAATTGTAATTGTAAAAATGAAAAAATTGTAAATGTAAAAATGTAAAAATGTAAAAATTGTAATTGTATAAATGTAAAAATTGTAATTGTAAAAATGTAAAAATTGTAATTGTAAAAATGTAAAAATTGTAATTGTAAATGTAAAACTTTGCAAAAATTCTATGTTAAAGGCATTTTAAAAATGTGTGTAATTTAGAAAAGTCTCGGATTTAGTCATGCAAAAGGTTAAAAGTTAGATTTATATTACATTAGAAGATGGCTTAAACTAATAAATATCATCTCCCCGATCTTCAAATACCCAATATCGCCCACCTGGGCAGGTAATAATATCAATTTCATCTGACAGATAAAACTGTCGCGATCCCGAAATAACTAATTATCCCCGCAATATACCCACGCACGACGATACACCCTCAATCTATATATCTCCCGACCGATATTTTTTCTTCGCGCGTCATAAACCCCATCTCACCCTCCTTTTCGTCACTCCTAAGCCCCCCACTACTCAACATGATCGCGCTAAATTATTCCATCGCACGTCCAAAAGGCAGCATTAGCAGCGACACCAACCCCCAACCCGGGCCGCAGAACGAGTCTTTTTGAACTACTGCCTTCCCGGAATCTGTTTTGCCGCTTATCACCACGCCGAGCATACATACATAACCGCCTTCTTTTTCCGCATTCAAAACTTGACTTTATGGTCGGCGTATATCAAGTCACGGATATCTATCCTTCGAATACCAAATGGAAGATTACTTGAGGAGAGAAAGGGAGGGGGCATAAGGGTTGGGGGGGGGGGGGAGAGTTGCTTTTGTTACGTATACTTGACTGTGCTACTCTGAATGCGCAATTACTGTTATAAGCCACGAATGTTATATTTAAAGTCGCTCCCCTCTTTTCCAGGGTATTGTGTTTTTTGTTGTCTTACGTGTCTCTACCTCGGATGCGTCTGAGGCAGCTTCTCGTCTGGCTGTTTTGAGTAATGGGATATTTTAATGGTTATGGAGGTGGTTGAATTTTTCGAGAATTTATGTGCTTATATTTCCTTCTCGATCGTTCTTCCCATTGCTCTCGTTTGAAGTAACGAGGTTCTCGTTTTGGTAAAGCTTTATTGTTTAATATAATTGGTGGGGGCTTGTCGATTTTAGAGTTCTATTTTACGTGTCGATGCATTTTTGAAGAATGAAATATAAATGTGTTGTTTTGGGGTTATCTTTTATTGAAATTAAAGATGTTTTTTTTCAGAATGAGTCTTCATTTTGAAGGAATATATTTTACTTATAAAAACTATATATCATGTTATATAAATGTAGCTTTGAAACTTATGAAGTCATAAAAATTATACAGGTAATTATTTTTTATACAGCTAAAAAAATAAGTATTATTGATAATATAAAATTATACTTAAAAAGCGATGTATCGTTCTTTACACACCAAAATTCAATATCATTTATATGAAATTGCAATTTAAATTGTATTAAATTTATTATGACCGCATTTTGATTCATATCGTGTGCATTAGCAATTCACAATCAATATTTAATATCTACCTATGTCATATAGTTTGAAATTAGGGCATATATTTTCCTAGATTAGAAAACTTCGTTACATTACAGCAATTATAAAATATAAATGAAAAGAATATATTTTATTCAAAATTTAAAAACCTATAAATCTCAGGATTGCGTTCAAAAAGTATTACTTGTTATAACTGGTATTTGAACATATTTAACCTGACTAGAAGTCTCTTTTAAGAATATATCTCGAATTTTTTTGTATAATAAATCAGCAATGTATTCATTTTAACTACTAAATCACTTCTGAATTGGTTCCTAGTCGATTGTGAAAGGTTTAGAAAACATTCACCCTTGGCTATGCGGGAACCTCACGTGACGTCACAAAAACTTTAAAACTAGTTTTTTCGGTACCTTTTGTCTTCTTTTTCTTGTTAGTAGGTTGTAAAAAACATTAAACGTATTTTTGAAAGCTCGGATTGTGTTTTTAATTGTTCGCAAATTTAAGCGAAAGGACAATTTGTCTACCTTCTCTCAAAAAGGGGTAGAATGGTCGGTCACGCTTAGTCCTCGCTCCAGTGCTTATAGTTATGTTATTTTAGCTCAGTGCTTTCGATAGAGTAGTACTTAAAGAAACTAGTACGTCAATGTCCTTATTTTTTTATATACTGACATTTAAATATGCACGTTCCTCATTGCTTTATATAACCACAAGAAACAGACAGTTCAACATATATATCCATATATAAACATCACTATTATTTTATAATATAATAGATTCTGCACACGTTTAGAATAAATTATATTTTTTAAGATATACATAAAATCTTACTAAAACGAGATTATTTTTTGAGTTACCTTTTTTTTTTCAAAAATAAATAGTATTTGAACTTAAATAAACCGCCTCAATATGAAATGGTGTAAGATGTAAAACATATTTAGAATACCACATGCTGTAACTTCATATTTGAATATAATAAATATTGAAATAACTATAAATTTTCCTGTTCTCAGAAATAACTTAATAATGTAGTTCACTACAAAGAGATTAGCTATTTGAATTCCATATAAATAAGATCATAATGCAGACGTCAAAAGGTAGAGAAAAACAAACAACTGCTTCGGAATTCCAGAACCTCCCCTTTTCATTTTCAATTTAAAGATGTGATCCCCTCCAAAACCAAATGGTGAACGCAAAGAATTAAAATTACTACATCTCTCCGCACTGGTCGTAAAAATTGATTTTTCCATTTCCATTTTTTCCTCTAGTTATGGCACTTTTTTTGCTCTCCATCTACCTGTAACATCCCGAAAATAAACAAACTAATGATGTTTAATGATTACATCAGAGTTTTAATCTCGAGGTGATATCTTTAGAAACGATATTAAAAACGTATCAGAGAGATTTATGGCGACGTAAATTATTCCGTAATGCGTAGGAATGGTTCATATCAGCGGTGGGGAGGGGCTTTCGAGGAGTTATCAGGGTTCTCTAACTCTGTTAAAACTGCATTTAAACTTGTTTTTAGTTCTCTACATATTTTAACCATCAGTGAATGGGAATTGGGTATTGAAGATCGGATATAAAAAAGTAACAAATGTGACGTTTCTTTTCATTGTTATGTAAACTGTATTATTTTAGGATGAAAAATTGTTTCAAATATCTAGAAGTAGATGCTTTGCATTTTATCTATTTATTATAGGTTTTATTGTCATTTCTAGCAGTTGTTCTTGGTTATTGATATTAAGAATATTAATCTTATTCAGAATATAGATCTCTCATATATTAATCACCATAAGCTTCTGCATATTTTTTAGACTCTACTATTTAGTTGATACATAGTCTGTGGATATTTCCAATATATTGCTTGATGTAAATTGAAGTATTCTATATAACTTATTATTAAATAGACTTTATTCTTAATGAATAGAGTAATTCATATATAAATATGTTTTATTTTTATAGAAATTATTACTGAATATAGATACTTGTGTAGTTATTTTCATACATAACAAATTGCGTGTAATATTTATATTTTAAGTGTAATATTTCCATTTCAATGTATTTTTTTATAAATTTCAAATACCGTTTCGCATTGTCCATAGAAGACAACTATATACAAATTACAGTTTACAATTTGTTCGTATTTAAGTGCTAAATTTGCACTTAATATTGCTGTTTCTTACAAATAAAAAAAAATAGAAATACGAAACTTTTATACCAAATCTACACTAATATTTACAGGCCAAAATATTTTCTACTTTTTTAAATAGATGCAAAGTTTATAATTTAAATCAAATGTCAAATTCACCTTTTAAGGTTTAAGGTTTTTTTCGATCATTACTATGGTTAAACTATGCATTTACAAAGCTCATATTAAAGCTATATATATAGTTGCACAATTTAAATCTAACCAATCAAACACTATTGTAGTTAGTGTTATTAATCAAATTAAAATATTAAGGTGTATTTATAATATACACGGCAAAACTGAGAGCATCATCAAACACGAATAAATCTAAAGTCGCATGGTATAGTTAGTTATTAATTTGACTACTAAATCAGCTTGTATAAATTTCTTGTTAACGATTACTTAGTATTTAATAAAAATGTCCGAAAGATTTTTTAACAAAATGCCTACTTGTAATGAGTTCTATAAACACAAAACAAAAATAAGTCATAAAATCTTACCTTTCATTTTCAGATGAGTTAATGCGGTTAACGCTATTAAGAAGCTCGGTTTCATCTTCATGTGGTTCCTCTATGTGGGATTTTGAAAGATTTGAAGAAGAATTCAAATCTGTAAATAAAAACAAATTAAATTTACTTTAAAAAAAATTAAATAACGTTACAGATATAGACATTTATTTCTATTGTATATGTTTTAATTAACTAATTAAATAGACTAATATATGAATGAAACTAATAATTATCACAAAATATGTTCCGAAATTTTTATTTTAAATGTAAAACGGTTTTAAGTCACAATAAGTATAAAAGTATTAGAATTTTAAGATAAAAAGTAACAGTGAAGAAATAATATAAAGCTAACCCTGCGTTGTTATAAAATAACAGATTTGTTTAAAGAGTAAAAAAAATAAAATTAGAAACAAAGTTAATACTTCTTTATTTGTAATATTTCCCAATTATTCTTTTATCAAAAATACAGGCATTAAAAAGATATGCTTTATAAATAGATTTTTATACTTGACGCTAATACTTTTTTTATATAAATTTAAAATGCCAAAGTCTTTTAGTGGATATAAAACTGTGAAAACAGAATTTGATTAATTGGTCCAGTGATGATAAAATGGAATAAAATTGTGATGAATTGTCCGTATCCATCTTGTCCCGCGTCCGTTTCAACAATAGAATATAAAATATGCTGGAAGATACCCAACCGAATGAGAACTCATATTCCATACATAATTCATAAAAGAAGCAATTCATCATTCTTGGGCATTTTTACGCTGTTCACGTTTGTTAAGAAACACAATGAATGAAATAGATTCATCACATTCTTAAACCTGCATATTTCTGCTATCATATTGATCTTATTATCTAGCAGTTAGCTTATGATCCATCAAATCACCTGCATATAACCTCTCGTAAGCGTTAACTCTGTCGTTTTGTTGAAATATCACGCAATTTGTTAAAGATCATGCGTATAATAATAGTAAAATACAACTGTTATCAAAGGAAGATTTTTTTTCAGATAATGAAATACGAAAACTAGTTTCGTAAAAATTGTATCTAGTGAAAAATTTTGAATTGAGTATGATGTATGTTTTATAAATATTAAATTGGCTGTTATTTTGTGCTTTGTTTTTTTTAAATTTATTTTTAACGTAAGTTTTAACACTGATGTTGTAGTTTTCAATAATTCTAATTCTAATTTTTTTTTCAATTAACGTAACCCAAAAACTAAAATTTTTTTGTCAGGTTGCGTGTACTGATGCAGTATGACACAGTTAAAAACATTATGAAAGTAAAACAACATTACGTAAAACTGAATATTTGTTTAATCATAAATTGTCTTTGTTAAGATGCAAGCGAAATTATGGAATAAAAATTTAGAAAAATTTAAACTTATAATTGTGTTTTTTTCCATTGTGACAATTAATAAAAGAATTTTTTTAATTAACGTTATGATTATATTTAGTAATGTTAGCCATATATGGGATTGTATTTATTATACATATATATCTTATGGAATCATGATAAAGGTTTGAGTGTAAAAATAGTTTCCCCAGAGATACACATACTTTTTAAATAAAAAAATTACTCGTTTTTAAAATATTTTTTTCAAATTTAATCCGTTGGAAAATTGTTTGAAAAATAAAATAATTAAAACTTCTTTTTTAAAATGAATTTATGTTTATATGGTAATGTATATTATGTCCTATAGTATTAAAAAACACATTGGCATCGATAATTTGAAAACGTTTGAAGAATATTCAAAGAGCTTAAAAAATTGTATTATCTATATTTATTATAAATAAATCCTTATTACATAAAGAAATATACAAATAAAATATTATACAAAATAAACAATGTAATTCATCATAAAATTCACAATATAATTCATCATAAAATTCACAATATAATTCATCATAAAATTCACAATATAATATTACAATTTTCAAAGGCTTAATACAGAAAAAAGCGCATTATAGCAGCATTATTAAATATTAAGTAAAAAAATCGGCAGACATAAAGCAAATGATACTATCTAAATCCATTTCAGATCAAAATATATTCAAGTAAACATGCACATACAAATAATTAATGCGCGTTTTTCAGCCAATTGGGTTACTCTTTTTATAATTGATTAATACTTTATTAATTAGGCAAAAAAATGACTAGAAAATTATTAAATCATTCAAACAGAAAAAAAAACAATTTTTAAATTGGCACAACATCTACGAAGTGTTGGTGGATGGACCACAATTATATACTACCATATCATCATTGTTAAAAATATATATTCAAAAATAGGAAAAATGTAATAATTTTTGAATACATTCGATTCTTATCATGGATCTGAATACTTAAGTTTCAATTTTGAAAAAGAATGTACTTAAAAATAAGTACAATGGGTAAAATTGAATAAAAAGAGCAGATGCTAGCCTCTAGTATCCTAGCCTATATACATGGCTGCCTTCATAAATCTATTTCAATAAATATAGACAATTACAATTAAGACTTACCGGAACTCGAACTCACATATACAAGCACCGCTTCCCATAGCTTTATCTTACCTGTTAAGTTACCAGGGCAACGTGAAAAGTTACGAACATAAGTAATTTTAAAAAAGTGTAGCAAAAGAACTGGAAGTAAAATAATAGTTTCCAGTTAAGCAATCGACATAAAATAATGTAAGAAACCATCTTCTTAACCACTCTTTATAGTTTGTCAGGACGCTTTGTTAAGATGTATTGAACAGAAGCTGATATTACTTATATTAAATCACACTGCACATTTTTGAGATAATGCGATTACTTAAATTTGAGTACGTCATCGCCATTTACGATGTAATTGTACTCAAAGAAAATCGAGTGGATTCAGGCACTCATTTTTAAGCGTCTTTATAACATTACAAATACAACCAAACTACCAAATACTACCACATCGCACCAAATCAGACCTTCCACAGTTCCAAAGAAGCGTTCCCGACAGATTTAAACTCGACACTTCCACCAAATTAATCGAATTTGATTATTTGTCGTCCAAACACCCCTCCCCCAATCCCATTTAAAACCCCAAGACAATCGCTTTTAAACCAGAACCCCCCTGCTCAGAACGCAAACCAAGCGGAAACAGATTACACTGATTCACTTTTAGAGTCACTCAATGCTAATAATGATAATTACTTGAGCAGCCCGTAAACCTTTTCCCATCGCTTGAAGACAGCGCTCTGCCGAAATAAGTTGCCCGTTACGCAATAAACGAGGCATTTCATTGTATTATACGCACATATTACCCTAAAGCTGCCCGTGGTATCTGGATGGCAATTCTCTGGGATTCGTATTTTAGCGCAGGATGATAAGAGGGCTGTGCTTTGTTAAATGTGCAACGCTTGGATGTTAACAATGACGTCCAGAATTCGGGCCATTAGGTTTGGCGAAGTCGTATAGATGCTGAGGATGGTCTTGCACAAAGAGGGATTGTTTTGGGTTGTATTATTTATAGTTGTGTTTTAATTTGAATGACAATAACCTTTTCGGAATGTAAAGTG
The DNA here is from genome assembly GCA_963932185.1 of Troglohyphantes excavatus. Lineage (NCBI taxonomy): Eukaryota > Metazoa > Arthropoda > Arachnida > Araneae > Linyphiidae > Troglohyphantes > Troglohyphantes excavatus. The sequence goes on from OZ010667.1 coordinate 37,432,502, forward strand.
GGATTGTATTTACAAATGTTGAAGTCGGTAAAATAAATGGAAACGTTTCTTATTTTATACTATTACAGTATTTTGCAGAACTCAGTGAAAATCCTATTGAAATGACTTACGTTTGCGTCTAATAGTTGAGTGATAGTGTTCTATTTGTTCATGAGCATTGCAATATTTTTTACAGTACACATTTCCCATTTATTAAGCTAATAGTATTCATAACATAAAGAAAATTGACTATGCACGTTTAAATTTTTTTTAACCATATTCTTTAATACACATTATTTAATTCTTTACAATATTTGAAAACTATGCAATAAGGAAGACATAAAAAAACAAAATGATTTTAACGTATATTTTTATAGTATAAACAAGCTGAGGAAAGCACCCACCTTGCGATGCGTAGGCGTTAAGGGTGTTTGCTAACATTGTGGGCAGGTAAGGGGGCTCCGATTCACACTCACTCTCCAGGTAGCCCAGTCTCGCTCTGCGCCCTAGGGCTTCCATGGGGTGCATGTTGGTCATACAACGGGGCGGAACCGCAGGGGGCGCAGGCTCCGGTGGACTCTCCCCAAACACTAAAAGAAAATGAAAATATTGCAGTTAAAATATATTAATTTAAAAAGAAAGTCACAATACAGAGTATTTATTTTAAATGCATTCAAACATTTGTATTGTGCGAATTGTGCATGTGTATGTACGAGTACATCTGTTTAGTGTTACTTATGCAAGTCTATTCATATATATACTAACTGTATTTGAAATAATACTCTTTCAAAATGTAGAATACAATGTTGATTTCCAAATTTTATTTTATTTATAAGAACATTTCATTAGTTCAATTTACAAAAAAATAATAATTCACATTTAATTAACAAGACGTTTAATCATTCGTCACGCATGCTAATTTAATAATATTTATTATATGATTGAGATTTAAACTAATAATAAATACTGTAATATGTTTAGTAAAATATTTATAATTCAACGCATTTTTTAATTTTTAAATATTTCTTTACAAGCATTTTAGAACGACAGTCGTATAGATATATAATAATATGACTTATATGTTTTATTAGAACTTATGGTAAGAAAACCATTTTAATTATAACGTGCTGTATTAATTGTTTTATATATTTTTTTAAAAATAATACCCAAATTTGATAAAATAAGCAGTTAAATGCATATAAAATATATACACATTTCTATAATGTTAGCGTTATTGTACCACTTTACCATTACATTTTCAATCTATTTGTGATAATTGTCTATTAACACGCATGGGGAAATTATATAGATTCAAAATATTCTGTTTCTAACCTCTTTTTATACAATAAATAAACTATAGACTCTTAAACACATACGAAAATATATTTTCTAATTTAAGGACAAAAGAACAATTTACTAGCATATGCCATACAGCAATATCTTGGTTACTTTCAACTTGCCGTGCAAAATGTTATTAAAAAAACACGCAACCGAAAAGATTGCCATCTGATTTAAATCGAATGTATGTTTTCGTGAAATTGTCACAAGAAATCAATTGCCGCGTTTCGCTGTGTAATAAGAACTTTTGTTATTCTGTTTGTAGAATAAAAAAGATTTTGTTCCATCTTATAAAGTATTACTATGTCAGAAAAAAATTAAATATGCTACATTTTGAAGAAAAAGTTTGTGTTTACATGATGTTAGGTTTATATGATTTTAAAGGAATTGTGAAAGATTTAATACATTAAGTTACGGATTTCCTGTCTATATACTTGCACAAGAATGTTGTAAGATGAATCAACTTAATACGAAGCGCAATTTACAAATTGCAATCATTTCATATGACTATATTGTATTAATTTAATGAAATTTATATATTTTTTAAATATGTCCTAGAAAAAAGACATACCGGGATAATATAAATAAAACTTTGTGAAGTAATAACACCTTTGCAACTTAAATACTTTGTCTGTGCCTCAAATATGTAATAAACTAACGCCAATATTCATAATACTTATATATTTCATTTTAATAGATTCATAATTTCAATATTTTATAAAATATATATGTTGGTAATTGTCAATTAATGTTGTAAAATTCACTATTCTGAGAAAAATTACAGGTATGAGCTGCTAGGATTGGACTGTAAACATAGATATATGTTAATTAACGTAAATAAATAAATCCAGTTCTTTATTGAATTTAAACATTGATATTTGATCTTGGAACTTAGAATAGGTTACAAATACAAAATTATGACGACCATATGCATGTTCTAAGTGCAGCCATGATGGTTCGAATTAAAGCATCCTAACATTCAACCAATGCCGATTTAGTTGTGTTTTAAAACTACCTATTCCTAGCGAATTAACCACTTCTTTATGTACACTTTTTTAATTTGAATATTACTGTATTATAAAAAAATAAGGTTATATACCTTCCCAATTAAGTTGTGACTTGCATAACTTATACACCATGACCATTGGTCCTATTGACTGTATTAAATGTTACGCCGCCAACATTAATCGATTTAGTAATTTAAATAATTGAACTATTTTCTTTCTATTCTTCCTCTCCTCGAGTCTATACATGTTCAAAGATGTTGTACTGTTGTCTGTACATGTTGTCTGTACACTGTTAAACATTTCAGTTCAACGGTGTACCATATCTGGGTCAAAACAGAGGTCTACACCATATTATGATGGAATCTAAGTTGAACCAAAAATCATTTATCGGAAAAAAGCGGATGTTTCACCGATATTTGGTTCAACTTCTTTAACTGAAACCGAAATTTTGCTGTCGCTACATCAACAAGCCGAGAATCACCTCCAAGAGAGACAACAAGCGCCTCCGTGACCCAATGGATAGATGTGTTCAGCTATGAATCAGAGGATTCCTTGTTCGAGCCCAATCGGTGACAAGTTGACATCTTGTGATCAGAGGGTTCCCAGCTTCGTTACAAAAATGCTATTACTAAAATACTAAGAAAACTAAAATTTTGAGTTTTATGCAGCGTTATGAGTTTTGGTGCAACGTTTTACCACTGAAACATACGTGGTAGAACCGCAAAATGGTAAAACTAAGCACTAAATATTGATTACATCTAAATGGGTGCCAAAGTTTGGTGCAAGGTCATAATAATTTTTAAGTGTAGTTAATTCCAAAAAAGTACGATGAACTAATTTCGTAATTTTATGGTAAACCCGATCTAACAAATCGATAACTTTTTAAGATAATGTAACCACAATTTTACTGCATACTCAAGATGGACACTATGCAAATAATAAGTAGCTGTTCTATTGTTATGTCCCAGGTGCAAAACTTGTATTGTGGTCCTACAACCAAATCCAGTGGAACTCCATCCATATAGAGTATTTACCTGTAATTTGTACTATATGCTTTCCATCAGTTAGATAATTTCTGATCCATTCAATAATTTTCCCCGAATCCCATCTAATTTATACAACAAAACATCATGAGGAATTAAGTCAAATGCTTTCTGGAAATCAATATAAGCAACATCTATAGTATTTACAACGACCAATTATCTAGCAACTTCATTAGAATTTTTTTAAAAATTAGTGGCAAAAGACATATTTGTTTTCTGAACCCAAACTGCATACTTCAAAGTAACCCCCATGTATCAAGACAGTTAATCACATGAGTTCATATGAACGTTTCAAGTACATTAGAAATGATAGATATAAAACTTATCGAACGATAATTCCCTGGATCGTATACTTTAATCCCTTTTTAAAAAATGGAGATATATTTGCTTATTTCCAATCTATTTGAACCTCACTTGAATTATATAGATATTTAAAGATTAGTTTAGATACATCCCCTACATTCTGCACACTCTACGTTGGGATAAATATAGTCTTAAGTTGATCTCTTGATACTTCTTAAACAATAAATAACGCATTCCCTGAATATGCTCACTCCTGTATTGCCTGGCGTAATTTATGGTCTGAAATTAAATGCTCTAAATTAATTTGTTTGTTAAAAGCATCTATGAAAAACTAATTTAAAATATTTGCCATTTTCTCTTCATCTTGAACAAAATTGTGTTGGTTAATCTTAATTGAATCAGATATTTTCTTGTTTAAAATTCTGCTTATAAAACCTGTACACACAGCCCGATCTGGCTGTGTAACTGAACATTTAAACTTATTATACTTTATGTTTGCTCTTAATACCTTTCTTAGTTTAATTTGAAAACCATCTATAACTGTATTAAAAATGTCAGCTTTAGGCCTAATTGAACTCTGTTTATTAACAGCCTTATTACGGTTATCCTTAAAATATACTCACTGATATTCTACAAGAGACTTCTCCAACCAAATCTTAAAAGTCTTGATGATCTTAACTCGAAATTCATCAAAATTTTCTTCCTTGAAATTTGGTAATAACATATTGCTAATAATTCTAACTGACTGGAATCTGATATAAAATCGTATATTTTTTAATTGTGTTTTATAATATTCAATCGTATGTAATGCCATCATCTATACATGTTTTGATACGAAATTCAATACCACTTTGTTTTTTCGCTCGTAATTAAAATTGTCATTAAGATTTATATTACAACATATATACAGTCTTTGTGTCTCATGAATACATATTAATTCCCGATTTAATACTATTCTTCTTAAATGCCAAATCTTTAAAATACACATATTGACACAATGTTATAAATAGAAAATATAAACGATCCAAAATCATTCTCAATTATCTGAGCATGGCTATCTTCCATGACTTCTATATATAGAAATATTTATCCTTTTGGCACAGAGCGTCAAAAGCTGTATCTAGCCACACCAAGATAGACATTTATTTTCTGTAGCTCATTTATCAAAACCTATAGACAGCCACTTGATTTATGTTCCAGACATCTCCTTAATCATCCGCGCAGTTGGTTTGATCGTGTAAAAAGACAATTTACTCAATTGGACGCTTTATTGAAAAAACGAGATAGTTTTGTTTGTGTTCCAAGTACAATCTTTCTTTTTGATTGTCTGCTTAGCCCAGAGAGAATTGACATGGATAGTAGTATTCAAGATTATTTTATTTTATCTAAAGTATGTTTATAAACCTCTTATTCATTAAATGTAGATTAAATTTGGTCATTTATTGATATTTAGTGGTGTCATAAATTATGTGTAATTAAATATAGTATTTAAAAATGGATAGAGTATTTTGTTTTATAAATATAATGTTTCATATATCGTAGTCAACTAGGTTTAAACGGAAAATTTAATAAAAATAAATTAGAAGACACATTACATACATTTATACATTCTCTTTAGTACCATCAATAAGAATTATGACGATAAATTTAATCGATATGACGATATATGATAAATATGATGTTAATATGAATCACAGTGTTTTCACTATGAATCAATCATATATTAACATGAATCAATATGATGTTAATAGGAATCACAATGTTTTTACTATCAATCAATCATATATTAACATGAATCAATATCATGTTATTATGAATCAAAATGATGTTAATAATAGGAAAATAAATTGGTAATGTGAATCAAAATGATGTTACTAACAGGAAATTTTTTTTTAATATGAATCAATATGATGTTGATATTAATAAATATACCTTTAATATGAATCAATCGTATGATAATATACATTAATTATTGTTAATATGAATCAATATGATTTTTTTTATGAATTGATACGATTTTAATATGAATCAATATCATGTTATTAATACAACAAACATATTCACCTGATTTATGAAATAATATATTACTTTTAAGCGGGAGCCGATCCCCCAAATCCGTCCTTAAGAAGGTGTGTACAACATTTCAAAACAGTAAAAGAAACAGAACATATGTTTGTTTAGATGTTTATATACCATTTATCATATGTCTACATACTTTTCGTCTGCAATAATCGTCATTTACGCAAAATATATTTTTTTTTTTAATTTTGGTCACGTTTAAAATGCTAAGGCATTGTAACCAATTAACTTAAAACTAAACTGTTAATAGTTTTTGAAGCTCTAATATTTGTTTAATAAACGTATGTATAGCTTTTTTAAATTAAGTTATAAAATATTTTTTTACATATTATTAAACTTAAAAATTTGAATATTTTTTGGGTTGTGGACTTAAAATAAGTTTTTAAAGACAATTAAAACACAAATATGCAAAAGTCGATTCATACGTTTGTAGTATATACATTGACGTTATTTAATCAATTAAAAAAAATTTAAAAATTAAAAATTGAAAGAGGAGTAGTGTTTATAAAAAAATATTTTTAAATTTAAAAAAACGCAAAAAATAACAAAAATAATTTTTTTTAATATAATTATTGTAACCAGCGTTATTCATTTATGTTATTATCTTATGTTTGTCCTATTATCATGTCCCCGTCACCTGTATATATTTTCATGTTCCCGTTACGTGTCTATATATTGTTCCCGTTATTACGATTGTAACGCCCTCTACATATGTTATGTCTTTCCCGCTGCGCAGGAAAGCTTCAGTCATGTAACTGCCTCTTACGGTGATGCGTATTTAAGGTTTCGTTCCTCCCCGAGATTATTGTAATGTTAGGCATATGTGATTAAAGATGTTTATGTTCTATCCTTGAAAAGTTATTTAGTCAATACGCCTTATAAATGGCTCCCCAACGCGGCGCAACACCGTAAGAACAGCAATTGCATGGCTCGCTTTTTAAGTTGTTCCGATTAATGAAAATGGCGAGGAGAGCCGCCATATTAAAATTCGTTGCAAGAACGAAGGATATTGTGTTCTTCAAGCAAGAAGGAATATCATCGGATGTTTAAGATAAGTGTTATTTTGTTTTCTGTTCAGTGTTACAAGTTTTTTAATTTGTAGGCTAGGTTAAAGTTTTGAAACGCAAGGTTTCAGTTTCGAAACGCAAAGTTTCGTTTTTCAGTATACATCCTGTTTACTGTGAGGAGATAATTTGCATAACACGTATGCTGTGTCTCGTTTGGAGTGTTATCTCTATTGATTTAAATTTAACTAGTCTTTTAAAATTAAACCGCAATGGTTTGCTGTGTTTTGGCACTGAATTTCAAACTAAGAACCGCCTTGGTTCTGTAAATACTGATTGTGCGAATCGTATTTGGTAGCATTACGAATTCAAAATTCGTACGCTCGGAGAAAAGCAATTTTTCCCCCCTCCTCTCCACGTAACTGAGAATGTTTTATTTCTGTTCTCTTTTATTTTGAAATTATTGCTGGCCTTGAAAATTCTGATTGTGGGTTTTATCTATTTTATTTTGTTCTTTTTCGGGAAAAATAAAAGAATGTGGTTTTACATGCAATAGTAAGAAAATTTGTGTTCTTGAGTGTGATTTAGAATAGTAGATATTTTATTGGCAGGAAGTTTTATTTGTGATAATGCTTATTTAATTTAATTAGTGGCATTAACTAATTATTAGTTATTTTGATCAGTTGGATAATTGATTATATTATAAAATTTAATGTTGTTTTTAAAATTTATTTTGAAAGAACACTTGAATTGATTCGTTATGAAATGGAAGTTTGTTAATGCTATTGTTTTGATTTTATATTTAAGTACTTCATAGATTTCTAAATAATTTAAGCAAAAGTGATTCTTCTTATAAATAAATTTGTTCAATCATGTTAAAATATATTTTGGTATTCTGGTAATCTAATATTGAAATGGTACCATAGAAATAGTGCATTTTAACTAGAGATCGGGTGTTATACAGTGTCATCTACACTTGAAAAGATTTAATACTGCATAGTGTTATTTGCTTGAATAAATGAATAGTTGGAATGATTTTATAATGGTTTACAATAAATTTATAATGGTTTACAATAAATTTATAATAGTTTAAATGATTTAATATTATTTTAACTGATATTAATTGGTTTTCTGAAAAATAATTATAGACGATTTGAGTGCTAATATTTCATGGTAGGGTAATTGTAGTGAGTTTAAGTGCATTGAACTGTGAAATAGCTCTAGGACTTTGAGGTAATTATTTTGTGTGCCTGTTATCTACTGCCATATTCTGAACTCACAAAGAACTAGACTGAAATCCCACGATGGCTTTTCTCGCACGAGGAAAGAAGATTGACCTGGTCCGGCTGGCAATTGACCTGGACTTGGATGGTATTGATAATCTCAAAGTTATTCAACTGAAGACGAGAATTCAAGAGAGTGAAGCATATAAGGACGATTTAGAGTTTGTCCAAGCAAGGTTTGAAGAGATAATCGCTGAAAGAATAAAAGAGGAAGACCTTGAAATTGAAGATAAGAAAAGGAAGGAAGACCTTGAAGATAAGAAAAGGAAGGAAGACCTTGAAATTGAAGATAAGAAAAGGAAAGAAGACCTTGAAGCTGAAGAAAGAAAAAGAAGACTGGAACTGGAGTACGAAGAGCGGAAAAGAAAAGACGATTACGAATTCCAACTTCAGAAGCTGAAACTCCAGGATGAGGCAACACGATCCCAAGTTCCTCTTACCCAGAACGATGGTTTTCAAGCAGCCAAACCAAGATTGGACTTGCAGACGCTGATCCAGAGATTCGATCCAGTGACGAATGACATCAGCTTATACCTCGTTCTCTTCGAGCGACAAGCTCACAGAGCTGAGATTCCAAGGACTTTCTGGGCCTCTCATCTAATTGGGTTGCTGCCATATGATATTGCTCAGATCATTGCAAGAGAAGTCGAAGAAGTTGCACAAGATTATGAAAAAGTGAAACAGCTGCTTCTAAAGCGCTATAAGCTCACTCCAGAAAAATTTCGTCAATTGTTCACAAAACATTCGAAATGTCAAGAAGGCACTTAGACAGATTTCGCCTACGAACTTAGGAATTACTTTCAAGGTTGGATTACAGGTCTCGAGATAACAACTTTTGAAGAATTGTCTGATCTGATGGTTACAGACCAGATTAAACGCCGTGTTCCACAAGAAGTCAAAGAGCACTTCATCGATGACTGGACACAAATAAAGACGACTACAGATCTAGTACAAAAGCTAGATGACTACGAGACTGTTCGTCCAAACAACAGAAATGACTCTACGTCGAATACCAAGAAGTGGTCCAGTCCAAGATTTAATACTGGAAACTTCAGAAAAGTGGCGCAGAATCCTAAGCCAAGGCAAAATGAAAGAAATCCTAATCCAGAGAACAAGCCTGCCATATACTGCTATGGATGTTCCAGACCTGGTTTCATAAAGGCAAAGTGTCCGACATGCTCTCCAACGGCGAGAAATGAGAATTTCCCTGCAAATTCACTTACCATGTACACTTGCCATTCCAAGATGTCCCCTATTGCACTGATTGATGTGTGCATTTCCGGTGTACGAGCCAGAGTTTGTGCAGACACAGGTGCCAGCAGATCAGTCACTGGTGAGATCCTCTACAACCTGCTGAAGAGAAAAGGAGCGGAGTTCCAGGAGACTTCAGTAACCATGACCTTGGCAAACGGTTACCAAACTACTGAAGAGGCTTGCACAGCCACGGTGTCCATTGAGATTGAAAACAAAACAATCATTCTGGATCTCCTTGCCCTTCCAAATGCAAAAGGAAATCGAACTCTCTTAGGAACAGACTTCCTAGAAAAGTCGAAAATTGTTCTCGACATAAGAAACAAAAGGTGGAACTTTTGTGACAACCCTCGCCGAAAGGTTTATTTTGGGAATGACATCACATCGACGTCTCAGCAACCTGTCGAAACTCTTCCCATCAACAGCTGTAATCTCCGTGAAGAAGAAGGCGAGAGCTTGAACATCGAGCAAAGGCTCCAGGTCAATAATTTGCTTCAGGATTTCGAGGAAAGCTTCAAACCAGGGGGAGAGAGCACGACTTTCATAGAGCACCGCATTAATACGGGAACGCATGCTCCAGTCGCTTATCCACCCTACAGAGTTTCTCCTGCGAAGAAGGAAATATTGAAAAAGGAACTGGATGACCTCTTGCAAAAGAAAATAATCAAAGGATGTGAGTCGCTCTGTGCTACTCCTCAATACGTTCCAGGTGATAAAGTGTATATGACCCTGCATCCCGTCAGCAAAGCTGCCACTGGACAATCCAAAAGGTTTATGCCAAGACGAGATGGACCCTATGTCATCCGTACACAAAGATCACCATCCACATTCGAAATTGCCAGCCTGGACAATCCCCAAGTGTCCCTGGGCGTGTACCACACTTCTGCTCTGAAGGCCTACACCCAGGACCCCATCGAACGTCCTTGCAATCCGTTGCGAAAGCGAGGACGGCCACCAAACTTACCCAAAAGAACTGGTGCTGGCCCCTCGTCGGGACTACGTCGGAGCCAGAGGGGGAGGATGTAACCAGCGTTATTCATTTATGTTATTATCTTATGTTTGTCCTATTATCATGTCCCCGTCACCTGTATATATTTTCATGTTCCCGTTATTACGATTGTAACGCCCTCTACATATGTTATGTCTTTCCCGCTGCGCAGGAAAGCTTCAGTAATGTAACTGCCTCTTACGGTGATGCGTATTTAAGGTTTCGTTCCTCCCCGAGATTATTGTAATGTTAGGCATATGTGATTAAAGATGTTTATGTTCTATCCTTGAACAGTTATTTTGTCAATACGCCTTATATTATGTTTTTGATTATTGTTCAGAAAAAGATGTTCTAATCATATGAAAAAAATGGTATTTCTGAAATCATTAATAAACAAATTATGATTTGGGACTCGGGTCTCCCTTAATAAAACTGTATAAAAATTCAAATTAATAAAAACATTTTACTAAATGTATAGAATAAAGTTTTTTATTCTAAAACAATAACATTGGTATGTATAGGATATGGTAATATATTTCTTGGATTTCAAGATTTAAGTACGTTACACAAATAACTGGTTGTCAAAATGCATTTGTTGATGTATACTGATTTAATAAGAAATAAACTAAATTAATAAAAGTTATTTCATGTACATTTTTATCTCACCTACTTTTCTTAATTTATAAATTGTACGATTGATGGACGCTTGATGAATACATTTTCGTAAAAGAGCTGATATTATATGGCATTCTCAAAACTTCCAGAACGGATTTAAGATATAATAGATATAACTAATTAAAGATTTTAATAAATAGATGCGACATTATGACGCATAACTAATACCAATGCCAATTTGCGTAACAAATTTATTGAATTAACAATTTGTAGTAGAAGCCAAACGCACAGAAACTTTCGATTTAATTTCCCACTTTAACATCCACCATTCTTAAAGCGAAGACATTTCTCCAAGACTCAGGCATACACCACCACCCTGTTCATTTGCATTCAAATCTTTAACTTTACCCAAAACAAGCCCTAAGAATCCAAACGATTCTTAGAGAGAAATAAACGCTAAAGGGAGAGGGGGATGGGGAAAGCCTTAAGATCAACTGAAACACCCCCCTGACGATCATTAAGACTGTCTGGCACCCAGGAAGTACATTCCCTCCCCCTCTTGGACCCCCCCCCCCCCTACCAACGACTTCTTGCCTCTAGGACATAACGCCCCCAACTAGACATAAGCAGCAGTTATCATTAGGTATCGTCTGAATATACCATTCTGGAACCTGGTGTTCAATCTTTGGCATCCCCAGCTGGTGGCAACAGGCTCATCAGTGATTCGGCAAGTTCCCCCTGCCTCCCAGTGTTATAGGGGGGAGGACCAGTAATAATGGATATCTAAGTGCCCACTATATTCAACGACCAGGCCCAAATTTGTCACTTAGCGATATTTCTCTCCGTATCCTATTAGCATAATAAATAGGCAGTGGCGCGGGGGAGGGGGGTGAATCTATTTAAAATACTTCTACTTGATCATGGGGTGTATGAGTTGAAATGAGTTTTTTCTTGCCCTTTTCATCCATATTGATTTGGGGTCGCTGGGGTGGTTTTATGCGAAGTGAGACCAGCATGTGCCGTCAATAAAAGAACGGACTATTCATTTCATCTTGTAATTTTCTATGTGATTTTTATTTTATAAAAATTAATAAAATCTTTATTTTTAATTTTATGTGATAGCATTGTCCATTTTGATGTTCATATGCATAATTATGGATAATCCACATGTATAAAATTCATATATATAAAATCTATTTGTATAAAATCCATATGTTTAAAATTCATATGAATAAAATCCATATGTATAAAATCCACATGTATAAAATACATATGTATAAAATACATATGTATAAAATACATATGTATAAAATACATATGTATAAAATACATATGTATAAAATACATATGTATAAAATACATATGTATAAAATACATATGTATAAAATACATATGTATAAAATACATATTAATAAAACCATTATGTATAAAATCCATATGTATAAAATCCATATGTATATAATCCACATGTATAAAATCCATATGTATAAAATCCAAAAATCCATATGTATAAAATCCATATGTATAAAATCCATATGCATAAAATCCACATGTATAAAATCCATATGTAAAAAATCCACATGTATAAAATCCACATGTATAAAATCCGTATTTATAAAATCCATATGTATAAAATCCACATGTATAAAATCCATATGTATAAAATCCATATGTATAAAATCCATATGTAAAAAATCCATATGTATAAAATCCACATGTATAAAAACGTTTATTTAAATTTACGTCTGAAGGTCAGCATAAAATATATTTATTTGTAGATACGTCCATCTTATGTTTACTCGTTTTCCGAGAAATGCATGTTTAGTCGTAAAATATAAAAGTCAGTTTAAGTTTTAAAAATTAATGTTTAGAGGAAAATAAATGAACGTATTTCTATTTAACAAACTTTATAGTTTTGATATAATTTTCACAGTTAAATCATCAGTTAAATAAAACATAGTTATAACATTATTGTTGTAAAACACGCAATTAAATTTATTTTAGTACCTACATTGTTTTTTAATATAAAACATGGTATTCATGGTATTTTTGACTAAAAATTACACTAAATAACATTTTATATTTGTACATATTAAAAGTTAAAAATATTTTACAGAAATATACACAAATTGAATTTATATTTCTTGTTGGAACACGTTAAAGAAAAGTCAATTTGGTTTTTGAGATTGTATTAAAAAGTATTCAGGGTGATATCAATAACTGCTTGTGTTTTCATTATTTAGAAATATTTCTTAATGTCAAAGTCTTAAATAATGTTTTTCTTAAATAATTTATTTAAAATATATAGTTATACATACTCATGAATATTGACAACGTGAACAAAAGTCCTAACTCGATAAACTGTTTTAACTTTAAAAATATATTTTTCGACAATTCCACATACCTCTCATACATTATAATAACAGTATGAATTAACTACCGAAACGTTTAATAAAAATCTCTAACACAAAACCTCAAAATATATTTCCTACGCAAATATCTCACGAATCATCAACTTTAATATTTTACCCACGATAAATATTTGGACAAACTGAAACCATCTACCAGACACAAAATTAAGGTCTTTTTTTGGCAACTCATCTCTTCACAGATTCCTAAAATCGAAAACAAATCAACCGCTGAAATAACTATAAAACCAAATTCATAAACGACGTGGATGAGGTGTTACGCCATGAATACACCCTCATTGAGTGTGTTATGCAAGTGTCCCACTATCACGACTATCGCCTGGAGCTACTCCGGTTAAACGTCCCCCGACGGTGAAGAATCTTTACGGTTCATTTATTCCATTAAAAATGTCGTCAGGAGCCCGTTTCCTAAGGGGAATTTACCGGTGGTATTTGTTCTAGCTGCAGGGGGCTCTAAACTTTCCTGGAGTTTTAAAGATTTCTTAACTAGGTCCTCTGTACAAACACGGGATTCGGTGTTTTTCTTAACTTCTAAGTGAAAATAAAATGTTTGCTTAGTTAAAATGTTTATTCTCGTTTGCATAGAGAACTTGTTCGGTGAGAGAATTTTTGATAGTGTGGCCGGCGTTTATTGCTTTAACGAAATTTAAATTCTGGGGAGCGATTTTGTGGAAATTGATAGATAATAAATGGGGTATTTATATTGTATCAATATATGTTTTTTTTCAACTGAAGCATCATTTCTGGTATGGTTATCATTCGTGTTGTACAATATAATTTAGTTCATAATTATAGTAAGAAGTAATTTTTCAATGAGTTTATTATTATGGACCCCTTTGATGACTTTTGTTACTTCTAAAGGATTGGATGTTTATTTAAATTTAAAATTATCAATGAAGTAAAACTACAATTATAAACGATTTAATTATCTTTAAAAAAAATTGAATAAAAGTACACATTTTTCAGTTACTTCGAAGCATCACAAGTCAAACAGAGATCTCACATCTTGCATAAAACTAAATATAAGACATAAATAACAATAATACGCCAGTAATTGGAAAAAATAGCCACGGTGCAGCACATTTTCCCAATGGGAGTACTCACTCCAGTTATTATTTTAGCTCAGTGGTTTGTAGAGAGTAATGGGTTTTTAACCGACAAATAAAATATATAAGGATTATATTTTTGTGTACATATAAATTTCCAAAGCTTTTGTTTAACGAACTATTCATCAAAATCTGTTCGATAGAAATGCGTAATTATGTCGAGAAAAGAAACACATTTTGATGTATTCTGTCTAATATAAAACAAAACATCATTAAATTATGACCAATAGGCAGATAAAAGTTATTTTATAGTAAATAAATAATATATAGATCATGAAAGTGCCAATTTTTATATTTATCAGATGTATTATATTATTTATTATAATATTTATATTTATTTTTATATACGTATCAATACTTCCATTTGAAAAATATATGTCAAAATCGGTCTAGGAAAAGTCCATAACTTTGTACGCGAAGAAAAAGCTTAGTATATACATATATATACATATATATATATATATATATATATATATATATATATATATATATATATATATATATATATATATATATATATATATATATATATATATATATATATATATATATATATATATATATATATATATATATATATTAAAATCTTAAAATAAAAAAGGGTATATTTTTATTTACTGTTGACATTAAGAGAATGTTTCATAGAACCATACTAAATGTTTTGAAAAACTGCATAACAAAGATTTTCTAATATCTTCTTAGTGTATGAAAATGATATAAAAAGAATGAGAATGATTTATTTTCTTCATCAACAAATTTAAACAGGATTTTTTTTAAATAATGGAAACCTTTAAAATATTTTCGTTACTGATATTTTATTTTAATCCAGTTTTTGTCAACACCATTAAACATGTATTAAATGTTTTTAATATAAATTTTAATTTTTATATACCGTTGCGCTTAATCCAAACGCATTAATTCTCTTAGGATGCTGACAGCTACACTATTTATTTAATAAACAGAATTAACTCATACTTTTATAATTTTAAAATATTACCAGGCAATTCCAGAAAGTCACACAAGTCTCTCAAAATCCCTCTGCGTTATGTCTCCTAAATTATAATTCCCATGACAGCAGCATTAAACACGAGCCTTTTAATCCCGGAAAACTCAGCATGAGGCATTTAATTTTTCCCTTTCTACATAGACCCGATGTTCACCACCCTTATCTATCAAAATTAAAAGCCACTAGGATCAAGATTTACTCCTGTTTTCAGCTGCTTTTATTCTTTTTTCGGCATCAGTCTGAAATATATTTTTCATTTCCTGCATAAGAAAAATTACGAATCTTAATTTTCTCGGCCAGAACCAAATTAAAATTCAGTTTTCTCTGTTGAAGACCGTTGTTTTTGTTCGGCATGTTATCGTTAAAAGATAATTACTTCTAATATCTATTACCAAGGGAATATTAAAATTAATGTTTTTTTTCTTCAATTTAATAGATAATAGTTGTGGATGTGTGCATGCGTAAAAATAAAAGCTTGATGGAAAGAATTTAATATCAGGACGGGTAAAAGCAATTAATATGGAAATTGCATAACTCAGTCCATAGAGCATATATTACTATTTTTCTTCCACTAATGTAAAAGTTTGAAAAACGTAGAATAACCGTCTTATTATGTATTTATTATGTGATGGTAAATATATGCAGAAATTCTAATTATATACAATATTTTTAATTAATGAAAATATTTCATAATATGGATGTGCTGGATTTGATAATTACTAAGTACAAAAACTAATTTGTAAAAATTGCTGATGCACAAAAAAAATCTGTTGTAGTTCGAATGTTCCATTTTTGGTTCAAAGTCAGAAAGTAAGGTTTGGTTAAAGTTTGATAGTCTTGCTATCTCATATGTGCTGTCTCGCTAACTATGGATCAATGTTCAAAAGCAATAATCCCGTTTTTTATTTTTTGTCTTTTTAGACCATTTCTGAACATCACAATTAGCCTATTGTGCTGATCAGTGCCTCCCGAAAGATTTTCCAAGGACCCCTGAGGATCTGCGGGTCGATGTTATGGATCAGCGGGGCCACAAAAAAAATGGTTAAAATGCATTGAACAGTCACCCTTGGCGACTTTTTTTAAAAACGATATTCACAACTATAACACGTTCTTGGCAAAGACAAATATTCCCAATAAAGCACTCCTCCAGTGTCCCTATGCAACAACTAATTAAATTTTGGTTAATTGTCCAAAATGACTAAAAACAACCAAAAGAGAAAACTCTAAAGAATTTAATTTGTTTTTTACACAACTTATCGATATGAAGAATCCATGATATGAAGAATCCTTTTATACTTACATAAGAAACAAATATTGTTATGGACTTTATATCCACTCTGATTTAAGAATGAAAATATCAAGCTTGCAGCCAAACTTGAACAAGATTATGAACTAGAAAGAAAGACCATCCCGTACAGTTCAAAAATCAGTGCAGTAACTAACTTAAGTGATTATTACAACGTTTTCATAAGTTTAAATGGGTGTTATAAATACAAGTGAGAGACTATAAGTAATTAAATTTCTGATTGTAATATAAATGGGTGCAATATTTTAGTAAACTCCATGTAAAAAAAAAGAAACTATAAAATTAATTTCCAAATTTGTTCTTTCATTCATTATCATGTTCAAACAAAATTGAAACGTATACATGTCCAGATAGCAGGGAACTTCCATGGGAATATACGAAAAAAGAGGTCGCTGACCTTATTTTAGTGCTAACTAAAGGTTGAGGTCTTAATACCAATTGGGAACCGCGATATAGATCTAGTATACACTCAAACCTGTTTTTGTGCGGTGGATAGGGACCGCATAAAAAAAACGCTTAAAAAATTGCACAAAACTTCACGAGTAGTTATACAAAATAGTTTTCGCAACACATTTAATTTTTTTATGCGGTAGATAGGGACCGCATAAAAAAGCCTCACATAGAAATTAACTCAAAACCTTACGAATTAACTAGGAATTGCTTTTTTTAACGAAATCAAGACGAGGCTTGACAGCTACTTGTAATCTCGCCAAACCTTTTGGAATCTGATTTAGAAAATACACATGCGAACATTTTTAAATATTTTATTTACATATGTGCTTATTTTACACATACAAAACTTTTTTAAACGTATAACCATTATCCTTCGTAGTCTGACAATACGCGAACTTGGTTCAAAATCGCTGTCGTCACTTGAAGATACTACCTCGCACTATCGTTTAGTTGACTTTTTTCAGTTACCATGTAGTCAGTGATCAGTTTTTGCGATGACTGTTGTTTCACAAGACGCTTGTATATATCTCGGTAGCCAGATAATCAATTATGTTCCAATTTGATTGAAATTTTCATATACCGCTCAAAAAAAATCGCACAAAAAAAACATTTCGCACAAAAAAAGACCGCACAAAAACAGGTTTGAGTGTACTTTAATTTTAAATCAGTTAAAATAGCCATAATTACTTAGCCAATATCCAATCAGTTCTTTAGTTACAATAAATTAGCGTGTTTTTGCAAATTATTTAAGTGCCAAATGCTCAGACTAGTATATATATTTCAGCTACGAAACGTATATTATCTTTATAATTAAAAAAATTGGCATTTGTAATAGATAAATTCCGATTGTATAAAATTTGTTAAATAAGCTATCTTTTTAAAATACTTCATCATATAAAATTTATCAAGACTAATTTAAACATATCGTCATTTATAAACTTATATCAGTTAAACAAAAATACCGTTATTACACATACAGTTTTAATATTCGAGTTTAAAATATAACAATTTGATTCTGCTGATCATACATAAAAAAAAAATTTAAATAGATGCCACTTTGCGTGCGCCAAAATTATACTTTATTTAATCTACTTTCGTTAAACTTGTTTTATATGAAGTAAATAAAATAAATGATTATCTGCTGATTACTCCAACAACTTAGATTTTACTAAAAGTGTTACACATTTTGTTCAAAAATTAAATAAGTACATCTTTCATAAATCTACACGACATAATTATAATTAATGTAAATAAATTAACGCGAATACATTTTTTTTTCAGTTTTAACAAAAGCCCTGCGATGCGACTAAAGAGAACATCAATACATCAACTGAACAAAACCCAGATGCCAGCTTATAATGAAGTTTATTAAATACCCCATCTTACTAATTGTGTTGTACTTTGTAGTCATTAGTTATTTAAAAAAAATAACAAAAACCTGTTTTTAATATTATACTTAATGATCTAATTAAAGAAGGTTATTATCATATAATAAGAGAAATTGAGACAGTGTTGGTGTAAATGCTATTGTTTTCATTTAAAGTTATGGTATAGCATTTTTATATTTAACACATGTTACATAAGCTATATAAATAAACTTTTTGCAAAATATTTATTGATAAAAATCTATTACAGTTATTGATGTTAAATGTTGATGATAAAATTAAATTATTTTAACAATATAAGACACACCGAGTGTTTTTCGAAAATAATTTTTATAGTTGTGTATTATATAATTCAGACTTTAATATGTGATATAGTGTAGTAAAATTTTATTAACAAAATCTAGTTACAAAGTAGTATTTAATCTGAAATATGAGTATAAAGTAGTAATTGTAAATATGAAAAATTTAATATACATTGTAATTTATTAGAAACTTAAATTACTTTAAATTAAATGAGAATTATGCTTCAGCGGTAACTTTAATTGAATTACAAGAAAATCCCCCAACAATGGAATATATTTTAAAACATTCTATAAAATATAAAAATAATGCAATTGAAATAACTTTAAAATGTATATTTACAAGTTATTTTAATATCATTTCAACCTACATGTCCCCTTGTTTGTCTTATATTTTGATTTAATTTTTTGAATATATATATAATTCGACATCAACTCATAATTTCTGTATATTATGTTGAATTCACAGTCATTTGAACACTGTTGTGCGGATAAAGTAATTCACATAAAAGACTAAAAGTCGAAGAATTTTACTGTTTACGTATAACTTACGATCCACGTATTAATGGTTTTCAAAATTCGTTTAATTAATTGGAATACATCTTGACTAATGTTAATTATCTTTAGTGAAATTCATCTCGTTTTTTGAAAAACAAATTAACTAGTTAGATATACCTTATAACAATCTAATAATTTTAAATACAATAAATATGAGAATATCAATTTGTTATTACATCCATTTCTGATTTATCCTCTTATTATGAAATATTTGATCCTGAAATGTTTTAATTTATATGTAACTTATATAATAACGATATAAATCACTTAATGTATTTTTGAGACACCATATATAAGTTAGATCGGGTCCTCAAATGTTGAATATAGCTTAAAGCTATATCTATTGTTAACACACAACGGGAAGAAAAACGTATTTTATCCTCTAATAAATAGGGAGGATTGTCATCATTTCCTTTTTTACAAAAACTGTTCACATGCATATTGCAAATTGTACATGTGTTTCGATTATCTTCTTCAACAAGCTTTGTTACAAAACTTTTAAATTGCTGCTCAACTCCTCCAAACGGCAGATGCCCATAAACAAAAACAGTGTTAGAAAAGGATTTTCTCATCACTTCAGCAACACAAAAAATGAAATGAAATTCATATCTAAGACATCTCTGCGAAGTTCATTGTGTAGTTTATTCTCCCGGATCAAGAGCTTTTTCGTCAGGATGGAGTTGTCATTATTGTCGCTCCCTGAAAAATTCAGATTCCTCGAATAGTAAATCAGCGAATTGCAGGCGCAGTTCTGCAAATTGAATTCCAAGAGAGTGTTCTCTAGATTTGCAGCTAGAGACCGGTTGCTCGCTAAGCTTGAATTTGATCAAACAGGGAGTTAAATATTTAAGATGGTAGTTTTTTCTTGGAAGAAGAGATGAAACATTCAATATTCGGAAATCCTTTTGAAGAACTTAAGTCGCAATAAGATTTGCATTTGTGATCAGAGAACTGAATGCTCGCTAGAGATAAAAGACATAAAGTTTGTAATTCATTAAATAGAAGAGAAGGACACAAATAAATTCTTTGTGAAATGTAAATGTGTATGTGAAGCAAAGGTAAATATAACTTGAAGTTTAATTCGATTTGAATTTGATCTTTTAATGCATCTATGTTTGTGCTTAAGATGCAAGTTAATATGATATTTGGAGTAGAAGTCAGTACACATCTTTCGAATCTGATATTTTTTAAAGATTTTACTTAATTGTCAAAATAAAACTACTTACATTCAGAATGCAAAAATGAGCAAGGAATACTTAAATATTTGATGAAGAAATTCTTTAATTTTAAATACAACTCAAAATTTCCATTTCACTTAAAAATGCACTGTTTGTTAATAATAATAAATGTGTTTTCTGATTGTAACATTGATTTACAAAATTACTAACTATATTCTTTTATTGCCATTGACAGGTCCATGTTACAATTCAATTTATACTTCAAAAGAAATAAAAAAATGTTTGAAAAGCAAATTGAATGGATGAGATTAAAAAGGAAAAGATTCCAATTGAGTTTCAGTGGAAACTTTTCTTTTTTATCTCACCCATTCAATTGCTTTAGTCATTTTTTTTCATATACCTGTACTTTATTTACAATTTAATAATATAGAGAAAGTAATATAATGATGAAAATAGTATTTAAAGGATGAAAATTGGCTACTGGGCTGTATTCCGATTGATAGTGTTATAAAACGTGAAAAAATAAAGAAAAAATAAAATAAGCCCATAAAAACACGTTTAGTCTACCTGAATTTTGCTTAGCGTTTTCGTTACAATCACAATGATAGAGGGTAATAGTACATCACCTAGATACTTTATTTAAGGTGGTATAGAACACATTTAACTTTTTCTTTAATTTTGCTGATATCATTATATTTTTTTTCTACACATATGTGCAACACATAGTAACAATCATTAATTCAAATCATTAAAAAAAATTATAACTTTTTTTTATAATCATACAATTTTCCAAAAAAAAAAAAGATATTTTTTATTTTTGGTATACGTTTAAATGATTTCTGGAAATCTATAATTTCGCATTTTTATAAGCAAAAAATGTGTTCAACAAACTTTCTTTACATATTTTTGTTATTTGTAAAATCAATTTTTTTGAAAAATAATTGAAAAAAATCGCTTATTTCACTGATCAAATTATTTTTTAAAATACATTACAAAACATATAATCTATATATTATTAATCTTTACAGACAAATTAAATTAATATATTTGAAAAAACTCTGTAGCGAATTTGAAACTGTTTCCTCATATATATCTGAACTATCAAATTAAACTTCATCAAACATGAAGAAAAAAATCATCACTATGGAAACCGAGTTCAAAGTTACGTTTCAGGGAATCTTGTACTACAGCTTACTAGTGGTTCACAAAAAGTAATATATTGTACGTATAACAGAAATATAAGTTTTTTTTGTTAGATTCAAAATAAAATGAAATTATTTTTAAAGCAATAAAATATTTTTGATGATTATGTGTCCCTTTTCCCCGTTAATTATACAATGATTATTTTAAAAAAAGACCCAATGCAAAACTTCTAGATTCTTATAGATTAAATCGCATTAATTATTTATAATTTTTTATTGAAATTCGTATGTTGATTAAGTGCTTACTGCAGCCATGAATGAGGCATACAACACATTCAAAGTATTTTCCGTACTATAGGTAACTTTACGATACTTTCGTTTTTCTTTTTGGTCCACCGAAATTCCATAAAAAGTATTCAGGTGAAAAATAATAAAGATCCTTTTCGTTTGTGGGAGCTAATTTTTTTAAACAAATGTTAGCTTCAGGCCTATACTTTCTTTGTGAATGGGAAAAAGCGATAGTAGAAATAAAAACGAAATGAGAGTGTGTTGTATGTTTATGAAACACAAAACTCTGTTTTTGGTTTTTCTATACCAATTGCACCAGTTTAGCCGTCGTCTCAGTCTACCTTTGGACCATATATATATATATATATAATAGTTTCCAATTTATCCACATTACATAGCTGTATTTCCAGTAGTAGCTCGATACTCACAGAAAAACGAATATACGTGACAATTCAGAATTTATTAACTTTTCAGGACAGTTATTTAAAAGTTTAAAGTGCTGTTATAAGGATAGAAAAGCAAAAATCGACGGGAGTTTTTGCCAAATAAACTCATTATTTCACTTATCACAATTTATAACTTACCACAGCAACCTGTTAACCCACAGATTGAAAAAAAAAATGTTGTCAACGTAAAAGGGAGCCCATTATCTCCATTTATTGCTAAACACATCGTTAGTGACACTCGACATGTACCTACAACACTGAACATATAGCGAACTGTTGCAACATGTATTTTCCATATGGTTTGCTTTACAAAGTCAGTTTTCTCAATTGAACATTGTGTGGGTTGACTGGTTGTTGCCTAACAAGGTCCAATTAGTCACTATTTCTCTCTCTCTCTGTATAATATATATATATATATATATATATATATATATATATATATATATATATATATATATATATATATATATATATATATATATATATATATATATATATATATATATATATATATATATATATATATATATATATATATATATATATGGGCTAAGAATTATACTGGCTGAGGGCTAATTCATAAACAAGGACAGAAAAAGGCGCTTTGGGTGGCAGGATAGATAATTATCAAAGTATTGTGAAAGGGCGACTTGACATACAATAAGAGACGTGTAACTGTCTGACGGACGGATCAATAACAAATATTTGCCAAAACATGTAGATTCGCAGATGGGGGTAGGGTTACTGAATTAGTAGAACAATTGGAAAGCCAAGCTGATGACTATCTGTAGAAACCATTAGTTAAGCGTAAAATGTCCGAAACTCCATGTAATTTACCTGTTCTGTTGCAAACTGTATACTTCAGACGTCACATGCGATAAAACTTCTCCCCTCCCCACATGTTCAAAATTGTCCCAAGCCCTTTGCTATACCTGTAAAAGCTATGGGAAGAACCAGTCACAGTCGTCTTGTAAAAGTTAACTTACCACTTTGACTCTGCAGCCCCCTTTCCCTCCTCGCATTGAACTCGTTGTCCGTGAATGTGGCGTCCGAGTTGTTGTCCGAAGTGGAAGAAGACGAGGGCCCCCTTCTCAGAGACAGGGACATGCGGCCCCGAGATCCGTTACCGGGGACCCCCTGTTGGGGCAGGCCCGTAGAGGAGCCCCGCCTGGAATCCCTGCCGCCGCCGCCCCCTTGCAAGGGCTGCTGCGAACTCTGGAGGGGGGAGGGCTGGGGAGACTGGTTGTTCCTCACTCCGTCTTGGGAGGGTTGGCGGGGAAGGGAACCGTACCCAGTGTATTGGCCTAGAACATAAAAAAAATATGTGTAACTGATTATTTTAAATAATATTTGAGTGAATATAAAAAATATTATGTCATTATACATTTTATATACATTTGTAATTAATTTTTCGGAATTTTGTATTTTTCTATATATTTTTGTTAAATTTGAAATTATTAGAAAAAAAATTAAATTTTAAAAATCCAGCTGGAGAGATTTGCAGTGCTCACATTATGATTTGCTTTCGCAATGACAGTCAGTGCGATCAAAATTTGTTTCCGTATCATATATCATGGTGGATCGAATACAATAATAAATAACTCCAGAAAGTTTAAATTAAATTAATCATTAAAAAGGTGTTTTAATTCCTTAATATAGCTTACCCTGTGTTGTTAGCGGTTGTATTGAGTTTAGAATAGGGGGTTTCCCCGGTTGGTACATAATATCGTTTTCCACAACTTCCAATTCCCCATCTGACCCGCTAAAATAATTGCGACCGGTGAGGAGTTCCATACTGCTGTGGCTATAGGAACGTCCGTTAGTGTTCCCACGGCCTCGACCGCCTCGATCTAAAACGATACAATATTTATTACAGAATTATATTTTGTTTTAGATACATTATTTTAATTATACTAAAAATTAATATATTGAACTTTTAACTTATTGCGATATTCAATTTTTATTTTTTAATAAAATGACGCACATTTTTATCCCTCTGAGTGGTAAGAAAAAGGGCAAAATTGTAAAGTTTGTTTCTCTGAAAAATAGTTATACTCTATATTTCTAATCTATCTATATTATAAATATTTATATGTTTTTTATTATAAATATTTTTATTTTTAAAGTATTATTATTTTTATTGATAAATATTTTATTTTATTTATTATATTTTATATTTTATTTTTATTGATACATATTTTATATTTTATTTATATATATATATATATATATATATATATATATATATATATATATATATATATATATATATATATATATATATATATATATATATATATATATATATATATATATATATATATATATATATATATATATATTATAAATACTTTTATTTTTATTTATATATATATATATATTTTATAAATACTTTTATTTTTTAAATATTATTATTTTTATTTATAATTTTTTTTTTTTTATTTTTAAAATATTTTTTTATTATAAATATTTTTTTATATTATAAATATTTTTATTTTTAAAATATTATTTTTTTATAAATATTATTTTATTATAAATATTATTTTATTATAAATATTTTATTATATTATAAATATTTTTTTATATTATAACTATTATTTTATTATAAATATTTTTTTATATTATAAATATTTTTATTTTTATTTAGTTATAGCTTCAATAAACATTTAAACGCTTTATATTTAAAAAGTACTTAAAATCAAACGTTATTGTGAATTTACAGTTAATGTGTATTGCTAGAAAAATTGGGAATCCTTGAATGACTTAAGTCGTTAAGCTCCGTCAGAGGGTTAATAAATGGAATGTTGGTTAAATGCCTATTGGCCAATCAGAAATCCCAGCTTGGAGATCTGATCTTGCTGAAAACTTCTGACGAAGAAGTCAGTCGCTTCTTCTCGCTTTTGTTGTGATATGCCAATTATATTTAATTATCCATTCTAAGTTTTTTTTACATTTAACTTATTACAATAGTTTTTTGAAACAATTGAATTTATATAATAATTATTTTTTTTTATTATATAAACAGTATTTATTACTTACAGCTGCTGTAGCGCTTACTATATATTTGCTGTTATGTGGCCATGTTTTTATGTTAATGTAGCCATTTTTATTTTAATAATAGCGTTTTTCTAATAATGAGTGTAAATTATTTTATAATTATTATTTTTAACTAAAATGCATTGACGGTTTCATATGTATAAATGCAAATCATTAATAATAGTTGCCAATAATGTTTTGCAGGTAAAAATACAACGAGCATATAAAAATAAAATCGTAAATATTTATTTTAATATGCAAATGGATTTTCGCATCCATAATAATACATCTTCCTTATTAGATTTATAGAAACGTATTTGTCCCTTTAAGTTTACGTTAATTTAAAAAACAATTATAAATGGATTTTTTGTTTTAATAAATATATCTGACTTGTGGCCTTTTATAAATTCAGTTGAATTTCTGCTGAAATAAAGCACATATGAACTTAATATTGTACAAGTATGCACCTGGCTCAATACTATTTGAGGACGTTGTTTGAAATTTTAGTTTGGTAACGAAGAAAAGATATAAAGAGAAACTCTAAGCAATAAAATGATTTCACGCTGGGTGACAGGATAAGTAAAAATAAAAATATGTATATAACTGTAATATATTGTAATAAAATTTTAATTATTTTTGGATTCCACAATGTGTTAAAGTTCACGATCCACGAAAATAGATATTATATGTGTTAATATTACCTTACCGATGTCCACAAATGCAAAGAAAACTAGTGTTTAAATACTTTTAAATATTATTTTATAGAGTAGATTTCTACAAATATTTTTTATACTAAATTGGTTTTTAAAAAAATAAAATGTTCCTGAAATTACGCCAATTTTTAAGACCTATAAGTATCAACGATAATTCTGCAACTTTTTCAAAACTGCTGAATGAAGATACCATAAATAAGCCTCAGGAAACTGACAATTCGACAGAAGAATCTCTTTATTAGAGAAAGTAAAAGCTGTGTCAGCTTTCTTTAAAAAAAAGTATAGCAATGTGCAATTACATGTCAGTTATCTTGATTTTCCGCTGGCTATAAACTTTCTTTGTATAAAACCATATAAGTATAACGGTTCTCACACGTGATTCCAATATAAAACATATTATTTATTTAAGTAGAAATTCATGCAAAGTTACAATTTTAAATCATTGCCACATTTAATTATCAGATTGATTCATGTATTTATAGAAAATTTCATTGGATTTAAAGTTTAGAGATAAAATCTGCAGCGCAGAAACATATAATATAAAGTATTTGAAGATTTTCAATTAAATAGTTATATGAGCGACGGTAAAGTTTATAAAAACAATATTTTCTTAATGAGCATTATATGTTAGATGGAGTCAAAAACATTAAAAAGTATACTGTATTGTGCATACATGTTTTACGTCAATCGAGATGCATTATTTTTTTTATCCTTTATATACTGAGAAGCTATGGTGAATGTATGATCAGCTTCTTAAATTGGTTTACACCCAGGCGCTCATAAACGTGATATTACGTCCGTGATATCACATATATATATATATATATAATTTATCATCTACATACATATTTTTCGTCCGCCACATTCGTCATTTACTCAAAATAAACGTTTTGAATTTTGGCCACGTTTAAAATGCTAAGGCTTTTAAAAAATTTACTTAAAACTAAACTGTTAATAGGGTTTGAAACTTTAATATTTGTTTATTAAACGTAAGAATCTTTATTTTTAATTAAATTATAAATTGTTTTTTTACGAATGAATGAACATAAAATTGTCAATTTTGTTAAGGTTATGAACTTAAAATAAGTTTTTGAAAATAATTAAAACATAAATTTGCAAAAATTTATTCATGTGTCTATAATATATACTTTGACGTTATTTAATCAATTTAAATGTTTTAAAAATATCAAAAATTTAATGAGGAAGTTTGAAAAAAGCATATTTAGGCTTATAAAATGAAAAAAAAAATTGAAAATGTATTTTCTTCTTTGATTACTGTTCAAAAATGTTCTAATAATGTACAAAATGTGGTTTTTATGAATTTATTAATAAAACATATTAGTAATTTTGGTTCGGGTCTCCTTTAAAGTACATGTCTCTACAATTATTTTTAAAAAAAAATAAAATAGAATATCGTGCCAAAAAAAGTATTGTAACCAGCGTTATTCATTTATGTTATTATCTTATATGTTTGTCCTATTATCATGTCCCCGTCACCTGTATATATTTTCATGTTCCCGTTACGTGTCTATATATTGTTCCCGTTATTACGATTGTAACGCCCTCTACATATGTTATGTCTTTCCCGCTGCGCAGGAAAGCTTCAGTCATGTAACTGCCTCTTACGGTGATGCGTATTTAAGGTTTCGTTCCTCCCCGAGATTATTGTATGTTAGGCATATGTGATTAAAGATGTTTATGTTCTATCCTTGAATAGTTATTTAGTCAATACGCCTTATAAATGGCTACCCAACGTGGCGCAACACTGTAAGAACAGCAATTGCATGGCTCGTTTTTAGGTTTTCGTTCCGATTGATGAAAATGGCGAGGGCCGCCAATTTGAAGTTCGTTTCTAAACGAACTATATTTCTGTTCTTCAGGCAAGAAGGAATATCATCGGATGTTTAAGATAAGTGTTATTTTGTTTTCTGTTCAGTGTTACAATTTTTTTAATTTGTAGGCTAGGTTAAAGTTTTGAAACGCAAAGTTTCAGTTTCGAAACGCAAAGTTTCGTTTTTCAGTATACATCCTGTTTACTGTGAGGAGACAATTTTGCATAACACGTATGCTGTGTCTCGTTTGGAGTGTTATCTCTAATGATTTAATTTTAACTAGTCTTTTGAAATTTAACCGCAATGGTTTGCTGTGTTTTGGCACTGAATTTCAAACTAAGAACCACCTTGGTTCTGTAAATACTGATTGTGCGAATCGTATTTGGTAGCATTACGAATTCAAAATTCGTACGCTCGGAGAAAAGCAATTTTTCCCCTCTCCACGTAACTGAGAGTGTTTTATTTCTGTTCTCTTTTATTTGAAATTATTGCTGGCCTTGAAAATTCTGATTGTGGGTTTTATTTATTTTATTTTGTTCTCTTTCGGGAAAAATAAAAGAATGTGGTTTGACATGCAAACATAAGAAATAAATGTTCTTAGTGTGATTCAGAGTAGTAGATTTTATATTGGCAGGAAGTTTTATTTGTGATAGTGCTTATTTAATTTAATTATTGGCATTAACTAATTATTAGTTATTTTGATCAGTTGGATAATTGATTATATTATAAAATTTAATGTTGTTTTTAAAATTTATTTTGAAAGAACACTTGAATTGATTCGTTATGAAATGGAAGTTTGTTAATGCTATTGTTTTGATTTTATATTTAAGTACTTCATAGATTTCTAAATAATTTAAGCAAAAGTGATTCTTCTTATAAATAAATTTGTTCAATCATGTTAAAATATATTTTGGTATTCTGGTAATCTAATATTGAAATGGTACCATAGAAATAGTGCATTTTAACTAGAGATCGGGTGTTATACAGTGTCATCTACACTTGAAAAGATTTCATACTGCATAGTGTTATTTGCTTGAATAAATGAATAGTTGGAATGATTTTATAATGGTTTACAATAAATTTATAATAGTTTAAATGATTTAATATTATTTTAACTGATATTAATTGGTTTTCTGAAAAATAATTATAGACGATTTGAGTGCTAATATTTCATGGTAGGGTAATTGTAGTGAGTTTAAGTGCATTGAACTGTGAAATAGCTCTAGGACTTTGAGGTAATTATTTTGTGTGCCTGTTATCTACTGCCATATTCTGAACTCACAAAGAACTAGACTGAAATCCCACGATGGCTTTTCTCGCACGGGGAAAGAAGATTGACCTGGTCCGGCTGGCAATTGACCTGGACTTGGATGGTATTGATAATCTCAAAGTTATTCAACTGAAGACGAGAATTCAAGAGAGTGAAGCATATAAGGACGATTTAGAGTTTGTCCAAGCAAGGTTTGAAGAGATAATCGCTGAAAGAATAAAAGAGGAAGACCTTGAAATTGAAGATAAGAAAAGGAAGGAACACCTTGAAATTGAAGATAAGAAAAGGAAGGAAGACCTTGAAATTGAAGATAAGAAAAGGAAGGAAGACCTTGAAGATAAGAAAAGGAAGGAAGACCTTGAAGATAAGAAAAGGAAGGAAGACCTTGAAGATAAGAAAAGGAAAGAAGACTTTGAAGCTGAAGAAAGAAAAAGAAGATTGGAACTGGAGTACGAAGAGCGGAAAAGAAAAGACGATTACGAATTCCAACTTCAGAAGCTGAAACTCCAGGATGAGGCAACACGATCCCAAGTTCCTCTTACCCAGAACGATGGTTTTCAAGCAGCCAAACCAAGATTGGACTTGCAGACGCTGATCCAGAGATTCGATCCAGTGACGAATGACATCAGCTTATACCTCGTTCTCTTCGAGCGACAAGCTCACAGAGCTGAGATTCCAAGGACTTTCTGGGCCTCTCATCTGATTGGGTTGCTGTCATATGATATTGCTCAGATCATTGCAAGAGAAGTCGAAGAAGTTGCACAAGATTATGAAAACGTGAAACAGCTGCTTCTAAAGCGCTATAAGCTCACTCCAGAAAAATTTCGTCAATTGTTCACAAAACATTCGAAATGTCAAGAAGGCACTTGGACAGATTTCGCCTACGAACTCAGGAATTACTTTCAAGGTTGGATTACAGGTCTCGAGATAACAACTTTTGAAGAATTGTCTGATCTGATGGTAACAGACCAGATTAAACGCCGTGTTCCACAAGAAGTCAAAGAGCACTTCATCGATGACTGGACACAAATAAAGACTACTACAGATCTAGTACAAAAGCTAGATGACTACGAGACGGTTCGTCCAAACAACAGAAATGACTCTACGTCGAATACCAAGAAGTGGTCCAGTCCAAGATTTAATACTGGAAACTTCAGAAAAGTGGCGCAGAATCCAAAGCCAAGGCAAAATGAAAGAAATCCTAATCCAGAGAACAAGCCTGCCATATACTGATATGGATGTTCCAGACCTGGTTACATAAAGGCAAAGTGTCCGACATGCTCTCCAACGGCGAGAAATGAGAATTTCCCTGCAAATTCACTTACCATGTACACTTGCCATTCCAAGATGTCCCCTATTGCACTGATTGATGTGTGCATATCCGGTGTACGAGCCAGAGTTTGTGCAGACACAGGTGCCAGCAGATCAGTCGCTGGTGAGATCCTCTACAACCTGCTGAAGAGAAAAGGAGTGGAGTTCCAGGATACTTCAGTAACCATGACTTTGGCAAACGGTTACCAAACTACTGAAGAGGCTTGCACAGCCACGGTGTCCATTGAGATTGAAAACAAAACAATCATTCTGGATCTCATTGCCCTTCCAAATGCAAAAGGAAATCGAACTCTCTTAGGAACAGACTTCCTAGAAAAGTCGGAAATTGTTCTCGACATAAGAAACAAAAGGTGGAACTTTTGTGACAACCCTCGCCGAAAGGTTTATTTTGGGAATGACATCACATCGACGTCTCAGCAACCTGTCGAAACTCTTCCCATCAACAGCTGTAATCTCCGTGAAGAAGAAGGCGAGAGCTTGAACATCGAGCAAAGGCTCCAGGTCAATAATTTGCTTCAGGATTTCGAGGAAAGCTTCAAACCAGGGGGAGAGAGCACGACTTTCATAGAGCACCGCATTAATACGGGAACGCATGCTCCAGTCGCTTATCCACCCTACAGAGTTTCTCCTGCGAAGAAGGAAATATTAAAAAAAGGAAATGGATGACCTCTTGCAAAAGAAAATAATCGAAGAATGCGAGTCGCCCTTTGCTGCTCCGGTGGTGTTGGTACCCAAACCAAATGGAAAAACAAGACTGTGTGTTGACTATCGCGGCTTGAATGCAGTGACAGTTGCAGACCACTACCCTCTACCACAGATCGATGACCTTATCCATGACGCCCGACATGTAACTTACATGTCCACTATTGAGTTGAGGTCAGGTTATCACCAGGTGAGCGTGCATCCGGAGGATAAAGACAAGACGGCTTTCACAACCCAGTTCGGAACGTTTAGATTCAACCGAATGCCTTTCGGGTTGAGAAATGCACCAGCTACATTTCAGAGGCTGATGGACAGATTTAAAAGTGGTCTGCCGGATGTAAAGATACTAGTCTACTTGGACGATATCATTGTCTTATCCGCTACCTTTGAAGATCACCTAAAAGACCTCAAGAAAGTTTTCCAACGACTTTCCCTGTTCAACTTGAGGGCAAATAGAAAGAAATGTCAATTCGCCTGCCCAAAGGTTAAGTATCTAGGTCACTGGATAACTACCAAAGGAATCGAAGTTGATCCAGAGAAGGTTGAGGCTATCCTGAAGATACCAACTCCGAAGAACGTCAAACAAGTACAATCCTTCCTACAGACCTGTTCTTGGTATCGAAGATATATTCCAAACTTTTCAGAAGTAGCAAGACCTCTTAGCAATCTTACTAAGAAAAATGTCATTTGGAATTGGGGAACAGAGGAAGAAACTTCTTTCAAGACTCTGAAAGAACTTTTGGTTAGTCCACCGATCCTTCGTCAAAGTGATCCAAGTCAAGCATACACTCTCCGGACTGATGCCAGCGGTTATGCCCTTGGTGCAGTTCTCTTACAAGGCACCGGATCTGATGAACATCCTATCGAGTATGCCAGTCGCTTACTCACTAGTGCCGAAAGAAACTATTCGACTACAGAGCGCGAGGCTTTAGCTGTAGTTTGGGCTTTAAAGAAGTATCGTGCCTACATTGAAGGTCAAGAGATTACTGTTGCATCCGACCACCAACCTCTTAAGTGGTTAATGAGTTTGAAGTCTCCTACGGGACGATTAGCAAGATGGGCTCTAGAAGTTCAATCTTTCAATTTGAAGTTAGAGTACATCCCAGGAAAATGCAACGTGGTCGCTGATATGTTATCAAGACCAGCTTGTCAGCATGCCGAACCTTCATGTGAACTGTGTAGCATACACATCGACGTTCCCTCACATACTTCAAAAGAGCTCCGAGAAGAACAACTTAAAGACCCAGAAGTTGAGAAGATAATTCGTTGTTTCGAAAGCAATGAGAAAAACGTAGACTTCGCCAACTGGACTGATCGTGGTTACCTGATGAATCAAGGTGTGCTTTACCGATATGCACCAGACTCAGACAGTGATGAAGCACAACTGGTCATACCGGCTCAAGAAGTAAACTCCATCCTTAAAGATCATCACGATGCTCCAACAGCAGGCCATTATGGGGCCGAAGGAACATTCGATCGTATAGCAAAGCGCTATTATTGGACAGGTATGCGGAAGTTTATCACGGACTATGTAAAAAACTGCATAGAGTGCAACAGATACAAAGCTTCAAACCAAAAGCCAGCTGGTTTGTTGCAAACTCCCGTTCCGGCCCAACGATTCGAGACTCTTGCAATCGATCTGTTTGGCCCATTACCAGAAAGCAGAGATGGTAAGAAATGGATATTCATCATCGAAGATGTCAACACTCGATGGGTTGAACTCTTCGCATTACCCACTGCAACTGCGAAAGAGTGTGCTACTACACTACTGGAAGAAGTATTATTGAGGTACGGAATCCCACGTAGAATTATAAGCGACAACGGCACGCAGTTTGTGTCTGCCGTAATGCAACAACTTTGCTGCATGCTAGACATCAACCAAACGTTGACACCGGTCTATCACCCTCAAGCAAATCCGGTAGAAAGAAAAAACCGTGATCTTAAACCTCGTCTTGCAATCCTGGTTCAAGACGAACACCGATCCTGGTCTGAGAAACTGCCAGCAATCCGTTTTGCGCTCAACACAGCAAAGTGCCAATCAACTGGGCAGACAGCAGCATTTCTCAGCTTTGGACGAGAATTGCGGACGACAGACGACGTGACTAACGACATCCGAGGAGTGATCGACAACGACAATTTCGTCCCTGAAATAACACCGTACCTTAAAAAATTCTCAAGATTCACAGCCCAGATCAAAGAAGTCATCGAAACCCAACAAGACAAAAGAAAAATCTACGCAGACAAAAGGCGTAATCCGGCTCCACCATATGCTCCAGGTGATAAAGTATATGTGACCCTGCATCCCGTCAGCAAGGCTGCCACTGGACAATCCAAAAAGTTTATGCCCAGACGAGATGGACCCTATGTCATCCTTACACAAAGATCACCATCCACATTCGAAATTGCCAGCCTGGACAATCCCCAAGTGCCCCTGGGCGTGTACCACACTTCTGCCCTGAAGGCCTACACCCAGGACCCCATCGAACGTCCTTGCAATCCGTTGCGAAAGCGAGGACGGCCACCAAACTTACCCAAAAGAACTGGTGCTGGCCCCTCGTCGGGACTACGTCGGAGCCAGAGGGGGAGGATGTAACCAGCGTTATTCATTTATGTTATTATCTTATATGTTTGTCCTATTATCATGTCCCCGTCACCTGTATATATTTTCATGTTCCCGTTACGTGTCTATATATTGTTCCCGTTATTACGATTGTAACGCCCTCTACATATGTTATGTCTTTCCCGCTGCGCAGGAAAGCTTCAGTCATGTAACTGCCTCTTACGGTGATGCGTATTTAAGGTTTCGTTCCTCCCCGAGATTATTGTATGTTAGGCATATGTGATTAAAGATGTTTATGTTCTATCCTTGAATAGTTATTTAGTCAATACGCCTTATAGTATTTAAATATCCCAAATATGAACAACTTTTGCAAAATTCGTGAAAACATCAGTTGGTTTAATTAATGAAATATATCTACATTATGAAACACCATAACACAATTTAAAGAGTGTTTAATGAAATTAAGAGCTTATTTTTAAATGGGCTTAGTTTTTCATAATGAGCTTAAAAGATTTTTTTTATAAATGGGAACACTTATTTCAAAGGTAAATACTACACGACTATTTTAAAGCAGAGGGACATTATTAAATCACACAAAAAAAATCATTCAATTATAATAATTAAGTAATAAAATAATATGTTTTGTGCCATGAAACCCCAGAAACTTTACTTTCTTCTATAATCACAGTAAAAACAAACGGCTTTGTACTCATTTATAGTAATTTTACTTTCAGTGGCTAATACTATTGTATGAAATAAATTTTCCCCCAGCACTTTATGTAGCCATCCACCCAGACTTAAAGCAAGTAAAAATCCCCTAAGGACAGATACCAAATAATTATTATATAAGTTGAGGGAAACTAATTAACTTAGGAATTCTGTATTGAGATATTTATAGAAGACGTCTTGAGTTATTTGGGAGGAATTAGCGAAGGTGTTTCGCCAAGGTGATTAGATAGCGGAGTCGCATAGTGACGGAACTTTTATTTAAGGTTTGTCTAGCCTTATAAAGAGATTACTTTTATATCTTAAAAGTCTTACAGCTAATTTACCAAACAAGTCAAATTAATTTTAATTCTAAGCTCTGAAAGTAGATTTTAAATTATGGATTTGTTGAAATCTTGCGTAATAACATTGTAATTAGGTATGTGTATGAAATAAATATATTTTATTATTATAATAATTTTCAATAAATAGTATAAGGATATATTTGGTCGAGTATTTAAAATATCTTTAAAGTATATGTCTTTCATTGATAAATATGTTCCCGTAAAAAAGTTCGCATTAAATATTTATATACTAGCTATACCGAATACTTTTAATAAAATGTGTGGTTTTTTTAGGAAGGCGTAACACTTTTTAAACTTTTAAACACCTTTATTTTTCATTCAAAAATTTCGATGCTGAATATTTCGGCATAAAATATTTCTGAAAACTACGTTGGTCCAAATACCTTAAACATATTTTTAATTTCAAAACATGTAAGGACAATTTATACTGAAATTTATACTATTCTCAAAAAAAATATTTTTTAGTTGTAATTAAAAATATACTATAAAAATATTTAATTAAAAATTAAAAGTAATGTTTATTTTGTTAGACAATTTCTCAATATATTTCATATAAATATTGAAAAAACAAAAACTATATATATATTAGTACATTTATATATTTTTTTCAATGTAAATTCATTTTAAATAGAAATGAACATTAAAATTAAGAGTTTATTTTCTAAGGCTCATGAGCTGCAAGTACATCATTTACCACTTTTTTAAAGAAATATATCAAAATAAACGATATTTAATAACAAAAAATAATTTTAAAAAAGGCTACACTAACGATTGATTGAAAAAAAATGTAATTTAAAATAATAAATTACGCAATGATAAATGAACTGAATATTCCTCTACGATTTGTTACTTTAAAATAACCGTCGACTTTAACAACAATAAAACTAAATGTTATTTATTGATTTTTCCTTTGTCTTGAAAACTAATTGTGTTTGCATTGTGGAAGGAATATTAAGAAAATTGAACACGCTCATCTAAAGCAGATACAATTAGAAAAGAGACTTGTACGGCATTACTGTTTTTCTTTAAATTACTTAAACTTGAAGAATTATCTTACGTCGCGCGAAAAATAACATAAATAATGTTTTCAGCATAGGAAGAAAATGAAGTCCCTTCTATTTATTCATTTCTTCAAAGAGGAGTTAATTATTCATTTTAAGTCGAGAAAAGAAGCACAGTATTTTAACTCACTGCATTCCAGTGTTCTTAAAAATGAGCTTGATTGCACTTTTAAGTAGTCGCGAATGTTTGAAAGTAAAATGGATTTTAGTTGGAATAAACAAAATGCATTAGAGCACTTCGTAATAAAGCGCCATTTTTTTTTTCTTCTTTTATATGATAAGTAAGTTCTGTTGTCATTTTCGAAAGGATTAAGGTTAATGGTTTAAAGAATGCAATGTTGGGGTGTTATCGACAATTTATTTTATGTTTGTAATAAGTGTTCTAATGGGATGAATATTGGATACTTACACAAATACTATTAAGGTCATGTTAGAGTCTATTAAATGACGACTTTGTTGCAGAAACAAATTCAAGTAAATCTATAGATTATTCTAAAACCAAAATACTTTTCGTGCGAAATTTAATAACAGTAAATGAAAATAAGTGTAATGTTGTATACCAGCAATTTGTCGATTTTTTTCAAATCGCAAAATAGTGTGTTAAATCTGAATATTTATAAATTACTTATTGTGTATTGCTGGAAAAACTACCGATACCAGGGCGCAAATATAGGCTTGTAACGGTCAGAGTATTAAAAAGTAAAACTTAACAAACAAAACAAAGTACCAATTTTACTTTTAATTTATTCATTATTCATTCAAAATACACTGCACAAATAACAAAACAAAAAAACATTATTTATTAAAACTTATTTAATATTTTACATTTAACTTTTCACTTCACCGACATGTTTGCAAAACATCAACAACATATCAGTGTTGTTGCCAGATTCTAAACTAAAAAAACTTAAATAAAAGATGATACTACAGAAAGAAGATAATCAATTAATACAAAAAACATAAATTTATTTTCCGGTATATCAGGACACCAGGTGTGAAAACGTTAAAAAGCCATTTTAAAGGAAAATTTCTGCATCTGCTGCATCTGTCTGCATATTTCATTAAATTGGTTAGTTTTGTTTAGTTTGGTTTGGTTAATAACGTCACACTAGAGCTGCACAGTGGGCTATTGGCGACGGTTCGGGGACTATCTCAAAGGAAAGGCCTGGGAACGATGCCTCGTATTTTTTAACCGCGGTCAAATGACGAGGACAACCCCTGAGCTGGCACCCAACGCCTTCAATAGACGTCGGGACTTTGGACCCCGCTCAGATTTATCGTGCACCAGTCTCGTATAGACGCCTTTAATTTTTTGTGGATGTTCAGGACGACATTCTAGTATTTTGGTAGTCAAGTTGGCAACCCTCCGATCGCAATATCACTACTTTTTACTATTCTTTAGTCTAGTCCATTGCAAGGTTTGAACCGGGGACCCTTGGATTCCCAGCTTACGCCTTAATCTCCTATTAAATTCAATTACGTGACTTCTGTTGGATTTCTGCTACGTTAACACATATTTTTATATTTCAAAACAGTCACTCTTGTTATGACAATTTATCTTCTCACATACTTTCGAACGGGTTTTACTAAATTCTAAAATGATGATACTATTTTAAATATGAATTTATTTATAAAAATAAAAAGGCAATAATTATATTTTTCAATATTTATTTTGCAAAGTGCCCGTTTGAAATATTATACTAGCTAAATACAATAATTGCAGGATTGTAGTTGCCCTATCGACTGATTTTTACTTGGCCGCAGTTCTCTTTAACCCAATACATGTCGATTGACTCGCGGACAAATGTATCATAGTGTACTTACTCTCTCCCCAAATAAATAACAGATTTTCTCCAATTTCGCTGATCACCGTCTCTCGTGCGATACGGTCGTTTCTTTGGGGTTTTATTTTACTCAGGGAAAGTGCCGTTGGTATGGCTCGCTCGGAGGGAGGTCGCCAAGATGGAGTATGAAACGCATCGTTTCAGACATTCTTTTATTGCGTATGTTGCTGTTGTTATTCATTTCGTTGTAGCGATTTCACTTTCAAAGAATTGGTAACTAGCATAATGATATATCAAGAATAAAATACAAAATATAACATTCATTGGATATTTAATTTTTTCCTTTAATAAAAGTCTCCGAACTCGCCGATCTCGTAATACAAAGGTTGCTGGTTTGAACTTATCCTCCGGACGATTATCGTCGTGTATACGGAAAAGGTGCACTTTAAATCTTAATGGGGTCCAATATCCTGGCGCCTATTGAGGTTGCGTCTTGTGCTAGCTCAGATGATGTCTTCATCATCTGAACATGGTTAAAAATACGAGGCGTTATTCTTGTGTATTTCCCTCGAGATAGCCCTGAGCCGCCATCAATTGCTTACTTTGCAGCTCTTGCGCAACATTAGTTAACCAACCAGGCGATTATCTCCATATAGAAAAGAATTATGGACGTTAGTCTTATCGTGGTCCAAAAGAATGTTCTCAAGTTGTTTTTGATGTAGATGTTTGAAAAGTGGGGTGGCATCTCAGGTGTTGTTATGGTCTTCTATGTTCGTTTATGGTCTGATTTAAAATTACGAGGCAGTGTTCCCAATTATTTTCTTCGGGATAGATACTAAAACAATATCCCATTATGCAGTTCTTGCTCAACATTAAGCCAATAATTAATACTTCATAAATGTATTTGTTTGAATTATTGTTTTCAAACATATAAAACATACTTTAAAACTTTTAAACACACAAAACTTATTTTTAGCTATTCATAATGATTTCATCAGTAAATAAATTAATTTGAAAAAGTAGCTTTTATATAATATGTGAAAATAAATATTCCTTAAGCACTTGGATTTATGAATGTTTATGCTTCTAGAATGATTAAGCGCTTTAGAAAACGAACTCGTTAAATTTGTTTTCAATGCATATAAAATAAAGCTATAAATTATTTTCAAATCGAAATATAAAGAAACACCCTTTCAATATCCATACCGCACAAAAATCGTTTTCTATAATTCAAAAGCGATAAATAGAATACATAATCGAACCTATTCCCCAATTCAACATCCCCTTAAAAACGCAGTTATATTACTTTTCTTTGTCCGCTGTTCCTATTGTCAGGCATCAAAACTTTTTCATCGAAATCGCACTAGATTGAAAACTCTTTCCATGTTACCGAATCCTGGATCTATTACAACACGACATTGTGCCTGAAACATTAAAATTCAATAAGCCATTCAGTAGATTACATCTTGATGAAATGTAACCGTTAATTTTTAATAAGCGACAAGTCCTGGGGATAGGAAAAAATCTGCCCAAACGCAATTTATCAATTAATTTTATGTTCTTTGTCAACGGGAGAAGCGCATGGGGGCCATTGTTACATGCTCCTATATGAATAAATAATTCAAATACTTAAAATTTAATGGGCAAAAAATAGTGTGTGGGAGGGTATGTTGGCACGAAGAACATATTTTTCGTTGATTGATTATTATGAAAATGAATCTTTGCTGGGATACTGGGAATTGGGTTTGTTACGACATAATTTGTAATATTCTTTGAAAATATTGTAATTTTTTTAGGTGCATTGTATTACTGAGAATTTAGTAGAGAATGTGTATATCAATGAAAAGAAAATAAAAATTAATGGATGAAAGGTATTTTAACAAACATTTTTAAAAATATCAGGAGTTTATATTGAGAACAGCAAAGTAGTAGTTTTAATTCCCAGGATCAGGATAATAGAGATCGATGTACACATGGTAGTATTCTAATTTTCCTAATTATCTTCTATGCCTATGCATTTGTAATGATTGCAGTAATTCAAAATGGAAAAAAAATATGTTTGTCACTGAAATCTCACTACTCATTCAACAGAAGCTAGTGGATGGAATATTATGCAATTATTACGTATATTTTATTATTAAAATTACATAAATTGTATAAAATAGCTTTGTTATCAAAACTTCTTTTCATGTGTATAGAAGTACAAGGAAATTTCTTCAATTTTTGGAATAAATTAGTATATTTTGAAATACGTATTGTAAAAAATTAGGTGTGTATGTGCCATAAACAATATAATATCGTGTACTCAAATTTTTGTACAAGAGTTTAAATTGTCTCTTAATTAAACAATCTGACGGATAAGCAAAATTTCGAATCTGTAGGTTTATTTTCACTGCATGAGGGTTTAATTTATATTTACAACTCATATTGCTTTTTTAAAAACATGTTTTTTTAGATATTTCAGTAGAGAAAGATTATAAAAGTCCTTCCAATACTTTAAATTTGAAAAATCTCAATGAGCGTCTTTAGCCTTTGAAATGAATTTTGAGTATTTATAAAAAACATAAAATAATTGATTGGCGACTTTCCTAATAGTTATATCTAGTATCTTACAAAATGCGGAATTGTATAAAATAAATATTACTTTAAACGAAAAGCAATCCTCTAATTATCATAAAACCATTAAATTTTTTATCAAACTCTCGTACTAAAATCATTCTTAAAATAAATAAATATGTTGAGCGGGAGATTTAATTTATTTTAAGAAACACATTTCTAACATTGCAAAATTTAAAACGTTCCCTTTCAAGTCGCAGCAAACGGCACAAAGAATCGAGCAGAGAGCATTGGGGGAATTTTTATGGCCCTCGTAGAAAAAGTGTCTTCCTTTTCCGCGTGCTACCTTTCACACACCGTTAATGTGTCTTCCTGTTCTTATTTTTATTTTATTTCCAGGGGGTGAAAAGTGCAGGAATCTCCCTGTCTTCGTCTGGCATCTGTAGAAATGTGACGCATTTGTCGTTTTTCGACAATCCTGAATGGCGACATATGGCAGCGGGGATGCCGGAGATAGGGGGTCTTTCTCTAAACTACACTTGTACATTTAGAGTTTTAAGTGAAGACATTGCAGATTACTGTTCTCTACAATGCTATATGTATGTATATATATATATATATATATATATATATATATATATTCTTAATTGTACTTTAATTTTAATTGCATATTACTGAGTTCAAAATGCAATTAAAAAAATTAATTATCACTTGACATTCCAAATATAATATATCACTATTTTAATATATGTCAAGTCTATCACATTGTACACATACATTGTATTATTTCACCATTTACATTTTCAACATTTTATTAGAAATCTTTTTCATATATATATTATTCAATTTTGAATTTAATATGAAAAAAAATTCTAATAAAAAGTTGAAAATGTAAGTTGCAAAATAATACAATGTATGTACAATAAACCTGACATTTATTAAAATAGTGAAACATTATTTTTGGAATTTCAAGTGATAATTAATTTTTTGAATTGTATTTCGAAATAAGTAATATGCAAATAAAATTGAAGTACAACTACAAAATGTAATTACAGTTTATTTAAACTATTAGACGTCCCATATGGATTCTTTTGTTCACGTTATTTTTAAATTTATATTTGAAGAGTGTATTGTTAATTAAGTTCAATGAAAAATAGTTTGTAAACAGTAGGAGACCAAATTAAATTCAGAAATTAATTTTTTCATTGTTTTATTAAAACTAAACAATGCCCAGCATTAAAATAAAATAAATTTAATAATAACAATAATTTATTAGTTTCACGAAAATTGTATCAAAACAGTTTTGTTACATGACGTGTAATTTCGATAATAAAAAATAAGTAACACAAAGTATAAAATCCGAAACATATTTAAAAATATTAGTGTTTGGTATATTATGTATGTTACTTTTGAATATTAAACACAATAAATGTTTAAAAACTTTATAGGAATTATTGTCAAACTATTTAAATATACGTATAACACATATTTCAATGAATTTGTATGAAAAGTAATATTACTTGTACTATTATAATTATTTTTATGTATGTTTTTAATGGGTTACATTGTTATTTTAAAAGAATAACAAACACACGTACATATGTGTAAAAGAATAAAATCGCTATGCACAAATTACTTAATGCACAAATAAAAATAACAATATTTATTCAATACAAATATGGCATGTGAATTTTTATTTTATCATTTGTGTATACGAGATTGACATATGATTTCGATGAATTCTACAAATTAATATTTTAAACAAAACATGCAGTATATTACTAAATTACTACCTTAAAAACGAAAATATATATAACTTCCAATACAGAACTGCGTTTATAAATATCATATTTCAAGTTCCAAGGTATTAGGGATCAAAAAAGTCGTTTCTTTTCAAAAAAGAATACTTCTTCATACTTGTATACTTTCCCTTTATATCGACGATCTCTAGATAGCCATTGTTTCTTCTCTTATTTTTATTTCCTTCATTTCGGCATCGGAAAATGTTCTTTTACAAATCGACATTTTTGTCTTTTCTTATTTCTCGGTATCTGTCTTCCTTCTCCGTTACGTTTGTGTCTCTTTGTGATATCTGAGAACCGGCTGAAACCGGACCCGTCGGTTGATATATTTTTATTCTTCTACCAAAGTTTCTCTGGAACTGATAACATATTTTATCCCGCATCTGTGAAGTGCGAGTTTTTATAATAGTTTCTCTGACTTTAGTTCTTGGAGAAGCGTTTGTTTGAAAAGTGTGTGGCGTGAAATGTAGTGTAACGGTAAAATCGATACATATTGACTCTTCATTTTCTTGCCTGAAACAATGTTACTTAAACCAATGCAAATATTTGTTTTTTGTTTCATAAACTTAATTTTCCGTACACTTAATAGTGTAAAACCTTCATCAAAATTGTAAAATTCTGTTATACCCTTCAATAGTTTCAATGTTTCCAAATTGACTCTTCATTTTCTTTAAATTGACTCTTGTTTCCAAATTCACTCTTCATTTTCTTACGTGAAAATATTTTACTTAAACCAATGCAACTATTTGTTTTTTGTTTCATAAACTTAATTTTCCGTACACTTAATAGTGTAAAACCTTCATCAAAATTGTGAAATTCTGTTATACCCTTCAATACTTTCAATGTTTCCAAATTGACTCTTCTTTTCGTACGTGAAAATATTTTACTTAAACCAATGCGAACTTTTATTTTTGGTTTCATAAACTTAATCTTCCATATCCTTAATAGTGCTGCGGGGGCCTAGATCTTTGGGTTGTGCGGCCACGCTATAGTATCACGTCCGGGTCACCAGTGCCGCGACGCTTTTCGCCTGGTAGTGGTGTGACGACAGCGCCGGCATAAATACTGACTCCAATTTAATGTAAGAATTATAATTAATCAGAAGGGATTAATGAGCAGAATTTTAGAATAACAACCAATATTTAATTTACTGACTATTACATTTAAAGGTATTATATTTAAAAGTTACAATCGTTACATGAGAGTGTAAGAGAAAGAAGCGCGTTTCTCTCGTGTTAAGTCAGTGCCAAGAATGTCTTTCTTGGAGGTTTGTTCTTCGCAGCT
This sequence comes from Troglohyphantes excavatus, assembly GCA_963932185.1. Taxonomy (NCBI): domain Eukaryota; kingdom Metazoa; phylum Arthropoda; class Arachnida; order Araneae; family Linyphiidae; genus Troglohyphantes; species Troglohyphantes excavatus. The sequence goes on from OZ010667.1 coordinate 37,475,990, forward strand.
ACGAAGCCACTTCTGGAGGGGGCTTCGATGTGGTGGATTCTCATTGGCTCCTGAGTCCAAACATTGAGTTCGTGGAACCTCAAGTGGAAGTTCGAATTGATCGAAACAAGAGAAGTAAAATGAATTCAGGGCCGCTGCAGTGTAAAACCTTCAAATAAAATTCTGTAAAACCCTTCAATAATTTCAATGTTTCCAAATTGAAGGTTTTTCAGGTTGGTTTGAAAGGTTTTTACAGTGTTTCAAAGGTTTTGCAACAAAAACCTTTAATGTAATAGATATTCAAAACAACTGATGTTGTCATATTCACGATTTTGATAAATGTTTTATGCTGACTTTTTTCCTGGGTAGATAATAATATTTTTGTATATATAGGTTTAAAATTTTATATTTGCAATGCGCTAAAAGTATATAACCGATATTTATTAAACGTTGTTCAAGCAAATCACAAAATAACTTTAGTCCAGAATAAAAGAAAAGCTTCTAAGTTAATGGTGCATTACAATTTCCATTAATATTTTGTAATACGATTGTTTCTGAGAAAATAATTAAGGGCACGTCCCTATATTCATACCTATATTAATTATAAAAAGAGCTAATAAGCTTTGCTTATCTAAATTTCAAGTTATAATTATTATATAAAATAGCCTTTTTACAATTAGTGTAAATAATAGTTAAAATATTGATTAATAGTAATTGTATAAAGGAAACTATGTATGAAATGCTGTATGTAAATGTAAAACATGTGGTTTCACATTTCGTATTTAAGTTCCAGCATCTAAATAGATATTTCAATATATAAAAACACACTCAAAATTCTTATATCAATGTTAATATTTTTTTTAGAACCACTATAATCCATTTGCTTAGTTTGAGTTTCTTGTGTACCCCAACTGATTTTACTGTATCGTTATATTTACAAATACCAAATCTATTTACGTTAAAACCAAAGTTTCATTATTATCCAAAATTTTTTAAAAGAACTGTTTGTAGATGAGATTTTTTTGTTGAAAATTTTGTGACGCATGACTAATTATTATTTTTAAAAATAAATAAATAATTTACTTAAAAATTATATACACATTACTTTTGTAATAACGTAGTACTATTCTCTGAAAAAAATTTAAATCATTTAAGTGAAAAATAGCGCGCGTTTGGTATTTTGCGTAAACACGCTTTTAGTTATATAAAATTATTCATATTAAAAAAATATTTATTGAAATCAATTGAAAATTTTATATGTGTTTTACTTTGACATGTTCCACTTCCTTATAAATTTTCAGAAAGTTTGAAGCAAAACTAAAAAAATAAAATTTCATCGTCCATGGTCGCCTTAAAGTTTGACAATTTAAAAAGGTATAAGATATATAGATTACAAAACTGATGAATTTTTTTAAAACTATTTGTGATTTTTAATGGAAAATAGTGAAGAGAAAATGGTTAATTTAAAGTTATATGACCCGTAAATTATATATGTTTTTATTTATGTATTTGATAGGTATTGCAATTCATGTGTTATATTAACTAAATTGTAATAAAGTAAATATTCATACGTTGGAAGATCCATAAACTCCAAATACAATCAGTCGAGATATTTTTGTTTATATCGTATTTAATTCGAAATCAAAAATCACTCAACAATTATAAAAATATAGACATTTCTTTTCATTCTCATTTTATGAACAAAATTGTCCATTTGGAATAAACAAGTCAACCCGCGTTCCGAAAATGCCAAACTTGTAACAAAATTAAACGAACAGACACAAAGAAAAGCCATTAAATCCAAACACTAAAACCTCCATTCAAAGTTAATCAAATGAAATGAAACTCACCCAAAAGGAAGCGCTCTTTTCTCGATGCAGACATCATTTTACGGATGCAGGTCGCAACTACCAACAACCGGTGTTTTCCAAGACACACCCCACACCTTGCCAACCCCCCACCCCCCATTACAGACGATTCTCCTCCCCCCCAATTATATTCACGGGGGCGACCAAGGAAAGATGCGTGGAGACGGGATTAGCTCATTCATGTAGCCAGAGAGAAACAGTTAAAAGCAAAGAGAAGACCAAAGATTTTAAGCGATGTTCCGGAAAAGTATGCCGAGGGAAAATAGGAAAATTCCGGGAATTCCGGAGCTCTGAATAATAATCCTCCCGGAAAACGCGGACGAGGCAAGCAGATTTCCCGGTTCTCAGATAATACGGGAAAGGGGGTGGGGGGGAGTAAGAATTTTTGTCGAGGACATTTTGCGGGATTATTTCAGGAAAGGTATTTTAATCAGTAAAGTTGCACGCGGTGTCTTAATGGCATTGTTGTATGTTGAGGGCATTACTTTTATCTAGGGATTAAATGAAAGGACGAGCGGGATTTGAAATATTTACCATGATGGTTTTCTCCATTATTTTGGAATATTTTTCTGCTAGCAAAAAGAAAATAATATTGACTTTTGTAAGACTATTTGTGCGAATACGGAATATATTAAAAAGGTAGCTTGCAAATGGACATTTAAATTTGTTTGTAACTAAATCAACCTATTTGAACTTACGTGCACTTAATAAATAAATTGCAATAGAACACATTTTATTGATTAAATATTTAACATACAATTTATTGTAAAAGTTTTCATTCTAAATTTTAGTTTCGATACTAAATTTTAGTTTTAATACCAAGTTTTAGTTTTAATACAAATTTTTAGTTTTAATACTAATTTTTAGTTTTGATGATAATGTTTAGATGTAATGCTAATTTTTACATGCTTTTATCTCACAGTGTCTGGTGTGATGGGTTCTCAAATCTTGTAAATCAGTTTAAACCCACTTCCAAAAGTCAAAGCGATTTGAAACTTGGCACATATACGTAATCCCGGTGACAATACAATAAGTAGTCATAAAATTGGCAATTTCTAAGTATTATTTCTAATACTAATTTTTACATTAATACCAATTTTTAGTTTAATACTAATTTTTAGTTTTAATACTAAGTTTTAGTTTTATTACTAATGTTTAGTTTTAATGCTACTTTTTAGTTTTAATACGAATTTTTAGTTTTGATTCTAATTTTTAATTTTAATGTTAAATTTTAGTTTTAAAACTAATTTTATTAAAATACATTGGGAAAAAAACTTGATTTTTTTAGCCATCACGTGTGTTCTCTTGAAGAGTATATAGAAGAAAATTATTATAGGTTTTGTGCTTAAAAACACTTAAGTTTCCAGCAAAATGTATATTTTTAATTGTATTGTCTTATTTGAAAAACTTATTTGACTAGCTGAAACTAATGCGTTTCAAATTAATTTAACACATAACATACAATTAATATAATCACTATTATTAGTAATAATTAAAATATAATTTAGTATAAAAGTTGTAATCCAAATATTTATTTTTAATAAAAGATTTTGGTTCAGTAAAAATACATTTGTTTTTCTTTCACATTTACTCCCTTGGAAAATCATATAAACATGTTTCGTATAAGTTTTTTTTATCCCGAAACTAGTATTTTACTAAAACATACGTAAGAGCCTTTTATCTCATTTTTTTTGGCTAAAGGGATATACATAATTGTAACTTCTTCACAAGGCACAATCCCCAAACTTGCAAAAACTCAACCCGTTAACCCTATCAGGAAACCTTATAAGAGAGCAAAAAAAACTAAACTAAAATCCGCTCACCCATAGGTGTGGTAAAAGAAGGGTTTCATTCGGATCACAGCCACTGCCGGGCTTCAGTGGAAAGTGTGCAAAAAGTATCGATCACCACTCTTTCTTTCTTTCGGTGCACCGATTAAACCCTGCCGTTAAGAGAAGAGATCCACCGGGCACTTAAGGAAGGGCACAAAGTGGCACCCTTTAATGTGCAGTCACTACCAGAAATTGCAGGGAAACGTGGAAAGGTTTTAGTTTAGACATCACCTAGAAAGGGAATTAGGTAGCGGACATCTTTTGTTGAAATGGTGATGTGTTTTCTTTGACTAGCATGGAAAAACTCTATCTGATATTGGATTTTTGTTTTTTTGGAGAGCCGATTTAATGTATTTGTTTTGTTTGCGAGTCTTTGTATTGGTCTTTTAATGTTTATTAGGAAGAAAAGGCGATGTTTTTTAATAAAAAATAGTTTTTAATTGTATCTTTATAACTTGAGTATTAAAAAGAGGTTAATTAAATACTAACGTAAGTTTTTAAAACCTAATGTGAAATATTCTCCATTTCTAAATAACAATTTTTTTTAATTATTGAGAACCCCTGGCTACTTTTGAAATATAATTCTTGTAATGACGCTAAATATATCCGAATGGCTGTTTTATAAATATATTAAATTGTCTCTTAATACATCTGTGAATTAAAGTTTCTTAATGTAAACTTTTAATATTTCTTGTTATGTTAATTTTTAATACAAGTTACTAAATAACCTTATAAGTTAAAGCGAAATAATAAATATCGATAATAGTATACCTATAGAATATATATATATATATATATATATATATATATATATATATATATATATATATATATATATATATATATATATATATATATATATATATATATATAGACAGACATATCATTAATATTTGCGTATATTTAGAATAAATGTATATAGATATACTTTTGTATTAACATATTCCTCTGAAATACTAATTAAATATATTCTAATAGTGGTTAGTATATAAGTGTGATGTTAGATAAATAATGTACATAAACAATATGTATATTATTTTCCAATATATAAACTTTATATATATTTATTTGTATAACGGTTAAATTACAAGCGAACTGCTGTCTCAAATTTAACAAATACAACACTACAACTGAAAAGCTATAAACCAACCAAAATATTCTGATTATTAAAAGTTTAGACATTTAAATGAGTTCTTAAAAGTAAGAGGGCAATAAGCGGAAATTTTTTTTTAAACAATTAAGTAGGAAAAATCGTAACTTTCCAAACCACAACTATTAACTATCAAAAACACCAAAACAAATGTCTTCTAAAAGTATAAAACATAAATAAAGTCACATACAAAAAAAATATCCAAGAAAGCTATCATTAAATGCTTACGAAACTCTCGTTACTACTCTATAAAATTCTATTTCTACAGCTATTTTCCTTTACTGAAAAACCCCAACTTTACCCTAACCTTTCCAGAAGACTTAACCACAGTTCGAGTCAACTTTAAGGAATAAAATACCTTTCAAAAACATCCGGATAGCTCAAAACCAGACACAGATCCTGGAATTGGAAGCAAACTTCATATAATTGCCCTTTTTCCGGCTCTAGAATGCTTTTCCAGTGGTGCATTAAGGGGGAAAACATACCAATGCTACACACGAATGGATACCCAGAAAGACAGTTAGCTTTAATCTGATTTAAAGCGATATCTTACGTGCAATACAAAGAAAAGAAATACGGGATTAGTTTGTCCAAGTGGAATTTTCCCAATTTTTTGTTGATTTTCTTGGAGAGTTCTGGTTAGAGTATGTTGTTGCTGCTATAAATTGTTCGACAGTTCACTTAGGATTTTGAAATATATTTGTAATGATTTTTTTTAATATTTTAGTCAAAAACTACACTGACTAAATATATAAATTTTTATGCGTGGATTTTTCATTATGTTAAATATATCACACTTTAAGATATAAGTGAAGAATGATATTGAATTGTAGGATAAGTTGAAGGACAATTTTAAATTTAATATTATATTGGGATTTAACCCTCTGACGCAAGTGGACGTGGTATCACGCCCATGGATCTACAGTTTTTTTAACAATGTATCCAGTATTTAATCTCCTAAAAATTCTCTATTTTACAATATTTTTACAGTCTAATTTTTTAGGTATAATTTACCTCTTTGCAATGAGTTGAAATTGTGTGTAAAATTATAAAAGTATACACCTAGGAAAAGGTATTTAGACCCCCAAACAGTGAAAACACACTTACAATTGCTAAAATAGCATGAGCGTCAACCAGTGGGTAAAAAGCAACAGATATGTATTCAAATAAATATTTGAAAAAATAAATAATCTTTTTAATAATATATGTTTAATGTAAATTTCTCTTCCGAAAAAGATCGTTCTCAAAATTTGCAACGTTAAATTATAAGATAACTTTTTAAATCCAAGTGCCATATTTTTGGTTGTATAACTTTGTTTTACAAAACTGACATTTATATTGATTTTTATGTTCTGAGTTGATTTGTTTTCTCGTAAGGATCTAATACCACAGGTTCGCGATTCTTTTATCGATAAGTACATCTAAACTTTGTATTCATTTTAATAAAAACATTAAAACATAAATATTGTTTATTTTCTCTGTTGTTATTGTTACAAAGCCACAGCTAAGTCTTTGTTAAAATGTTCAAATTTCAAAAACGCAACAGAAATAACGTATAATTACAACAGTCTTTAATTTTTTATTTAAGCGAATTTCAGTGAGAAATATCTAAAAGTTTAATTCATAAAGTTTATTTAAAATATATATATTTGAGATGTATGGAAAAGCGTTTATTTGGCTTCGTCCGCTGTTGGATTTTCTTATGGTTCTTGTACTAATTTCTTATTATTCATAATTTGCTCATTTGCATTTCTATTTTACATTGCCGTATTGTATGATGAGGATGAACAGGAATCAAACCTAACTGAAGGTCCATGTCCTAATACTGGATCTTGTGATGAGGAACGTCAATTCCATCACACAGAAGCTCCTCTTTCTACTACGGCTCAGAAACATCCAGCCAAAGATGAGGTTGACTGTTCGCCTGTTGCCGTGCCTTTTACTGCAGAAGATTCGAAATCCAATACCGAATCTTGTGATGAGGAACATGAATTCCATCACTCAGAAGCTTCGTCTTCTGAAACGGGTGAAACATATCTCACAACCGCTGAACTGGAGTATTATCCAGATCGACGAAGTCAGACTCTTAATAGTCCTGTCAGCAAAGGGTTCAATTCGGAAAAAAATAGGGGAAAGCTGGAAATAATTTTAATCGCTTCCAAAAACTGTTCTGTATGATATATTAATTTTGTACCGCTGCACCACACCGGCGTTGGCCGCCATCTTGGAAAAATGGCAACCAAAATCAGGTTTTTCTGATTAACTCCATAATTATTGTATTTAGAGAAAATATTTTAATTACAAAATTATTTCCTAAGTAATTTTACACAAAAATGCAATTTACATATGTTTCTACGGCTCACCATTTAGACGGTAGAGGCAAATGAAGTGGATACTAAATCAATAAGTGGCATGAAGACTCAAGAAACCGCTTTGACAGGACATCTTTTGTTCCTCACTTTGTTTATAAACCTCTCTATACATTATGCCCGCATACTTTTTTCAATAAGTTTTTAAGTAAGTTATGTAATTCTTATTCATGAAACTAAAAAAAAAATCAATTTCAACATAAGTCATATTTTCTATTTCATCATTGTATGCAGATAGTTCTAAAAAATTTTACGTACACTGCCAAAATTATTTACTTCAAGTCAGTTACCGTATATATAAAAATTACAACTATTTTTTCTGATATTTCTTCACCTTTGTATTATAAGTTCGGTACAACAAAGTACTCCTCATATATTTGACACCAGCACAGCTGGAGTGCTTTTTATACATGGTAAGTGAGTATGTGTTGTATGGTCATCTTGCAATCTCACCAGCTTTCAAAAGCCATGAGTTAGTCTAAGATCACTAACAGGGTACAGCAATAATAAGAGACCTATGCGTATACAATGTGTGTAGCATTTAAGTATCATTATCGACTTAAATGTAGCAAATGAGGTCTATTAGGGAAACAAGCCTTGCTCACCATACAAACTATTCTGTAACTGAGCATTTGCACTATATTTTTCAAGAGCATCAATAGTTATTTGCGTTACAAGATTAGAAAGTTTGGGTTATGGGTTTGGTTTGATTAATTAACGTCGCACTAGTTGTAAACACTGGGCGTATGAGCAAACGTTTTTTTTTTTTTAAATACGGCATCATTTAAAAACAAACTGAAAGAAAAAATCTAGCATTTCTGTAAAATTCGAAGACATAGATGCTCAATTTAAATGTTTCTTGAGTTTAGAATAGGTTTTTTAATGTGTGATTCATATCCATTGGTTAATTAAGATTTGAACAAGGAATAATAATAGCTTAATAAAATAATTGTTTTATTTGCGAGAAACTACTATTATGTTATAATGCCCGGATATAAAAACAGGAACTAAAATGTTAATTAAATATTGTTTAAATAATGGGAAACGTACACAAATGTGAAGATTTGAAAATGTTACTGTTCATGAAAAATGTAAATGTGACATTCTTGATATTCATACTTTAAATGATAATATTTAGCTTTGTGGAAATATATTAAGTTTCAAATAATAATTCAATATCAATATTGGAATTTAAAATGTTATTTGGAATGTAGAAAGGTGTTCCAAGTCGGAAGAGCTACTTGGAAACAAATAGGGTAGATTTATTTTTCAACTCTATGGGAGCTCATTGTGAAATTTGTTTCAGAAATGGAAAATGTAGCTTATATGCAAAATTCCCTCAGTAAAATTAAATTTATCTTAACGTCAAACAACCATTTTTTGTTAAAATATACGTTCACAAGTTATAGAGGGTTTTTTAAACAAGATAAAGAACAAAAGATGTTCTGTAAAAGCGATTTCTTGGTTTTCATGTCACTTAGTGAATTAGTATTCACTTTATTCGCATCTAGCGTCTACATGGTGAGCGCAGAAACATAATGTAAATTGCATTTTTGTGTAAAATTACATAGGGAATAATTTTGTAAATGAAATATTTTCTCTAAATTTAATAACTAAGGAGATAATCACAAAAAACTTATTTCGGCTGCCATTTTTCCAAGATGGCGGCCAACGCCGGTGTGGTGCAGGGGTGCAAAATTAATATACCATACAGAACACTTTTTGGAAGCGATTAAAATTGTTTCCAGCTTTCCCTTATTTTTTTCCGAATTGACTCTTTTTTCATGCTTTGCCGACTAGACTATAAGAAGTATTTGGCAGAACCTGTTCTGGACTAGGTCTACCAGGATCCGTGGTTCTTGACAATGCAACTGCCACCATAAGAAGAAGACACAATTGTGGAAAGTAGAAACTCTGCAGAAGGTTCTTCCGTAGCAACTGGAAAAAAATTAGAAGTACCCTGCGTTTCAAAGCATTGATGCGTTGAAGGATGTTGTTCATATTGTATATAATTTGTTATTGTGTGTGGTTTGTATTTGTCTTTGACTTTTTGAATTGAAATCCACATACCCTCACTAATGTTTTTAAGCTAACTTGATCTTACAATAAACCGGTTAAAAAACTTTTGTCTCTTTATTTTTTTTTAATATGAAATGCTCGCAGAATTATACATTATTTGTATTAAACATTAAATATGTATTTTTTTAAAAAAACTGAAACGGCTTTCGATAAAAGCGAAGTTTTTAATCTGAGAAATACATTAGGAAGAAAACATATGTAAGTTAACAGACTTAGATCAATTTTAAAACTTTTTTACCAAATATTGAATGCAACTATTTATAGTAAACAATGTTTAAAGTTTGCAAAATTGATAATTGAAAAGATTCAGCAGCAACCGCACTTTCAACTAGAAATGTTGTAGAATCGTCATATTGAAAATTTTTATATTATTGAGTAAGTGCACAATTTCTTATTCAAATAAAGATAACGTACTTGATATTTCTTGGCCCCTAATGGGTTTTCTGAACCCTACACAGTTTTTAAAAATTAAGTTGGATCTGTTGTCATGAAATATGGACGTGACTCACAATTTCTTCAACAATCAAGTCTATAGTTTCATTATATTCCTGGCACCACCCGAGAGTGATATAAAAAACATGTTATTTTTATTTTAGGTTCAAGCAACCCCCCCCCTTATTTAACTCAGATTCCAACCAAGTAGCCCGTCACGGTACATCTCTGGCCATTTTTTAAAGACAATGTCTGAAGTGACATCTCACTATTTTAACTTACACACTCCACATAACACTATCCAGTGTACTTTCATCTACGCAGTTCATTTTTTTTCTGTAAATTGATCCCGATTAGTCTAAACGAAGATACTCCGGGTAGAGGGAGCTGGTGTACATAAATCCTTCCATGGCTTATATACCGCGAAGAAGACATACAGAAGCATACAAAAGTTTGTGGATTGACATACCATCTAAGAACCCTTTTTTCAAATTAACAAGTCAATGTTCTTGGGTATTTCCTTTTGAATAGATTACTAATATGCAGTTCTAGTGATCCGTAATTTTGAACTCTGAGATAACTGTTATTATACTGGGAAAAAAACAATTATTTATTTGTAATTTCATTACGTAATTATCTGAAAAATCGAATATTAGAATAAAATCTTACGTACATTTAACTTTAAATCAAGTAGCAGCAAAAAAAAGTAAAATGATTTTACTACTCTTCCATAAACATCTATTCGATTGTCTTTAAAATGTTCTTAAAACATTTTAAATGACTTCGGTTCCAGAAGGATTCTCAAGTCACAAAAGAAACTGTACAAAAAAATAAACCAGAAAAAGTACAAAAAAAAAATCAATTGTTCTAACTTCGAACGAAGTAAGTCACTGAGAGGGCAAAAGAAAGGTACCAAAAAGCAGGAAGTGTAAATCGAAGGCAATAGAATATATTTTGACAAATCAAGCGTTAAGACCAGATAGCAGTAAGAAAAGAACGAATGAGAAGAAATGCGTTTACCCCTTCCCCCCCCCCCCACGTAAAGGGAAGAATGGAAAGATAAATGAAATATACGAAAGGAAGAGAACGAAGAGATAGAAAAAGGAAATGATGCTAAGTGTGCCCAGGCAAAAAGAGCATCGAATACGACAAATTGGGAGTCTGGGTTCTGATAAAAAAAAGAACAGAAGATTTTCATTTCTGTAAAGTGAGATACAGTGTTCGATTCCAGTCAATGAAACTCCCGAATGAGTTTTGAGAAGAGTAAGGGGAACGTATCTTTCTAGGAGGGAAATAAAGTGGGGATCAAGGGGAGTTGTAATTGTAATTATTATCATGTATGGAGTGCAGTTATTTCTTTGTTCAGAATTGATGTTTCAAATAAGTTTAATTTGTCCACTGCATAAGAAATAAATATACAAGTTTATAGATATGAATCTGTGAAAATAGACGTAGATTTTTACCGCATATATATATATATATATATATATATATATATATACAGAGAAAGAGAGGGACATACAGATAGACATACACAGATAGATATAGATAGACATAGAAAGATAAAGATAGAAATATACATAGGCATAGCAATAGAGCTAGAGATAGAGATAGAGGCACATACACACACAGACAGACAGAATGACAGACATGCAGAGTGACAGACAGACAGAGAGACAGAGAGACAGATAGACAGAGAGACAGAGAGACAGATAGATAGAGAGACAGATAGATAGAGAAACAGATAGATAGAGAGACAGATAGATAGACAGATAGATAGACAGATAGGTAGGTAGGTAGGTAGGTAGGTAGTTAGGTAGGCAGGTATGTAGGTAGGTAGGCAGATTATTTGGTAAGTATAGGATGGAGATAAACTATTAAAAGTTCAGCAAAGAAATAAATAAAAATTTTATTGAACATTCCCAACAATTTTCAATTCTGTTAAAAAATATCTGCGATACAGAAAGCGCAAAACTATTAGTTTATAAAAATTAATATTAAAATTGACTTTGATATGACATGCATAATTCTTCATAAACACATTTTGCAGGTTGTCTAAAATTAATAACACAATATAGATTGAATTTTCTTGTTAAAACGGTTGTGTGAATCGCTTTTCTTGATTAAATAACTTTTTTTCCGCAAAAGAAGTTTACTGAGCTTAAATATACTGAGAGCTATGAGTTAGAGCGAAAGCTTTACATTTACTAAAATGCATTATTTTACTAAGTTTAATAAAACATATTTTGCAAAAGCGTAGAATTGTAAGCATCCCTTTTTATTTCACTTAAAACGTAAAAAGAATTAAATTCCCAAGCAAAAGTAAATAACATTTATATATAAAACATCACATATCAAAGTATGATAAAAAAAAATATCTATATAGAAAATATACTCAAACAAAATACGTTCCCTAAGTCACCAAATAGCAACTGAAAATAAATAAATAAATATATTTGTATTACAAAATGTATTGCGTTTCACAAACTGTCCTTTGTTACAATAAAACTATCGAACAAGCCTATTTTCTCTTAAAACATGAAGAGCAAGTTCTCTTTTTTCTGCGTTATGTTCACAAAACCTTGTTTCTTCTTTACGGACTCCTTTCGGGATATCAACAACTCCTTTTTGCAATTTCTTTAATATGTCTTGGATGGAATTTGTTGGTAGACCTTTTCCTTTGAAGAGAGCAGGCTTTGGTGCAGAATCAATAACGGGCGTGTTTTCCTTCGAACCTTTTACAATCGTGTTTGTTGTGAAACCCACTGGTAATATAAGTTGACACAGGAATACTACGATTCTAAAACTTATATTTTTTTATAAAATTACGTGGATATATCTAGACGCTGGAATTGCTTGTTTGCTAAAAATATAAAAGTCTCTTCAACTTCTGGTTTCATATTGGAATAAAACCTGTAAGTTTGTATTTGTTTATTACGTAAAACGTTTTGTGATTTATAAAAGAAAGATGGTTTATATGGTTTATGTAGCCAAAAAAACCAAACCATTGCCATAATTGAAAATTTTAATAAGGAAACTCTATTTAAATAACATTTAACATATTAAGTTCTCCCCCGATATTTTTGTAAGATATGCATATATTTTTCTAGATATTAACCACTTAAACCAGATTTTTAATATTTTAAGATATACCTATGTATGGCCATTAGTAATATTGTAAATATAGTCTGCCTAAAAAAGACAAATACACTATTTTATTTAGCGAACTTGAAATTGTCGGCTAATATTTCTACACAAAATAAGATACGAGTCTAAACATTAAACCTTATTTTTACTTTTGAATAAATCATAGAAAATTTAATTTTAAAATAAACCATTGATATCGTACACTTGGGGGGAGAACTCACAAATACCATTTCTGATAATATTTTTTTCGGTAATTATTATAATTCTACCTAAAAATTAGAAATTGCGAAAATATAAATAACTCGAAATTTTCATAAGTTCCACAGACATTTTACGTAACTATCAATATTCGGTACATTCATTTTCTTCAAACGTCTATGTTATGTAAAAAGTATTTATACTAAACTATAAATGTGTTTTAGATTACATGGAGACATAGCCTATTCCGTAGATACGGATATGGGGTCGTGTTCTCGTGATCATATGAATGCGTGCGCAGTATCAGGGGTTCATGTATCCGGATATTGGAAATTTTTCTTTGCTTTCCTCACCACTTCAAACAGGAAATGGGAACCGTGTTATTCCTGTGTGTACTTCAAAGAGAATCATGATTAATTGGTTCTGGTTCTGGTTCTAAGAAAATGGCAGGAATTGATAAGTTAATTAGGACACTTGTCATTTCGTATTCCTTTTCCGAATAAAAATTCTACAGTTTCCTTTTTTGCAGGTCATAAATTTCGAGGAATTTATTTGAAGCTAATATATTATGTTCGAGGAGATCGTATTTTTTTTTTAAAGTTCCATTGCCGTTTTGTTTTAAGTATGTAAGGACGGTATTTTTATGGGATATTGGGTAATTTGACAATGACAAGGATGACGGTATGTACTTTTTGATATATACCTTTAAATATTACTTCTGATCTCGAATAAATCAAGAATTAGTGCTGTAGAATAAATTATCGAATGATTGTGGAATGATGCTATAACTAAGAGTATATATAATATATTTAAAAAAAATTATATATAGGATGTTTCTGTTCTTTTATCGCAGTGTACATCGGATCACTCCTAGTTATTCAGATGATACTGCTTCTTAGCAACCAAAACTCAAAGCAGTTTTAGAAATACCCACTAGAGAGCTGTTGCCACTAGCTTACTTTATCACTGCTAGTTGTTTGTTTGATTTACGAAGTGGTTCAATATTTTAATGTTCCTTTATAATCGCTTAAGTCTTTAGTTTGTTATTCCTCAGTGTTCAGTGCTACAAGGTGAAGAGTCTTCACTGAAATACTTTGATACTTTATTAAGTGGAGAATAAAGTTAAATGTTATTTAAGTGACTCATTGATAACCTAAATAAAAAATGACATATTTTCCAAGCTGAATTCTCTTGTACCTTGGATCGTGTACCATGAATGGTGCTTGATGGTATATTGTTTGCACTTTTCTTTTTATAGAAGGAAGCTGAGAAGCAACACAGAGGGGAAGGGGGGATTTTAAAAAGTTATCCAAGGTACAATTACCAAAAATACAAAAATCAAAAAATAAGAACAAAAGTATCTGGGGATTGTTATAATTTCTTGCAATATAACATCCGTATTAAATCTTTTGTGTATGTCAACATTCAAACTCTTAATCAAGTTAACATTTTTAATTTAGTGTACATCATTTGTTTTATTACCACTTGAAATTCATAAAATTACACAATATTTTAAGTATTTTTAAATCACTAGTGTTGAGATATTTTTTAACTAAAATCAAACTATTTTGAACTGGGGATAACCTTTCAATTTCGAAATGCTACTCGCCGTTCTGATGGAAACCCAATGCAACAAGTGTCAAGAATATTTAATTAAGTGACCTTAAATGAAAGATTGATAAAAGAAACAGATTAAGTCCATGTTTTTAAGTTTTGTAAGTATCGATATCAATAGATACAGTTTTACGAGTTACAATACAAATAAAACTAGTGTACCAGGTTCTTGTTGATTGTTTTAAATCCCAAACAATGTCATTAGAGGGGTAAGCAAATAAGCCACAGAATGGGTGTTGTTTAGACAATACGAACATTTAATGACAAAACCCATTTAGGTATAAAATTACATAGCTCATAATATATAAGTTTAAACTTTGAAAACGACATGTATTCAAAAATGAGTACAAAGGGTAAACATTAATAAAGAGAGAAAATGCTAGCCTACATAGGCTTTTTCATAAATAACTTTCAATAAATATCGACAATTACAACCGGACTTATCGGGAATCGAACCCATATCCTCAGGCACCGCAGTCCTGTGTTTTATCCGTCGTAGTACAAGGGCGTCGTGAAAAAGTTATATAAACAGAAGAAATGTTAAAAAGGTGCGCCAAAAGAATGCCAAGTAAGATAACTGAATTGTAATAACTCAGTTTACATCTAAGCAATCAGTATCAAATAATGTGGAAAACCATCTTGTGAACAAATATTATAAGTTTGTTAGATCGCTTTGTTAAGATAACTTGAACAGAAGCTGAGATTAGCAATATTCAATCACACTACTCATTTTTGAAAAACTACGATAAATTTTGGTACGTCATCACTCATTTACGATGCAAATTGTACTCAAAGAAAAACGAGAATGTCCATGTACTCATTTGTAAACACTTTTTTTACAGTGCATAAACACAATCCCGCATAAATACAGTCTCAGCAAGAGCTAAACTTAATATTCCCTGCCCATAAAAGACAACTTACCATGCATATTCGCAGCTACTAAGAGTTGGCGCACTTTTAGATAGTGAACATTACAGTCGACTTACAAAATACACAAAATTTCGAAGTTGAATTCAAAAATGAAAAATAACGTGGCTGCCATCAGTGTATCAGTGCCATCAGTTCGAAGTTGAATTCAAAAATGAAAAATAACGTGGCTGCCATCAGTGTATCAGTGCCATCAGTTCGAAGTTGAATTCAAAAATGAAAAATAACGTGGCTGCCATCAGTGTATCAGTGCCATCAGTTCGAAGTTGAATTCAAAAATGAAAAATAACGTGGCTGCCATCAGTGTATCAGTGCCATCAGTTCGAAGTTGAATTCAAAAATGAAAAATAACGTGGCTGCCATCAGTGTATCAGTGCCATCAGTTCGAAGTTGAATTCAAAAATGAAAAATAACGTGGCTGCCATCAGTGTATCAGTGCCATCAGTTCGAAGTTGAATTCAAAAATGAAAAATAACGTGGCTGCCATCAGTGTATCAGTGCCATCAGTGCCATCAGTTCGAAGTTGAATTCAAAAATGAAAAATAACGTGGCTGCCATCAGTGTATTTGTATCCCCAGCTCCCGATGTGAAGAATGCCAGCTCACCGACTGCGTGTTTCCTGCTGTCCGAAGACCGCTGGTCCTCGTACGCAGCCTCCTCCGTGCTGGGGTATCTGTAAGCTCTCGAGTCCTCATTGTCCGAGCTGCTGTAGTCCTGCCACTCCTGACTGCGGTGTCGTCTCACCCGGGATCCCTGCCTGCTCAGTCGGCTGCTCTTGGTCACCCCTTCCATGCAGAAGCTGGGGGGAAAAAACAGGGGAAACGTTGATTACTCGGAAGAAAGAATAGACAATTTGCCGTAATAAAGAAAAATCTGTTCCACGGTATTTGTCCGTGGTTTGTCTCTTCCGCAACTTTTTGTTATTATTATTTTATATGTTAATGGACGTAAAATAATTATTTGTTATTATTGTTTTATATGTTAATGGACGTAAAATATATTGTTTTTAGTATTATTTTATATTATGTTAGTGGACGTAAAAGAAACTGTGGTTATTATTGTTTTATATGTTAATGGACGTAAAATATATTGTTTTTAGTATTATTTTATATTATGTTAGTGGACGTAAAATAAACTGTGGTTATTATTATTTTATATGTTAATGGACGTAAAATAATTATTTGTTATTATTGTTTTATATGTTAATGGACGTAAAATAAAGTTTTGTTGCTAATATTTTATATTATGTTAGTGGACGTAAAATAAATTTTGGTTATTTTTATTTTATATGTTAGTGGTCGTAAAATAAAGTTTTGTTATTATTATTTTATATGTTAATGGACGTAACATAAAGTTTTGTTGTTATTATTTTAGATGTTAATGGCCGTAAAATATTTTTTTTATTTTTATTACGTTAATGGCCGTAAAATAATTTTTTCATTATTATTACGTTAATGGACGTAAAATAATTTTTGTTATTATTATTTTAGATGTTTATGGACGT
This sequence comes from Troglohyphantes excavatus, assembly GCA_963932185.1. NCBI lineage: Eukaryota > Metazoa > Arthropoda > Arachnida > Araneae > Linyphiidae > Troglohyphantes > Troglohyphantes excavatus. The sequence continues at coordinate 37,493,089 of OZ010667.1, forward strand.
AAAATATTTTTTATTATTGTTTTATATGTTAATGGACGTAAAATAATTTTTTGTTATTATAGTTTTATATGTTAAGGGACGTAAAATAAATTATTTATTATTATTACGTTAATGGACGTATACTAATTTTTTGTTCTTATTATTTTATATGTTAATGGACGTAAACTAAATGTTTGTTATTATTATTTTATATGTTAATTGTCGTAAAATAATTTTGTGTTATTATTATTTTATATGTTAATGGACGTAAAATAAACCCAATTTGTTAAAAGCTCACTAAAGTGAAAACTAACTAATCCCATTAAAAATTAGGTTTACTTTAAATTAAATAACATAAAAAAATATCAAAAAATTGCGGAGGGGACAAATTATGAACAATTATCGTGGAATAGCCATTAGATATATATTGAAGTGTCAAAGTGAGAAACAATGGGTTTACTTTACTAAGTTTGAGATCTCAATGACTAGATAAACATTATTGTGTATTGTATGATTAGTTATACGTACTATTTAAAAAAAAATAACCAAGATTGTATATATCTCCAGTTTTACAGTAATGCATCAGATTTTTAAATTCATAAAAATACTCAATTTGATAATATTTTTTTTAACTTAAAATTTTGAGGTACAATTTGCAAGTTATATCATTACAATTCCTTAAAAAAAATATAAAATAACATGCCCCCAAAATTTATATTTCACAACAGTGAAACAAAAATCGTGCGAGCGTCAATATAATAATAATTTAATAACGTAAGTTTGAATAATTTTGATTAGTTTGTGTCTCATACCATTACAATAAGTTAATGCAATTAAACATCGGACATAAGTTTACTAACAGCGCACATTTTCCACAATTGTCTTTAATTTGGTCGGTCATGCAAGATAAAATTGCTTAAAAAAAACTTGGAGAATAAAAAAATAACGATTTTTTTAACACCCAAAAACTGTTTCAAACTACTTTTCCAAATTAAAATATCTCTCGTAATTACTTCTTAAACATTCCACTTACCTGAATCAGCGTTACATAATGCGTATTAACTAATGAGTGTGCGTAAAAAAATCATTGAGAATCGCAGTGTGTATGGTTAAAATGAACAATTACATTATCTTTTAATTTTATCCACGATTTACTCTAATTAGGTTAATCCAAAGGAATGTCAACTTAAGCGAAGCCCTTTTTTTTCCAGAAGACAAAACCGTATTTTCAATTTAATTTAAACGCTAACGTTTGCATTTTTTTAAACATTTTTGAAACCTATTCACCCGTGCGTTAAAGTAGATGCAATGTAATCAGAATACAAATACGATTATTGCGAGTATTTAAACGCTATTTGATTTGATTTAGCGGAACTAGAAAAATATTTATTTTTTTATACGCAATTAGGGAAAAAAAAGTATATAAATGTACATAAAATATTTGATTTATTAGTTTTTTTATACAATTGACCAATAAAAAAATGTTTTATTGATAAATCACCGAATAATGAAACATTGAATACCTAATTAACATAACTTTTACTTGAATTTTATTTTAGTTTTGAGAATAATATACAGTGTTCCACTTGTGTAGTTCTATCTCTATCTCTAGTTCTATTTCTACTATCTATATGGTAGTACATATTAAGGAAAGATAGTAGTTTTCAAAGGTGAAATTGGCTAGTATTTGACATTTATTTCGAACTTGAATAAAATAATAGGTTTTGCATATTTATAATTACAATTTTTGGAACTTAAACTATTGAATGTTGGCTTTATTAATATATTATTATAAATTAAATCTATTGCTTCGTTGTTTTTTAGAAAAATATTTTGAAATACAAGTCATTGCTAAAAAATTTTAAAATAGAGTTCACCGTCCGCAAGATTACTTAATAATTAAACACACTAGAAACAAATTTATTTTTAAAAAGTGAAGCTATATAATGCTTCTATACTCCAAACCAAAAAAAAAATTAAATATTTAATGAAAAGTATTTTTTAAAAAAAAATCAAAATTATTATTTTTGAAAATTTGTTTTTTAATGATATAAAAATATTTTTTTATTAAAAAATAGTGTGTTAAAAAACTTTTTTTTAGGTTTAGTGCATGCATATTTGATAGTTGAACATGTATAAAAAATTTAAAGTGAATTGAAAGAAAACTTTTTTTTCTAATCATGCAGATCGACATAAAAATGTGAAACTGAGAAAAAGAGGTTTAAAGATAGAATTACCCATATTTCTTTACAAATGTAACTAATGTGTTTTTCATCGCTGTGTGTTTAATTTTTGTCCAATTTTAATGCGGTTTGGCTTAAATAAATCATAATAAATCTTATTATTTTTTAAAAATAATTTTAAAAAATCGTTTTTTTGAAAACTACTATCTCCCCTCTATATTTTTTAAATACAATTTTCAAATAATCGTGAAAAAATAAATATTTAATGTGTTAAGTGGACAATAGTGCCCAGAATACCAAAGACGACAGTGCTTTGTTTTATATAAACTAACATAGTTTTTCAAATAGTAACAGGGGACTTTATTACACAAATCTCAATAAGAAAATATCGAAATACGACAACATTATGGTAGTGCTAAAACTTTATTTACAGATTAAAGTAAAATTAGTTATATATTATTACATGAATTCAAAATTAGTGTAAATGATAAAATAAACTATTTTAATTATATCGTTACAATTTTGATTCCTTACAAGTATTTAAGTAATGAGTTTCACATGAATAAAATAATTCTTCTGAGTAATTTTATTCGTAATTTTTGCGGCATAGTTTATATTTAAGTGTAACTAGGAAAATTTGAGTAATTGCTACTCCAAATTTCTAAACTCTTCAAAATGACTAACAAGATAAATACACATTGCTTACTAATTGGGAACGAGTAATTATAGTATATTAAATAATATGAATATAAGTACGTATAGTGAAGGCAACTTTGAATTCTCCCTAGCACCATTTTATTGCATTCAAGAGATTATGAAGTGGTTTGGTTTATATCGTCGTCGCTCTCAATTAAAATTACTTTATGTTACTTAAAGTTATATTTCTCAAGGAAGCAAGTATTTTGATAAAGTGAGCATTAATTGTTTGTAATAAGATTACAAGTTTTTAAACCGAAAATCATTTATAGTAATTTTAAGTAGAATAATCGCATGTTACAAATGACATCTACTATATGCCAATTTAGATATTCTATATTTTTACATTTGATATAAATTATACGTTTTCATAGATTCATCTTACTTTATTTCAAATTAAGAAATTAAAGTATTTTTAATAATTAATTTTTTAAATATAATTTCCTTCGTTAACCTTCTAAGCGTTTAAATGACCTTAAGTCGTTCATAAATGTCCAGCCTGCATTCCACAAAAAAAAAATACATGTGTTGGAAGTTTAAATTCGTTTTCCTATACTTATGTCTATGTCTAAACTATTTTACAATGAATTATATTTGAGATACTTGTACATCGTTTTACATGAATATTATCAAAATATATTTCGTAATACAAAATAATTTTTCTCGTGTAGAAATATAATTTTTATTTTCCCTAAATATTAAGAATTTCAGCAAACGATTTTGATTATTTTTAATTAAATTTGAGAGCTATATGAATAAGAATCAAAACAATTAAAATGTCTCATTCATTCTGTATATTTTTATTTGCCAATTAAAGAAATTTTATATTTATTTTTAAATTGATTTTAATGAATAAATAAAACTTAGTATTCCAGTTATTAGATGACTGTGCATTGTCAATTTTTTTTTCATATAAGATATTTTCTATTAAATTATTTAAACATGTGAAATTTCTATATAGGGTTTAAATATTTCTCAATATTATTTATCAAAAAGATTTGATAAAAACACTACGTCAATAATTATTTCATTTTATAATTTCAGAAAATGCATATTTGAAATTTAAAAATAAATCAAGGGTTCTATTTTGTCAATAAAAAGTATTATAGGATTATAGGAGTTTGTTTCTCCCTTAATATGAGGTTGTAAAGCAGTCCTTAGAAATGAAAATATTCATACATATAATTCTGTTAAAAATAAGTAAATAAAAATAAATAAAATGTACTCATTTTTTATTACATTATATGCTCATCATAGCTGCGGATACATAAGTTTCATTTTTGAAAAAGATATGTACTCAAATATGAGTATAATAAGTAAAAAGATCAGTAGCTTGCCTACATAGGCGACCTTCACAAATCACTTTCAATAAATATCGACAAATTGAAACCAAAATTTACCGGGAATCGAACCCATATCCTAAGGCATCACATTGCCTTATCCGTTGTTCCTTCCGACGTGAAGAAGTTATAAACAGAATAAATATTAAAAAGGTGTCCCAAAAGAATGGAAGGTAAGATAATTGAGTTGTAATTTCTATTTATCAATCGACATCAAATAATGTGGAAAACTATCTTCTGAACAAATATTTTTAATTTGTCAACTCGCTTAGTTAAGGTGGCTTGAATAGAAGCTGAAATTAGCAATATTAAATCACACTGCTATTTTTTTTAGAAAGTACGGTTTCTTAAATTTAATTACGTCATAGCTTATTTCGATGCAATTGTACCCAAAGAAAAACGAGTATGCTCAGGTACTCATTTTTAAGTACACTTTTTTACAGTGTATAATTCCAAGATTAAGTATGAATTAATGGAATCTTATTTACAGATATTGTTTGCTGTAACCATAGTAACAGGAACACAATTCTATTATTGGAGACATTTGCCGATGTCAACAATTCTTAATATTTAGATGGTAAATATGACTGCTGTTACAAATAACGATCAGAACTAAGTCGATAAATAAAAGGGGTTTCGTCATCGTTATTGCTTCCAAAGTCGATGAACTAAATAATAACATTTAAAACTGTTATTGATTTGTATAAACATTCCATTTTTGGGGGAATAATATAAATAAAACGTTTGTGTTCTTAATTACAACATACATGCTAGAACATGTTTTTAATAATAAATGTTGGCAAATATTATTAGATACATTTTAATGTTCAGGGAACTTTTTTGTATATGAATCAACTCTTTTATTAAAATATTTAAGTAAGTTTCCATATATATATAGTTATTTACACAATTAGGTATTCATATCGTCATGGAAACGTAAACTTGATTATTAATTGTATCAAGTAAAACCAAATTGTATTTATAATGTAATTTTATTTGAATGAATGTAACTGTATTTTGGAAACGTTGGTCGTGCTACTAAATATGCTTTAAAATATCTTGTAATAAGAAAATATGTGATTATTCAAGATTACGAACGGCAAATGTAGTAACGCAAAATGTATTGACTACTCAGGCGAACACGGAAACTCAGAATGGAGCGTTGCATACCACATTACTAAATTTCGTTTCTAAGGAAAAAATACCACTTTTGATATTAAAATATGTATATTATACGCTTAACATTTCATTTAGCTAAGTACGAAAACATGAAAGTTTATAGTAAACCAAACGAACACGAGTTCTACTTCGGCGAACACGGGAACTCATAATGTGGTGTTGCACACCACATTATGAGTGAATTATGGGCACATTTATATAAAACATCACCAGATTCTTCATCGTTGATTCTTCATATGTTTTTATCTCCTTTTAACTCATCCTTATAGGTCAAATAACACGACATACTAAAGCATAAAAAATATACCTGGATTCGTAAGGTGTAACTTAAACCCCAGTGCTTAAATTCTAGGGAATTGTCACTTTTCAAAAAATACATTTCCCTAATTAGAAGGTGATATTGAAAGCAGTTACACCGGGTTTGACTCACTTTGAAATAAAAGATGTTAGGAAAACATTTCATTAACTTTCCGTAAAGAACACAATACGAGTGCTCCCGGTTGACGATTTGCATATTCGGAAGTTATTGCATTCACAACTTTCTGATTTTTATTATTGCGCTTAAATTTAAACTATAAAAATATATTTTTTACATAAAAAATTACTTTTATTTTCTATCATCACACATTCTCAAAAGGAAAATGCTAAAATAAAACCAATCACTTTTAATCATTTCATCATTAGAACCAATTAAGTAATTAATAATCCAATTTTTTTTAAACCGTGTCAAACGCAAAAACCACCGTCGCATTTCATTTGCATTATTAATAAGCTGACTAAAATTATTTAAATAAACGTTCGACTGCTGTGTCGTGCAACATAAAAACAACATTATGCTAAACGATCTTTAAGGCACTTAATTTCGAAGCATAACCTTTCGTCACAATGATTTAGAAAAACTTTGTTTTTCCCGCGGGATAATTAAAAATAAATCGTTGAAGAACTTGATCGATTTTTTCACCCCCAAGTAAACTAAAAGTAGCTTTAAAAGTTTAGAGGTGGTATAAACAAAATGGCGCAGAAGGCACTGTAAATAAACGACGGTGTGCTATTGGATTTCATTTTGAAAAATTGATTTCTTGCTAATGAAAAAATCAATATTTATTGCAGTGGAAATCCACTCTGGAGATAGTGTGAAACTTTAAGTGATCGTTTGGAGATATTTAACTTTCGTTATATCAAACGTTCATTGATGACTCCGGAGTTACACCACTCGGTTTTTTCTCAACAAATTCTAATCCGTTATGTCATTATGGTTGATTGCTTGTCAATAGATATTTAACATGAATATTACTATACTAAAATGAATAATGTTATTTTTTTTTTAATATATGTTGAAAATAAAATGATTTTTGCAAGATAATAACACTATTCGGTAAATGATATTCTAATCAAGAAATAAGTTACGATTTTTTTTTGATTTTTGGATATGTTTAAAAATTCCGTTCGATATATTTTAATTAAACTGTCTTAGAACTCAGTTGAATCAAAATTTGAACTGATCAGACATTAGAAATACCTTAGATATTAAGAAATGTTTTATGAACAGTTTACAAATTATTTCCAATGTCTTTGGTACTTTCCCAAAGTAATATAGTTAGTGGAATAAGATCATTTACATTTTGGACAATTGGCTTATAATTATCAAGTACAATTTGAAATTAAATTCTAAAGAGTGTCCATTTACTTTAGTACATTTGATTAATTTATTTTAGAGATAAAAGATACTTAAGATGTTTCAACCTAATTTTTAAACTCGTAATATTTTTGACACGTTCGCCTACTTCTTTAAAACTAATACAATATACTCTATTTCTTTAAATTATTATTTACTTTCGACAACATGTCAACTTTTTAGATGAATCGCCTTTTCTTGGTAGTTACTGGGAATATATTATATTCAATTATTAGTTATGTCTATTAATTTGTTTTCAATAATAATTAATTGCCCAATTCAGGACTAGTCACACCATCTCCTAAATTTAAATTTTGCCTTTCAATCGTAATTATAGATGATTCAAAAGTACAAAAAAAATTATAATTATTCATCAGAAAAATGTTGATGCAGTGTTGTTTTAATATGTGACATATGATATTCTTTTAAGTATGGTTTGCACTTTTTGTTTGTACTGTATTTACATATGTTTTTTACTTGCAATATAATTTTTTATTATTTTTTTAATTACTAATTTCAACTGTCAAACTATGTATACATATTACTATTCCTTAAAGATAAATGAAAATAATATGTTTGAAAATACACTATAGCAAATTTGAAAAAGTTTTTTTTCAACAGATCTGAAGTTATATGAATTTTAAATTGAACAAACAATAAACAAATCATCACTAAGAAAAATTAGTCCCAATTTCTTTATTTATACAATTTGGTATAAAAACTTTATTTTGATTTGTAAAACGTAATTAACTGGTATCGTTAGACTTAAAACAAAATGAAATATTTTATTAAATTTTAAAATATGTTGATTTTCTATCCTATAACTCTTAATATGTATTCGTATTAAAATAGACATAATTCTAAACGTAGAAGTGTCGATTGTTCACTTATTATAGAATACTTAATTATAAAAATGAATGTTTGACTATTTAAGGCGATTATATTTGTTTTCGAATCGGGAAGTGAAAGTTGAAAGCTCTTTCCAACACATTGATAGAGTAATTATAAAAATATCTTTGATGTAATTTTTTTTCTATTTTTAATCTGAAGGGTTTAACTTTTAACTTTGGTAATATAAGGCAACTTCCCGCGACCCTTTGCCTTTCAATTATCTGAAATAAACTATTCTTCTGAAATTACATTAGGAAAATGTTTTAAGCCGATTAGGTTTTTAAAAAGCGTAAAATTACTTCAGTTTTTGAAATTTCTCAGAAAATGAGAGAGATGCATGCAATTTTTTTTAAAAAAATAAACCATATATAAAAATTAAACCATTTAAATTGAATTCATTTTTTTGGCTTCAAAGCGATGTCCTTTTTTTTACAGAAACATATATGCTCAATTAATGATATATAACAATAAGTTTTAGCATTTTTTCATTTATATTAAGTTTTTTTTAATCGGAGGCACCTTGTATGTTATTGGTTGCTAAAATGACATTATTAGTTAATAATACGCTGGAAAAATAGTGGATTCTTAAAAGGGAACGCATTTTTAAAGGTACACCATCAAACCAAACTAGGCCGAACATAAACATAAACTAAATAAATAAGTTCAATTACAACTAAGTATTTCCGGGAATCGAACTCAGGTCTTCAGGTATCGCAGTCGAATGCATTGATCCGTTATACTTGAAGGGAGACGTGAAGAAGTTATAAACAATAGAAATATTAAAAAGATATACCAAAAGAATTGGAAGTAAGAAAATTGAGTTGTAATCACTCAGTTTTAAGTAATCGACATAAAATAATGCGGAAAACCATCCTTAAAAAAAATATTTTAGGTTTACAGGTCGCTTTGTTAAGATAGCTTGAACAGAAGCTGAGATTGGCAATATTAAATCACACTGCTTGTTTTTGAGAAAGTGCGGTTACTCCTAATTTACGATGCAATTGTACTCAAACAAAAAATTAGTGCATCCATGTACTAATTTTTAAGCCCACTTGTTTTTACAGTGCACCTACACAAAAACGTTTGTTTTTGTGAGGCAGTAGTGTTATTAGGTTAGCTGGAAAATTAATCAAATGACTGAAATCATGACAACATGCTACACGCCATAGCAATTATATCCGCAAAACTACTGCTATTCAAACAGCCGTTTCTCTTGACCCGGTATTACGGTATCAGGGTACAAACATATTACGGTTCTAGAGCCATCGATTCAGGCACTATAATTTCGTGACAAATTGTATTACTGACTGATATTCGATCCCCTTGATAGGAAATTAGGCTTAGAAATATGATAAAAATAACAAATGAGTGCAGATTTTAAAGATACCATAGTTCTCTAATAAATATTATATGCAAAAAAAAAATGTAGCCACATCAAACATTTACAGTTAAAAAAATAAAACCACGATTGTTTTTTCAAAAACCAGACAAACTTCTAATTTTTTTTTATAGTTTATAATTTTCATTCAAACTCTATCATATGCTTATGTAGGGGTAATAATTATTCATAAGCTATACAGGGGCCCCGCTACCAAGTTCGCACCGGGTCCTACGACTGCGCTAGACGGCCCTGATTACAGGTTTTTATCCTTGATTTTACTTATTACATTAACCATTTTTATTTTATGTGTTTTCCGCTATTACTAATATTATTTTTGCGTAATAAATAAATATTTAAATTTCCGTAGGTAAATATTTAAATTTGTCTTTATTGACTATCTACATTTTTATAAAACAGTATAAAGTGAAATCATTTACGAACTTTTTCAATTATATCAATGCCGACTATGTTCTAAAATTAATTTTTTGACAAATTCCAAATTTAACTAACAGAGACATATATTATTATATTAAACTAGACACGAGTGTTCAAAGATGACTTTCTAACTTCGATAAGAATACCCGACTCAGCTTCCCATTACGTTTTGTTATACGAAGCCAGCATATGCGTCGTTATTTTCTGCAGAGATGTTCTTAAATTTTTTTTAATCAATATAAGACGTAATGAAGGCCGAAAGAACCCATATTTCAAGAGAAGTACATTAAATTTATCTTTTTATATCTCCAGGAGACATGATAGAAATGATGAAAATGATTTAGCTCAATTTCAATCAAATTTTATGGATTCAAGTTCTTACATTTTTCCTGTTTTCTTATTAGACATGTCTGCATATTACTGGAAGGACGTAAATCATCAGAAAATCCATTTCTTTACATTTATATATGTCATCATTTGAAGCCGTACATCATTTTTAGAAGTCTCGTATTTTTATCTGCTCATCAGAAAAAAATTCTTACATACAGGGATTTGATGAATATAAGACTAGACTATTTTTTACATTGTATTGGGCAATTGTGCACTGTTCGCTAAAATATCTATTACGTAAATAAACATTAATAATGTTACAAACATTATTTTTGTAGCTACTGAATAAATAATATAATTAACAAGTCATTTGTCGAAAATCACAGTAGATATATCAATATGCACATTATAATTCTGTAAAAAGTCATTGCTGTTGAAATAAACTTCTTGCTAACTAAAGTTACAGATTTTTAAACGAAATATTGAAATTTTATGTGATATTTTTCACTGGGAATAATAGTTATATAAAAATTTACCGAAATATTAAAAATAAAATATTTGTTATACAAAATGAACTTAATTTGTTGTTTAGTATCAATAAAATTGGTTTCTGTAGCCTTAAAACTTTACCATCGATATTTTCTTGATTGACATTTTTATAATAGTCGCATATAGGAATATCAACGACAGTTCAAATTAAGTTTAATATATCAAACTTTTAAGGGGTCAGCTATGGTTTTATTAAAAAAAACAGAGGGTTTCGTATTCGGTTCTCATCGTTCAATTAAAATCTATAGATCCTGAACAATCGCTTTTTTTTCCATTCTGTAGCAATAGTAAAAAAGTTTCTTCAAATAGTATACATTAATTTATTTGTTTTAAATTCGTAGATATTTTAAATGTTATTAGAATTTAATTAAAAATTAATTCTGTTTTACACCATGCACGCACTAATATTGATACGCATTGTGTCTTTTGTTTATTTTATTTTTATATAAAATATAAATTTGTATAAATTTTTACACAGTTTATTATTATAGGTTAGACGTTATAATAATAGGTTCTTCACAATCCATGCTTCATCGTATACATTTCTAGTAGTGTCTTGCATTGGATTTTGTAATAAAATGAAATGCATTTTATTTTTATAATTAACAAGCGTGTTGTATTTTCAATTAATTTCAATTGTTTTTCTAAAAAATTAATATAATAGTAAACAAACTGATTTACAAAATAAAACAATTTTTAATTTTTTTTTTTACAAAATAAAACAATTTTAATTTTTTTTTTTACAAAAATGAAACAAAGTAAATTATTTTCAGAAAATTAATTTACAGAAAACTTTTTAAACAACAAAAACTAAACAGTTTCCTTTTCGAAGAAAACACCAAAATTACATACCTACAAAAAAGAAGGTCACCCCTTTCACCCGGTAAGCCACCACACATGGAAAACTCCCCTTTATCCAGCATACTATGTCGCCACATTCAAGGTAATTATTAACCTTACAACACAAATTACCAACAGAAAATTACTCCCCCAACATCAGACCGGATGCATGTAAAAATGTTCTACCATAGCAATCACTTCAGATACGCCCTCGAGTGGAACGCGTTATAGGTGCAGAAAAGTACGAGTCATAATTAAAAACAAGATATATACGAGGCAGGGAGGCGGTGTGGAAGACGGGCAATCCATCTAGAGATTCCTGGCCCCCTGAAATTCACATCTTCAAGCCTTATGTCAGCAGTCACGCCACCAGCAAAGACGTGCTTAGTATGGCAAACGGGTGTCTTCAACACATAACTGTGCATTACGAGCTGCAATATATTCGCTGGATGTCAGTTGTGTACAAAGGTAGGCCGCCATTGGTGGTCACTTATTGACCGAGCGGGAGGTCTCTGTTTTAACTCGACTTTTGGTATATGTTTGTTATCGAGTTACGATCATACGCGTTTGCTCGATTTTTTTTTCAAATTTGGTATGAATGTTCCTTGAAACAACCATTAACTACGACTTATACGATTTTTAAAAAAAAAATTCGGGGGTCGCGAGGTTTTCTGTTTCCAAAATTACTAGTGTACGTGACCTTATACAAGATAACGTATCTTGTGCGGTATGGGGAGTGGGAACAAAAAAAATTTCAAATTATGTTTTTTGAGATTTTTACATATTTTTTATTTTTTAATTGACTACCTTTAAAATGACATATTACTTTCGTTTTTACCCCAATTAGAAAGTACTAAAATGTAATGAATTATATTTGTTTACTCATGTTAACAGGTAAAAATTTTCTTCTTTAAATCCATTTTTCTCAATGTGATTTTGTTGTGTTCGGTGTACATTTTTACAGAGACTTTCCATTGTATGTGTGCAATTTTTTTATATATACTCTATATATATATCCAAGATTACACTGAAATCAGCATTTGAAAATTTTTGTTTTACTTATTTTTAGAAAAATATTTTTCTATTAAAAAAATTGGATTTTCCTTACAAAAATATATTTTAAAAAAAATCTGTAAGGTTTTTCTTTAAAAGCTCATTTCAGTGATTTAAGGATTGTCTCTAGTTTACACAGAAAATATTTCAGCCCTGTATCAAGGGCACATTCTGAGAAAATGCACATAAAAAATCGGTAATTTAACGTTAGCGGTATATGAGGTTCCGACACCTCTTTAAAGGGACCCGAATAGTCAATTTCTTTAACAAAATATTTTTTATTATTATTGTAGTTTAGAAATATGCTACTAAACCTTTTCATTCTAAGCATTTTAAAATGTGTTTATATGATACTCAGAAGTATTTTTAAAAAATATATTTGTGTTCAACTAAAAGGGATATAACTAACGTTAAAAATATTTTTGTACATTTTGTATCTCAGAATTTTGTTTTATAAACTCGATATACATTTTCTCTACGATTATTATAGTTAAAACTTTAAAAATTTTACAGCACCAATTCAACTTACGTCATTTTACTTTAAGACTTGGTTTTGAAATATAACAAGAATTTAATAAGTTATGCATCTTTTAAGACAAAACACATTATCCTACTTTATGAAGTATATCAAGTAAATATATCTTTTTCGATTTTTTAAATATTTCAATTGCTAAATCCGAACCTTAATGTATTTAAACATGTTTCAAGTGTAATATATACCAAATTCATATATGTATATTTTCAAAAAATCTAAAAAGAAGGTATACAAAATAGTGTTTTTTAACATGGGAAACTGAGAGTTTTCTGTGACTTTCCTCGTCCACACGTGCTTTTTAAATTATTTAGTCACATTTTCTTAGATTAGCACTGCTTGTTTCAAAATATAAAATTGTAAATGTTTTAAACAATGGCGAATAAATCATTGTATTTAAGCTAAATTATAAGTTTATCTTTAAAGTATAAATTTAGGTCAATATGTCTTAATAAAATTAAAATTAAAATCAATTATTTCCATGATCGGTATATTTGTGGTCATATCCTTCAGTTACAAAGTAATTAAATTCTAAACACTATGCATTCAATTAAAGGTTTCTAAATGCAATATAGATTCGTATTTATGTCCCGTTCCGTTAGCCAATGTAATTAACTACAACCGTGACTAATTTGAAAATGAGAACTATACATAGGAGCGGTGCTAACTTAAATAGTTAAACAAATTAACTTAATAGGAAGTAGGAGGTGTGTGATTTAACATACTTTTAAATAGCGCAACAGTCCCCTTTCATCGGTTACTCTAATTTGTACTTTAATTTAATTTAAATACACAGAGTCCTAACATAATTTATTTTCCAAGTTTATAAAATTGTATGCCTTTCAATTTAACAGGTTTTGATTTTATTTTGAGAGATAAATTATGTAATATGTTAATTACATTTAAAATTATTTTTTTAATAAATAAAATATATCATTTTATAGAAGTAGTAACGATTTATGCTACATATTTTGTAAACAAAATAAATATTTAAACCATGAATTTTTTTTAAATTTAAGTTGAGTAATTTATTGCGAATAAAATATTATTGCTTGTGTGGGTATTTCATTAAGTCATACTTGTGACTTGTATGTGTAGCTAGCATTACATACCTTAATTTGCCTTTGAATTTCCAATAAAACTATTTTTGCGCATAAAATACATGCTGCCTAAATGAATTTGACTTACAAAAATTGAAATCTTTATACGAACCAATGGATTTCAGAAAGGATATTTAATTTTACTTGTTTATGGTAACACATACGTTTTGAAAGTGGGCTCCTCACATATATTGCCAATTGTGTTTAAATTTTATTAATTATACATTAGTTTACCATACAGTTGATTTTAATGTAAGATTATAAATAATATATTACAAATATGATATTGCAGTAACACAGACCCGGTGGTAAAGTTGCAATTGCTTTGAAGAATAATCTGGTTGTGGAGATTTTAAAATTCTAACTAAAGCTTTTATATTATTAAATTTGAAATATGTAGTCCTATAGATAGAAGATTTTAAAAATAACTTTATTTTCTGTGTTGTTAAAAAAATAAAATATGAGTGTGTTATAAATAATACATTTATGTGCAGGTATTGTAAAAAATTTGCTACAATTTTAATTATTCTATAAAATCTATAAATTACAATTACACTTATTTACACAAATAAAGCAAAATGGGAATCATTATTACTATTTTTTTAAATTCTAGTAAAAGCACTTGCGTTTTACATATTGCTGACAATTGTGATATAAATAAAAAAATTAAAAAAAACATTTAATATTAAAATTATATTTTGTTTTTAATTAACACGCTCCCTAAATTGTGTCAATCTGCAGTTCATATGAGGTGCATTGACACATGTCAGCAGAACATTGATTCATGACTGAATTTTATTGGTATTGGTTTACTAATAAGGTTTTTTGTAACATTTATTAAACAAATTATTTTTTTGAAACACAAAATATCAATAAATAACATTTGACATTCAGTGGAAAACGAACCAGTCCTTACATTCTCAACATAAAGCCCCAATATAAATTGTATTTAATTATTACTTAACCACTAAATACATATACTATTTGCTAGTTAATCTATTCTAAAATTAAAATAAATTTACTTAAATAGTCCATTTGGTATGAGGTACATTGAGAAATATCAAATTGTCCTTGTGATAGTGTATCAGTCTGCTCCAGCCAGCCATTTTTAATTGAACTTGTTTGAAAAAAACCAAACCCCATTAGCTATCAGAATTTATCTGAATTTCTTTCAAATACAAAGTTAATACTTTCTTCCATTACGTTTTGAAGGGGCTTAAATACAAAAATTTATGTGTGGTTATATTTTTTATAAGAAATCACGATTGAAAAAAATTAAAACAAATATCCTTTGAGTACTAATAACATGTTCGATTTCTTAGAAAAATAATCTGTCAAACCATTATGGGATAACTGTGTTATTCTGTGCAATATATGAAAAGACAATTCAATGTGTAACTTATATCAATTTAAAATTATAAAAACTATTAATGTTAACACTTATCGATGCCCCCCCAGATACTTCTATTGTTATACGGTTCTAAGCATGATTAACTTTTAATAACTTCACACACCTTAACTTGTTTTGATTATAAGTTTTATCTGGTTCAGTTTGTGAGTTTCACCACTTTTCCTAAACAACACAGCAAACTTTTACTTTCCAGAAACAGAAAAATCTCCGCACTGCACAGAGACCATAAATGGCGTTCCGATGTCCCACTCGACATCACCCCCTGGAGACGCGATCCAAAGCTTCCATCGAATATTGAGTTTTCACAGAGGAAAAGACATAACATCGGATCGTGTTGTTGCATACACCACACATTTTTACAGCAACTGCTTGCCCAGAGCGCGGCCCTGTTCGCACCCGCCGATGTTTCTCTGAAACTCTTTATTGTCCTTGGTAAAGGCTTGTATGGTGTCACGCTAGGGATGTGTCTATGGAATTTTAAAGAAGAAGGGTTATCGCTTGAAACATACCGAGACTTTTCTGACCCGAGAGGCACCGGGTGTTATAGCGGGTTCTTTTGATCTTTGTAAGGGTGGAGCAGATGTTTGTTTGGTAAAAGAAAAGTGAGACGGAACTGAGACAAACTAGAGTCTTTTTTGATGTTACAAGGTATTATTAATAACTATGATAGTTTTTCTTTGTTCTTTAATCGCCAATGAAAATGAATAAAATATGGTTGTTTTTGTATTTTTCAATATAAAGAAAACTGGGACGGAACAAAGATTGACTAGAGTCTTGTTGACGTTATAAGGCATTGTTAATAACTATATTAGATTTTCTTTGTTCTTTAATCGCCAATGAGAATGAATAAAATATGGTTGTTTTTATATTTTTCAATATAAAGAAAACTGGGACGGAACAAAGACAGTCTAGAGTCTTTTTGACATTATAAGGTATTATTAATAATTATGTTCGTATTTTTTAATTTCTTTAATCGCCAGTGGAATGAATAAAATAAGGTTGTTTTTATATTTTTCAATATAAAGAAAACTGGGACAGAACAAAGATAGACTAGAGTCTCTTTGACGTTATTAAGGCATTATTAATAACTATGTTAGTTTTTCTTTGTTCTTTAATCGCCAATGAGAATGAATAATATATATATATATATATATATATATATATATTCAACAGTAACTATTATTCAAATAATGTTGAAAGATCGACATTAGTTAACTACATATTTAACTACAAGCCTGATGTACGCTGGGTTGCACTTCTGTATTTAACGCTACTAAACTGAAAGTGGTGTTATATAAAATAATTAACTTCATGACATATGCAAAGAATTCAAATAGATAGTTATCAATTAGAGTGTTTAAATTGTTTTTAAAATAAGAATGTTAGTAACTGCTATTCAGAGTTAATCGAAAACATTTTGTGTGAAAGTCATGTGATCAAAATGGAATGTAATAGGTATTTTATATTCAATGGATTGATAATAAAAACTAATATAAAATTTAAGATATCCAGTTTTTCCAGAAATCTGATCATTTAAAAATATTCTTCAAGCATTAATATTAAAAAAAGCATTAATCTTAGTTATTAAAAGTTCTAAAAAAGTATATGCTTAGTGCTTTTAAACTTTGAAAAATCTAAAGTTATTTTATTTCATTTGCAGTTTTATACATAAAATAGAGCTTGAATTAAGGATAAAAAATAAAATATTTCATATATTCATTTTAATAACATTAATGAATTAATAAAAATAGTTATATTTTCCATGTAATAAAAGGCTTATTGAGTGTAATGCTTTTTCTAAGACTGCTAATCATTTTATAAATAATAACGCATAAATATTACTTTTAACTTTATTTTATGTATACAGCAATAATTAAAATGTGTGATAATTTTAATACATCCCATTATAAATATATAAAAGTTTGATTTCGATGAATAACTTTTTAATTTGCTTATGAATTATTATCTAGATTTACTAATGATTTTAAAATGCGGACTTAACGAGAAGCCATTTAAACCCCTTAAGGAATAAATCCAAAAAAGAAAATAAAGTCCTAGGGTAAAGGTTTTAAATTCATAAAAATTTCGCAATGACAATTTATTATTTGTCATATTTAATTTTAAAATAGCATGCTCGCGATTTCTGTTTTTAATTACTTTTATAATAACATCTCGAAAGTAATTTGCAAGTCATTTCAGTAATGGGTAAAACAAAACAGAAATTGATTTGCAGATAGGTTCTTTCTCTGAAAATATTCTGAACAGATAATAATACCGAAATATGTTATCTACAGATCAGATAAAATAATACGTCTGCAATTTCGTTAATACACTAAATTTATTTTTCAAATGGTTATAAAAAAAACTGTAAGTAAATTTATCACCTTTGACAATTTTTGTAATACTACTTAGATACATTTATACATTTTTTTTTTAATTTTGCAAAGTTCTCTTTATTCTTAAATTATAAAGATATTTATATTATTTTACTAACACCAAATAAAGTAGTCGTTAATTTTTTTAAAATGAATATCGCATTTTAAAATTGCTACGTGTACATACTATAAAAATATATTATTAATATTCTTAATTACTGAATTTATGCATTCTCTTAAAGGAGACCCGAGCCCCAAATTCCCCAAAAAATTGCAATTATTTTTCTTCATAAAACGATAATATATATAATTAAGAAGGCATTTACAAAATTTACAAACAATAAAAGAAACAGAATCTATATTTTTTTAGATGTTTACATACCATTTATCATATATCTACACAGATTTCGTCTGCAACAATCGTCATTTACTCAAAATATTTTTTTTTTACATTTCAGTCATGTTTAAAATCCTAAAGCTTTGTAACTAATTATCTTAAAACTAAACTGTTAATAGTTTTTGAAGCTCTAATATTCGTTTTACAAACGCATGAATAGCTTTTTTTAAATTAAGTTATAATTTTATTTTACGATTTATTAAACATAAACATTTAATTATTTTATAGGTTTTGAACTTAAAATAAGGTTTTGAAAACTATTAAAACCCAAATCTGCAAAAGTCTATTCATACGTCTGTAGTACATACAACATTAAAAATTATAAAAATTGAAGGAGGATTAGTAGAAAAAAGTCTATTTAAGCTTAAAAAACGCAAAAAATAACAAAAATAACAAATTAGGATTTGGGGCTCGGGTCTTCCAATAACACTATCGGTTTTGAGAATTCTGCATTTGTTTTGCCATTGAATCATGCGCCTTTTGACGAAACAAGAATTCACAAATTTTGAACAGAAGCCATTTACTCAGTTTCTGTTCTGCCTTTTCTGAGTCTCCAGGTGGTATTTGATAGTTATATTATTAAGAGGACACGGTACAATTTAATTTTTTTTTTTTCAATATTTTTTTTTATTTTTTGAATGCAAAATACTTTAATAAATAATTAATGACAAAATTGTCAAAAAAAAATTCATAAAAGTTTTTTAATAAATTCAGAATTTAATTTTTTTTTTTAATTTTTGCTGTTTTTTAAATTTCCTACTCCTTTTTTAGTTTTTAATTTTTTATCACTAAATTTTGTTTTTGTATTTATTGAAATATAATAAACAAAACTGGGTATTTAATATTAAATAGTACTAAAATTAGATTTTATATAATTTGTTTTCTTCAAAAGCCAAAAAACCCTGAAAAATCTAAAATTTTCTGTTTGAATTATTTTTAAAAATAAAACTATGTGTCCTAGGGCTTTTTCCATACCCAATTATGTCAAACACATATCTGATAATATTCATTAAAAAATTGAATCTCTATCCATATTACAAAAAAGCCTTAGCATTTCATATGCAGTAAAATGCATTAAAAATGAACACTGAGAAAAAGTGATTTAAAGTTTTCAAATGTAAAAAAAGGTATTTATGGTAAATGTATCATATTGTTATCTATCAAAATATATCATACTTTGCATCAATATAAGTATATTTAATATTAAATACTTTAATACTTGGTCATTTTTTAATTTTGGGAGAACTGCCTTTCAACTTAAATTTCAATGCATTTTTCACTATAACATTAAAATATATATAACTCCATAAATACAAGCTATTTCTGTTAAATTTTGGAGTTCTCTATTCATTTACATGAAAGTACAATTCAGAACTCACCATTTAAAAGTTTTTTAAAAAAATTAAATCCTCTAGCTTTGTAAGCACTTTTAGCCTGCTGTCACCCAATATAAATGCAAATAACTTCTTAAATATTTCAAATTATACACTGAAAATTTTCATGCATGTTTAGAAATATTGGAATCGTAATTTAAGCTAATAAAAAAATCGAGGGTTTGATTATTTTTACGGTATTGTGTCCCCTTAAGGAATGTCATGTATTTTTATTTCTATGTAAACTAGTTACATTTTTAGAAACAATTATAAATATTAGTAAGTGCGAGTAAAAAATTTAATAATTTAAACAATTATTTTACTCTTGGTGTTTTATAACTTTTATTAATTAAACAATATGGTTACACATCAGAATTCAATCTAGTCTCCCTGGTCGAGTTGGACTCTTGAACAAGATATCCGCGGTTCGAGTGAACTTGTCCATATTGAATTTTTATATTATATAAATTTGTTCTCATTTTTGACGAAATAAATTTCGCTAAAACACGACAAAATGAATTTCATCAGTTTGACGAAATATTTCATTGGACCATATATCAGACGACTGTTTCGTCAAAACTGGCAAACGTTTCGTCAAATATGAGAATTCATATTTAGCAGTGTACTCCTTTAAAATATATTTGTCAAATTCCTACATACTACCTAATGATGTTTTTTTCCACTTTAAAAACATTACATGTGTGCCATTTAGTACATGAAACTATTACTTATTTACAAAAAATTACTAAAAATTGGGCAATTATTCATTTAATTACACGTTCCAAAAAATTTAGTTTGTTTTGTAAATTTATTATATTGAATTAGTCAGGCGCTGTCAGTATTTTGAATGGAAAAAAAATCAACCTCCTCAAATCATACAATTTTTTCGGCAATGACCCGCGCTCACATCCCTTAGTAAGGTGAAAATGTATCGGTAATCTTATAAAAAAACAATTATTGATAATCTTTTTTTCAAAAAATAATATTTAATTATGTCTGTAATGTTATTCTTTAAAAACGGAATAATTTTACCAAAATAACTGCACGTCTCGATATATACAAAATTAAAACTAACAAAAATTCATCATACTCAGATAAAAAATATATCTAATAATATACTATTAATGTAGAATGTATGTATTAATTTATGTCAATAATTTATGCACTACATAATAATATTAATTATTATTATCAACTTCTTTATCAATTATTATTATTAACTTCCTTTGTCAAATTCGGGAAATTCGTAATGAAAAAAAAGCATTTAACGAAATACAGGGTGGACATAAAATGCTGGGTGATGTTTATTGTTTGGCCGCTTAACAAAACACAATGAACCTTTGTGTTCGCTAAACTTTATATGTGACTACTAAAGCTACGCGACTTTTTAACATTTAAACGGACTAGCTGCGCAAAAAAATATTTTGTTACCCCAGTACAGTTAATCGCCATACAGCTAAACAATAACCATCACCCAATCATTTGTGATCACCCGCTTAGATATATATTTATCAATATTATCAATTTGGGATTTTTGCCCAATATAAGTACACATATATAAGTATCATACTACCTTCCACCAAAGAAGACCTAGCGCCGTAACATCAACCCAAATATGTCCGTTAATACCCGAGGAGCACCTCTTAAGGATACTCTATCTTATTCCACGGTATTCGTTCCAGCCAAACAGCAGCTGGAACACTTGATAAGAGTCTAATAGCATTGGGATGTCCCGGGGGACGAATCAGTGGTATCCCGATATCAGATAGTAAACAAGATGGAGAATTTATTGGTGGGACCCAGGAGATGGCTGACCCAAAGCCGCAGCAGCAAAATTTACAGGTGGTCCCTTATGCATCTTACTATTAACGTGCTCGAGGAATGATGGATACATTAAGTTCATGTGTATCATGTTATTTTAATACATGTGATTATTTTAAATAAGTTGTTATGTTATAGTTCATTTGCTTACAATAATTGTTTTTAAATTAATGACAATTGTTGGTTTATGGATCGATGTATGTTTGGACATATGATTTGCATGTGTTTTGGAGTATGTTTAGATTGCTGCTAAAAATATTGGTGTGTGAGGTTTTTTTTATTATGTGTTGCGTGAACGTTGAGATATTAAACAATAGTTGTGCTGATATAATAAAACGCATATAAAGCACTAGACAAAAATATCTGGTCATTCAATTGACGAAAGAAGTCTTGAATGAAAAAAAATCAGTAATTGATATTTAAAATGTATGAAAATGTATTTAAATGTATGGTAAGATATTAGTATATTTATAGAACATATTGCTTACATAATAATAATTTTTTAATGTTTAAGGAACATATTGTTTTAAATAAACTACCTGTTATAAACTACCTGTTGCACATTAATAAAATATTAATATTAAGTGAACGGAAGCGGATATTTAAAAAAAAGATTTAAATATTTTCTCTTTATGTTTTTTTAGATACAACTACAACATAGTAAATATAAAATATATTTTTCTGGTTACGATTTCCGTAATGAAAAAAAAATATATAACAATAAAATTTTGCAAATTTATACTTTTAGTAGATAATTCCGATTAACGCAAGTTAATTCTTTTGTATTATTATTTTGATGTAAACTAATGACACATTTCGCAACAGTTCAAAATATTAGTAAGTGTAAATATAACTGTAATAATTTAAAAAATTCATTTATTCTTTGTATTTTATAATTGAAGGTTTTGCTGTAAAGTTACATGTGCTGTTTGGAGTTACATGTACTATCTTTTGGTAAAAAAAACTTGTTCGTTTGGCGCCAGAAATATGTAGCTACAATCGTTAGTTCTCGCGTTACTCAAAAAATGGAGCTGTCTGTCTCATTAGTTTGTTACAATATAGAGGTAGCTCCTGGAGCTAACGCCATTTTCCCCCAAACGACTGATGTGCTTTGTTTACAGGAAGGTTATACAGCACTTATAAACAGTGGAGTTTTTGGTTATTTTACGTTTTGTGTTTCTACGATGGATTTCAACCAGACAACGCAGCAGATGAGCCGGACGTTACAGAGTATGATGATTAAAAATGTAATTTTCTGTTTTTAAAGCCAAATTATATGCTATATTTCAATTGAAATTTTCTTTAAATAAAATATTACATTAGTAAATTGTATTTTTTTGTGAAATATTTTTCATAGAGGTAGACAGAGCATCTATTTGGTTGCAAAAACGAGGTAGCTCTAACAATCCAACATGTGCCACTTCATCTGGAAGGTATATTTTTGAGTGAAAATACTGTCATAATATGTAGGAACAATTAAAAAGATTGTCTAAAAATAATATATTCATATTGGAATTTTCAACTTGGAATTTTGAATTTTCAAACGTTTTTTACGGCTGTCTGCAAACTTGAATAATTGGAGCTGCCTCCTTTTTACAGCAAACCCCCAATTCTTATTATATATACATTAAGGTTTAATACTCTTATTAATAAATCGTTATGGAAACGTTAAGCATCACATTGGTTACAAATTGCAATATGGTTAGACATTAAAATATATAAATATTAAATAAATGTAAAAAATATTTCACAAAAGATTGAAAAACTTTCTCTTTATAATTTATTATTTATTAAGGAAGGATAAGACAGCAAGATCATAAAAATAAAAATAAACCTTATTTTTTTTAATCTGAAGTTACGAACATAAACGTAAAAGAAAATATAAGAAGCCAATTTAAAAATATTAATTATTAAATTAACCAAATAAGAATTTTTTTTTTCATGGTCAACTTGAGCAAAATATACTTTATCCATAAATATGTTATATCAGAATTGCCGTAATTCTAGTAATAAAAAAATAGTATATGCTATAAAATTAATGATTTTAATAAATTTTAACTGCATGAAGCTATCATTTTAATGAAATAGAATAAATTAATTTAAATACAATTTAAATTTGTATAAAAAAAATAATGTATAAGTAATGGGTTTCGCATCACATACATTTTTAATACTATTAAAATTAAATTTATAAAAAAATACTCAAATGATTATAGATAATTATAGTAAATATAATTTAAATAAAGAAAAAAATATAAACGTGAGCTCCAAATCCAACGAACATTTAATAATTCTACTAAATTCAATTAATTATTTATACATCTAACTATTGTAGTAGTAGTAGTCGATTATTTATATTTGAAGCAGACTAAATTCTAGATAATATACAGCTAAATTCCCTTATAATTCGCAAGTATAATATCCAGAGTCCCGGGATCTCAAGAATACACGTTTCCATGAATATTCATTTAGATGAATCAATACACTTATAACTATTCATGACGCGCGAAGTAGTATATTTCGTAGAGAAATATTTTCTTGGCAGACACTTTGTCTGTAACACAATTGAAATGTGTCGTCGTACGCCCTGTATTATTATTAATGGTTTATCCATTTATTTGTCATGAATATTCAGCTCTGCTACTTCCGAAAATTCTGCCTAACCGAATATTCGCTTAGGATGGACGATTTTCTCTTAACTCGCAAATTTCGTTAAGTGAATTTAAATTGCTGGTAATTAGAGATAAATATATAAACTATTACTTCCCAAAATCCATAGAATTAATAACCAGTTGTTTCATACACAATTGCTTTCACTATTCATGGAGACAGATGAATTTCGGAATGAAAGACTCTAATCTGGAAATTTAAATACAAATACCTTATTTTCAAGAATAAAGCAGTTAGTGTATTTCTAAGAAAATAAATATTCAGTGAAATTACTGGGCAATTGAAATGGAAATTGTTCTGAATTCAATTTGAAATTCAGATTAAAGAAACTGAAACAAATTATACACTAATATGCATTTATTTTAATAAATTACAAATTTTAATTGACTTTAAAAAATATAAATATGCATCATGCAATACCATTAATCTGTTATCACGTCTAATTTAATTTACAGATATAATTTTTGTTTTTAATTTATAGTTTTTAATAAAAAAACATTAATCTTTTAGATAGAGACTACTAAATAATACATAGAAAATCTAAATTACATAGTAATATCAAATAATTAAGTGGGTTTTATAGATAAAATACACATATTTGCATGATATATTACATATATCTTGCCATTGTAAAGAGGTTTGATTAGCCCTCATCTTGAGCATACTGCACATATTGAGTCACCATATCTTAAAATATACAGTGAATTGTTAGAGAAATTTCAGCACAGGGCTGCTAAAATAGTCCAAGTGTTTTCAGCCATGGATTACGAAGATAGATTAATAAATTTGAATACGTATACTCTGGAAGAGAGAAGGTTTGGGGGAGATTTGATTTAACTATTCACAGTTATTAAAAAAGGGGATATGGAGGGTTTAAATTTTAGTATGAGTGATAGAACGAAAGGTCATGGGTTTAAATTAAACACATCACATTTTGATCGAAATGGGAGGAAACACTGTTTATATAATAGTATAACATACAAATGGAACAATTTGCCTGTGAATATTGTTAATAGTGCAGGAGTAAATGGTTGTTGTTTAAAAAATATCCAGAGTTTTCGCACTTTCTGCGCATAGTGAAATAGTTTCCCAGCAAAAAAAGTCAGGATAAAACCTTCATAATTTTTTTGAAATTGAAGGTTTTATGCAGGAAAACTGCAGTTTTTTTGAAGATCTATAAAATTAAAGGGTTTTGTTTCAATGTCCTTCATAAAAACTGCAAAAAACCTTCAATTTTAAATTATGAAGGGAAAATGCAGATATTTTAAAGGTTTTATGCAGAAAAATTAAAAACTTCAAAACAACTGCAGTTTTTTGTTTCAATATCCTTTATAAAACTTTCAAAAAACCTTCAATTTGACAATTTTGATGAAGGTTTTATGCTGACTTTTTTTGCTGGGTTACTCTAACCAATTTAACGATTGTGTAGGTGTAAGTGTTTATTTGAACAAGAGTTGGATCTAACGTATTAGTACACACAAATTATGCCTCAAATAGTAAATTTAAATAATCTATAATAATAAAAGAAATATTATGCATGTGGCACGCAGAACACAATCTTCCTCTGCTCGTACATGTCTGAAAATTTATATCAATACTATTCAATATCTAATTATACACATGAGGCTTTACATTTTAAAATTCCGTTAATAACCGTTTAAAACGGTTTAGGTAGCTATTTTTTTAAATGGCCATATAAAAAAAGTGTCTTTCGTCAAAGCAATTTTTGATCGCCAAGTTTCAAGATCGGCAAAAATGCAATTACCAAGTTTCAAAGGCTCAAGTTTCAAATATTATGATTTTATAAATCATAAAATTTGACAACAATAAAATACTTTAAAATGAATTAATAAATATTTATTGTTATATTCCATCACCTTAACAATTGACACTTGGTAATTGCGTTTTTGGCGGTCTTGAATTTTAGCAATCAAAAATTGCTTTATCGAAATAACTTTTTCTTGAACCGGAAAATTAACGTTAATGCTAACATTCGGAGATGTACACAGGATGTCTAAACAATAGTCCAATTACTTTATCTTCGATAAAATCAAATACAAATACAAATATTGACGACCAACAACAGGCTCAAGGCCCAACAAGGTTGGTCCATCTAGTACCACCTAACTACCCCCCAATGCATATCTAACTTATTCTTAAAATCCGTTACTCCATTACAATTAACAATATTCACTGGCAAGTTGTTCCATTTGTCTGTTACCCTATTATAGAAATAGTGTTTTCTCCCTTTCCGATTAAAATGGGATTTGTTTAACTTAAACCCATGACCTCTCGTTCTATCACTCATATTAAAATCTAAACCCTCCACATCTCCTTGTTTGATAAACTTGAATAGTTGAATCAAATCTCCCCTAACCCTTCTCTCTTCCAGAGTATACATATTCAAATTTCTTAATCTATCTTCATAATTCATGCCTGAAAACCCTTGGACTATAAATGAATAAACGGGGAAAACGAATCAATGGGGTAAAAAAAAATTTAACGTGTGTGAAATTGTTGGTAACAGTTAACAGTGTATATAATCAGGGACCGACTTACAAGCTTAGGGGCCCAGGGCAAAAGAACAATAGGGGGCCCCTAAACGTAATTCAAAATAAAACTGCTAAATTTATGCACAAGCACAATACAAAATGACGTAATCAGTCAGCTTTAATGCAAATATAATTTATTTTTTTAAACTACTAATTTTCTTCCTTTGAGAACTTGAATTAACGTTAATGATCAGTACTGCAACAGTTTTTTTTATACGTTTCTAGTTCTATTCTTTCTTTTTAGCTTATTTTTAGTTGAGCCAGATTCGTATGTTCTACCCATTTTATAGCTAGCAAATCCCTAATGATTAGAATATTAGGAAATTTGGTATAGGAAAAAAGTATCTGTAAACGACAAATCTACGTGAGATTAGTAAACACAGCTTGTTTATGGTCTTGGACCTTGGTCATTAATTTAATTTTACTAGTGATCCAAAGCACATATCTTTGAAAAACGCAATGCAAAAGGTGACATACATCATGAACGTGCTGAAAAGTGAAATTGATTTAATTGGGTAAAAAAATATAAGTTTTGCAAAACAATTTTTTTAAAAAAAATTTAAAAATTGATGAAAATAAATTTCATTGATTTTTAAAAAATTCGGTAATAAATTTTTAATTTTTTCACATATATTTAGCATTAAATCATTTTTGGGGGCCCCTTTAAAATGGGGGCCCTGGGCAAGTGCCCCGAATGCCCTCCCGTAAATCAGTCTCTGTATATAATTAGTTATCTTAACCATTTAATTTGTATTGTTTCAAACAATATCTATTCTATGCTTACAGTGTTCACTCTAGAAATAAAATAGGGCAGGGTAGAAATAAATGGCTGTAAAAGGGAACCCCGTTTTTGAAAAGGAACTTCTTGTTTTTAAAATGGCACTTTTTAAAAAAAAAGTTTGAGATGGGCGTGACCACCCGTTGATATATCGGACCCGTGACCAAACAAAAAAAGTTCCGATTTGTTGATTGGTATTGCGCTAGAGCTGAATATTGGGCTATTGATGACGATTCGGGGCTTATTTTGAAAGAAAGACCCGTTCAAAATTGATATCTCTCTATAAAGATACTACTTAAAATCCAAAATTTGACACTTAAAAATTAATGTTTTCGCTAAAAACCAAATCTGTAAGTGGCCCTAATCAGACCCCTTACAAAACTGATGAAAAGGCTACTTAAATCTAAAATTTGGTAATAAAAGGCCTAATATTGTAACCAAACCAACTTTACTTTTAAAAAAAACATAGCATTTTATATGCTGGTACAGGCAACCAATAGGATTCTTGGAATGCCCCGTGCTCGAAATAACCACAGAATCATCGTGATTGTACAACACGCGTAGTTAAAAGGAGTTTGTTTTTCTACTTTCATAATTCACTTAATTCCAATTTACACATACATTTTTTTAATCGATGCCATTTTTAAAGACATCTAGGGACCCAGGGCGTTTTGTGCTTGACTGAAAAGGGCAAGAAGGGCGGAATTTGTTTAAAAGAGGGCGGCATTTTTAAAAAAAGGGGCATGAGGGCGCTATCAAGAATAAAAAAGGTGCTTATAAAAAAACGCAGTAACCCTTTCAATTGCCCTTACACTCCAAAATAAACGTCAATGCCTTGAATAATCGCAGCCTTACGTGAAGGACATCTCGACGAGAAACCCAAACCTGAATAATGTAACGTCTCGCAGCCCTAGAGCTTCGCGAAACAAACTGACGCATTCAAAATAAATAACACTTCTACACGGCCTCTTTTGTCAAGACATTGATAAATATTCCACCTTACACTTCGACGAACGTTTTCTTCGAGAAGGATGCGGCTCACGTAAATTCCAAGGGTTGGTTTCGATTAAACACACAATGAAAAGGAAGAAAGGGAGGGCTTTTTAAAAACGTTCGGGGACTTTTAATTAAGTTGACACTGCACATAAATGAATATCTTTGTTTTTTCCCACTTTTGCTTCCCCTACTCCCACTTAGTTCTTAGGGAAAAGAATGGGAATTACGCATATATTCCGCGACCCCCTCAGAAGGATGGATAACACTTTGCATGAAAATTGCAAGAATATTTGAAAAGGATTATGAGGTCTTTTTTTCATTTAATCCCCGATCCCCTGTGCGATTTTTTTTGTATCGTACTGATGAAGCAAGGGATGGAGGTGGGAAGTAATAATAAAGTGGATAATGTTCGCGGCTTTCGGTTCTTATTTGCATATCCATCGCTTTGGAAAGTAACGTAGTATCGAGAACAAAACGCAGAATATGATGCTTTTCACAGGATCAATTATTAGTGACTCTTTTAATCTATTTTTTTTGTACAGTTTGTAATATGTAATGCTCGGGAGATTCGGAAAAATGTACGGCCATTCCAATCGTGAAAGAGTGTCAATATTGGTGAGTTTAATCTTTTATTGACATAATGGTTCTTAAAATATAGAGTGTTTAAAACTACAATTACAACTTTGACACGTAATAAAACCTAAAAAATATAAGATAGCTTAATTATATTGCTTGTTCATATAATACCATAGATGTTTAAACGATCAGCGTTCAGATCGTTTAACTAATCTTTAACGATATCAACATCCGTCGTGTATACCATATTTCAGTTTCATAAAAAGACAGTACGTCCCTGTAGAAAATATAAGAAGTTGATAACTCGATTTCAACAAAAAGTAGAACCCCATCATTTCCATCCCGGGTCTTTCAACTACGAACCTATCTCCAATATTACTTTTCATGAAGGTTTACAAAATAACTCAGTAATACAATAATCAATCTATAAGGTAACTGCAAATTCCCGAAATATTTACGCCATGAATTGCAAGGATTTTGTCGGAGGTATTTTTTGTTATCCTGCTCACTTTGAGCAGTGAGCCTCTTTGCAGAAGCTCGTCACATCCGGGGATAAGTGCCCAAATCTCTCCAAGTGAACTAAATTGAAAGGTGACACGGCCATTCTCCAAAACGGCTCAAAGTGATCGGCCGTTTCCTCGGCAGCGGAAGGAAGCCGAGTGAGGAAATAAGTATGCAATAAAAGCCAACACGTTTCCATTCCTTACAATATCCATTTTAGCAATAAAACCTAAATCCGCCCCCTCTCGGAAAGAAGACATAAAAAATGAAATTTACTTCACGATTCTCATCCCTTTTCGCTGTGTTTTATGAGACTCCCCTCATACGTGCTGCATCAGGAAACTCAAATAAATTTCGGGGGGACTCTTTACCCAGGGGATGTTATATACATGTCCAAACAAACGTCTCCGGAATTCGAAAACAGACGATCATTTTGGTGGATGTTTTCCTGCAGAAAACGAGGCATGTAATCTTTCGTTTAAGTTTTTTGGGTTTGATGCAAATGCATACTGAATTCAAGTGCAGCTTAACAATAATGCCGACCAACTATTCTTCTACAAATGGTAAGCAAAACTAATAAAATTCATTTTATTGTTTAGTCCAATGCTTGTTTGATTTTTGCAGGCTTTCTGAACTTGTGACAAAACCTATGTTTAATGATAATTTAAAAAAATAACTTTATATAATTTATAGAGTAATATATATTTTAATTGAACACAATTGTCTTTTGAATACTATTTTAATTTTAATTAACGTCAGAAAATAGTGTAAATTCAATTATATATTGCTTATGAATCCTTCCCTTGATTCATATATCGTCACCTCAGGTAAACAGTAGGATATCAGCAAAAACAGAGTTGCCTATAAAATTGGTTTTAAAATTTGCTGTTTTTTCAATGCTGAATATCTAAGATTGTAGTTCAGGGATTTCAAAGAAGACATAAAAATGTCCAAATTATCAACTAAATAAAGGTACATTTGGTAATATTAGCAAGACCGAAAACTCATTTTCGTTTTTTTTTTTTTAGATGTGTTACTGTTGCTCTGAGGCGATGATATCAATACTTATATATAAGAATGGAGTGTCTGTCTGTGGAATCGAACAAAACCCCTCATTTTGAGTTTTCTCCACGAATTAGAATACACTGATTCAGAAAATCCCATTAAATTTTTTTTTGTCTGTCTGTCTGTTTGTCCGGATTTAACTCAAAAATTACTGCACGTATTTTGATGAAACTTGCACCATTTGAACAAACTTTTCTTAGTTTAAAATCTGCACTTTGTTTCATGTGGATATCTGAATCCATTCAAAAGTTATAGAACTTTTTCCATTTTCTCTAACATTACTCCTATGGGAAATTTACATTTCGATCTTCCCTTCATAACATTAGTGTTAAAAATCACCTTGGCTACCAAAAATATGTGTAGACAATACTGGGATAAACGATTCATTTTGATTGGCTAATGAGTAAATGTCGCCAAATGAATTAAAAAATGTCGCCAAATGAATTAAAAATGTTGCCAAATGAATTAAAAATGTCGCCAAATGAATTAGAAAAGTCGTCAAATATTAAAAAATGAATTACAAATGTCGCCAATTGAATTAAAAATGTCGCCAAATTAGTTAGAAAAGTCGCCAAATATTGAAAAATGAATTAGAAATGTCGCCAAATGAATTTAAATGTCGCCAAACAAATTAAAAATGTTGCCAAATGAATTAAAAATGTCGCCAAATTAATAAAAAATGTCTTCAATTGAAAATAAAAATGTTGCCAAATGAGCTGAAGTAGAGGTCCTATATTTAAAAATATCTTCACAATGGAGAAATTAGTGTCCGAATAACAAAAATAACGTAGTTAACAAAATTCTCGCCAACCGAAGGAGGAAGATAAACCAGCTATTTCGACTGACGCCATGTGTATTCATGTTCCGAACAACTTAACTTTATGACAATAGTGCTATTTTTTACGGAGTGGAATATTACTATGGTGTTGAAATGGGCCACCCTAAAAGTTTAACTTAAAGTTTTATATATTTATACCTCCATGTAGCTTATTTTTAAATTTTCACCTCAAAAACATATTATTGGAATTCAAAAATTAATATTTAATAATTAATTTTTATAAGAAATATTGTCCGTAAATATTGACCCATGTGAAATTATGTTGAAAGAGGGATATATAGACCAAAAAAAAAAAAAAAACTTCACCAAATACGATATATTATTTTGATTTGGAAGAATGCAATATTTTTTCTTTGATATATTATTGCGTCGCCAATATTAAAATTATTGAATGTGAAGTTTACTTCATGGTTTTATTGTCACTAAATGGTTAATTTTTATACAAAAAATATGCAATTTTAAAAACTTTTTAGGAATTTTTATTTCACAAAAAGAAACATTTTACAAAAACATCAGTTTAAAATGTAGGTAGTCGCAATAGCATGTAAAGTCGTGAACATAAAAATAGATTTAAGTATCTCAAAAAATACTCAAAGTAATTTAATAAATCTGGATTTGGATAAAGTTTATTTTTCACAGTGCACAGAGAGTGATATGCCGTGGCTACGCTGACAAGACAAAATCGCGCAGCTATTACTGCGGAAAGTGACCACGAGCAACGTCGGGCCATATTGCTAGTATCTAATAAAACAACAGTTTTACGTATCTTGGTAAATTTTAAATTACACAAAGGTTTACATTTAGTAATGTTATTTAAAGGTACTATGGGTGTTCTTGAAAGCAACTCATAAAAGTGTAGCGACAAAGTAATAAAAAATATTCAAAAGTAACTTTATTTAATTTTCCAGTTAATTGTTTCTTTCATGTTTACATTACAATTGGGCTCATAGCTGTATAGATGCTTACCTATCAATTGCAATAATAATCCATTACTGGTAGATTCTTAATCCCAGCAAAAAATAAGAAATTATGTATATAATATATTTGGCATTTTGTGTATAAAATAAATTGGTTTTAAGTGCATTTCTTTTCCGTCTAATTAACACCCACCAAAAATTACGCAAGGTTAAAAATAGTCAAAAAAGTGTATTTTGTTCACACAGCCATATCCTTATCTTCTTCCGCTAGTTAATTTAAAGCAGCTTAAAATATCTCCTCACATCAAGAACCTTAATATTGTTTACAAAATCACAATAACGCCGTAACACATCCTAATCTCCAGCCTATGCTTTGCACAAGCCCGAGGCCCGACCCCATATCCAAAGCTGACTCCCCACCCTCTAAACCCAAGGTTATTCTTAAACACAGTTGCCACTGACGGAACTTTACTTTTCGTCTTTCTTTTGTGTTCTTTTGAGATAAAGGAACGGGGAAAAAATAGTCAACAGGAATTCGCAGCATCAGGCATACTTCTGTCGGAAGCTACTGCCGCTGAAATCCTCGCGGATTAGACATAAGAATAAAGTTAAGGATTAGAAGATGCGATACACAAAGGACTTTTCGACTGTTCCTGGGGGAGTGGGTGGGTAGGGGGGAATCTCCTGTGGAAAAGAGTTCTATTTCCGGGCTAAATGAAGAACAGCGAGTTTACACAGATATTTTCTTTTCTTCAGAGGGAAGAATCGTTGGGATTGTCGAGATAGCAGAATTGAAAAAAAAGTGGATGTAAGAGATACGATCGAAGATAAATATCTCTTCGTCGAAGAAAGTTATACATTTTGGAAATACATGGAATCTTTTTGATACCTTGATGTTTTAGTCTCAATAGGACGTTTCAGATCAAATTTTTCCACGAGCATAAGACAAATAAAATTGGTTGTTTAGTAGTTTTAAAAAATCAAACCACCCCCATTAACCATAAATATGAACCTATTATTTACTTAATACGTAAATTGTGTTATTTGACTTACATTTTCCTATTTTACAATATATCTTAAAATGTGTATATCAATAGGAATATCCCAATATCTACTTTAATCGCTTTTATCGAACATAACTCTAAACTATTCAAATAAATTATTTTATCTGAGATTTAATAGATCTCTTATAACTTAATTAAAGAATGCAATACAACTTTACTTTTAAAAACTTTAAGAAAAAAAACTTTAAAGTTAAATTAAAAAAATATACTTAATTAACTATCTGAGAGCGTCCGTGTGTATTTTGCCAGTTTTCCTAGATATACACATACATTTTAACTATACAATATTTTAATACTGAAACTTTTTAGAATAATAAACAACACCTTTTGAAGTATTTTTTGCAACATATTGATATCAATATAGTTATAATTTACAAAAAAAAACAGAATGTGTCGGAAACATAAATCAAATTTTTTTCCAGTAAAAAAAATATTTTTTAAACCTTCGATACTTTGAAGCCCATCAGACTGTTTAAATAATTTAACGCATTAGATTATTACTGTTATTAGTCTGATAGAAATTATTGTTAATATAAATCAAAAATATCTTTATTGCATCACAAAACAAGTTTTTATTAAAAACACCAACTGAATTTTGTAAAGATATATATTTTTTAAGCATTAAATTATTTATTTTAATAACAAATTTAGCAATAAGATGATTTAAAAAATAAATGGATAACGAATTCTACGTTTCAAGCAATTAAAAGAATCATAATCGCAAGATTCACAACAACAAACTGCTTAATGTCTTATATCCAAGCGTTAGCGTGCAGCATGAAAGCATTTCCTAATCAAACATTATCACATGTTTCTGTACAAAGCACTAATAACTTATTTAAAATTGAGAAAAAAGAAGGTTCCTCGATAAAAACACATATTTCCATTTTGTTGGCATCAGACAGTATCTGTTTATATGCAAATATTTTACTTATGATTTCTGTGTCTAGATGGCGCTGTTTATTTCTTATATATACTTGTTGATTTACAAATAAAGTTCTTGTTCAGCT
Source organism: Troglohyphantes excavatus (assembly GCA_963932185.1). Lineage (NCBI taxonomy): Eukaryota > Metazoa > Arthropoda > Arachnida > Araneae > Linyphiidae > Troglohyphantes > Troglohyphantes excavatus. The sequence goes on from OZ010667.1 coordinate 37,527,596, forward strand.
AATGTCTGCGTTATTAATCGATCCACATACAACATTATGGTAACGGAGTCCGTGGTTATTGCGTATAGAAATAATTAAAAATGTTTAACGCAGATAGTAAAATATCACCGATAGTTCCTGCACTTATTGGAAACAATTATTTCATTTGGTCTGTGAAATTAGAAGCCGCTTTATCGATAAAAGGACTTTCCAACGTACTGCACGTGGCTGAACCTGCAGCAGACGATAAAAGTTATGCAGAATGGAACTCGAAGAACGCTGACGCCGTTTCTTATATCAAGCTGTCTTTATCTGACGAATACCTACTTCAGTATGCTCCTGAGCGGAATGCAAAAGAATTGTGGACAAAGATTAAAGACAATTGTACCGGTGGTATTGAAGATAGAAAAATTGACTCTAGTCAAGAATTAAAGAATTTGCAAATGGGTGAAACAGAATCCGCCAACGACTACGTAGCTAGAGCAAGAGGATTAGCTACGAAGTGCGCTAGTTTTGGACTGCAAATTACCAGTCGTGAACTAGTATTCCATGCTGTTCGTGGACTTAATGGAAAATATTCTAATATTAGAGAAATTCTCAAGACCCAAAGAGAAAAGTCCATGGAAGATGTTTTAGAAGTAATGCGAGAAGAAGAACAACAGTTCCAGCGAGATTCCAACCCAAGCCGGAAAAGAACCGAAAATGCATTCGCCGTTAAAGATTTCGAAAAGACTTGCCATTTTTGTAAAAGAAAATTTTACTTATGATTTCTGTGTCTAGATGGCGCTGTTTATTTCTTATATATACTTGTTGATTTACAAATAAAGTTCTTGTTCAGCTAATGTCTGCGTTATTAATCGATCCACATACAACACATTTCAATAATAAATGATCCATACTTGAAAAGTTAAAAATTTTAATTAAGCCCCATGCCACACACACCGATATCCAGAACGCTTTTGTCTTATTGACTTTCCTTTAATCCAATCACGCCACGGCAAACGAGAAAAAAACCCAATAACTCCCTACCCTCACTTCTTTCCGCCACTTCCAAACAAACATGCACCAATCTTGTCGACCATGCACAACAAAAAAAAGAGCAACAACAACAAAAGCAGCAGAAGTCCTAATAAAACCCTTTGACAATTTGCCAAACACACACTAGCGTGACCGATGCCCCCCCCCCCCCCCCCAAACAAATCAAAAACACATGTGCGCACACTGGCACCTCGCGGCTCGATTGCGCAAATCTGCAACATACATGCAAATGATCGCCGTGACGTCGAATATAAAATGAGGTTTTTATTTCTTGTTAGAGGAGCTATAAAGTTCGAGTGGGGGACACGCAAGCGAAATATTTAAATACTCCTCTCCCTTTGATATGTTAATGAGTTGGGAAGGTAAAGTTTCGACACCCTCGGTTCGCGGGTTTTTGCCCTGTTTCTTTTCTTCTTTCCTTGAGGGGGGGGGGCCAAATGGAGGCGCGTGTATAAAAGGGTCGGTCATTACGCGCGGAAAGTTATGAGGGATTGGAGTGATTGATAGTGCGTGAAGTTCTTGATCAATCCGTTAATATGCGTACACGGTATGCGAGGGCTGTTTTGGGGGTTGACGTCGGCGATTTTTAATGAGTAAATGTTGAGGGTTTTGCTGTAGGTGCTTGAAACTACGGATGTGTGTGTGTGTTTGCTTGTTAAAGAAAATAAAATTTAAATAAATACTTAACGTGGCCGATCGGTTAATGGCGTCAGCTGGGAATACAAAGGTTCCCGGTTCGATGCCAGGTGATGGACTTGACATAGAAAAGTAAAAAATAGTGATCTTGTGATCGGAGGGTTGCCAGCTTCGCTACAAAATACTAGAAAAGTCATCCAGAACATCCGTAAAATTAACGGCGTGTATACGGGACTGGTGCACGATAAATCTGATCGGAGTCCAAAGTCCCGACGTCTATGGCAGGCGTTGGGTGCCAGTTCAGGTGTTTTCTCATCATCTGACCATGGTTAAAAAATACGAAGTATCGTTCCCGGGTCTTTCCTTCGAGATAGGCCACGAACCATCGCCAATAGCCCACTGTGAAGCTCTAGTGCGACGTTAATTAATAAAACCAAACTAAACCAAACTTAATGTGGATTTTGAAAATCAAGTATTTTATTTAAATTTATGTTCCCTCTTGTTAAGTAGTGTAATGTCTTTCAGTGTTCAAAGCAGGTTGGTTTGGTTTGATTAATTAACGTCGCACTAGATCTGCACATTGGGTTATTTTCGATGGTTCTGTGCCTATCTCAAAGGAAAGCGATGGGAATGATGCCTCGTATATTTGAACCATATTCAGATGACAAGAATAACACTTGGGCTGGCACCCGACGCAACCTCAATAGGCATCAGGATATTGGCCCCCATCAGATTTATCGTGCACCAGTCCCGCATACACGCCAGTATAATTTTTTGGATGTTCTGTTCATAGCAGAAGACAGTAGTTTTGAATTGATTATTAACTAGCAATTTATTCTCGAATTGCAGGCTTTCAAAATAAAATAAATTATCACTTATGAAAACAAAAGTAAACCGTCATTTTCACATCAATTTTTAATGCCCCACAACATGCATCCGGTCAACGAAAAGAACATCATAAAAACCACGCACCACACCAGCTTTGTGATAAGTACCGGTCGTGAAGAAACAAGCTGTTGCCAAACATTTCATACAAAAGCAATTACCAGACGCTCGTTCCCACCAAACGGAACTTCGTGGTGGAGGATTTTGCAGCAACCGAACGACCAACCAACCAACAATATTATCACAGGCTCGACACCCTTATTTTAAAATATATATGAATGTTACACATAAAATGCAATGATGAGAGTGCAATTTTTGTTGGATGCATTCATTATGTTAGCTATATTTTACTCTCCATGTACCAAGTTGTGAACAGGAAAAACGATGATGGGTTGAATCCTCTGATGGGTTAAAACAAATAGGGCAACATTGTAAAGTTGTTTTCTCCGAAAAATAGTTATAGTTCTAGATTACGAGGCATCGTTCCCTGGTATTTCCTTCGAGATAGGCTCCGAACCGTCGCCAATAGCCAGCTAGTGCGCCGTTAGGTAGCCAAACCAAAACGCAAAATAGTTTTTTTGTATATTTCTAACGGATGCATGTTATTAGTTTTTATTTTGATAGATATAGTATCCAAAAAACACCCCAACACTTTAAATTTGAAAAAGTATTTTAATATTGAATATTTTTATGAATTTAAAGTGTATGTGTATTGCTAGATAAACTCGAAATCCATGGAAGACTTAAGTTGTTTTTCTCCGGCAGAGGATTAAAAAACCTTAAAGCACACACTTGACATCTTATTATGTGAATAGAATTTTTTTTTGCTTCTCAGTCACTTCTGCAATCGTTATCCCACTTCACAGTTTAAGTATTGTTTGTAAATTATAGAGGTACGAACCTTGTAAGCTGACTTATTTACGGTTGAAACCGTCTACAACTTTGATCCCGGTTAATTTACAGCTACAACTTTGAAAAACAGTATAATATAATTATTATAATTTAGTTTTATTTCTATAAATTAATTCAAAAGTGCAATACATATTTCAAATGTGCATTATATATTTACAGCCTTGTTGATTCACAATCACTTTTAGATACCCTTTATACATGATGTTGTTCATTTGTTCAGTAAACTAAACATATTTATAATATATTGCACCCCACAATTGTTTTGAATGTTTATCGAAATGAAAAAGACACCATATTAATAATTTGCCAGATATGTTTTTAAACTTCGTGCAATATTTTTAAAATTATACCAGTCAATATTTTTTTTCCCTAATACTCATGTAAAAGCATTTTATCGAAACTACCAATACATCTCACTCCTTATAATTTTGCTTTCCGTCCTTTTCTTAAAATGGCGCATCAATCATAATGATTACTTTCCATAATATTCCCCGAAAGTTGATATCCTGACGTATTTTGCCCTGAATTAATTTAATAAATCATCGTTCCTATCGAATTAAGCTGTTGCCTTATCAATTACCTTTGTTGTTGTAAAGCCGTTGTTTTGAGTTTATCTGGAAGTTCGTATTCAAAAGGCTGCGCGTATCTTACTTCTTCTGACAAGATGGCAAAATAAATATAAAGAATTTTTGCAAATCAACTGTTTTAAAACTGAGACGTTTTATTTTTGTTTAGGAATGCATAATTTAAAAGATGTATGCTAATTTGATGTTTGGAACTAATATAAGATTATTTTTAAAAACTGAATTTGCATTAGAAAAGCGAATAAAAATCAGTCGTGTTAACACAAAATGTACATAAAGTCGGAAACGTATGATAATTAAAATTCATTAATTAAAAGCGGATCAATAATATTAAATGAATGCAATTTATTTTGCGTTTATAAGATATAACATATGCTTTGTTGAAACACAAAAGAATTAGGTATAATTAATAATTCAATTGAAAAGTATTGATTTGAGCAAAAGCTGTAAAAATATGTTTGGTTCTGTTTCTAAACTGCACTTATAGAGAAAGTTACAATATACACATGTACTTTTAATATAAATATATTGGGGTACATTATACTATGCTAATAGGTTTTTCATAAAATTTGTGAGACATTTCCAAATGTTTTAGACTTCTATATATTTATTTATAAATGTAATTAGATTATTCATATCAAAATTATATTTTCAGGTCGCTAATTCAAGACGTTTACACAATTATAACTAACATAAACCATTATAGCCACCAAAACAGGTATTATACATTTTGTTGGAACAAAAGATATATAAAGTTAATCATAAAAATTGTATATATTTTAAGATATTAATATAGGTTTCGAATTTTAAACTAGCATTATATTCATAAATTGTCACCAAACTAGTATCGTTTATTGAATTAATATTTTATTTACTTATATATTGCAAGAAAGTTATATTGAATTAAATTGAACATTAAATATATGCTATTATTAAAAAATACATTTTTATTCGACGCTTCAAAAATTGCATCATAGTCATTGTATGTTCAATGTCTTATCATAAAGTTAATCCTTTGATGGCTATACAATTCCTAGCACTCATTTGTATCCACTTCCCTTTTTCCCAATCTATCAAGTTATATTCAATATCTACCATAATAGATGCGTTTATTTTTTGTACAAAAAAAAGAAAACTATGAACAGAACAATTTGTGTGCTGCAAATAATAGCCGTAATGTAATTCACACTTCGAGCAATTATGGCCAAATGCGTTTAATCAAGATTATCGATTTCCTATGCAATTATCACACAATACGCTAGGCAAATAAGCGACTTTTTTTTCCCTTCAAAAGCTACATTTTCGATAATTAATAGTTAATCCACGGAGAAATTAGTTATTTCACTTGCCGGATTTATGAGTGCTAGTCTAATACTCTAAATTAATAAAAATGAAAAATAATACTATGACGTCGCACCTTCTATAATATTTCTCATTTCGCGTTTGCATTTTGTTCCAATTAATTAATTTAAAATTTTAACTTGATTTTATATATATATTTTTTAATTTTAAATTTGAATTTATATTAAACCTTAAGGGGGAAGGGTAGGAATGTGAACATCAATTTTAAATTTATCATAATTATGCTTCTACTACTCAAAAGTTAACACAATTTTTATGATATATGTATTATGTTATTATTGATAACTTTTGAAATTTTGGAAACACAATCTCTATTTGGAGTTGAGTTGTAACAATTTGAATATTTTAAATTAAAAAGGTTAAGGGTACACTTTTCTAGTAAACTATGATGAATATAAATTTTTTTTTTCTGAAATATAAATTAGACTGCATGTTCAACTTATAGAACCTCAAAAAATAAACATAATGTACACTTAATATTTTTTTAAAAATTAATTTATAGTTAAAAAATGTACATATTTTTCAAATATATTTACCCAAACAAAAATATAAATTTTATTGGTTCCACAAGTTGAACATGCAGTCTAATTTGTATTTCAGAAAAAAAATTGTTTATATTCATAATAGTTTACTAGAAAAGTGTACCTTAAACTTTTTTGATTTAAAATTGTTACAACTCAACTCCAAATAGAGATCGTGTTTCAAAAATTCAAAATTTATCAATAATAACATAATACATATATCATAAAAATTGTGTTAACTTTTGAGTAGTAAAAGCATAATTATTATAAAATTAAAATTGATGTTTACATTCCTACCTAGTACCGAGTGGTAATAAACTGTTGGTTGTGGTCAATGCTTGACTGCTTAACTATAGATAATAAAACTATATTTTTTCTAGACAGTACCTATTGTGTTTATTGCTAATAAAGCTAAGCTTCAAACACATTCGAAATTGGATAACACATATTTTATTATTTCAATACTAAAATTAAATATGATACATTAAAAAAACGGTAATCGCTCAGCAATTTGTGAATAGCCTGTAATACTACACGGATTTAGAAATCATGAGTTTAAAAATGATAAGAAATTGGGTTTTTGTTTTAAAAAAAAAGGCTTTTGTAAACACATCTATATAATTATAAAAATGAAAGTTTGTTGATTTTTTTCGTTTGTACACTTAATCCCGCTAATCTAAAACATGACCACACGGATCACCGTGAAATTTCGCACATACAAAACACGAGACAGACCAGGAGAAGGTTTTTGGCTGATTTTTATAAACCTGGAACACAAGGAACTTGCGAAATAGTCGAAAAAAATAGTTATTTAATTAAGTTTTTCAGCTTAAACCATTGAATGTCAACAGCTTAAATTTCCTGAAAAATAACTTTTTCTAAATAATTTAATGTTGCCATGGAAACAATATGCGTTCTGAAATAATATGAAACTAATATTCAAAACCGCGTTCTGAAATATTTATTTTAAATAAAGTTTTTAATTTAATCTATAATGATGTCTCACATTTATTTGCATCTTTTTTTATTTTTCTCCGTGGTCTTAGTTACTAGAAATTGTATTTAATGAAAACTTAACCGCGTAAAACAATATGCACGAAATCAATTTTAATTAAAAACTGCAAACGATAATTATTAAAATGAGTTTTAGATTGAAAGTATGTATTTTAATAGTAGAAAGAATAATTAAATAGAATAATAAAGAAAGAATAATTTAAAAATACATAAAAGTGATTTTGAACAGCATGTTAAAAAGTTTTGAATAACAAAAAGTTTTACGTTAACCATTACTTCGGTGAAATATATATTTCCTTAAGATTTTACCAAAGAGTAGCTAACGGAAAATAGTGATACATAAATTTAGAAGAACATTGCTTTTCAAGAAAATTTCTAGTAGCAGTTTAAAATAAAAGTAATAATGCTTGTATATTTCTTTAAACAATTGGAAGTTTGCGATCAAATATTGTTTTTTCAGAATAACTCTTTCTGATGATATTAAAGTATTGGCATAAACCCTCCGAAAATTCCATTTTATGTTTCAACGGAAAAACTAACGGAAAATCTAACATTCCGAAATGTATATGACAACGGGAAATATATTATTTATATAATATATTTTTATTTGTTTAAGCAAACCTTCTTTGAAACTATATTATTTGGAATAGTTTGTAAACGTTTCAATAAGAATGAAAGAGACTCGAACTTTAAAGAAACAGCTTAAGAAATAACGTGCTGTATATGATAGTATTAAACATTTAAGATACTTTAAATATTTGTTTATTGATATATCCTTTTGAAAGTTAGTTCGAAATGTTTCATTTGATATAAGTACGCTATTTTAAATCATTTCTAGACACCATCCCAGTCATTTTGCCTCTTAGAAAGAAAAAAAATAAGGAAAAGAATAAACGAGGGGAATAAACCAATGGCAGTACATATTTTTAAATGCGTGTGAAATCGCGGGTAACAGCTAGCACATTAAAAATGCAATAGCTTTTAAATCATTTCAAATGTATAAAATTTATTTTGAATAACTGTCAAATTTGAAAATATGAGTTTCACGTAACCAGCAACGTATATTTTGTACAACTAGGTAACAGCTGTGAAATTTATACTTTTTAATGTTTATTATTATAAAGTTATGTTTTAAAGCATACTTCATGATATTATATTTCAAATTTCGTAAGATAACGTATTTTGTATGTTATTGTTTTTGTCATGCTGCGGAATTGTAGATAGATAGAAAGTATACTACGGGAACCTTCAGAAAGTAAAACACACAAATATTTTGTCAAATAGCACTTAAAAAAAGTAAAATTTACTCAATTTTTAGTACATTCGATGCTTATTTTTGCTCAAAATGCATAAGTTTCATTTTTGAAAAATTCGTGTACTCAAAAATGAGTACAATGAGTAAAAATAAAAACAGAGCAGATGGCTGCCTATACAGACTGCCTTCATAAATCACTTTCAATAAATATCAACTATTACAACCAAGATTTAACAAGAATAGAAACCAGATCTTCAAATAATCGCAGTACAGTTCCTTATACATTGTACTACTAGGGCGACGTGAAGAAATTTTAAACAGAAGAAATTTAAAAAAAGATGTGTCAAAAGAATGAAAAGCAAGATAAATTAAGTTGCAATAAAGCAATTTCCATTTAATCAATCGATATCAAATAATATGGAAAATCATCTTCTGAATAACTATTTTAAGTTTGTCATGTCACTTTGTTGAGATTGCTTGCACAAAAGCTGAGATTAGCAATATCAAATCACACTGCTCATTTTTGAGAAAGTACGATTACTTAGAGTCATTTACGATACAATTGTACTGAAAGAAAAACGGGTAAGTTCAGGTATTCATTTGTAAGTACCATTTTTTTCGGCGTATATTACACTTTAAATTTAAATAAATTCTAGATTTTTTTATCTATTTTTCAGTAGATTAGCAGATATGATATTTATTTTTCAGTAGATTAGCAGATATGATAAAAATGTAAAAAAGATCAAAATTGCGTACATGTTACTTTTATTTATAAAATATTTTAAACATAAAAAGGAACAAATATGTGTATGTACTTGTACTCATTTGTAAGTACCTTTTTTACAGAGTACTTAACCTTAAATAGTAATACATTTGTTTTTCCATTCCCGAAAAATATATTATATCGCACTACAGTTCTAAAATTATTTTATAAAAATAATCAACTACAAGATTTTCTTTTCACTTAATAAACTTTACGCTCATAGTTTACTGCATTGTCCTACCTTCTTTGAAGAATGTCTTCTCATTAAAAATACTTTACTTAATTACCAAAATATACACATTTGTTTTTAAAATAAAAGTACCAACAGATTATTGAAATTGGCTGTTAAAGAACCTCCTGTAATTACCCATTATCCAGCCTATTATTATTTTCCATCCAAACTTCGCTATCTATGTCTATTATTCCTTATTACATGCACCGCTGTTAATTTTTACATGCGTCCCTTCCTTTTATACTCTTAAATACACAACTTTCATTATGTGTAGTAATTAAAAGAAATGTGTATTCTTGCGAAAATAAAATGTTTGTTGTGTTCCTTCTGCTTTCTTTTTATGAAAAGAACCGTAGAACATTATGTTTTTTTTTGTTTACATAGCGCCAGAGAAAGTTCATAATGCATAAAGATATTATGAGGTACGTGATTCCTGATTTTAATAAATACTTTATTTTAGTGAATAGTTTATAAATCACGTACAGTTTAATAGGGGATATTTGAAATATTAAAGGCGGCTTTAATAGCGAGTGAGATGTATTACATTATTTAAGTACTAAACATTATATTAAGGTGGTATTTAACTTTAAAATAATTAATTTCTTGTTTTTTTTATAATTTATAATTAGTTTTAGTTTCTAATAATTTTCAGGTTGCCCTTAATAGTGATAATAATTGGTAGTTATTAATTTACAAAATCTTCCATTCATGAAATATATAGACTTTTGTATTATATTAAGCTTGTCTAAAAATTTTTTCTAATTCCTGTTTTGAGGTTAGCAAATAACAACTTCAATTGTACGATATGAATATACTTCCCTATTGTAAATATGACATTATGTGAAAATTATTTATCTATTTCGTGTTTATAATTTGTATCTACCGCTTACCTGAATGTCCCAATATAACCGAGGTAAAATATTTAGTGCGGAAAAACTATTATGAAAGTAAATGTTATTCTTTCTCTTTGTACAGAACATAAAGGATACGTTATATCCCTCAAAATTCAGAGATCGCAGAGATCGCATCTATTACAATCTTAATCGAATTTATCATTAGATACAAATAGAAACTAAACTTTCATTTGTGTTAAAATTTCATGACCAAAGAAACAAATGTAAAAACTCAAGTATTTAAACAGAAAAAAAAGCATCTAGGAATTATTATGTGACGAAGATTTACATATGTACATAGTTACACATAATTATTCAACACATTTTTTTTTAAATGTCTAGCAGCAAACATTGAATTTAGTGAGAAAATATATATTTCTGTTGTTAAAAATAGTTACTCAAACAAAGGTAAAACGTACTCATTTTGAGTACATTCGATGGCTATCATAGCCCCGATAACATAAATTTAAATTTTTACAAAGATACGTACTCACCGATGAGTAAAATTAGTAAAAATTAATAAAAAAGAGCAGCCGCTTTCCTATATAGACTGTCTTTAGCAATCATTTTCAATAAAAATCAATAATTACAACCAAACATTACCGGGAATCGAACCCAGATCCTCAGGCACAACAGTTCAACGCCTTATACGTTGTAATTAATACCAGGGGGACGTGAAGAATTTAGAAACAGAAAAATTGTTAAAAAGGTGCGCGAAAAGAATAGGAAGTAAGATAATTGAGTTGTAATACTCAGTTTCCATTAAAGCAATCGACATAAAAAATGTGGAAAACCATCTTCTGAAGAAGTATTTTAGTTTTGCCAGGTATGCTTGAACAGTAGCTGAGATTAGCAATTTTACACCACACTACTCATTTTTGAGAAAACACAATAACTTAAATTCGAGTAAGTCCTTGCTCATTTACGATGCAATTGTACTCAAAGAAAAACGAGTATGTTCAGGTACTAATTTTTAAATACTTTGTTTATAGTGTACCTAATCTTTAATATTAATAAAAAAATTCCATCCCGAAAGATAATTATTATTGCACTATAGTTTAAAAAAAAAAATTTATGAAAAATAATCTATTACAAAATGTTCTTTTCATTAAATAAATTTTATGTTCATGGTTTACTGTATTGCCCTACCTTGTTTAATGAATGTGTTGTTTTAAAAATACTTTTCTTAATTACCAAAATATAAACATTGTTTTTAAAGTAAAAGTACCAACAGATTAACTCGCTCATTTACGATGCAACTGCACTCAAAGAAAAACGAGTATGTTAGGGTAATCATTTTAAGCAAATTTTTTTACAATGTATAAATATAGAAAAATATGTAAAACCTTCCCAATTTCTTTTTAGATTGTTCGAAATTTAAAAGTTACAATTTTTAATGACTCAATCAATTTTATGCTACAGAGAATCAAGAATACCTATAAATATTATTTTTACAGAAGTACTGAAGACACATGAAATCCTCTTGTCTATATGACAATCTTTTATGCAGCCCCATACATACATCGAATAATTTTATTCAATTAAAAATAATTTATGATCCTTAATCGTTTTTAAAAACCTGTCAAAATTATAAATGCGTTTGGTGCCAACTAATTATCTCGTCAGCAGAAACTGCAACGATCTTTTCAGAACTCCCCCACCCAATTAACACAGAGAAGTGCATGAGTCAGCAGATTAGACGTACGTTGCATAAACTCTATAATAAAATCCGATACGTTTTACACGAACACCAACTAATTCTACGGATAAGAGAATATTGCATTCACGGGCAACCACGGAATTACATCATTGTCTTATTGCACAGATTTAAGTTACAATTTTATATTTTTCTGAATTGCTTTTTAAAACTATGCAGATGTATTGCAGATAATAGATAATAAAATCAACTCAAGAGTTTTCCAATTAAAAAAATATATTTGTCACTTTTTTATAATAGGTACTACATATATAATTTGAAGGTTCAATTCAAATAAGCCTTTAAACTAAAAATCACAAAAATTCACTTAACACATATTTGTACTATAAAAAATAATTTAATATAATTTTTGTAATAGTGTATTATACTTTGAATTTGAATAAAAATTCCTGATGTTTTATATTTATCAAGAAATTACCAGATATAATTAACATATTAAGAAATATGATAATTGCTTATATGTTACTTTTATTTATAGAATAGTTCATACATAAAAATGAATATACTTTACAAGAAATATTTTCGTAACTACACTGTAAAAATATACTTAAAAATGAGTACCTAAATCTACTCGTTTTTCTTTGAGTACAATTACATCGTAAATAAGAGATATCATACTTAAATTTAAGTAAACGTACTTCTCAATGATGAGCAGTGTGATTTAGTATTGATAACCTCAGCTTCCGTTCAAGCCATCAGAAGCAACAGAACTCATTTAAAATAGTTGTTCAGAAGATTGTTTTTCCCATTACTTGATGTCGATTGCTTAAAAGAAAACTGAATTATTACAACTCATTTATCTTACTTGCCATTCTTTGTATACACTTTTTTAACATTTATTCTATTTATATAACTACTTCAAGTCGTCCTGATAGTTTAAACGATAAATCTCTGGACTGCGGTGCTTGAAGATTTGGGCTCCTTTTTCTGTAAGTCATGGTTGTAATAGTTGATATTTATTGAAAGTAATTTATGAAGGAAGCTTGTGTAGGCAAACATTTGCTTAATTTTACGCACTCTACTAATTTTTAATACATGTATTTTTCAAAAGGTAAACTTATGTATTTGAAGTCATTATAAACATCGAATGTACTCCAAAAATAATAAATTTTACTTAATTTTGAGTTTCTATTTTTTTTAAATATTAATACTACATACGATTATATTCTAATTGACAATTTAAGGAATAGTTTACGTGGATGTACCCGTGCGTATGTAAACAAATTATCCATAAAAAAATTATAAATGAAAATTTCAAATAATATAATAAAGATGAATTTAATATCTTAATTTTACTATCTTATTCAAAAACTTATATTAGTATTGTTCAAAGTCTATTAATAAATGCATTTTATGATCAGTCATTAATTTTCAATGCTTCCTTTAAAGACGGCTGCTCAGACACAATTTTCAGGCTTTAAATTTTCAAAACTACATTACTTTTCTTATTAAATAATATTAACTAATAATTATTATTTATTACAACAAAATACTTTTTTGTTTTGATCTATTTTAAATGACCGTCTGTATTTATATTAACGTTAAGATAAAAATTACAAAATTTTAGAAAAATATAAAGAATAAAGCTTGGTTTATTTACATAGCAATATAATTTTTCTTTTAGAATATTGTTTATTTAGTAATAGAAAATATGTGATTTATATTGATATAAGATAAATCTACTAATTGAAACGTTATTAAAAGGCGTTATAGCTCAACGATATTTTCCATTCAACCATAGTTATATTTTCACCGTCTTGAAATATACTAATTAAAAATGTTTTTAATTTTAATTTCTTATAAACGATACTAATCACGTAGTGATTAAATAAATATTTCCAATAAAAACATGCTAAATCTTTTCATATTTATCTGTTAATGATCTCTTAAATAAATTAATATGCAAAAAATGTATCGGAGAATTGAAATTTTTCGAATATTTACTTATAATTAAAAAAAAATTATAGTTGTTACGGAAGTAGACTTTTTTTTTAAAAAATTAATATACCTTTTATAAATCAAATTCATTACAACTGAACACTGTATAACCTAACTTGAAAACTGAATAAATCCTAAAATACGTGGAAATTTATTAGAACAAATTTTCTTGATACTTTGTATGATAAATCTTTCGATAAACAATCCAAATCCTACAAAAAGATTACTTTAGTTTCTTTATTGGAAAATAATACATATTTATTAACTAGACACATCTTTTAGTGAGGAATGATGAATGTATGAGCACTAGTGTAAGCAAATTTCCTATTTCTCCAAAGTTATCCTTGCCAAGAGACGAACACCAAGGAATGTGGGGGCATACATTTTGGAAGTATGAGTGCCATTCGGCAAAAACATAAAAAAAATATATTATTCCTTTAAAAACACCAAAAAAATTAATCACGAATTTTGATAATCTACTTGTTATTTAGCTAAAATTCTTTGATTAAAAACATATATTTAACCCCAAACGTTTTTCATTTAAATTTGAATTTCGATCTGTAGGTTAACATTTCCCTGCCACTTAAGACATCATGTTCAAGAGTCGTACGCGACCACACGTCTGCGAGGACATATTGAATGGTAGTTCGAATCCCTGCCGGGGCGAATTTTAGCATTAACGCGTGGTATAATCAAATTTCTCCCCTTCCAATATAATCCAATTGCGCAAGAGGAGATTTTCAGGCATTAATAATTTCTGTCGTTACGTAAATAGAGCGCTTAAAATTGCTTTATCATAAATGTGATCTTCGCAAGAGCGCTACAAACTTCCGTTCCATGTGGTTTTACCAAGCGGAACCCTATAAACCAAACTGAGAAACGTTTAACGTCAAAAAATCATTTTTATTTGAGTGTAAAATCTTATTTCATTTTTATTGCAAATGTATTATAGTTATTGCAAATTTTTTTATAATTGTTATATAGCGAAATTAGTTTTGATTGATTTTACAAATAGTTTTGAAATGTATAAAAATTAACTATAACATGCAAATTATTTTTTGTAATTATTGTTATGTTAAGCATACTAGATTAAAAAAGTTAACTGTCTTAACGTTAATATCAAGTTATTAAAACACGTACTAAAATAATATCTAACTTAAGGGTGTTATTAATAAATATTTCATAAAATATTAAAATAGTCATTTATCCTTCACTGAATTATTTAGTCATAACTCAGTAGAAATTACGTTTAATAAAAATTATTCCCTTCATACTCTACACCATTTATTCACAAACGCTTTGCATTTTAAAAAATAATTCGAACTGCTTCAATATCTGCATAATAAAGCGATAATGCCCCAAAAACGAATTAATATATTTTACAGGTGTACTTTAATATTTCTATTTAAACCGGAAACTAAATGGGAGAATATTTCTTAGCAGTAGGGGGGGGGGGAAGGGAAAAAGGGAAATTGATTAAATTTTCTCCTGCGTAATTCGCTTTGATGTTACATTTCAATACCAATTAAAGAAAACTCCAGGAATGAAATGTCGCCCGGCCCTTTTGTTCCCTTGGAATTAATAACTGCGAAAAATTCCGCCATTTCCTTTTTCAGTCAGCGTGCAGATTGATATGGAAATTAAAAACAAAACTAGAAAATGTCAGAATCTACATGGAAAGAATGAAACTTCTGTTTGAACTGGGGGAGGCCGGAAAGGAAAGATTAACACTAAATTAATCATTCGATTTGGAGGGAAAGTTAAAGGAGGAGAACAATAGCATTAAGCGTAGGTTGGATTGTAAAGAATATTTTTTGATTGGTAAAATAAAGAGTTGGATGTTTATAAACGGAAACATACGGATAAATAAAGGATGGGTTTAATTAAAAAAAATAATAAACTTTACTTTAATTAAATGTGGCTCAATAGAAGATTTTAATGTAAAAGAAAATTAATGTTATGGGCTTCTTTTGAAATTTATTATCTGAAAACTCTTATCAGATTAAGAAAGAGTCATTAACAGATACATTAAATAATTAGAATGGGATTTGAGTCACAAACCGCTTTTTAAGTTGTTTATATCATTGTTTATTTTTTATTGTTACTAAACTTAAAACAACAAATTAATAGTTTCTTATCTTAAAAAAATCAGATAAAAACACGATATAAAAATATTTTAATGTAAGATATTAAACTTTATTTACAAATTATTGAATACTAATAAATATTTTAGCATAATATTTAATAAAACTGTATTATGTTAATTTTACATTGTGTGTACATTTATCCGACAACTGTTGGTTTTTAGAAATCAAAAGATTCCGTTCAGAACTGCAATATCTGTTTAATACCTATATACAAATGCAAGTCATATTTTTAGAATTTTGTTATTATATGAAGCAAAATAAATAAGGATAACTTTTCATCTCTAAGTCTTAAATGAAGATTTTAACGTTCATTATAATAATAAATAATTAAATTAAAAGTCAAATTAATTTGTTTAAATAGACAATTAAAATAATGAACTAAGACAACAGCTTGAAATTATTATTTTATTAAATAGTAAATAATATAATATATATGAAATGTCATGCTTAAAAATGTCCCAATTTTTTTGTATTCTCACACAAATCGTTTATTGGACTTGAATTAAATCACTCATAAATTTAACTTTTTCCTATTGTGTACTCTATTATCTATTAAAAGAAGTTAATTAAAAACACATCAAAACATAAATTTAACAAATTGTAATTTTTTTTATTTACAAAACACCTATTTTACCCCATTACTCATCGTCTTCCACTTTACCCTACATAAATCAATTTAATTAAGTTATTTTTAAATTTGCAGGTAGACATGTTTAATCTATTTTGTATTATTTTAGCATCAATTCGCAGTTTTGAATATAAATAACTCATATCTAATATAGAATTTAAATAATTACTTATTTTTAATAAGTTATAATGGCATATTGACTAAATATTCCTAAACGTATATTAATAACTAAAGAATGACACCTAAAATATTAATAAAATAAACGTATATTTACCGTACGTATAATTAGGAAGGAAAACATAAAAAATATAATAAGGCGCCAAATATTTATTTAACAACCAGGAACATCAATTGTTATATAGTTCTTTTGTAAAACTCCCCGCCTTTCCAAGAAAAAAAAAGCATTTTGCCAGAAGATGTAAAAATAAAAAAAGAAATACATTAAACATCTTTCTTAAAGTATGTAAATACTCTCAAAAATGGTGTCCTTAAAAAGCTGGCATAACGAGCTTCTTAAATATTCCCGGCATCAAATAAGCACTTTACCCTAAGGGTATGCTCAAAAGGAAGTATAAAGATAAGAACTGTGTTACAGTCCAGGCCAAGATGGTGACTTTACGGTTTCGGAACCGTAGCCATGCTTTTTGGAAGACTCTCAGAGATATAAATAAAGAGGTGTCATATGCTAGTAAAAGAAGGAAATGCCAACTTCATGTTTAATGACTGCCTCAGCAGTTTCAATTCTTCCTTAAGGGTTTACGAGTGTCGTTACTTTTATCTCAAACCTATGAGTAGTGCAATATGGAAGACTATAGTCTTTTAAGGTTACTTTGTAGTGTGTTTTATGCTTGCAATATGTCTTTTTTATAATTTAGAATAGCCATTAAACGTTTTGTTTTAATGGTCACAAAAGTCTCAAATACAACTCATCAATATTATTGAATGAATTTTTGTTAAAACATCAATTTCTTAAGATTTGAAATTTACCAAAATATAAAAAAGGAAACGTCTTTCTAAGCTTTTTAACACAACAAACTTTAAATATATAAATGGTGTAATGGCAATATTTAAATATTTATCAATAAAATAGTAATTTATTAAATTAATATGAATTTAAGTGGTTATAATTAGTATTTTCATTGTACTACTAACATGATTTATAACTCAATACAATTATTAAGAATAAGAATAATGTAAGGATTTATGAATAATATTTAATAAAATATAAAAATAAAATAACACTTATATAAAAATAATTAATAATATAATATATAATTTATATTAAAAATTTAACTTACGTTAAAAAGATAATTGCATTTGATTTTTAAGAAATTTTTAAAGGGAACTATTAAATTTTACATTTACCTCCTTAGGTTATAATTTTATTGTATATTTTATATTTATCAAAAATATCATATTTAATAATTTTATATTTAATAATTTTATATTTAATAATTTTATATTTAATAATTTTATATTTAATAATTTTATATTTAATAATTTTATATTTAATCTAATTTTATTTATTATTTTATATTTAATCTAATTTTATTTATTATTTTATGTTTAATCTATTTAATATATATTTAATATAATTTTATATTTAAAGGTTATAATTTTATATTTAAAGGTTATAATTTTATATTTTATCAAATATATTACATTAATTTTTTTGCTAAATATTTCAAGTAAATTTCGTATCATACCATAAAAAAGTTTAACTGTTAAATGTAAAGTTTATAGGCTATATTTCTTCTGTGACAACCCCTTGGCTTTTATAAATATAATATTTATTTCATTCACGCATTAAGCACATGAATAAAGGGCGGATTTAAATATTTTTTCGATTATATTAATAGTCACATCAAGGTGATATATGGCAATTAAATTCAAATTCAAATAAAAATAATGAGATAAAAGTCATCTGAAACGTAGTAAAACTTATAAATTAATCAATTTTCTGAAACTCCTATGTGTAAAATAAATTAAATAAATATGATCAACAACATAAATAAACTTATATTTGATGCCAGTATTACAAACTTTAATTATACAATATCTACATGTTGGTGGAATATTTACTTTAATTTTGATACAACACCAAAAACTAACTTTTAGTAAAATTATTGGAATATACTCTATATTTAACTTACACGGTCCTTATTATCTATAATTATGTCATTAGACCGTCCCACTCACCAGCTTAGCACTTTGTAAATCTTTTGGAGATAAATTACAAGTTCCTATTAAGTGTCATTATCTTTCGTTCCGTAAGCCAATTATGGGAACGAATGTGAGTAGATTGAACCATGAGTGTTAAAATAAGTTATCGACAAAGTAACAGTTTTACTTTCGTTGAATTGTGTATAAAAAAACATACACTGCCGTGAATTTTTCGTGTAACTTTATTTTCGACTCAAAGACGCGTTTATCTTAACGTATCATAGCAAAATATAATTACATTAATAAAATAGAGATATTTGTAGGGATATTTTGGCTTTTATTGGTTGCATGTACACTGTTAAAAATTATGACGAACTTGCACCAAAATTTGGTATCAATTTTGCTGCAACCAACATTTGTTGCTTAATTTCACCATTTTACGGTGCTACCACGGATAACATTTAGTTGTGAAACGTTACACCAAATCTCATGACGTTGCATAAACTCAGAATTCGAGTTTTTTTAGTATTTTTGAAACGAAGCTGGTAACCCTCCGAACGCAAGATCACAACCTTTTTACTTTTCTCTGTCAAGTGCACCGATCGGGCACGAACTAGGAATCCTCTGATTCATAGCTTAATGCCTTTATCCATTGGTCTACGGATGCCCTTGATCATCGTTATCTTCTTTGGTGGGGATTCTCCGGATGGTTGATGTAGCAACACCGAACATTTGGCGCTTTATTTCACCATTTTACGGTGCTACCACGGATAACATTTAGTTGTGAAACGTTACACCAAATCTCATGACGTTGCATAAAACTCAAAATTCGAGTTTTTTAGTATTTTTGTAACGAAGCTGGTAACCCTCCGAACGCAAGATCACAGCCTTTTTACTTTTCTTTGTCAAGTGCCCCGATCGGGCACGAACTAGGAATCATCTAATTCATAGCTTAATGCCTTTATCCACTGGGCTACGGATGCCCTTGCTCATCGTTATCTTTTTTGGTGGGGATTCCCCGGATGGTTGATGTAGCAACACCGAAAATTTCGGTTGCAGTTAAAGAGGTTGACCAATTATCGGTGAAACCTCTGCTTTTTTCCGATAAAGTATGTTTGGTTCAACCTAGATTCCACCCAAATATGGTGTAATCTGCTGCAGACCTCTGTTTCGCATCAATATATGTACATCATTGAACTGAAATTTTTAACAGTGTATAAATGATAAAGGGATAACATTTATTATCGTGGTTATCATTCCAAATATTTGTTTTGTAAAATTAAATGTTTTTTATTCAAATTTAAAAACGCTACTGATGTTATAAAAGCTTTTTTATGCATTTAGTGGAACTGTTCGGGTTTCATTGGTAACATTTTATTAAAATGAAAAGGGTATATATATATTTGATTTAATGTAATTGTAGGCATATTTTTGAACCAATAATAGCTGCAGAATTTTTGCGAGTTCAATTATATGAATTTTGTAAGTTGTTTGAATTCCTTCGTACAATGTCAAAAGTTGTCAGTTTGAAAAACAAATTAGCAAAGGTAGCTTTTACACTCTTTTTCTATATATATTCCTTTATTTCTATATATGAGACGAAATACATTTTTGTTAATAATTTAATTATCCGTATTTGCGTCATAGTTTAACTGAATTTTTCTCTTAACCAATTGATGGATAATATCGTGGATATCCGTTCGGATATTGTTATTTTCTCAAAAATGCATACGATACAATAGTTCATAAAAAAAAAACTTTACTTTGAAGTTTAAATTACTGGGTGAACTTCTTAAAGCACATTCTCTACTAAAATGATTTTTGTAATTATAATGAGAATGAGTTTAAGATTAATTTTGTAAGTATTATACAGAAAACTTTAAAAAAAAAGTTTTGATATTATGCTCATCCATGAGTGGATTAAAGTTTTTGAAATATCATTAATTTTTTTTAACTATTCTTCAACTGATTTTAAAAGTATTTTAGCATTATTTTATATAATCAAACATATATTATATTCGATACGTATAAATGTAATTGTTTCTCTAAAACAAAGATTTTCAACTTCTACCATTCAGAAAACGTGATAATGCTGGAAATTGCGCACATTTATAAATATAAAATTAAAATACTTACACGTGTTAATTGAAGTTAATTATCCACTGGCCATAATCTTTTAAGAGGACTTCAACCCCATAAAAATGAGTTAACACCTAAAACAAATATAAATTTATTAGTTTTTATTTTATTATTGCTACATTTATAAAAAACAACTTTTTTTATTTTATTTCAAAAATATTGAAAAAAATATTTTTTTTTAAATAAAAGGTAATTAAATAAAAGGTTTTTAAATGAAAGCTAAATAAAATTTATTAAAACAAAACTTTAAAAAAAAAATATTCATTTCAATTATTAAGAAATATATATTTATAGTTTTAAAACAACGTTTATGCATGTTTAACGATATTTGGCGAGCTAGGTATATAAGAGAAATTACTACACATATCATTATAAATAAAAATAATATTAAAAACTAACGCTGCGCCAACCCCCGGAAAATTGCTACGCAATCCTCATAGGTTTGCATCGCAAACCACTTCTCGCTTTGCTCGCTAAAATGTAGGACATACATGAGTCCTAGTTACAATACTTTTTTAATAATATTACTAAAAAATTGAAATTGTAAATTTAAATTAATATTCATCTTGGCATCACTACATTTTTTCGCCATGTAAGTCAATCTAAAATCATTTAACCTAATTTATTTTTAACTACAAATGAAAACAATGGTACCACTGGCAAGCCTATACCATTATTTATTATTTTCCACGTTATTTTCACACCTTTCCTACGTTTTAGTTACATTTCTAACAATATTGGTAGTTTGTTTTGGTCATAATTGACGTTAAGCTTACCATAAATCTTGCCTACCAGAAGTGTATAATTTACTGAGTTTATACGTCAGAAAAATGAAGCTCATAGAAATCTAGTTTGTAAAATTGTCATCAGATGGCGCCACCTCAATTTTTCTTCATTTAAAGTTTGGAAAAGCGTTTTTCAAAACTTCTATTTTTTAATTTAATAAGGCTTATATTCTTCCTAATTTAAGCTGACATCATCGAAATAATTATTTACCAATGAATTGAAGTGCTTAATCGTCATAATAGATTACATAATGGCAAAATAAAAATGCGGGCGCAACAGAATTTTGTAAACAAAGTAACTGTTGCCATTCCGCAGAGAAAAACGGCGTTTTTCAATCACCGCGTAAGAGAATTATATATAAAGATATATATTATGAAGTTAATTAAAAAGCACACGTTGTTCAAACTAGCATGATCGTGCGATAGTTATCGCATAAAAAAACCACCCCCACCCTCACCCACCCACACACCCATTCGAGTGAAAGATATTAACGAATCTTTTATGGGAAAAAAATCAAAATAAGTTAAACAGTCTGTCCATATGTGGAAGCATGATCAACGACTTACTTTTAAAACAAAAAACGTTAAAAAGAATTATTGTAAACGCATATTTTTTTAATAAAAACCATTTAGATTCATGAGATAAAAGTACGATTCGTCACTGGTTCTTGAAATTATCTTTCTTTCTATACCTCATGTGTTAAGATATGTTGCGTCTAAGGGGTGCAAGATTGATCTTTACTGCATAAATAATATATATAGCTGTACCACAGCAAGTAAGTTATGAAGAAATTTTATATTGTTAAGAATTTTGTTAGTGGGTTACAAATTCAGTAAGAAAGCATTACCTGCATGATACATAAAAAAACCTATTTGTCTTTATATAGTTTACGATGAAGATACAAAAAATATTAAATTATGTATTTTCTTCAGTTTCACCAAATCACGAACTGTTGATGTACTTATTGCGTGATGGAACATGGGTTTTTACCAAGGATATTTAGTTAATGGGAATTTATTTTTGTTTTATTGTAGTCACATTTAAACCTAGGCAAGTAAGAAATTTCTACACAATCACTTATTAAATATTTAAACTCATAAAATAATGAAGTTAACTTATTTATAGGTATGGGAAAAATTATCATCAAAAATATCCAAATATATTTTATTGTTTTAGAAAATTAGTTATTATTAGTTAGAAAATAGTTTAATTTAATTTTAATCAAACGAAATGAAATATATATTTATACGTTAAGTACAACACATTATTTTCTCCAATCAATATTAAGCTTTGGTACAAAAATGCCTGAATACTTAACTTTTTAACTAATTTTTTTCAATGATGATTTTTTTCGTGTTTGGTTGTTTTAATTAAGTTTTAATTGATATAATTTCAGATATATGCAGAAAAACTGCACCAAATGTGCTACAGTGCGTTTTCAACCATATTATTTTAATTTATCTATAGGGTTTTGTAATATATAAATTATGTGTTGTTTAGTGTTTTTAAAATAACAGTTTGACCAGTGAAAGTAACGATTTTTTAAACTTAATTTTCATATATTCTAATGTAAATAACAAACATATGTAAATTCAGTTCATGAAACACATTCTTTTGCATATATAAAAAAAATGGAAAATATAATTTTTCAGAAAATATTTTCTTGACTTATACCATAAATAAAAAAGGTAATTTTTTGTAAATTTTTATTAAAAAAAAATAACGTTTTTAAATGTTTGGCTATGTGATTTTTATATGCTTTGCACACATATGTAAAAAACATACTATAATGGTATCTGCAAAATTAAAGAAAAAAGTTAAATGTTTTCTATACCCCAGTAATACAGCTTGATTCTTTTTAAGATGTAACGAAAAAATCGGTATGTTTTTACTTTTCATGTGAGGACATATTCACTGAGAAGTTATGCTGGAAAACCTCAATTTAAAAAAACTACAACCTTAAATCGAATTGACTTTAAAAATTCAAACACAGTAAGTTCAGACATTTCCCAGACATTTTATTACTATACGTGATGAATGATATTTTATTTTACTTTAATCCTAAAAAAAAATCATGAGATGTATTCAGAAAGAATTTAAACGTGATAAGATTTGTCGAAACTCGGGAAAAATTCATAAAATATTTCGGATTATATTATCATTAGCGCCAGTCACGTAATAGAAGTTTTTTTCTCCTTCACACAAACCCCCACTTATTTTTTTATAAAATCTAAATTCATTTTATTTCAGTAGTGCTCTTGAATAAAAAGTAATATAAACGGTGTGCTTAAGCTTACTATATATAAGTCAAACGAAACACACATATGTATATTTAAAAAAAATTATATAATATTATTTTTATTTGTAAAAAAATATTTTTTTTACATAAAAATATTTTTTTTTCCTAAAAATATTTTTTTTTAATAAAAATATTTTTGTTCATAAAATTATTTTTTTTTTCATAAAAATATTTTATTTTCATAAAAATATTTTTTTTTCATAAAAATATTTTTAAATGCATAAAATTATTAAAAATATAAAGAATATTCTATATTGGTAGAAATATATTCCACCGAAAACTGCTATTTCAAATTAATTATCTGTGTCATTTGGTCGGGTTGGCTTGAAAGAGGTACAAGTAGAATAACACAGTTCGGAGATAAAAAAAAACTTTCAAATCTTGAATCTTGCATTGCATAGGATGTTTTAAATGAAATGGCAAGAGACTCATTAGTAAGCAACCTATAGAACTAGGACCCATACTACCCATACTAGGACCCATACTAGTACCCATAATAGATATATCTACCTAATAATAGAAAAAAAGTTGTTAATGCATATTCGAAATTTTTTGATTTTTACAGACGAACCTTAAATTTATCTGATGTACTAGATTATCAATATTTCAAGGAAATTAAAGTACTTTTTAAATATTACATCAGTTATACCAATACTAATTTTATAGAGAAATTCGTGTTTATAAATACCACTTTTTTCCATATAACAAATTGAAAAATATTAATACATTGCTAATTTATGACATTAATTCAAACAAAATATTTATTATATTTCATTAAGTAATTAACACAGTTGCGTAATTTTCCAAAATTTTGATTCTTCCAAGATATAGTCAACCAAACAATAGGTATATATTTGAAATATTTCAAAGAAAAAGCATGTTTACGACCCAGTAATTTTATGTCCGAAAATGAAAACGATATCGCTGCAATATATCGCCAGAAATAAAATATGCATTAAATAAGATGAAAGCAAGTTGGGTACTAAAATTAACGTTAAAAACGAATATATTTTATAAAATCGTATTCAAGATAACTATGAAATCACTGCGACGGTATAATAAAATTTTATGTATTTTAAGCGAGATAACGTATTCCAGGATCATAAAAGTTTTGCAGCTGTGATACACTGTTAGTGTGCTAGGACTGGAAAATATGCAAATATTTGGTTCCCATCTACTGATAAATTTTTTTAAACCCAAAAGTTTATGAGCGCTAAGTGGATAGGGTTTTCATTTTCTAGAAAATATTATATAAAATATGGCAAAGAAACAGGTTTGTTATGTAAAAGAAGTATTATGTATTTTGAACGATAATTAAGAATAACAACAAAAACAATCATTTTTTTAATGTATTAATGAATTGTAACCCATTAAGTAATGTAATGCATTTAATGTAACCCAGTAATGTAGCCCATTAAGTAATATAATGTATGTAATGTAACCCAGTATTGTAGCCCATTAAGTAATATAATGTATGTAATGTAACCCAGTAATGTAGCCCATTAAGTAATAAAATGTATGCAATATAACCCAGTGTTGTAGCCCATTTAGTAATGTAATGTATGTAATGTAACCCAGTATTGTAACCCATTAAGTAATATAATGTATGCAATGTAACCCAGTACTGTAGCCCATTTAGTAATGTAATGTATGTAATGTAACCTAGTATTATAGCCCAGTAAGTAATATAATGTATGTAATGTAACCCAGTAATATAGCCCATTAATTAATACAATGTATGTAATGTAACCCAGTATTGTAGCCCATTTAGTAATGTAATGTAACCCAGTATTGTAGCCCATTTAGTAATGTAATGTATCCCAGTAATGTAGCCAATAAATAATTTAAAAAATCATAAGATAACCGTATTTCAAAATTTATATTTTTCCGGAAAAACTATGGAATACGATGTAGAATTATCAAAATATATGTGCACAAAAAATATTAATGTAATTAAAAAGTTAGAAATAGATCGTTTAGTGTTAAACATATCAACACAAAATGCGAAAGATCCCTTTACTTTTAAGTTTTATTTTAACTGTATACAGTTTGTCTTTAACTTTTGTTAAAATTTCCATTTTTACGTAAATTACAAAAATACATAGGACGAACATGTGTATAGATTAGAATTATATTTTAATTAATACTGTATTAAAAACACTCGAGATTACATATTTTCCGAGAAAAAACTAAAACTATCATCAAAATCGGATCATTTGTTTTCGTATGAATTTTGGGCAAAGAAACAATCACATACAGCCTTGAAACTTTACAATTATTTTTATCATATATGGCAGTTTTTAATAAAACCTATACTCGATACACCATAATGGTAACATATACACACCATAAAGATAAGTCAATTAAAATAAAGAAAAAACTTCTTAATATAAGTTACAAATCGTTTTATCATATTATAATTGAAATATATCCTACAATTTTTTTATAAATTAAATACTCACTTTTATTAAATACAACACATACTTTTACAGTATTTATTTAAAACCTACTTAATCCAAAATCTAAAGCTATTTATAAATATAATTATTTAATATAGTTATATACAATTTTCTTTAATTTGTAAAATATTTACTAATGAAAATGAAAAACCTTCTACCTATCAAATACCCCACACAACTGCCCGTGCTTTCAAATACATATTTACGAAGAAAAACCCGGCGAAAGAAATTAAATAAAACTAAAGTAGAACAAACAATGATATTTTTTGTCCTTTCTGCCCCTGACGTTTTAATATCATGAGAGAAAAGATGCGAATTTAATAGAGTTTCCAGATTTAACACCTTGCAAGCGAAAGCATCTTTTTTTACAAGAGTCTAATGCTTAATTTTCGCCAGGAGTGTCAAATGGTGACAGGTTTACTCCTTTTTCCATTATGGTGTTTGTTTTTATTTGAAGGACATTTCTCGGGATATCGATTTGTGTATTATTTATAGTTATTTTCGAAAGAAATATCATATGATATGTCTCGCAATAGAAGTGTCAATTGTTTTTTTTATGTTTAATTAAATTGTCTAGTGACAAATCTTTGAATTTGTATGCTATACTAAAATTAATAAAGTACGTAAGGTCTGCGTGTTAATGCTTAATATACTTTTGAATTTATTTATATCTTTTTTAGCAAAAAATAAAAAAAAAAACTTATAACGTAATAGTATTTATTGAAGTTTGTTTGCTTTACTATATTTTTGACTAGTTGTTTTTTTAACTATTTGTTCATTCTACACTTCCTTCTCTTTTATTTCCTCGAAAACAAAATAACTGGTATATTGTTCAAACATCTCCGGGTTCATCTACGAATATTAGCTTTTCCGTTAGTTTTCAAATTGAAGCATAATTGTGAGAAAGAGTTATTTCGCCGAAGCCATTTTTGATCGCCAAATTTCAATTGTTAAAACCAATAAATGTGTGTATATAAAGAGAGTGATTTTGAAGTATTTCTTTGTTATCAATATCTTATGATTTTATAACAATGTAGTTACTATTGCCCCTGAAACAGTTATTTACTGTTATGAACGGAAAACTAAACGCTTTTTTAATCTTCAATCCTCAGGAATACAATTACGCCGCCTGTATCGTACCAACATACACATTGTCCGAGCAGTGGAAGTTAGTGTTTTACGTACTACAGACATATTTTTTTCTTTTATTATTATAGATTAATGAAAGTATTTTAAACAGCTTAGAATATTCATTATAAACGGATGTATAAAGTATGGTACGCGTTAAAATTTACACTTTTTTTATTTTGACTTTAATTTATGCAGAAAATATACTTTATATACACATTATTTTTATAAATCAAAAGCTTCAATAAACTTTTTTCTATTTTATTCATAAAAAAGCAGTAGCGATATAAAAATCCATCTTTAAACCCATATCAGCTATACAACTCCCACTTTGAGAAAATACGTTTTTGACACTAACATTGCTTTCAGTTCTTATTTACGTTAGTAATTTGTATACCAAATGTTGCTGTTGGTACATCATGATCTCTTAAGATTTAACTTTGATAGACACACGAAATTATGAGCACATAAAATTATTACAAATAATTTATGAAAGCAATGCTTTCAATACGGTATAGTAATTAATTTAATTAGCGAATTAAATTAAACAAGTAGTTCCGAGAACCATAGACCTCGTGACCAAAAGTAATATCCTTAGAAAAACTTATACTTCGATTTTAATGATTTTAAGGAATATTAACACGAAATTTAAATAAAATCAAACATCACGTTTGGTCGTTACTGAGTAACAAACAAGTTTACAAACAGACGAAATACCGAAAGATTGGATTAAAAAATAGAGTTTTTCTTCTTGTAACAAAAACATATAAATTTGACAACAAAATTGGGAAAGAAACTATCAAACTACCCAATATAAAACTTACTTCAAAAATACAAAGTAAACTAAAAACCTTCATCGCATAGCAACAAGAGAAAAATCCCAACTAATCATCGATTGATCCCGGTCACGACTTAATAACCCTCATCAGAATGAGACTGGACAAGTCGAGCAGATCCCGAAAAAGAACATTTTTAAGTAGAAATCAGGAAAAACGGGAAAACTAGGAAGACACTTTCAGGGAGAGGTTTTGGCACATGGAATTAAGTGCCCCGGGGCATTGTCAATTCAGCAGAATACTTGCGTCAACGTCTCTCATTGAATTAGTCTCTGGGACTTTTTATCTTCTTCTTTGCAAGCCTAATTTTTCTTTTGTTTTCTTTAGGAATATATTTTTTTTTCTTCTACAGGACATTTTCGATTTCGGCTAGTGAGGAAAGGAGTTTCTATTTGATTAGCACCACTTTAAAAGCTGTGACTTTGGTTTGGGATGTCCCAATCAGGGTCGGCGGTTTGCTCAGGGTGTGTTTGTTCAAGGTTTGTGGGAGTTTTTAAGGAGTTCGCAAACTCGGGAAGGAGTTGGTGGGAGGAAAAAACGGACGTTCTACAGATTTCAATTGACCGTGTTTTCTTTCTATTTCATTTGAAACGAGCAAATTGAAAATAATTTTTGTATACTTAAAGGTTATTCTACCTATTTGAAGATATTTTAGAGTAGAGTTTATACACAATGTGAATAAAAATAAAATCCTTTAAATGTGTTTGCGGTTCGTGGATACGTTGAAGAAGAATAACTATAAAATGTTGCCGTAAAATATTAAAACCTTTTTTTATAATAAATAATCGGTATTTGTAAAGTAAAATATAATAAGCGAATTATATTTAAACTTTTTTATATTCATAATCCTTAATTGAATATTTACTTTGATAATACCAAGGGTATGATATTAATTTACCCACAAAAATATTTCTTTTTAAATAGTAACTACGTCTTTAAACTGACAATGAAAATAAAATGTAACGCTCTTAGTGGTTTGGAAGTCTTTAGCCGTACATGGATCACCAGATTATGCATCAATGCACACAAATGTTACATCATAAACATATTTTTATATTAAGATATTTTTTAATACAAAGCGTAGAGGTATTCTTTAAAAACCATAATCATTTAAATAACTTAAATGAATAAATATAAATTACAGACATTAGAAAAATAAACGCAACCATTTTTCATAAAAAAAAAACTCTACAATTTTAAATTTTTTGTAACCGCCCTGAAAGTTAAACAAATATTTAAAATTGGTTTGCAAAGTAGATTAATTTATTTTCTATATAAGGTAATACTTTACTGAAAATCTTATCATTTTAGACATTTATGGCATATGGATGGATATATCCGTTTGTGTATCTCCAATATGTATAGTAGTAAACACTTAAATTTTAAATTCATAAATCTACTTTAATTTTGAATATTTTAAAAACTAAAACAGTGGTTGATGTTTTGAATAGTAGTATTAAATAAACTCCTGCCGCAAATAAATATATAACTTTAATATTTTTCTCTATCCCCTGAACCATACATTTGTAGTAATTAAAAACTGCTATGGGAAGAAGATTAAAGTAATAAAAAGAAGGATGTAAATGGGATTCGTTCAAATATAACTTTAATTCTTATAATGTAGTTTAAACTGTTAGTTAACCAATAAGTTTAATTATAAATGAGAAATACGTATTCATTCCAAATAATTTAAATATTTTTTCTATCATTTAACATTGATGTGTAACCAATGAAGTTTCTTTTTCGATTTTCATTTAACAGATAAATATATATTTTGGAAAAAAATAAATATGACGAGAACATGTGAAGGATAATGGTAGATATACCGAATGTTAAATCAATTGTGTTAAAAAATGTATTAGTAGTTTAGTTTTGAATTATTTATTTTCTTTCAACTAATTTCGTTGACAAATTATACATTCCAGCTGTAAAAAAACAGAGTGATTGTTTGTTGACAGACATTGTTTGAATATTTAAGGGAGACCCGAGCCCCAAATCCTAATTTGTTTATTAATGAATACATAAATACCATTGTTTTATATTATTAGAACATCTTTTTTCTGAACAATAATAAAAAACAAAAATAAATTTTTAAAAATATATATTTGTTATTTTTTGCGTTTTTTAAGCTTAAATAGAATTTTTTTTTAAACTCTACTCCTCTTTCAATTTTTAATGTTTTTTTTCAAATTTATTAAATAACGTCAAAATATATACTACATATGTTTGAATAGACTTTTGCATATTTGTGTTTTAATTATCTTCAAAAATTTATTTTAAGTTCAGATCTAAAAAAATATTCAAATTTTTAAGTTTAATAATTTGCAAAAAAATTATTTATAACTAAATTAAAAAACAATATCCATACACGTTTATAGAAAAAATATTAGAGCTTCAAAATTTATTAACAGTTTAGCTTTAAGTTAATTATTTACAAAGCTTTAACATTTTAAACGTGACCAAAATTTTAAAAATATATTTTGAGTAAATGACGAATGTTGCAGAGGAAAAGTATGTAGAAATATGATAAATGGTATATAAAAATGTAAAAAACCATATGTTCTGTTTCTTTTACTGTTTTGAAATTTTGTACACACCTTCTTAAGTACGTTTATCATCTTTCATGAAGAAAAAATAAATTAGCAATTTTTCGGAATTTGGGGCTCGGGTCCCCCTTAACTGTATATAATACACAATTATTTTTGCTATACTTTAAATACTTTTATACTTAAGTTAAAATTGATGAACAAATAAAATTATAAATAGCTATAATATTTTGCTACAATAACAAATAACCATATTCCTACAATATGCGACCAATCTGTACTTCATTAAGTAATACTATTTTATATATATAATTTATTAAAAAAAATTAAAAATACAAAACTCAACAAAAATATTTAAAGTGTAAGTACAATATAACACAAAACAGTTCCTCTATCAATTTAATGCACTCCAAAATAACAACCGTGCTTCAAAGCGACTGAACTTATCATGTAAACCCTCAACCAAGAGCAGTCAGGTGAAAGGCCGACAGATTATTTTCAGGTGAGGCTAAAAACTAATTTAAAAATAAAAATGTCTATTTTTCCCTCCTCTTCCCTGCGTATCGATGCCCGGAGGATTATCATTGCTATACTTTAACTACTTTGCTACTTAAGTTAAATTAAAGCAGTTGAACAAATAAAATTACTATATAGCTATAATATTTTACAGCAATAACAAATAACCATATTTCTACAATATGCGACCAATATGTACTTCAATATGAAATAATATTTTATAAATATAATTTAATAAAAAAAAATTAAAAATTGGAAACTCAGCGAAATTGTTTAAAGTGTAAATACAACACAACACAATTCCTTTATCAATTTAATGCACTCCAAAATAACAACCGTGCCTCAAAGCGACTGCACCTATCATGTAAACCCTCAACCAAGAGCAGTCAGTTGAGAAGCTGACAGATTATTTTCAGGTGAGGCTAAAAACTAATTTAGAAATGAAAATTCCCTTTTCACCTGTTTTTCCCTGCTTCTCGATGCCCGGGAGATTACCATTGCTATACTTTAACTACTTTGCTACTTAAGTTAAATTAAAGCAGTTGAACAAATAAAATTACTATATAGCTATAACATTTTACAGCAATAACAAATAACCATATTCCTACAATCTGCTTTTACTCTGTACTTCAATATAAAATATTACTTAATAAATATCCTTTATTAAATAATATTAAAAAATATAACACCCAGCAAAAATGTGTAAAGTATAAATACAATCTAGCACAAAACAGTTCCTCTATCAATTTAATGCACTCCAAAATAACAACCGTGCCTCAAAGCGACTGCACCTATCATGTAAACCCTCAACCAAGAGCAGTCAGTTGAAAGGCTGACAGATTATTTTCAGGTGAGGCTAAAAACTAATTTAGAAATGAAAATTTCCCTTTTTCTCCCTCCTTTTCCCTGCGTCTCGATGCCCGGGGGAAGTTGGGGATTCCTTGAAAAATGGAAGCAATTGGGAGTGCAGCTCCTTGCATACTGAAATGGAAATAAAATAGCTGTAAGAAAAACTTTTTATTTCCACGGAATATTTCAGTTTCAAAATGCGATTCCGGGGAAAGGGGAATGCGAGGGAAACCGGAGTGTGAGTTTTTTATGCGTTTCGTGCCTCCGAGGTTTTGAATTTAGTATGCCGAGGGAGAGTTTATCCAGTGTTTTTGCAGAGAAATAGGATTACTATTCGAAGGGAATTACTGTCAACTACAATTTTTTTTTTCACTTCTGAAATTGTAAATTAGGTTAAGAGTAAATTATGGATTCGTACATTATTGCTTTTTTTTAGCTTGAAGCTGGTATAAAATAAGTTGAATGCTTACATATTCATAACTTTAGTTATGATATCTGTTAAGAAGTTTAGAGTTATTGTCGACACATACATTGGATTTTTTTTAGTGTGAGTATATTTATTATTTTAAATATTTTGATTTAGCTTCTAAATTCTAGCTAAATAAATAGTTTCTAAATTACATGTAAAAGATAGGTGTGTAAGTTATTGGCAATGTTAAAGAAGAATTATTCCAATTGAAGAATACAACGAGTTACTATCTAATCAAAAGTAGCAGATAACACAAATCTGAGAACAAATTTTTATATGTATCTAATTACATGCACTTGCGTATAGAAAATATCATTCCTTGCGAATAGGATTAAGCGATTCGATATATATTAAAATACCGGAATGAAAAAAATCATCTCAATTTCGATTTTTTAATTTTCGTTTTGACGATTTCCCGAAAGTACATAAAGAAGAACTCAAGTCCGAAATAACGCTTGGGATGCCAAAAGTTAACTCCAGAGGAATATATATATATATATATATATATATACAATATATTCCTTATATGTGTATATTTAGTGCTACTGTACTAATTATAATCATAAAATATCGATATATCGGTGATATCGATTTATTAACAATATGTATGTATAAAAAATATCAATATATCGTTAATCTCGATTTATTAACAATTATTATTTTTATACATAAAAATATCGATATATCGGTAATCTCGATTTATTAACAATATGTATAAAAATATCGATGTATCGGTAATATCGATTTATTAACAATATGTATAAAAATATCGATATGTCGGTAATCTCGATTTATTAACGATATGTATAAAAATATCGATATATCGGTTATATCGCTTGATAACAATATGCATGTATCTAAAATATCGATATATTAGAAATATCAATTAATCAAAAATTCCAAGCGTAAAATATCGAATATTAGCGATTAATCGCGATGGCAAACCAGCACCATCAAGTGTACTTCTGAGCACATATCAATTGCTCCAACAGCCAACTACATGTGAATGGTACACATATTACTTGTGTGAATGGACGTTGGAAAAAACTTCAGTGTCTTTGAACAACTGTATTAGGATAAAAATAAGTGTCATCTAGAGTACTTTCCAACCAATTAACTTTCAAACTAAACAAACAAACCATTACATGAGTGTGTTACTTCATTTAAAATTATGATTGTCGTCCCCAACTCGCCCATAAGTGGTCTTCACCGGCAGCGAGCAATGACCTCTCCATCTCAACATCTCTAATTCACTTCAGACAGCAGCCGAAGGAAACAAGTTGTACACAAATTGGAGGGACGAGTGACTGACACCCCATTCGATACGGGTGCCGATTTCGCAGTCCTTGGATTCATGCCAAATGTCGATACCGCTGCTCCAATTGAGGTCAAGGAAGTTCAATTAAGACTGATTCATTGGAGAGTGAGAGCGCATGGGCGACTCGACTCTCAAATGTGCGAAGAGTGCTTTTGTTGTGCTATATTATTAATGGGAGTCGTTTCTTGCGCTCTTGGGTGGGATAAGTAAAGTGACATAGGGTTTTGGGAGAGCAGCGTTTATTTGTCTCAGTTGGGGGAAAGAAAGGAAGCAGGGTGTTAACACTTGAGTACACTGTTACAAATAAATATTTAAAAATAAGTAAAATAAATTCATTTTTGAATACATTCGATGCTTATCATGGCTCTAAATACATGTTTCAATTTT
The DNA here is from genome assembly GCA_963932185.1 of Troglohyphantes excavatus. Taxonomy (NCBI): domain Eukaryota; kingdom Metazoa; phylum Arthropoda; class Arachnida; order Araneae; family Linyphiidae; genus Troglohyphantes; species Troglohyphantes excavatus. The sequence continues at coordinate 37,561,995 of OZ010667.1, forward strand.
GAAAAAGGCATGTGCTTAAAAATTAGTACAATGAGTAAAATTGAATAAAAAGTCAAGATGCTAGCCTACAAAGGTTGCTTTCATGAATCACTTTCAATAAATATTGACAATTAAAACCAAGACATACCGGGAATCGAACCCACATCTTCAGGCACCGCTATCCACAGCCTTATAAGTTAAGATATGAGGGCGATGTGAAGAAGTTATAAACAGAAGTAATGTTTAAAAGGTGTGCCAAAAGAAATGGGAAGTAAGATAATTGAATTGTAATCACTCAGTTTCCATTTAAGAAATCGACATCAAATAATAGGGAAAACCATCTTCGAAACAAATGTTTTAAGTTTGTCCGGTCGCATTGTAAAGATGGCTGGAACAGAAGCCGGGATTAACAATATTAAATCCCACTGCTCATATCAACGAAAGTGCGATAACTTAAATTTGAGTATCTCGTCCCTTATTCACGATGCAATTGTACTTAAAGAAAAACGAGCACGTTCATGTACTCATATTTAAACATATTGCTTTCATATTGCTTTCTTTTTACAGTGTAGTAATACAAAAGTGGTGAAAGCAGTCATTAAGTGATTGAGGTATTCATTAGTGCATGGTGCTTAGTTATGATACCGTACATGTAATGGTACATGTACATGTTAATGGTGGGTTAAGAATAAGATATGTTCACCTTAAACTCCCATGAATATATTTTAAAAAAATAATTGTAATTTAACTTTCAATTATACGACATGTGACACTTCTCTATCAATTTGCACTTGAAAACTATCATTGGTTTTCTATTTTTATCTATATTTTATATAATGTAACCTTATAACTCTATATATTTTATTACGAAACCTGGTTCAAAATGTTTGACTTAAGTAGAGTATATATTCATATACAACAGCTATAAATATGTTCATACCACAAACTATATGATTCGGTTAAAGAAGTGATCATATTTCATTAATTATAGAAACTATCAATTGTTTATTCAGTTAAAACTTAAAAAATAATTTTGAAAATCTCTTAAAATGTGTGTAATTTAATTCTATTGTTTTTTAAATTTAATAAAATTTAAACAATTTATCTGTAGTGTATTTTGATGAGCATTGTTCTAATATCAAGATTTCTTAATTTGACGCGAGTGGGCTATATTTTCCGTATTTAACGAAATTGATTATTAATAACTGTACATAAATAAGTAATTGTAATTATGAATAATTACGGTATTGACGTCGGGAATACATAAGCGAATTTACAATCCTGCATGACATTCATAAGTCTGTTGAATTTGAATAGCAGGAAATGATGATGCAACTACAAAATGAAATACATAAAATGTTTAGTAAAAAAATGGTAATTTTCTTTAAAATAACGATCAAGTCGTGAGTTTAAACTTATGTGGATTTATTAAAAAGCATAAAACAGTGTTTATTCTTAAAAGTTTTATAATTATTTATAAACAGAATGCCCCTGAATCGCATATTAGAATTGAAGAATAAATATTGACCCTTCTACTATAACCAAGCTGTCCTTTTAACTTATTGGAGAATCAAAACCACTTCCAAGACCACCTTAAATACTTTTCTTCCTTCCCTTTACTCAACACAATGGTCCCGTTTGCTTAACAAATGCAATTCCCCCGTGCTTCAAGAACCGAGGACTGAATGCACCCAAAATAAAAGTACCGGTTAATAAAACCTAATCACAGGATCATTATCCGGATCAAGGGGGAACCCGTGGTAACATTCAAAGTCTCCAGGGGTTCTGAAGATCGCTGACCAAACAATTAGCTGGAGACTTTCTTTTGCTAGGCCCCCTTTTTTTGTGTTCTTTTTTTCCCCTTCTGCTGTTGTTCTTCGTCTTCGGTATTGCGTCTCTGTTGTGTTTGGTCATTGAGTTTGCCTAGTTCAGTTTGTTTGGGCGTTAAGTCATGCCGGTGTATTCTCTGGGTAAAGTTTTGTTAGGTAAACGGGTTCCGGATAAATGAAACAGAAGATTGAGGGTTTTTTTCTTTTCCGGAGAGGTTTGGGGTGTTGGAGGAGAAGAGTACATGTACAAAAAAGATGCGGTGATTAAGATTCTGGATTGTTGGAAAAGGCTTAGGATAATTTCATAAATTATGTTATAGTTATATTTTGTTTATTATACTTTGTTTAATGATCGTTATACTTTAAGTAATGTTTTTAAAATTGTATAAAGTGTTCTATAATTTTTGTGTGTACTACTTTTTTTGTTTCTGTACTTGAGCTAATGTAAATAAAAATATATTAATCGAAGTTTAGTGATGGTAAAATATTTAACGTTACTGTAGTAATAATTATTTTAGTTATATAATTCGCCCGTTAGAAAATGCTATTATATTCATTTTTGATTACGAAAAACTGTATAATTATATCTTACAATAATATTCCGTATATTTTCATTAAGATAAAAAATTCCCAATTGCCTTTCGCTAATTATTTTGTATATGTTTTATTGCTTTTCTATGTTATGTTTATAGATAAAGGTAATAAGAGCCACGATTTATTAAAATATAGTAATATTATATGAAAAATATGTTATTATTAACAAGAACATATCACATAACCTTCTTCTCAACACAATTTATATAAAGAGTGGTCATAAATTATTGGCCGAAGATCATTGTTTTACGGCATCACATATATTAGTATAACAGAAACATTACGTTTTTTCAACTACTACGTTTATATTTTAAGTAAGTCGCTTAGCTTTAGTAACAACAAACTAAGTTGTTAAATTTTAACAAACATGATGGTTTATTACGTGTAGTTAAACAGCCAAGGAATCACAATCACAAAAAAAAAATTACCCCCCCCCCTTTCCCGTATTTAGTATAACCTCATGGAGTGAGCCTAGTATCTTAAAGAAATCATATATTAATTATTACCACACTCATTTTTGTAACTCAATCGGTTGTCATATCGTAAATTTTTGCGATTGAATTCTATCCCCTTCCCAAATGTCATAACCAGAAGCTTTTATAGAAAATCTAAAAGTGGTAAAAGACACTGTCATAACAAATCATTATTCACATCCGTTAAATACAACATTAAATCTTTTACATTTAACATCCTTATTTTATTCCTTACAAATACAATTAAGCATTCAGCAAAGAACACAACACCTCCACATCAAAATCCAAACCCAACTTTGTAAAGCAGCGGGCAAACTCTAGAATGTGGCATTTTTAAGACGATGATGGACTTTCACCTCCGAAACGTTCTCCGAAACACATCAATAATTTTTCCCAAGACGTATCGACTCGAACTTGCAAGAAAAGAAAACTACAAAGTGTCTAAGAAGACGGTTCAGCAGCGTGAGCCCAAGGATGAGACCGTGTTCCGTGATTTATGCACCGCGTGACCCAAAAGAAACAATGCCCCGTCTCATTATCAGAAGCCAACAGCTGGCGACACACATCGAAGAGGGTTCTTCCGCAGTTTCGTAAAACTGGTGCCCATGACAAATGGCAACCAAAATTGAGATGTAATTACGGGGAGTTATTAATCATTGCCAAAAGTTGATAAACATTGGAGGGATTCATGGGTTTTGGGTTTTTGAAGAACGTCTTGGAGACAAATGAGCGTCTGGAAGTATGGAAATCTTAATATAGAAATGATATATGATAAGAGATTGAACTGAATATGATGTGCACCTTTCAACAAGTATTTTTTGTTAATGTTTGCGTATTAAAAAGGAATATGCTTCAAAAATATGTGCGTTAGCATTACATTCTAGAATATAAATTATTATTTTTAAGAAAAAAATGTGGATATATATGTTTATATGTATGATTACAGTTATGTATCGTTTGTTATTTGTAACTGTGTTACACACTCATATATATACATATGCATATATACATAACTGTAATCATTATGGCCAGTCATACATATATATATATATATATATATATATATATATATATATATATTTCTCTTCTTAACCGACCCGCTTCATGACACAGATGTAAAAGTATATAAATTGATTAATTTACAGTTCTTTTAAAAACGTTTGCACATCAAAGTAATATATAGATATATTTCACGTTATCTAAATACTTTTTATATAAAAGTTTCTATCAAAATAAATTAATTATACCAAACATAAAATGTATCACATATGTTTCTTTATATAATGTACATTTCTAAAGCAGCTTTTCCAAAGCAAAATTATGAATTTAATTGCTGTATTAAAATATTTCTAATGACATTCTTTTTAATATGTTTTTCTCATTCATTAAATTTCCGAAAAACACTTGGGAAGATTAAACGTACATATCTTATTCTCGCAACAGAAAAAAAAAACCAAAACAACCAAAACAATAATCAAATTGTTAAACAATTTTTTCTTTCAAAAACTCTTATAAAGCGCTAAGACTCATTCCACTTGCTTGAAAACTTTCTTAGGGCTAAAAAAAAGTATCGTTTCCTTTGATTTTAAGCACCTAAAAAAAACCACGGCCATTCATAAAAGGATAGGAAGACGTGGATATAATGTCTCAAATTCGAAACGGATGGCGAGGGCGGCCTTCTCGCGAGATCAAAGTGAAATTTTCGTGATGAGCATGAGAAAGAAGCAGCATTTGAAAAGAATCGAAAGATAGAATAAACTTTCACTCTCCGGAAATAAAAATTTCGAAGAATAATGCGGTCTACTAGGCCCTGCTCTGGAGAGGGAGAGAAGAAGAAAAAAACTTTCCGAGCAGCGAAAGTTAATTAACTGAATAGCTAGAGAAGAAGTTCGTAAAAGTAGTTTATTTTTTTTTCTCTCCTGCTTCTCCCGTTTCTTCCTCTCCGTCTTTTCCCGTTTTCTTTTTTCGCGGGGATTCCTGCAAATTTCGGGAAACGCCTCGTGTAATTAATACCGCTACAACTTTTTAAAAGACTCGAGAAATTCTCTCCCGTGGCGGGGGCGTTTTTAAGGTGCGATAAAATAAAAGCACTCCTCGCGTAATTTCTCGAATTAAACTCGTTTTAATGCGGCCATTAGATGTCAGGTTTAATTTAAATTAGGCTCGCTTATTGCGCTTTTATGAGGGCTTCGCGGTCTGAAAAGAAACTTTGTAGGGCGTTCGTGAATGAATTTAACGTGTTTAATGGAATAATATATTTAAACTTCAAGTTTGTAAAAAAAATACAATGAATTGCTGTGGAACTGAAATGGGTTTTTGTTTGCGATGAATCAGATTTGTGGTGGCCATTCTGAATTCAATTGCACATATGTGGTAATAGGTTGAACTGAAAGTATTTTACAAATTACATTTTACGAATTACTTTGTATTTGCGTAATTAAAAATACCTTACAGATTTTCTAAAGATAATCCGAATTAAGTATTTACATATATAGTAGAACTCCAATTATCCGGACTCCAATTATTCGGATCACCAATTATCGGGATCGCTTTGAGGAAGGAAATATAAATCAACAAACTCCGCATTTTAAAAGTTTATTATCGGTGAGCGATAAAAAAAAGTCGCTAGTGATATACTATGGATTATAAGTTATAGCTGATATCTTAGGTGATATGTTATAGCTAGTCAGCGATGATATGTTCAAGCAATGATACATTTTAATACATATATGTTTCTTTAATTTCTTTTTTTTGTGTGAAATACACAATTATCCGGATGAGGTCTGGTCAGAGGCGTAAATTTTTCAAAATCATTGGAGGGGCTCATGGCTTTAATTTTTACTAAAACGCATTAAATGTAGGTAAAGTAGGCTAGTTTATCAGAGTAGGGGGGGGGGGGGCTCGGACCCATGGGCCCAATACAACTTTACGCCAATAGGTCTGATCCAAATTGACCTAGATAATCGGAGTTCTACTGTATTTTTTGATTTCAATCAAATACTTGTTCTTATAAATAGATAATTAGAAACATAATTACTTGAAATGTATATGGCGCACATTGATCACAGTAGGTGTAATCGTAAGTGTGAAAATAAATTATCTTGACCTGAAATGTCTTTTAGTTTGGTTTACAGGGTGTAGCTTGGTAAAACCGCATGAAACAGAAGTATATTATGGAAGTTTGTAGCGTCCAGATGGAATTTAACAGTAAAGCAATCATATGCGACCTATTTACGTAACGCCAATAAAGATTACACACATAAAACTTCTTTTTTTGCGATTAGGTTATGTTAGAAGGGAGAAAACCGAGTATATTGAGCGAGAATTCTAAACTTCGCCCGGGCTGGGATTCGAACTCGTATTTAATGTGTCCGAACTGACGGGCGGTCGCTTACGACTCTCAACCATGTATTTTGTGAAAGTGGAATTTTAACCTACACAACACATTTCTAATTTATTTAATAGAAAAACTCATGGATTAAAGATTTGCTTTTATTTAAAAGTATTTTAACTAAATAACAAGTATAGTATCAAAGTGTTTGTATTTAAAAATATAAACTTTATTAAGTTTATATTTTTAAATACAATATATAATTTTTTTCAAGTAATAATTACTTGAAATATTTTCTGTTTATGCTGAATTATGCCCCGACTGACGTTAAGCTTGGCACGCTATCTTAACACCATTTAAAATACCTCCAAAGAGTATACTTACTGACTTAACAGCGCGCCAAAAAATTTCACAAGCGCGTCACAATGAGAAAGATTATCAACTAGCCTGTTATGTATTTTTTTTTTGTATGTTCATGCAAGACTTCTGTTCTAATTTACATATTTGGAGAAAAAAAAATGTTGGCTAGGGAGTGTTCTACTTGGGCACCTTTTGAAAAAATATGCGGTTATCCGGCATTTAACTATCCGGAATTTTCAAGTAACAGGCCCGTTTGAAAACAAATATTGCCCGATTAGAGAAATATCCATTTCGGCAAAAACTGCAAAGAATAATCGGTTAACCGGCTGTTATGTATCTAGAAATGTCGATTATCCGGACTTTTTTTTAACAGTTTCTGCAATTTCAAAATATTTTCATAATTGGATAAATTTTGTCCAACAATGAAATTTCATTCATCTGGCATTTATTAAACCGGATATTCTCAAGATATACAATCTGCGAAGAGGGAAAAACAAATTGAGTATCCAGGTGAATAATATTGTCGAAGCTCCCTGCCAATTTAAAAACTAAAAAGAGAAAAGTAAAATAATCTTTTTAAAAAAAGAAAAACCAACTTTAAGAAAAATACGCTGAAAAGTAAAAAATATTTTTTTAATTCTACAAACGAATTATTTATTATCAATTGTATACTTATTACAACTTTTTGAAGTTAGTGCCAATTTACAAAAATTATACATACATTTTGGCGCCGATTTCAACACGTTTTCATAAGAATGAAATTGCTATTAAATATTTAAATGTTGTCAACTCGTTGTAAAATTAAAAATAATTTTTTTACCGTTAACGCATTTTTTTTAAAGTATTTTTTTTCTGTTTCAAAACTATTATTTTATATAAAAAACAGTGTAATGTTTATGTATTATCATCAGCATGCATGGACCACGTGTATTATTGAAACGCCTCTTCGTGTAAGACAGCTTTACAGAGGTATTGTGAATTAATAATGCGGTTTTAAGATATTTTATTCTATTCTCAATAAACCTGCCTTTTTGTAAATCTACGAAATGTTTGTGAAATGTATTTACCCTCATAAATATGTATTTGCGTCTTTTAAAAATGAGCAGGAATTTACATTCCAAATCGGGTGGTCAAAAGTGCCACGTTTATGTGTTCATTCACTCCATCAGCGCCCCCTATAAATAAAATGGGATAAATTCTCACAACGAAGGAAAGGAATTTCGAGGTTGATGGAATATGGAATAATTTTACTATAAATCAATCTGCCAAGTCGAAAAAAATAAAATCTTCCTTATTTCCAATTTGATTGAATTTTATGTGTTTCAACTTATAGGCAATGAATAAATCAAACATCGAAGTGTGTGGAAATGAACAGAAGCCACGGCACTCAAGCCTTTTTGCACAAGACGAAAGTTATTTTTTTTCGAAATAGAACAAAGTACTGTCAAGCGGTTTATTTTTTGAATAACGGATTTTGTAATTTGCCGAACGTCACTCAGAAGTTCGATGCTTGTATTTGCATTCGGCGAAATTTCCATTTTCGGGGAAAAAGCTTATTTTTCGGAATGTCAAACATAAACTCGTTTCTTCTGTGTTTATACTTCAGTTTTAAAAAAATATATATTTCTAGGTAGTATGCATATATAGCTGGAAATGTCAAGGTAAGACGCTTTTTGTATTTCAAATTGTTTTAGGGTACAATAACAAGTAACGTCCAAAAATAAAATTTCAAAGCTTTTATGGATACTTGAAACTTATGATGAAAAAAAAACAACGAAGTTTAAAGATTTCAACAAATTTATATATTCAAAATAAAAAATTTGAAATGTAATGAAATCGAACCTATACTTTTAGCATCACATTTGTTTGTAATTATTTCGTGCATTTAGTAAGTATATTAATTACCAAAATGTATTCGTATAACGAAATATACAGTTTGCATACATTATTAAAAACCATATATACAATAAAAAATTTATTTGCTTTGGTTTAGTTTTTAATAGCGCTTTTTTATTAAAACTTGAATTTTACATATTTACTCATTTGTAAAATATTACATAATTTTTAATAAAACTATATCAAATTTCCTCTTAACTTGTGTACTAATTTTCTTTACGTTAAATATTATTTAAGAAGAAAACTATAAAAAATTTACTTTTTTTTTAATTTTCCTACGCCGAACTTACTTACCCTAAACTTCCAAAACATAACTAAGAATTATTTTTAATAAACTATTGTGAATGCTATACGGAGTTTATATAAAAAATTAATGCTATGATGTTTTATAATAAACTCCGTATAATATTTATTCAAGAGTTCATTTTAGAAATAACCGTTAAAAAATCTTAAATACGCAACACAACAATTTTTAAATGCAAATTAAAAGTATAATTTATATATAACGTGTTTTATTAGTTAATCATAATAACATTATAAAATGCAACAGAAATAAAAAAAATACTTTTAATATTTATTATAAAATATGAGACAACTTCTATATCGTTTTTTTGTAGTCCATATACCAACATTTATCTTTTTATATTTATGTGTAGTAACAACTTATGAAAAATATCATGGCATTACAATTTCTTAGCCTAAAATAACCATATTATCTTCTTCTTCTGAAACTTCTTAATATTACCAGATGTTTTGCTTAAACCATTACAGCCATGTTGCTTGAATTTTGTCATGATTTACACACCATACAAGATTTCCTCATATTCTTTGCCATAAAAGAATTCTTAATTCAGGAGAGAACAAACACCTGGGGAACTTTCAACTAATTAAAGTAAGGATGCTTGCATTATATATGTTACTTCAAGTGGTAAATTTAATGGGATTTTTATGAACGAAAAAATCCCATAAAGAATAGAACTTTAATAAATCTAACTAGACCACGCTTTCTTAAAAATACGATCATATACCCTCTACTTTTCTTAATTCTTTAAAATAGTTTAGAGCATTATAAAATATAAAAAACATGATATTAATTTTGTAATAATTATCCTTTTATAATATCAAATAGCTTTTACGTCTAAATTTGTTTTATACTAAATAAATCTTCAAATTTAGATTGGAAAATATTATATGCTCATTTTTATAAAAAAACGCTTAAGTCATATATTTTTTTGATTTTAAATAATTACATTGAATTGAATTATTTTATTAAAGATAAAAAATAACAATAAGTTTTATTTTAAAACAGTGTTATATCGCGATTGAGATGTTTATTTGACCTGCTGGTGTTAATATGTTAAAGTATATGTACAATATACATTTATAAAATTAAACTTAATTTTAACTATGTAGCGAAAAATTATTATTCTAGGTAATATTTTTAAAAGATATAACTTGAGCTAAAATACCCCTTCTTAGAATCCGACCTTGTTAATTACACATTAAATGCGTCTCCGAGAAGTACACTACTTTATTTGATACATTTTATTCAAAAAGAATCCAAGAAATTCAGCGTTTAGTAAAATTCTCATTGAATGCCCTTATAAGCAATTTAATCCGAAGCATTGGCCAGGGATAACCTGCGATTTTTCACCTCAAGTTTTCGACTGCTAAGTCTCTGTGCTAAGCTGTTTTTAATGAACAACTTTTTTCGAAAAGAAACTTTTCTTCGTAACTATGCTGTCAAAAGTTTTCTCAAAAATATTTTTTATTAACTCAGAAAAAATATTGGATGGAACTAGTAGTAACTATATCACATTGTGTGTATATATATATATATATATATATATATATATATATATATATATATATATATATATATATATATATATATACTTTTTCTTTGAGTACAATTGCATTTTAAATGAGCGATGACGTACTCAAATTTAAGTAATCGTACTTTCTCAAAAATGAGCAGTGTGATTTCATATTGCTAATCTCAGCTTCTGTTAAAGCCATCTTAAAAAATCGAATCAATCACTTCCCATTCTTTTCGTACAATGGATAAGACACTGGACTGCGGTGCCTTAGGATATGGGTTCGATTCCCGATAAGTCTTAGTTGTCATTGTTGATATTTATTGAAGTTATTTATGTCTACGTAGGCAAGCAACTGCTCTTTTTATTAACTTTTACTCATTTTTTTTAATACATGTATTTTATCAAAAATGAAACTTATGTACTCGGAGCCATGATAAACATCGAATGTAACCAAAAAAGAAAATATTTCAGTTATAATGAGTATCAATTTTTAATAATGAACCTTTAGCCCATATTAGTCAGTTATAAATAGTTACACTGCAGTATAAGCAATATTTACAAACTTTTGAATAAATCAATCTCAAAATATGAGCTTTTCGGATATTCATGCGCTACCGATGAAATTCGATTTTAAACGTTAATTTATTCAAATACATTTCCACCACTGTTCGGCAGGAGGACGCATTAAAATCAGATGCTGGTTTTAAAAGTGATTACATTTGCGGACACAATTTCATTACGCGTTTGTAATCTCGCATCGCAGGCCTTCGGCGCAAAATAATAACTGTCTTGTCCACGGGGGGAAAGCATCGATAATATTACGCGACGTAGTAATTCCCCCTGTTTAAATGGGTCCGCCATTAAATTTAATAGTTTACAATTTTCACTTTACGTCAATGTCAAGCATCTCCAAATCTATAAATGCAGAATTGTATTTTGCAGTTTAATTCTATAAATGCAGAATTGTATTTTGCAGTTTAATTCTATAAATGCAGAATTGTATTTTGCAGTTTAATTCTATAAATGCAGAATTGTATTTTGCAGTTTTATTCTATAAATGCAGAATTGTATTTTGCAGTTTTATTCTATAAATACAGAATTGTATTTTGCAGTTTTATTCTATAAATGCAAAATTGTATTTTGCAATTTAATTCTATAAATGCAGAATTGTATTTTGCAGTTTAATTCTATAAATGCAGAATTGTATTTTGCAGTTTTATTCTATAAATGCAGAATTGTATTTTGCAGTTTAATTCTATAAATGCAGAATTGTATTTTGCAGTTTAATTCTATAAATGCAGAATTGTATTTTGCAGTTTAATTCTATAAATGCAGAATTGTATTTTACAGTTTTATTCTATAAATGCAAAATTGTATTTTGCAATTTAATTCTATAAATGCAGGAATTGTATTTTGCAGTTTAATTCTATAAATACATGTATTCAGGAAGGAAAAATATTTTTTTTAATAATTATTGAAACTATTTTTCTTTGCAAGACTTGTTTATAAATTAAATGGATAAGTTCACAAAATCGAAATGGAAACGTTTTTGAAAATTGTAAACTATTAGTATTATATTTTTTTATCCGATAATGTGAATTTGGAATATTAAAAAAGTAAGCAGCGATCTGGATATACATGCAAACCTATATTTACTAAAATAATTCTCAAATATATACATGACATACATTTTTCAACAACTTTTTTTTAAATTAACTTACTAACACAAAACATTTAAAAAAGTTGTAATGTTTACATTCGTTATATTGTCTGAAGTTAGAATTTTGATTATTTAATACACACATAAAAACGTTAATGTTATAAAAAGTGTATATATATAATTTTTAACAATGTATACCGCTACTGTTTTAGAATTTGATATTAGAAATAATTTACATCCATAATAATGCATACACATTTTACTTATATTTTACTAATAATATCATTATTATTGTGACATTCGTTAATAGAAGAACTTAGCATTATTAGTGTATATTTTATTATACGTTTTCAAGTCAGAAAGATATATTTTATATATTTCTTATCATTAATGCATTAATAGCGATTAAAAAATTAAATACACAATAATAGTAGTTTAACTTAATAATTTATTATAAAATGTAGATATAGATGTCTTAGTGAAAATGAATATGTTTAAGTGATAGCGTTTCTCATATGAAGGAACAGAAGTAAAAGTATGACTGTCTTTGTAACGTAATTGCACAGAAAATTAAAAGGAATAACATTGATTTTACCACACATAGTGATATTTTAAAGTTTTTATTTTTACTGATGAACTATCGTATATTTATTTCCTTTTTACGATATAGTAGGATTAATATATTGCACTGCGGCTAACATAAACAGGAAAAATTTCGCTATCAACATACATTGTCTCCTTATCTTTTTCCGCCTGGTTTCTTCATTTGTTTTAAAAACACCGTTAACTAGGATGCCGATTATTCAAATTATTAATGTATGAGATAAATAGTAAGTGCTTCAAAATTCATTTAATTACCATTTGCAATTTTAAAAATATGTAGTCAAAAATAAGTAAAATATACTCCTTTTTGAGTACAATTGATGCTTGTCATAACCTCGAATACATAATTTTTTTCCGATTTTTTAAAAAAACATGTACTCAAAAATGAGTACAATGAGTAAACATGAATAATAATAGCAGTTGCTTATACTACATAAAGGCTGCCTCCGTAAATAACTTTCCATAAATATCAACAATAACAACCGACTTATCGAGAATCGAAATCATATCCTAAGGCAACGCTGTCCAGTACCTTGTCCGTTGTACTACCAGGGAAAAAGAATGGAAAGTACGATAATTGAGTTGTAATAACTCAGTTTCCATTTAAGCAATCGACCTCAAATTATGTGGAAAATCATCTTCTGAACACCTATTTTAAGTTTGTCGGGTCGCTTATTTTTAATATGGCTTGAACAGAAGCTGATATTAGCAATATTAAATCACACTGCTCATTTTTGTGAAAGTACGATTACTTAAATTAAAGTACGTCATCGTTTTATTACGATGCAATCGTACTCAAAGAAAAACGAGTATGTCCAGGTACTCATTTTAAGTACCTTTTTTTTTAAGTGTGGAAATAAGTTAAACCCTGATCTTTATTTAGCCTCGTTTTTACTACAAAGTGAAGAATCATCAAACATTCAAACCCTGTTTGATACTCGTAAAGCATTTAACTACTCTCGCGAATTCTCCTCTTTTGTGCATCCCAAACCATTATTCTTCATTCTAACAAATAGCACGAGCCGAATACTAACAACTCCACTACTTCTTACAAGTTTTAAACGATATCTGCAACCATTCTCCCCGTTGATAATGCAGACATACAAAACCCACACAGAGCAGCTGCGGTTGATAGATGGTTATTGAGACTGCTGAAGAAAGTTTTCACGCCTTTTAACTGCCACTGCAACTGAAATTTATGACTGGCCCCTCCCCCTTTTCTTTCCGCCTCGCCTTCGATTTGCACTTCTCCCCGATGTTTTTCCCATCCCCAACAGATAAAGATAATCGACCACCAGAATATTTTATTTAGCATCCTTGCTGGCGAGAAAAAGAACTGTGCCGGAATTCTTCGCTGCAATTTATATCTGGAACAAAGTGCCTGCGATTGTTTTGTTTTTTTAGTTTTGTGGAATAATTATAAATAATGTACGCACACTTGGCATTTGTTGTATACGAATCTAGAAGTGGAGTTAGTTGCTTTTATGGAGGTATATAATTTAAGAAAAAAAGCATTTCGGTAAATGACTTGGACTTAAAAGAGTTAATAAGAATTGGAAGCCGATTGAGAGTTTGATTTATTTTGTTTAAATAAATATATCTCACTAAACTACTTTACATACCTGTAGAGTTAATATATATTGTTTAATTATACAGTGTAATCGATGTTAGCTATAGTTATGTATTCCAAATACATAGGTTTAATAGATAATGGAATAAGTTATTTTTAAAAAAATCACATTTCTCGAGTTTAATGCCAATTTTTTTGTCAGTTGTTTTAAATAAATAAACATTTAAAAATATAGTAAAGTTTGTTTAGTAGAATGAGGGGCTGTATCCTCAAGATACAATAGTCAGCTAGCAACCAGATAGTTGCAAATTCAAATACGGCTGAGATTTAACCTCTAATTTTTACGGGACTTGTGCACCATTGTCCTAGTGCCTATTGAGGCAGCGTTAGGTGCCAGTTCAGGTATTGAACTCGTCATCGGCCCATGATTCAAAAATGCGAGGCAGTGTTTCAGGGCCTTTAGTTCAAGATAGGCCCCGAGCCGTCGTCAATAGCCCAATCTGCTGCGCTAGAGCGACGTTAATTAGCCAAAGCAAACCTTAAAAGGATGACAAATTAATACCACACCTGATTTGGAATTGTGATCTTTCTTCAAAAGTATAAAACTTTAAATATGATTTTCCTATTTGGAGAACCTAAGTAAATAGGAAATGATTTCCGTCTACACATCTATTTGCTTATAAGGTGTAGTAACATACATATATATAGGCAGACGAAAACAAGAGTATATATAAAAATTATTTGTAGCCTTTTACATACGAAACCTTAAAAAATCGTCACATTTCAACTAACCAATATTGCATATACCATATTAAGTAAAAAAGTATTTTTGCATATTTCTTTAAATCTCAGCGTCGATGGTAACTAATATTTTTCGTCGATTGGAAAATATTTCCATGTTTGTCTAAACAAAAAACCAAATAAAAATATTTAAAAAAAACTCCGAAATATGTGACAATTTCCCGCCTTGCTTGGATATAATATCTAGTTTTTGTCACATCTGTCAAATCGCATGGGTGAATATTTACTACACAGACTATATGCAATGAAACGGATAAAAAATATAGAAAAAAATGACTTGAATAATATTTTCTTTCCCGGATTTGGAAAGTATTGGTGTTTCTTAACGGATGGAAATAAATTATATCGGCAGGTGGAACAACCCACATCGATTTCTTTCTCTGGACAGACCGGGATATTTTTCATTCTTAGGAAGACTCGAGAACAGCGTGAGTCCTTTGACATTCTTTCTGTCTCTCACTCTCTTATTTTAAAGTGTGAGCTGTCTCAAAAATCTATACTGAATTGATTTTATACGTTCAAGAGTGTTAAACATTTATGGAAAATCTGGTTTGTGGTTTGTATTTTTAAAAAATCCAACTACTGCTGAATAATAGTGAAGGCGAGAAATAGAAAGCAATATCATATATTTTTAACATTTAAACTGTAAAAAACATACTTAAAAATGAGTATCTGAACTTACTCGTTTTTCGTCGAGTACAATTGCATCGTAAATGAGCGATGACGTACTCAAATTTAAGTAAAAACGCTTTCTTAAATATGAGCAGTGTGATTTAATATTGCTATTCTCGGTTTCTGTTCAAGCCATCCTAACAAAGTGACCTGACAAACATAAAATAGTTGTTCGGAAGATTGTTCTACTTTATTTGATGTCGATTGCTTAAATGGAAACTCAGTTATTCCAACTCAGTTATATTCTTTATATCCTTTTGACACGCATATTTCAGAAGTATTCTGTTTATAGCTTATTCATGTCGCCCTAGTGGTTTAACGGATAAGGATATAGACTGCGGCTCTTGAGGATCTGGGTTCGATTCCCGGTAAGTCCTAGTTGTTTTGTCAATATTTATTGAAATGGATTTCTGAAGGCGGACTCTATAGGCAAGCATCTATTCATCGTGTGCAATTTTGAGTACTTGTATTTTAAAAAATTGAAACTCAAGTATTCGGAGCCATAATAAGCATCGAATGCAATAAAAGAATATTAAATTTTACTTATTTTTATATACCTATTTTTAACAGTGCACTTTCCATTTTAATAACGAGATTAAACTTATTATTAATTACTATAATTTAACAATTGACATTTATTAAATTAAATTGCTAACTGGATTATGCAAATAGATGACACAGGTTGTAAACAAAGTACTTCCAAAAAGACCATCCATACAAATCCCATGATATTGTAAGTAGCCAAACATATCTATTTGAAACAAAATAAAGTTTGACAGATATCATACCTGTCTATTCTGGGTTACACTTCAATTAGCTGATTAGTTATATCTGAAATATCCTTAAAATAATGCTTGGTGTTGCATATACACAATCACTTTTGTCGAATATTAGGAAGCATGCATTACGGATAAACACTAAGAGCAAATTTGGCAATTTATTTCTTCAGTATCGCACACAAAAGATGTCAGACTATAGAAATTTCAGGAAATTGTCAAGTTGAACAAGTGTGCCCCAGAGTTGAAGGTCTGCCATTATTGCGAAATATTCTAAAACTATTTACATTTCCAAATATAAACAGTCAGATGTCTCTGAATATGGTAATCACAACCCAACTGAAACTTGACTATATAAAGGAGTTGGATTCTTGACAACCTATTGAATATTCACATGATTATGTTGGACATTCTAAACTTACACTTTCAGCAAAAGTGGTATAATGATCGCAATCCATATGTATAATATGTACTGTATGTCGCAGTTTAAGTGAAACTCTTAAATTATCGTAAATGCTTTTCAACTGTTATGTGCATGGTAAATACATTTACGGTTTTTAGGGCATTAACGGGTGAAACGAAACATTAGCACACAAACAAATTAGACAGCAAATCACTTTTTGGATCTACTTTTAATTGTTCTTCAGTTTGCCATTTTTTTTCCTTTTTTGGTTATTCTGTTTTGAAGCATTAGTACGAAGCGTTAATAAAGCATCATTTGAACAGTTCATAACGTCAAACAAACACCTTTGTTATTTCGTCTGGTATTGTATTTATTATGGTATTTTAACACACTTTTTATATTAAAGCATTTCAAATTTAACATATAAATGACATTCTACTAATTGTTTTCCATTAAAAGGATGCTAAAATAAGCTTTACTTTACAAAATTTATGGGCATTCATAAACATTTATGTTTTTAATTAGTACTTAAAGGATAAAAATATCAGCTGAAAAAAATAATTTATAGTAAATGGGTGTCATGAACTCTATTTAAATAGATAAACATTTTTAAATACACACATTTTAGGATTGTACTTTTTTTATACAGTATATTTAAAATTTTGTAAATATAAGCTTTTAATTTTATAATAAGGTTTTTATAAATAAGAAAATCACTAGTCTTTAAACAGATAATTAAATAAAAAATTATGTTACCACGTTTTTAAGATATTTCCTTTGTATAAGTACATTACAAAAATTACTTTACCTTTATCTCTATGATACAATTGTCGAATAAACAAAATGTCTATTGATTATGATATAATTTTTGATTTATTTTTAAACCACTAGTTTGATTTTTTTTTCTGATTACACCGAAACTTTAAAATATAATCTTACAAACTAAATAACAGTAATTTACTTTCAATGCTGATAAAGGGAGAACTACAAATCAGTAGGTTGGTTTACTCTGAAAATTAGCAGGGAATGAATTTCACACTAATATCAAATTATATTACCTCATTTTGCAGATGTTTCCTTTGTATAGGTACATTACAAAAACTACTTTTTATTTATTCCTATGATAAAATTGCCGAATAAATAAAATGTCTATTGATTATGATATAATTTTTGATTTATTATATAACCACCATTTTGACTTTTTTCTAATTTCACCAAAACTTTAAAATATTTTCTTACAAACCAAATAACAGTAATTTACTTTCAATGCTGATAAAGGGAGAACTAAAAATCAGTAGGTTAGGTTTACTCTGAGAATTAGCAGGGAATAAATTTCACACTAATACCATATTTTCCCCGTTTATATAATTACGGCTAAATAAATTCCGTAAGGTAGCCTTGGAAACGGGGCTAAACGCCTCTAATTATCTTTGGAATAAATCAATTCAGGGAACAGTACCAGCTGGCCGATATTATCTTTTTTAAACCATAACTCTCAGTTTGGAAACTTATTTTTTACCCTCTATCCACGCATTAAAATCAATAAACGTACAGTGAAAAACTCCCCCCCTTGGCTTAAGTTTTAATGAATTAGTGACACGTTGCTTAGTTAATTAGTGCTCAGTACTTCCCACGAAAACTTTCTCAAGATCGGGGTTAAAATAAAAGTATGGCTATCCTTAAATCTTAATTGTTATCCAGGATAAACTTAAGCCCGTTTTTTTATTTATATATAGGATTTTGAGATAAACATCAACGTGTTGCTTGGCAATAGTCCAAATTACGAATTTATTTTCTCTATTTTCCAAAAAAAATATTTTTTATATTTTAATTTTCATATTGATATTGTATATTTCCTTAAAAATATATGTTACTCCACTACTAATGAAATATGAAATTAATTGAAAAATATATTCCATTATTATATTCCCAAAAGCTCATATAAATTTGAGAGTAGCTATTATTTTAAGACTGTAAAAAATTAAATACGGTGGAATTGACTGCTTGAATTTTAATTAGAGTGATAATTTAATCAAAATATAAGAAATACAAAAGGGAAAACTTGGAGGGATTATTATTTTTTAGAGGGAAATGTAAATATTTTTATACCTAATAACAATCATTCCAAATCTTTATTGACTGAAAAGGGTTCCATAATTTTTATTATTTTACAATAAACAAATGAATTTCTAATCGAGGTAATTATTCTGTCTTTTTCAAGTATTTATAATTAAAATCATAAATGTGTATTTAAAGTAAGGTTTATTCATTTACCATAAAAGTATTAAAAAATAATAATAAGTCTTATATTAATTTCAATTATGGAAAATAAATATTTTTTTAATTAATAAAATTTCATTTGAAAAGTTAATTTAATATTCGTTTTCTATAAAAGAACGACATTTTGCAGTAAATTTTTTATGTAGTTAATTAGTATTTAATACAGTAAAATAAAATAGTATTTTTCTAGGCCATAAAAAATGGTTAAATTAAATTTTAAATTATTTATCAGGTAATGTCATTTAGAATATGCACTCTTGATTTTTTTTAAATATTATTATCAAAAATTTTGCCAATTTGAGAAATTGGGGAAAAAGTATCTTGAGGCACAATTTAGTTTATTTTCCTGTAAATGTTCATAAAAGGAAATTTTAGAAGGTTTTTTTTATTTTACTTTTAAGATAATCTTTTGCAAGGTTTGTATTTTAAATTCAAGTTTAATATTATGAATGCTGCTTTCTGAATCAAAATTTAAAATGTTTTTTCAATTTATTTTATTTTTCAATGACTGTATATTTAAAAATGATTGTTGTAACTAAATGTTATCACTTTCCGTTTAAAATTATGAAGTTATTTCTAACAGAAAGACGAAAAGCCTTAGTAAAGATTAATCCATACAGATTCTGAATGTTAAGATTTTTATTTGATTTCTAAATAAAAAAAAATATAGAAATATTTTTATTTAAAATTGCAATTAGCTATCCGTATATCAACACACGATAATGACATATAAAAAACTCAAATTAATAAATTTATTTTACAGGTCAATAAAACTTTAGTCGTCAGTCGTGGCAGCTTCTACCAAATCCGTACCATATGAAATATTAACACATTTATCCACAAATAATTATTTCGTATATATTTTTGCACGATTCTGTCAATAATTTCAATTATGTAATGATAACTACAATCAATTAATTAGTCACACAAATGACATATAAAAACACTAAAATTAAAAAATCCTTTCGCAGGTCAATAAAAACTATAGTCTTCCGTCGCGAAAGGTTCTACCAAAACCCTACCATATGAAATATCAACACATTTATCCACAAACCGTCTTCCTATCATCCTTTCAAATATCCATTTCCACTATTCTTTTAATAATTACAATTACTTATGCGAATTTGAATACACAAATGATATATAAAACACTCAAACTAAAACAAAATCATTTCAAAGACCAATAAAACTTTAATAGTTTATCGTGACAGGTTCAACCAAATCCCTACCATATAAATTATCAACACATTTATCCACAAATCACTATTTCGAACACCCTTTTACACAATTCCGTCAATAATTGCAATTAGTTAATGATAACTGCAATCAGTTAACTAGTCAAACAAGTGACATATATAAAACACTCAAATTAAAAAAAATCCCTTCACAGGTCAATAAAATTCTAGTCGTCCGCCGTGACATAAGCTATCAAATCCTTACCATATGATATATCAACACATTTACACACAAATCATTCTTACGAAGATTTTGTCAATAATGCAATCTATTATTTATGACTTAAATAAGTTAATTATTCACAAAGATAACATATAAAACACTCAAATTAAAAAGTACCTTTCACAGGTCCATAAAACCCTAATTGTCCGCCGCCAAATCCTACCAAATCCTTACAATATGAAATATCTCTGGTATGGATTTTAAGGACAGCATATAGGAGCTACCAAATCCTTACCATATGAAATATCAATACATTCATCCACAAATCGTCCTTCTATTATCTTTTTCACTATCTTTTTCCACGATTCAGTCAATAATTTCAATAGTTACACGGATTTCAACACACAAATTACATATAAAACACTCAAACTCAGCAAATTTTTTTCACAAGTCCATAAAACTATAATCGTCCGTCGATCGAGACAGGCTCTACCAAATCCTTACCATATGAAATATTTATGGTAAAGATTTTAAAAACAGCATATAGGAGCTACCAAATCCTTATCATATGCAATATCAATACATTCATCCACAAATCGTCCTCCTATCATCTTTTTGACTATCCTTTTCCACGATTCAGTCAACAATTGCAAGAGTTACACGGATTTCAACACACAAATGACTTATAAAACACTCAAACTCAGCAAATTCTTTTCGCAGGTTCATAAAACTCTAATCGTCCGTCGAGAAAGGCTCTACCAAATCCATACCATATGAAATATCTATGGTAAGGATTTTAAAAACAGCATATAGGAGCTACCAAATCCTTATCATATGCAATATCAATATATTCATCCACAAATCGTCCTTTTACCATCTTTTTCACTATTATTTTCCACGATTCAGTCAATAATATCAATAGTTACACGGATTTCAACACACAAATGACATATAAAACACTCAAACTCAGCAAATTCTTTTCACAAGTCCATAAAAATCTAATCGTCCGTCTAGAAAGGCTCTACCAAATCCATACCATATGAAATATTTATGGTAAGGATTTTAAAAACAGCATATAGGAGCTACCAAATGCTTATCATATGTAATATCAATACATTCATCCACAAATCGTCCTCCTATTATCTTTTTCACTATCCTTTTCCACGATTCAGTCAATAATTTCAATAGTTACACGGATTTCAACACACAAATGACATATAAAACACTCAAACTCAGCGAATTATTTTCACAGGTCCATAAAACTCTAATCGCCCGTCGAGACAGGCTCTACCAAATCCTTACCATATGAAATATCTATGGTAAGGATTTTAAAAACAGCATATAGGAGCTACCAAACCCTTATCATATGCAATATCAATACATTCATCCACAAATCGTCCTCCTACCATCTTTTTCACTATCTTTTTCCACGATTCAGTCAATAATTTCAATAGTTACACGGATTTCAACACACAAATGACATATAAAACACTCAAACTCAGCAAATTCTTTTCACAGGTTCATAAAACTCTAATCGTCCGTCGAGAAAGGCTCTACCAAATCCTTACAATATGAAA
This sequence comes from Troglohyphantes excavatus, assembly GCA_963932185.1. NCBI lineage: Eukaryota > Metazoa > Arthropoda > Arachnida > Araneae > Linyphiidae > Troglohyphantes > Troglohyphantes excavatus. Next base: position 37,584,017 of record OZ010667.1, read on the forward strand.
TATATATGGTAAGGATTTTAAAAACAGCATATAGGAGCTACCAAATCCTTATCATTTGCAATATCAATACATTCATCCACAAATCGTCCTCCTATCATCTTTTTCACTATCCTTCTCCACGTTTCAGTCAATAATTGCAATAGTTACACGGATTTCAACACACAAATGACATATAAAACACTCAAACTCATGAAATTCTTATCACAGGTCCACAGAACTCTAATCGTCCGTCGAGAAAGGCTCTACCAAATCCTTACCAAATAAAATATCTATGGTAAGGATTTTAAAAACAGCATATAGGAGCTATAAAATCCTTATCATATGCAATATCAATACATTCATCCACAAATCGTCCTCCTACCATCTTTTTCACTATCTTTTTCCACGATTCAGTCAATAATTTCAATAGTTACACGGATTTCAACACACAAATGACATATAAAACACTCAAACTCAGCAAATTCTTTTCACAGGTTCATAAAACTCTAATCGTCCGTCGAGAACGGCTCTACCAAATCCTTACAATATGAAATATATATGGTAAGGATTTTAAAAACAGCATATAGGAGCTACCAAATCCTTATCATATGCAATATCAATACATTCATCCACAAATCGTCCTCCTATCATCTTTTTCACTATCCTTTTCCACGTTTCAGTCAATAATTGCAATAGTTACACGGATTTCAACACACAAATGACATATAAAACACTCAAACTCAGCGAATTATTTTCACAGGTCCATAAAACTCTAATCGCCCGTCGAGAAAGGCTCTACCAAAATCCTTACCATATGAAATATCTATGGTAAGGATTTTAAAAACAGCATATAGGAGCTACCAAACCCTTATCATATGCAATATCAATACATTCATCCACAAATCGTCCTTTTACCATCTTTTTCACTATCTTTTTCCACGATTCAGTCAATAATTTCAATAGTTACACGGATTTCAACACACAAATGACATATAAAACACTCAAACTCAGTGAATTCTTTTCACAGGTCCATAAAACTCTAATCGTCCGTCGAGAAAGGCTCTACCAAAATCCTTACCATATGAAATATCAACACATTTATCCACAAATCATTCTTCCGACTATCCTTTCCCGCGATTCTGTCAGGCCAGTAAAAAGGCTCACCCCATAAATCGCACGTTTAATAAGACCGCAACCTCATCAAACCCGCAGACAAGAACAGAAACCGCAGGAACAATAAACAAAAAGCGCGACACCCCCCCCCTATTGTCCCCGCTGACTGGTTCATTCCACGGACAAAACAAAGAAATGTCCCTCGTTATTCGAAGATAACTCCCAAAGAGGACAGACCCACAAAGAAAAACCAGCGACGGCCCAGGAATTAAAGGCTCTGGCAGGTAGAATCCGTCCCCGAGGCTCCAAGTAAACGATCGTTACAGAACTGGACTGCATTTGCGACGACACCTCCAGAGCTATTTCTCCTCCTCCCCCCTCCCAACTTTTTCTTCGGGATGGAGGTGGATATAGGAGTAATGGTTCTTTTTCCTCGTCATCATGAGTCTTAGTCCTCGTCTTCGGTATTTTCCTAAGACTTTTTCCCTTTTTTTTTTTCTTCCCTGGTTTCATTTATTTCTCCGGGTTCGCTCCGGTGGGTTCCCGGAACTTTATCCGGAGATGTTTTCGATACTTTTGCCGGAATGGGAGAAGAGGGGTGGAGTTCAGGGTTTTTGAAGAGTTGGAGGGAGTCATTGAAACAATACGTTTCTTGGATGTGGTGTTGCTCTCGGAGGGGCACTCGGGTTATTTTATGGTTTGGGCTGTAAAAGTTGGGAATAGTTTTCGAAGTTCTTTCTTTTGTAGATATAGGGGTGTTGGTATTAGGCCTTCTCTATTGTACAAAAAATATCTACTCTAGAAGTTTATTTTTGTTTATTCAAAATATTGCAGTATAGTAAATGTCGCAATATACTAAAAAGTGTTCTATTTTACAGAATATATATATTAACCACCACAGAATATTACTATATTCATAACCCCTTAAGTCGCAATTTTGAAATATTTAAACTAAAAACATTTCCTTTAAAATGTGAAAAAATGTTTAAATGTTTTAAATGTATGGTAATAAAAACAATTAATACCTACAAAATTTAAAACAAAATTTAAAAAAAATAATTTTTTTTAAAAAACTCAAGTTTTTTAATTTAACTTTTCATTTATTCATTACTTATTCGAGAACAAATGTAGTAAAGGACATTTGGCACGGTTTTTTTTGGCGACGAAAAAGTGCCGTTAAACATAGCATAGGGTTGCCAGATTGAAAGTTACCACAAGAATCAGAACATACCAACAATCTCGGGTGGGGTTGCCATACTATAAATTTGTCGCCCCTATAAAACACGCCAAAAAAAACCTCGTGCGACAAATGTCTTATACTACATCTGTACCCTTATTCGAAATACATTTCAAAACTTACGAAAAGAATATTTATTTATTAAAATTTATATAATGTTTTACACTCCCCTTTTTGCTTCGCCGACATATTTTCAAAACTTCAAACAATATCTTAGTGTTGCCAGATTCTAAACTAATAAAAACTTTTATAAAAGATTATAATACTGAAAGTAGAGAATCGATGAGAACAAAAAGTAGCAAAATTACTGTAAGCCGTTGGTAAAGTCTATATGTCGAAAATTGATGTCTGGTATACCTAATACCAGGCCTGAAGGGGCTAATATATTAAATTCCTCCATTACAGGGTATACTATCCGTAACACTATTTTACGTAAAGCGTAAGAATTAAGAATAATACAAAAATGTCATTCCAAAAAAGTAGTAATTATTTGTTTTAAAATTAATTAATACTAAGTAATATTTCATGCATTTATGTACAATAATAAAATTTCATCTTCAGCACAAGGAAGATTGAAGGAAGATTTATAAAAAAAATAAAGTGAAATATGAAACTAAATTACAATTGTTATTAATCAGCTATTATTTATTTTTAAATTATAATATTATCTACTTTAAATTTGTCTACTTAAAATGTCAAATAATATTACAGTCGAAGTAAGTGCGGAGGTTATGCTGTTGTATATAATAAAATAAAAATGTTGTTGAGACCTTAGTAGAGAAATCAACACGATTACTTACATCTGTTCGATATTTAAAAAAATTATGAAATTTAAATAATTTTTAAACATCTGATCTGTATGATTTAATGATTATTATACAAAACATACTTTCTGTTCATTCCCTTAGAAATGAGTTTGTAATGTTCAATCATTGATCGAATAACATATAACGAACCAGCATTTCAAATTATATTGCATATATATAACCAATTATATAAATACTATATAATCCCAATACAATTTATTCCATAGTATGAATATAATAATTTAAATATCCCACTAATTAATAAGTGTAGTTCATAAATGAATACTTAAATAATAATTGATGAACAACTGAATTTTTAATTTACGAATGCCATTCTACGTACGTCGCCAGTCTCTATGAGGATTTGAGCCACCTTTCAATGGCAAAAGGAGGGCTGTGCTAATTAAATTTCGGGAACCCTTAAGCCTTCCTTTGTCCGCATTTCTCCAATTGTCTTGCGATGTGTTTCAAAGGCATTTGTCTAACTTTAAAGGATTTCGGGAACAAAACGCATTCGACGTGAAATTGGACAAATTGTCTGAGGCAGAGGAAAAGTGGTTCATGTGTCTTTGTGGTATTTCCAGTTATGTAATATTATTAACTTATTGAAATTGAATTATATACAACATTGTGTGATACGTATTATAGTGAAACTTTTCTACAAACAAATTATAAATATTTATTCCCGTATCTATCTAAATGTTCGCAATTATCCATATACCTAGATATGCATACGAGTGCTTCCTGTATGCTTTATTATTATTTTATGCTTTATTATTATTTTATGCTTTATTATTTTTAACTATATGTTTAATAATATATTTAACAATATATTTCATAATCTATTTAATAATCTATTTAATAATCTATTTAATAATATGTTTAATAATATATTTAATAATGTATTAAAGAATATATTTATTAATATAAAAATATAATAATTACTATATTATATTTAGGAATAATATATTTATTAATATATTAATATATAATATATTAATATATTAATAAATATATTATTCCTAAATATAATATATTAATATATTAATATATTATTAGGAATAATATATTTATTAATATATTAATATATTATATTTAGGAATAATATATTTATTAATATATTAATATATTATATTTAGGAATAATATATTTATTAATATATTAATATATTATATTTAGGAATAATATATTTATTAATATATTAATATATTATATTTAGGAATAATATATTTATTAATATATTAATATATTATATTTAGGAATAATATATTTATTAATATATTATATTTAGGAATAATATATTTATTAATATATTATATTTAGGAATAATATATTTATTAATATATTATATTTAGGAATAATATATTTATTAATATATTATTATTATATTTAGTGATATATTTAATAATATATTTCATAATAAATTTATTAATTTATTTAATAATATTTTTTATTATATTTATGTTTTACTAAGTTATTGAATAACATATTTTATTATTTTTATTTTTTAATAATTTATTTAATGATAAAATTTATTATTCTTATCATTTATTAATTTATTTAATAATATAATTTATTAGTTTTATCATTTAAAAATTTATTTAATAACAAATTAATAATATATTATGCAATATGTTTATAAAAAATATTTTGTATCGTAGAAGAATATAAGTAATATATCAATCCCATGACAGTGTAAAAAAAGTGAAACATTCATTCAATATTAAAATGCCAGAGGTTTATGTTTTAAATTTTGTGAAGCTTTAGCTAAAAGTATAATACATGAACGGGCAATAATGGTTTTGGATCAGACATTAGAAGAGAAAAAGTGTATTGCTTCATTATTTTTTCAGGTTTATAAACCTTCCTTTGTTTTAGATCACCACAATCTCACAACTATCTCAACCTTCCAACCATAAACGTTCCTTTGTCTACTTAAATTTTTTAAAGGTGTAATCAGGTTTATAGAAATACACGATACATGTGTTACAAAAAATTTAAGCTCACAATTTTTTTAAAAAATGTTTTACAAAAAAAAACAGGAAATCAAGTAAAACAGACTTTTGAGAACTTCTACTTGATGTGTATTTTAGAATTAAGTAAAAAATAATATATTTAAAACTGATGATAGCAATTATTATAATTAAAATTATATATCTAAATTAATGTATAAAATATGCATTTATGAAATTAAAATGTCCTTCCCTTATGTCCCTAGTGTTTTTATAATAATCAGGGTTTTTAATAGTCTATTCAATTATCGTTATTTCTTTAAAATTTTCTAATCCATCTTTTTTGTTCTTCAATAAACAGATTGAGAAAAACAATACATCGTCTAGGAATTTGTCACTACTTTTCCGACAACGCATATCCAGTTTTTTCACATATATGAACTCGTATTATATGTAATATTATGACAACTTATTTCTACACAACAAAATCACATTTTAACGATACAAGTGCAGTATCACCAATTCCTTATACTCGGCAAAATTTTAAACTAACACATCTCCATATCTGTGCCCTACATATAAAATAAAACCACCCGAAAATATAACTTTTACTATAAAGAAACTCTCCACACATCTAACTTTTCTTTTAATAGCCTGCAATAAGGCACACTCGGACTCTTTATGCGCCTTTTTCCACATATGTGAACTCACATTTTACTATATTTTAATTCAACTTATTTGCACCCAAAAAAGTATTTATTTAACAATACAACATGGAATCAACAATTCCTTACATTCGACAAAATTTTAAACTAGCACATCCCGAAATTTGTGCTCTACATACAGAATACATCCACCCGAAAATATAACTTTCAATATAACTTTTTTTTTAATAGCATGCAATTAGGAACAGTCGGAATCTTTATGCCCTTTTTTCCACATATGTGAAATCACATTTTCATTCAACTTATTTGCACGCAACAAAATCTCATTTTAACATTATAATATAGTATCATCAATTCCTTATTCTCGACAAAATTTGAAACAAACACATCTCCAAATGTGTACCATACATACAAAATATACCAGGAAGTATAACTTTTACAATAAAGAAACTCCAACCCTAGCATGCAATAAGCCACAGTCGAACTATTTATGCCCTTTTTTTCCCATATATAAACACATTTTAATTCGACTTATCTAATATAGTATCACCAATTTCTTACACTCACAAAATTTGAAACTAACACATTCAAATTTGTGCCCTAGATACAAAATACATCCACCCGAAAATATAACTTTTACTACAAAGAAACAACCCACCTAACTTTTCTTTAATAGCATGCAATAAAGCACTGTCGAACTTTGTATGCCCCTTTCTCTACATATATAAACTCACATTTTATTAGATTTTAATTCGACTTATTTAATACAGTATCACCGATTCCTTACACTCGACAAAGTCTTAAACTAACACATCTCCAAATCTGTGCCCTACATACAAAATACAACCACCCGAAAATATAACTTTTACTATAAAGAAACTCCCCACCTAACTTTTCTTTTAATAGCATGCAGTACAGCACTGTCATACTTTTTATGCTTATTTTTCTATATATATATTAACTCACATTTTAATATATTTTAATTCGACTTATTTAATATAGTATCACCAATTCCTTACACTCGACCAAATTTAAAACTTACACATCCCCAATTTTGTGGCCATCATACAAAATACATCCACCGAAAATATAACGTTTACTATAAAGAAACTCCCCACCCAACTTTTCTTTTAATAGCATGCAATAAGGCACACGCGCTCTTCATGCCCCTTTTTCTTACAACTATAACACCCTTCTCCAAATCCACCCAATTAGACACCGTATCCGAATTAGGCCCGCATCCGCTTGTTTAAGCTGTCCCCCTCGAATGGCACACGTCCCCTGTATTATGACGGCGGAATGGCCGCCTTAAGCTTTAATTAGCGGAGTGACCCACCTGAATGGAGAGGTCCTATTGGACAAGGGGATCTGGGTGTGAAATTGGAAAAGGCCCCGGGCTGCTTTGGAGTGGATCCGTTATCTAAGCAATGGCGATTGCGGGGAACCTAGCAGGGTTTCGTTTCAAAAGCGGGCTGTGAATTGCCCTTTTGGGCTGCTCAATAACATTCGAGTTGATTGTCAATTAATTTATAATTCCCTTGATTGAGGCAATTATATATGGATCTTTGTTGAATATTTGGGTTTGGTAATATTTTTACTTTGGAGTGTTGAATTGCTGTAAGTGTAGCTGGTACTGAAAATTCACTCAATTGAATCCATTTCTGAATGAGTTATATTTTAATTTTAGTGATAGGGTGATCATATGGGGTGCCGTTTATAATAGTATTATATTTTAATGTTTATATCAAAAATAGGTTTAAATATTATTATGTAAAATGGTGTTAAATTAGAGTTAAATAATTTAACATTTTTTTTGTGGGGGTTTGAATATAATAGTTATACATTCTTCAAATAAAAAATAGTATTAAATAGTATTAATAGTACTATATTTATTGTAAGTGTACGTCAGCAATCTACCAATATATCATTACAAACGAAGGAATTTTATTAAATTCAATCGTTTATGTTTGAACCAAAAGATTTAAATACTTATTGACCTATTATTTTGTAAAGATCCTTTCACAATGAGATATTGCTCGGAGATCCAGCCATTTCATGAAGGGCAGTGCCTTACCTGAAATAAGAATAACTTGGGTAAATATACATATCAAAATAATAATACCCATTAAACATATAAAGTAATTTTTAGACATTAAAATATATTACGATCAAATATTGGAATAATTAAAATATTGCTTTTTTTAACTTGTAAATTATCAAAACTACATATTTATATACGTAATACTAATACATAATAATAATAATAATACAAACATACATAATAATATTAATATTCCTTTAAACATCTAAAGCTCTATAAATATAAATGCACATATATAAAACTTAATTTTTATGGTAAAGAAACCAATATCATTAGTATTTGTTATTAACAACAGATATTGATTTATTTAATCTAAAGATTTATTCAAATAACAAAGTTTTACACAATTTTTTTTAAATGCTTAAATGGCATTAGAAAATAGAAGTTTCTACTCAAATTTCCTGACATTTTAACTCCAAAACAAAACTACTCTTGGCAAAACTCCCAATCAATTTGAGCAAAATCCTTACAGATTAATCAAGGCACATAAAATAAAATTATTTAAAACTTCCCATAAGTAATATTAACCCAGAATCCCAAACCCAAGATGTCTGTTCCAGATAAAGCTAACCCAACGAGTCAGCTCTGCCCTTTATCGTTCCTACTATCATCTCTCCAGATCTATAGTTGTAGGGAGAGAATAGATAGCGAGACATCACGTTTAATGCCTAAACCTATCACACTGTTGAGGTTGCTCTAATTTCCGCCAGTCAATTCGCAATAAGTAGATGAGACGTTCTCCCTGCGGCCGTTAAGAAAAGTGGTTTCGTTGGAAAAGCTTTCGAGAGATTTCAAGTAAATTGCTGAACACCGGTTCTGAGTTTAAGTAAAAATGGCTTTGAGGATTTGGTGTGTAGGTGATGGTAATGAAATCTATTTATAATGGGTTTACATAATGGCAATTGAGAATTGCTTTATCAGTAGTGCCTCTAGAAATATCTACGTTTCGAAGTATTAGATAATACATTAATATGTAATATCTAATGTTTAAGAAATATATTCATTTTTAATCGGAGTTCGTATTGAATAAGAAATATTAGAATAGTACAAAATAGATTAGGTATAAAAGCAGTTTAACGACAGGACGCGTTTTTGTTTAAAACCTTGTTTTATTTATTAAATTAATTTTTTTGAATCCTGAATGGTATTTATTATTCAATTAAATGAATGAATTTTATTTTAAAACAAAGTACATATTATGCAAAGTCATGCCACTTTATAAAAAATCGTTATTTGTGTAAGTAAATATAATTTCAAACACAATTGTATATAATAGCTGGAGCATCATGTTAGAAGAATATTATTTGATATAGTCTTAAAAACTTTTTTAAAAATCGGTAAGGGTTCTAACAGAATAAGAGTACAAAGAAAATACTCCCCAAAATTACAATTATCACGTCAATTGATCCATTTTTACAATCACTATTGGTTATTAAACCAAAAATAATTATAATCAAATAAATAAAGTCATAAGTTAACAACCTTTAATTACAACATATCAAAATCGTTATGCACATATGTAGGAGTGGAGAAAAAAAATTAAAGTTGAACGTGTATGGTACAATTTAGTTGGAGAATATATTTTGGCATGGCAGAAAAATTTTCAAACGCAGTCTGCTCATAAACTCCCAACTCTTATTTTATTCAGTTCGAATTAATGAGTCAATCAATTTGCAGCATTCCGACATCCGTCATTTACACGATAATTACATCTGCACATTACAACACCTCGTCAATTGACACTCTCATCCAACATCCGCCATTAACAATAACTACTCCACGAATCAAAAAACATTAAACAAAAACAAAAAAATAGCCGGAACACATCAATAGCTACATTCTCCCCAAATCGATACCATATTCCAGGCGTTTTTCCAGGAAAAACCGGGAAATTACTTTAGGGCGCGCAATAAGATATTGTCCCGAAATGGCACCTCTCCAGGAATCGGGAGCAAGGCAAACATTGAAACGATCCATCATTCCCGGTTAAACATATCGTTAGCATTTAGAGACACATTTTAAGCTCCCAGGATCACTTCGCCCCCCGATTTATCAAGGACCCCTTTCCATCCCCCCAGTGGAAAAGAGGATAAAGGAAGAACTGTCATCGCATCCTTCCCACCCTGCCTGCCTCTGTGCGTGTCATGCACAGATGGAAATGAATTCTACCAACTGGAAATAAGTGTCATAAGTGCATAAAGGTCTTGTTGTATATATAGAGTTTTGTATCTTTTATGCTTTTCTTAACCTTGAATTTGGGGCAAGCCTTTGGATATATATTGACTGAAGAGTGGTTTCGGGCTCTTAGTCCCAAATAGGGTTAAAGTATTAGTTTGTGTATTTGCAAGGTTGTGTGTGGTGTTTTTTTCCTTTGCTTACTGTGTGCTTTTTAAGGAGTAACATGTTATCATTCTGGATATTCCTTCGCTTCTAACATTGTTGGGTATTTAGTCGTCCACACGACGTATATATGTGTCTGTACTTTTGATACTTTATTGGTGAGCTACTCTGAGGTTCTTATATTTTCACTTTTGTGAATAACACTAGACTTCGGGTTAAAAATAATATATATATATTTGTAGACTATGTATAAAACTAAAAATATGAAACATCGTATTATTGTATTGCTTACCAAAACGGAATAGTAACCATATTTCGCTTATCGATGTTTTCTGAAGCTCTTTTAAAAAGAAAAATTTTGATGTAGCGCACGGAACATTTTTTGAAAGTATCTTAACTTGTTTTAAAGATTATGCAAGCTTTTAAAGTATTAAAGTAATACAAAAACAAATATGTGCAGGCATAATTTTAAACAAAATAGTACTCTGCGAACCAATAATTTACTAAAAATTGCATTAGACGCTTTTATAAACGATATACGAAACAACGCCCCTGGAGATCAATTTAATTCAATGTAAAAATATCGAGCTATCAAAGAAAGGTTTTCCAGATAAAATTCATCCCATTGAGGCACCTTCACGTAAATAAATATTGTGTTTATGTCAGAATACCATGCCAAATTATTAAGATACAAAGAATCTAAAAACAACACACACATTACAAATTTATATTAGGATTATATATTTATCGATACAAATATATTTTAATAATAATTTCACTTTAAATATATTATATTTCCCTTATAAAACACACCATCTACTTAAACTCCCCCCCTTTGCATCGATTAATCTTCTTCTGTCAGTAATACTTAGGGACTTAAAGATAACAGCTACGAAAACAGTGGATGCTGAAAACTGTTTACAGCGCTGTTCCTAGGAGACGTGTTCAACATTGCTGTGAATAAAGTAAATGCAATCACTAAGATGCTATCTTAAGAGCCCCTGAGGACACCGGCCGAGTCTTTGTTTCTTTAAAGATACTCGTCCGTCCTCTCTATCTTCAGTCTCGCTTAAAGAAGAGAAAGTACAAGATTCTGCTTCTTCTATTAGTCCTTATAAGGATCGTCAATCTGTGGGAGACAAGACAGTTTGTAGGTATCACTCGTTGTTAAAATTATCCATATATCACTTTGGAGATTGCTGTGTTGTCCTAAACAAAGGATAGTTAAGTGACTTGGGAATTCGTATTAAAATATTTGACGTGTGATAGTTATTGTAACTAACAATTTTACATTGCTATTAGGAAAATGTATTTGGTTGTTTTAGAAGTTTATATTATTTACAACAAGTTAGGCAAAATGTGGATTTATTTTTCATTATAAAGTCTGTTATTAATTACATTTCATTTGTCAACACTCGCATTCTAATTAAGTACTTCTGCTTTCCATCTCAGTGAGAGCCTTTTACATTGGAAAACAAGGTACAGTGAGTACCTGAACCAACTCGGTTTTAAGTAAAACAAACTATATGTAAACTAAATAATAATATTAGTAATATGAGCATTTCGTTTTAAATTGAAAGTTTGACATACCAGTATTTGAAATTTACAGCTTACACACTGTAAAGAAAAAGGTATTTATAATGAGTACCTGAACATACTCGTTTTTCTGTGAGTACAACTGCATCGTAAATGAGCGACGACGTACTCAAATTTAAGCAACCGTACTTTAGCAAAAATGAGTAGGGTGAATAATTAGCTAATCTCAGCTTCTGTTCAAGCCATCTTAACAAAGCAAGCTGACAAACTTAAAATAGTTGTTCAGAAGGTGGTTGGTTATCCACATTATTTTGTGTCGATTGCTTAAATGGAAACTGAGTAATTACAATAATGAACATTGAGTAAACATGTATAACAATGAGTAAACATGTATAACAATGAGTAAACATGTATAACAATGAGTAAACATGTATAACAATGAGTAAACATGTATAACAATGAGTAAACATGTATAACAATGAGTAAACATGTATAACAATGAGTAAACATGTATAACAATGAGTAAACATGTATAACAATGAGTAAACATGTATAACAATGAGTAAACATGTATAACAATGAGTAAACATGTCTAACAATGAGTAAACATGTCTAACAATGAGTAAACATGTCTAACAATGAGTAAACATGTCTAACCATTATAAAACAAAATGAGTAAATATATCAAAAATTATTTTTAATTATTAAAAATATTTAATTAAAAAAATATATTCAAATCAATACAACAAGCCAATTTTTAACAAGGGCATGACAAAGCAGAGTCCTCATAACTAACGAAAATAAATAATAAAAAAAATCAATTCATATTTCTTTTCAAGTTTATGTCTTTTTCCACACAAGAATTTTAAACCTTTTCCCCAAACATCCCTATTATAAAGGGAAACAAAATCGATTCTTGCTTATTCCATCGATAATGAACGTCATCCCATCGACTGAGCCTAGCTTCTAAACCTACAACTAATTAGAGAAACCCTTAAGAGGGATTTTCAAGAAGAGGGTTTTCCCCAACTTTCTTAATAGCGTCATTGAAGCAATTTATTATTTTTTTGCCAATATATAGCTTCCTCTCTAACTATAATCAAGTCGCATTAGAGTAATTAGTGAAGAAAATATCAAAATGGCATTCGGCGATAGAGTCTTTTTGGACTTTTTAAATTGGATCGAAAACTAGCAACATATTTTTATATTGGTTTGATTTTGAACTTTTTTTTACTCTCATTAATCGGGTTATCGATTGGTATTTTAATTGGAAATTAAGAATTTTTGTTGTTTATGTATTTAATGATTATTCGGTATTTCTAGAGGGTATATTTAATGCTTCGAATTATTCTACATGCTTTATAAGTATTAATATAAAGAAATGAATAAAAAATTAAATTCTTATTATGAATAGATTATTTTTTGTAAGTAATTATACTCTCAAAAAATTTGTTTTTTATTAAATAAAATTAATTAATTATTCTGTTAATTAAAATGTTTAAGGGGACATAGGATATCAATATTCAAAATCATACATCATTATTTTATTGCTTTAAAACACCGTTCATTTTGTTTTGAATATAACGATACCAAAATTATTTATATCTATGTTAAGAACAATTAATTATTTTTTTTCAAATCAATATTTAGATTCGATTCAAGATTGCCTGAATATGTAACTTTAAATATATTTTTTATATATATGACATTTTTCATGTTTGAAAGAGTTGAAATTTATAAAAGTTCATATTTATTTTGCGAAACTGCTCCAAATTTGCTACAGTGTATTTTCAAATATATTACTTTGATTTATCTTTATGGATTAGTAATATGCAGATCATATAATATATTTTAGTATTTTTTTTTAAATAGCTTGAACCTCAAATTTACGATTTTTTAATTATTTTCAGATAATGAAACTTTTTACAAACAGTTTGAAAGCACAATCTTGTTCTTATAAAATGGCAAAATTATAGTTTGTCAAAGAATATTTTCTTACTTATACAAAAAATAAGACCCTTCTTTATTATTTTTGTTTAAGATATAATTTATTTGAATGTTCGACTTTGTTTGTTTTAAATCAAATTGATGATATGCCTTGCTCACATACGTAGAAAATATTATAATATCTGCAAAATTAAGTAAAATCCAAATTTGTCACATGCTCCATTAATGGTTGTAAATGTTTTTAACTTTTATATTTGTATTGTTACTTTTAAAATTTAATAATAATTATAAAACCATTGCATATAAGGTTATCAAAAAGGTTCACTAGCAAAATATTTTCAATAATATAAATATAATTAAATCCGTTGTTATCTATTAATTTTCATTTTGAAGCTTTGGTTTCAGTAAGCTGCAAAATCTTATTATATTTACGATGTTTTTTCGTTTTTACCACTTGAAACAAAACAAACTTCAAAACTGTGTGAATACAACTCATTTAAAAAGGCATTTTATATTTGTTTACTTATATACGACATATAAAAATCAGGTTTCAAATGTGGTCTTCATAATAAGCCAATGTTCATAAGTAATAAATTAACTATATATAATGTAATCTCTCTCATTGCGTTGTAGCTAGAGAATACAGTTTAAACAATAATGGTTTGGGTTCAAATTCCAGATAATTCCTGAATGTTTATGTTGTAGTGTTTAGACCCGATTTGTAAAGAATGACAATATAGTATAATAATGTGCAATATATAACTATAATACAATATACAACTATAACACAATATATAACTATATACAAATAATACAATATATAACTATACACTAATAATACAATATATAACTATATAGAAATAATACAATATATAACTATATAGAAATAATACAATATATAACTATATAGAAATAATACAATATATTACTAGAATACAATGTATAACTATATATAAATAATACTATACATAAATATATTGTACAATATAGTATCTAATGAATTGCAGTGCATCGACTTTAATTCGTATATTATTGCTACAGACAGATACATGCATTACATTATATGTTTAAATAAAATTGATTATCATACTGTTTATTTAACTAGGGTAATTGAATATTATTGTGATGTTTACTTTTAAACAGCATTTCTTATATACATCCAACCAATTTTATTATATTTTCAAATTAGGGAAAACAAAAATACTTGGTATTTAATTTTTGAAAGTATAGCGATTCTTTTCTAACATCTATTTGAAATCAATGCATTATTTTAATTTATCAATGAACTACAAGAATTTAATGTATTTTATAAATAATAAAATACTTATAACTTATCACCAGTCCATCAAGGCAGAAGCCACTACTCCAAGTTCATTATCATTTCATAATGACTCATTCCATCCCTAGCCACATATCCCGACCGAAGCTCACCAGCGTTGATGATGATGACACCCATCGACCAGTTGCTCTTATGAAGTCCGTCAAAGAATCAGAAACGAATAAGGGAATTTCTTCCCCATCAAGGGAAGATCTTCAAAAGAGCCAAGTTTTCAGCTTTCTCCCCTTCTAATTCCATTAAGAAGCCCGGGCCTCAATCGCCCTGAGTGCATCTGGCGAGATCGAAACGGCCAAATAGACGAGTCTTAGCCATCTACCGCGCCGCAAATTGGGCCGTATATCAGTGGCGTGAGTCAGTGTGGGTATGATTGGGCATAACGAATTTTATTTCGCTTCCAAAAGAAAGTTTCGGTTTTCGGATAAGTAAATTTCTACTTCTGAGTGTATTGGCGGCTTTTTTTGTAACGTTATGGATTTTCGGAGTGGTTTCTTTGATGTATTTAGAAGAGAAATGCTGTATTTCGTTCCTAACTGTTTTCCGTACCTTTATATTTATTTTAGAATTTTGATATTTGTTTAGTCCCCCGATGCTTAACCTATTTTTATATCGTTTTCGAATTGTTTTCGCAAATAGATTTAATGCATTATATTAATACACCATTTTTAATATTTTGTTTTATTAAAGTTTTATATTTTTAATTTATGGTTTAAAACAGTGGTTCCCAAAGTGTGGGGTCTTCGCAAAGACGCCGCGAAATATTGCAAAATATTCATAATTAATATAGACTCTCAGTGATTCCCAAACTGTAAAGTTAAAAATAAAAGTAATCCACAGTCGAAACATAATCGAACTATGATAGAATATGTAACTGCGCAAGTATGCTCTAGAAAACGAGTAAAAAAAAGTAAAACGTTTCAATACTTGACAATGGGAAGCTGCCTAAAACTAAGCGGTAAACCGTTGACTTAGTAAAATGTTCTTCTGTCAGTAATAGCACTTATATCAACCAAGACAGATGATTCTTTGAAACTGTTTGTGACGCCAATAGCTGTAAAAGCTATGATATACATTGAGGTGGATCGAAAAGGCTGAACCTAAGATAGCTCCTCCTTTTAGTTCTATTCCCTTAAAAATCAGGTGCGTGACCCTTCGCGACAGATTTCGACAGTCGTGGAAGATCTTGCGTACGGAATATATAAGCAAGCGTTGGCGGTTCGATTCATTCAGTCAGTTGTTAGTCGAATTCTAGTGAAGGTAAACTCAAAGCTTAATATTATTATTAACGAGTTTTGTTTATTTTTATCACTTACTTATGATTAGTAATACTTTTACTTAGGGTAGGGCGCCATGAGTAAATATTAATTAAAAAAAGGCACCGCGACTTGAAAAAGTTTGGGTACCAGTTGTCGAACAAAAAATAACTATAACGGTTTTTATTTTTGTTAATTAATTTTTTTTGGTGAAACCGAGGGTCCCAGAACGTGATATTATTTTATTAAACGTTAGTTTGTTAAAAACAAGAACTTCGATTGTTTCCACATTACTTTTTGCTCCATAATAGTGTTGGGATATTTTTTTAACAATAATATTTATTCATATATTAATTCGGAAAATGAGACATAGAAATTCATCAAAGCAGGTTCGAAAATCAGTTGATGTGTTTTTTAAATTTGATATATTCCAATTGTCATATGCATGTCTACATTTTACAAGAAGTTTTATAACCTAATGATTGAACTTTTGTTTAGTCCATAAATTACAAATCATTACCTATTTTATATAAGAAATTAATCGTCCACCTATGACTTAACCCGCTCTGGTTCTAGTACAGTAATGTTACATCATTTATTTGTGGTTCGTGTAAGTCCAAATCAGGGAAACATGGAAAATTGCATCGGTTTTCTTTATCTCTTCTCCCTTCTCCTAGAACTATCCAAATTGCATCAAAGATCTTATTGTTCTACTTTTGGTGAACTGAATTGCTTTCTTTATATCGTTTCATCTTCCGAATGAAAAACAAACATTCCCGCTGAAGAAGGTTCCGGGGGAGAATTGAGTTTATGGGTAGGCGAAACGTATAAATACGTCTCACACTTCGATGTTTGCTCAAGAAAAGAGTCTATAGAATATATAAGTTTTTGCGCAAAAAGTTTTTGGGATACATTGTGAGATATTTCCACATATTGCTATTGTGTTATCGAAGAGTGTTTGTACTTTTTTTTCTAAGAAGAATGATTTTAGGAATGTTTGCTGAAGATCGTTGGGATAAAGATTTATCTTGAAACCATTGAGTAAAAAATAATGGCTAATAATGATTAAATGATATTGTAGAATTTTTTTAAACCCTGATCAGTTGGATGAATTGATAGTGATAATTGGGACTGTTTAAAATATGGAGAACCGAATATTTGTTTAATTTTTTAAAAATAATCGAGAAAATTGAAAGGTTCATACGCATTTGCTTACATGTTTGTTAAGTTCCGAAACTTACAGCAAAGTGTATTCGTATATATAAATGTATGGGATATTGTATAAATTATTTTAGTGAAAATATTGCTGTTTTTGCCAATACAAGTGAACATTTTTACTTTATTATGCGTACAGATTTTTGTACTGATGTGTAAAAGCAAAATGTATTCGTTTATATAAATATATGGAGAAATATACATTATTTTAGTGAAAATATTGCTGTTTTTGTCAATACAAGTGAAAAGTTTTACTTTATTATGAATACCGATTATGGTTTTTTTTTACAATTTATTTTCAATAGGTCAAACTTTTCATTTATCTGAAAATGAACTAAACATATGTTTCAATATTACATGTTTCAAAATTCAAACTTTTGTAAAACGCATACTGTTAATTACTTTTACAGATATCTTAACCAACTAACGATTACATTATTTTAGCAATTGTAAAGTTGTTAACACTCTTCGAAATCTAAATATTTTTTCCTGTGCATCTACTAGGATATTTTTACAGAAAATTTTAAATTGTTGTAAAGAAATAACTGTTAAGTTATGCGCACAAAAAATATATTTTTAAAATATTGTACAATGGAGTATTTTTTTATGAGAAACTGGATGCAATGGTGGAAATACTGGAGATCTCTGGACGTAATATCACGTCCATGACAGTCTAAAGGTTATTAATTGGAAAGAATTTCAGAAAAGACGTTTTTTACTAATCTACTTTTATTTATAAAAATATGAACTATAGAACAATTTTAGATTCTTCACGTAAAACAATTTAAACTGTTATAAAAATGATAATATTTTCAGTAATATTAAATTTTTTTTATCAGATTTCGATCGATTTTGTAAAATTCAATCCTTACATATCTATTAGAGATATAAAAAATAAATCGCTTAACAACATTTTTAGGACATCTTGTCTACCCAATAAAAACAATAATGGCATTGTTTCGCAAAGCCAGAGAAGACTTTGAGAATATCAAATACAAAATCCCGTTTTATCTTATTGAAGCATTTCATATTCTCAGGAAGACTTACTACTTTCAAGGCAATGACATATATACTATTGATGGGGGTTCAGCATCATTGTCTCGTGTTTTCCCACCAGATGTCGCTTTGTGAGAACCTTATTGTTTTTTCTTCTCTCCACGGCAGATATCCTTTTTTCTATCTTTCTTTCATATCAGAATCGAACATAGAAACTCTTGCGTCAATATTGGCCTGAAATGAAGTTGTTCCTTTTGTTTTACTTCGAGTTCGTATTTTTTTTATTTATTTTTTATTTCTTTAGATAATCAGTGACTTTTCGGGATGAACCGATACAGTGGATGATTAAATTTAGTATTTGTTTTTCTGCCCTATATCGTAGAGTGTCCTTGATTTTTAATTTAAACCACGGTCTGAAGCTTTTGTGACTCTATTTTACACATTGGAATGATGTTTCTCGTTCCAAAAAAAATATTAATGAAAAGCAAATACAGTTACAGTTAGAATAAAAAGCAGCCTGATTGGACATTGATAAAGGATTATTATCTTTTCTTGATTGTGTTTCCAAATTGGACATGGTTTCCCTTTTCCGAAGTATGACAAAAAAAAGTTGTAGTAGTGTTAAGTGAATATGGAGTTCGACAAGTTGCAGAAGAAATTGCTGATGATGATTGAGTGGTCCTCATTCGATAGCTCACCTCCTTGTTTTTATACTCTTCTTGGATGTCTCGATTATTTCTTTCCAGAAAGTTTGTTTAAAAAATAGTTGTGTGAACTCGACTGTTAAGAAGATTGTAAAAATAGAACTATAATCAAAGGTATAAAACATTTATCATATTTTATCATTATTTAATTTTATTAGTTCAATTTTTTTTTATGTTTAGGCGCATTAGAACGTAAAAGAACGTTTAGAAACGTATCGATGTTATTTTATCAATCTCTTTAACATAATTACAACTAGTAAAATCTTCATAGACTCTACAACATAGAAACTCTGAGTGATTGTCAGAGTTAAAAATAATCTATTGTTCACGGAAACGTGATATACTTTAAACTTTGTCTATACATGTAAGAAATACTTTATGTAATTTAATATGTTTATTATTACTTATTACATGACATTGTTTTTATTAAGGCGGTGCATTGGATATCGCAATCTTATTTTAAATAAACTGTATTAATTGTATTCACTCGCATTCTGACGCAAATTTCAAAACTGTAGGTTTGAGTTCACTGTAGGAAGGTTTAATTTTTATTTCCAATACATTATTTTTTTTAAATATTTTTTTTTAATTATATCAGCAGAGAAGGTTTTCAAGAGTCCTCCAAATGCTTTAAATTTAAAAATTATTTCAAAAAAGAGATTTTTTATCAACTTTTATATTAATTGTACTACTGAAAAAACTGGAGATACTCGAACGGATAGGCATGTCTGTATCCGTTAGATGGTTTAAATACGTAGTTTAAAAATCAAATACTTAATAACTATCATATATATTTAATTTAAAATAGTTTAAAATACCCCATTCATTTCCCTAAATAGCCTTTTGTAAAATATTTGAAATTTGCAAAGAAAACATTATGATGAAATTTTTAATTCATTTTAAAGTATTATCGACAAATTTGTGAATTGGACGATGTTCAGACCATTCCATTTTTTCCTGTTTGACAGAACATTCCAGGTCCCAAATTGCTTTTCCAAACAAGTTTCTATGCAACATCCCCCCACAACTCCCTGGAGACTTCCATTTGTGGACAGCCCCCTTCATTTCCGCCAATCACCTCCCGCCTCATCGAATTCTAAACCAATCACGTAACCCACGTTGTGTTTAGCGGCAGCCACGTTTTCGTAATTACGCAAGGGCCGTGTGTCATCACTTCGTTTGGCTGCGGCAAGATGCCTGTGTGGCACGGAAGCAAATTATACAGGGGAAAAAAACAAAGGACACAACACAGTTCCGAAAGAGAGAGGTCGAACAGGGCGACCGCTGAATCTGTTAACATACCCCATTAGCTATGGTACGTGCTGACAACGCCGGCATATACATTATTTTACTGCTTGTATTAGATTATGCAGGTACTTTGTGTGAAAGACAGAGTGGTACAAGATTTGATCACAATAAAACATTAATATCAGCGAGCACATATATTTGCGTTACTTTTTTCAGAGGTTTTAGAACCATTACCATTATTATTATTAGTAGTATTATTACGATTATTATTGCCAAATATCTCGACATTTATTGTTAGTAATTAATGTTATTATGAGGCTAGTGGTTTTTTGTCGTTAGTATCAATATTTTTAATAATAAGAATAATTTTTAATATTAGTTTTATTATTTGGTTATAATTAACATTATTTTTTTAATATTACTTTTATTATTTGGTTATAATTAATATTATTTTTTATTACTATTGTTACTTTGTAATAATCTGTTAACATACCCCATTAGCTATGGTACGTGCTGACAACGCCGCATATACATTATTTTACTGCTTGTATTAGGTTATGCAGGTACTTTGTGCGAAAGACAGAGTGGTACAAGATTTGATCACAATAAAACATTAACATGAGTGAGCACATATGGTTATAGTTATGTTACTATTTTCAGAGGTTTTAGAACCATTACCATTGTTATTATTGTCAGTATTATTATGATTATTAGTGCCAAATATCTCGACATTTATTGTTCGTAATTAATGTTATAATGAGGCTAGTGTTTTTTTTGTCGTTAGTATTAATATTTTTAATAATAAGATTTTTTTTTTTAATATTAGTTTTATTATTTGGTTATAATTAAAAAAAAATTTTAATATTACTTTTATTATGCTGTTATAATTAATATTATTTTTTTAATTTTACTTTTATTATTTTGTTATAGTTAATATTATTTTTTATTACTATTGTTACTTTGTAATAATTAATATTAATTTATTATTACAATTATTATTGCTGTTACCATCATTATTTTTCGTATCACTGTTGTTGTTTAAAGCACTTACAATCATCTACCAAAACAGAGAAATCCACAATTTA
This sequence comes from Troglohyphantes excavatus, assembly GCA_963932185.1. Taxonomy (NCBI): domain Eukaryota; kingdom Metazoa; phylum Arthropoda; class Arachnida; order Araneae; family Linyphiidae; genus Troglohyphantes; species Troglohyphantes excavatus. Next base: position 37,605,530 of record OZ010667.1, read on the forward strand.
CCAACTATATATACAGACTTAATAGATAATTTTCTTAACTTCCTTAAGACGCTTCATAATGATAGTAATATTGATTCCGTAGTTAATGATATTTTCTTCGTTCCAACTTTTCCATGCTTGATAGTACACAATAGTTAACTCTAACCAATTTAAAAAAAATTTGTTTGTTATTTGGCCGAAAATATTTTTTTTCATTATGTTTTGTACACTGACTGTTTCTTACTTTTACTGATGAAAGGAGATAGTACATCCCGAAACATGCACGAACTTTGTATAGTTTTAATTGTTTATTTTTACGTCATATTTCTATTTTCATATTTTTCTATATGACGTGTTTATTCTTCCATCTGACGTATTCTTACATTTGACGAGTATTTTTCTTATGAACAAGATATTAACAAATATTTTAAAAAAAAGATATAAATATTGATAATTTTACTAACAATCGATTCTATGCGGTCTAAAATACTAATATATGTTCGAAATTTTACCCTAAACTAAAAACATATTTTTGATTTATATTAATATCATTTAGGTTTTGCAAGAAAAAGAAAGAATAATTATCGTTTGCTTGATGCTTTTAAAGTAATTTATTTTAACGTAATTAAATCAATTATTATTTTATACTGAAGAAATATGATAAAGGAAAGGCAATAAAACAATCATATTATAAAAATTATTGATTAAAATGTCTAATAATAGTCTTGCAAAAAAATATATAATTATATCAGGAAATGCAAAGTGTTCATCAGATTTTAATAAGAATCAATATCGTAAATTACTTTTAACGAGTTAATAGTGAAATATGTCGATTAAATCTTCCAACAATATCCTTGAACAAATACTTAATAATTATTAAAATCCAGTGCTAATTTTATCTCTTTAAACTCTTGAAAATAATCTTATTAACATTTACTTAATAATACTAAATTAGCTAAGCAATTAATATAACTGTGGTCATAATTATTACTAATTACCCTTCATCTTCAGATGTAGAAATAATTACTAACCCTGTGTACTCTTTAAAATAGATGTGAGGGATTTTTTTTAATGCAGTTTCACATTAGCCTAATTTTATCTTTACATTTTAAAATTTAGTATAGCCGTAAACTGTTAATTGATTTTTTTCCCTTCCTGTAATTATGGAAGTAAAAGTTATTATTTTCCCTTTATCTTTATTATATGTAATTTATTAAATCAAATAGATTTTTGATGGCTATTTTATTTGTCTATATATAATAAAAGTTTTATATGTTTATTAAGAAAGTTTTTTTTTAATACTACTAATGAAAAATATTAGAAAATTCTAATGTTTAATTTTTATATATTTTTACTATCAATTGTTCATTATAAATAATATACTTGAAAGTAAACATACAATAAAGAAGCATTTTTACATTTATGGTTTCTTGTAAAAATATAAAATATCATATGTAATTCAAGTTGTCAAATATAATATTTATAGAAAAGTATAAATTATTTATAATACAGCTATATAAATATAGTTTATAAAAAGAGTGAAATGTTAGGTTACGCATTTTTTAGAATAGTATTTCGAAAAGTGGGATTTCAAGGAAAATACGACGCTTATAAATTCGAATCAAAATACAACACATTTGCTTTGACATTTTCATTGGTTGGAATATGTTAAAATGCAACAGAGTAATGCATGTTTAGTAGATGGAATTTTTTTTAAAAACAACTTGTCAATTTGGTAAATATAGATTTTTTTTCTATATAAAAAAATAAATTTTCTTTAATACTGTAACTACTGTTTATCTTTAAAAATGTTGCACATTTTCTAAATAAATAACTATTTTCATTGTTAAATTAAAAACTTTAAATTTGAATTTTTTTTTAATATGGCAATAAAAATATAAACTTTTTTCTTACTTGATGCATTGATCCATTTATGGTGAAATTAAAATGCATAAAATTTCAATTTAAAATAGTTACAATTTTTTTCAATACGTATTTTAAAAAACCGTTTACAAAATAAACCTATTTCGAAGACTTGACATTCTCAAGTTCACTGACCTCAAATATAAAAATGGATTCTTTATTACCTTCCCGGAAAATCTAATTTACAAGAAGTACCAATTATTCGCAATCAAAACGACAACGTCCCGATTTTGGGTGCAAATAAATAAAGCCCGGACTAGCCGAACAATTTAGATACGACGTGTCTACAGGCGTTGTAAGCCAATAATAAATAAAACATAATTATGCATATTTAATATCGTCCCAAATACATGATGAAATTCGCCTGCTCCGGGAACGTCGCTAATAGCCAGCTTTTAGGGACGAGTAACAAAGTTACCATGATTAAGTGCCCCATAACAGGAGAGCCTCCCACTAATGGCTGCAACTAGACCCCAGCTATTTCCGTACAGTATCTCTATTCCATATATTGCACGTTTCGGTATGGTCGTCTGAAGGGAGGTCCAATCTTCAAATTCCGAAAAAAATATTAAAAAATGTGTTTTACATAGAAAAGTGATATTCATATTTAAGAATGTGTGTATAAAATTTCAAAGCAGTGGAAGAATGACACCATGTGGTTTTATATGTTTATACACCATTTATAATCTACTTTTCGTATGCAGCATTCATCATTAATTAAATTTTTTTTAAAGTTGATCACATTTAAAGTGCTAAGGATTTTTAAATAATTTACTCAAAACTAAACGGTTAGTGGTTTTTGAAGCTCTAATATTTGTTTTATAAACTTATGTATATCTTTTTAAAATGAAGTTACTTTTTTTTTACGAATTAATGTACGTAACTTAAAATAAGTTTTAAAAAACAATTCAAACACAAGTCTGCAAAAATCTATACATACGTCTGCAGTATATACTTTATGACGTAATTTAATAACCAATTTTTTTTAAATATTAAAAATTAAAAAGAGGTGCACTGTTTTTTTTAAAAAAGACCTTTTAGGCTGAAATATTATGATTGTTATTATTATTGTTTAGAAAAAGATCTTCTAGTAATGCAAAAAATGGTATTTATGTATTCATTAATAAAAAAAATAGGATTTGGGCTCGAGTGTCCTTTAAAGCTATTATAAATACTGATAATTTTGTATCAAAAACAAAAATTAATATCAAGAAAAATTCCGGCTCTTGTCGATTTCAGTTTTAGTATTGTAAGGTAAAGTTGATATACTAATGCGCGATTTTAGAAGGGATGTACAGTTTTTAATTTAATTATCTTCATATATGCTTTTAATTTTTATTCAATTTCCTGGTACATACTATTTGAATATGATTCACAAATATAATTATTTTAAAATATAAGCTATGGTTGGCATTTATTTCGTTTTATAAAACGAGTATTTTAAGCAAAAGTTAATTTTTCAGGTAAAAGCAAAATGTAAGTTTTTTGAGCATGTAGATAAAGTATCTTCTTTTCAAACGTTAAGATAAAAACGATATTTGTAAACATATTTAGATAACACTTACTTACGTGACCCGCTTTAGATAATTAAATGATTTTTGATTAATTTTGATTCATTTTCTATTAATTTGAACATAATTTAGCTTACATTAACTACAGATGTTTAATACATATACAGTAAAAATTCCAATCAAATGGTTAAAAACCAACAAATTAATTATTACCTATTAGCCGTTTATTTAACATAGGATATTTCACAGAGACCACTTTGGATGTCGTATATTTTATGGATAAACTTAATTATGGATAAAGACTAACCAATATTAAAACTGGTCGAATGATATCATTAACAAATATGATACCCATTGAGATTATTAAAAACATATCGTACTCAGTGCGAAATTATTCCATAGTCCTAACACGCAAAACCTTTTTTTAAATAATAGTGCTTTATTATAGGAAAATGGCTTAAATCAAGTCGAGTTCTCAATTTTAAACTTTAGCCATTTACTATCAAAGTTCAGCTACACAAACTCCCTCTACACAGTGGAAGAGTACAGTTCCCACCATCGTAACATAAACTCAATCTGATTAAACCCCGTAATAAAAGCACAGAAATTCACTTACCCCCAAGTACCCTTTCCCATCACTTATGCCCCCCTCTACAAAGTCCCAGACCCCTTAAGGAGAACCTCAAAGGGGTCATTCCAACCCTTTCCATCCTAACTCATTGCGCATCCCCTATATTTCCAGAGTCATCCTCCTCTTCCCGATCCTAAGGTTTCCCCTCTAATGCACTTGACAAATCATCTGCTTACCGGAGGACCTCCAGAGGATTTCCCTGGGATCTACTTTCTATATTCTCCTGGGGATGCCCGAGAGCGAGGGATGGAGAGAGGGAGAGAGAAAAAATTCTAACACCTGCGGATCGTGGAAGCCGTCAGTTCGAGGTTCTTATCTTGCCAAGAATTTGACGCCCGAGAAATGGAAAGAAAGAGTTGGATGGATGGATGGATGGAAGAGAGAGAGAGAAAAAGGGGAGATATGGGGAGAGAATCTGGAGCAGGAGGATCAGCTTGCGGTTGGACTGTCCAGGGCAATTTCTCGCTCCTCAATGGGTTTTTGAGATTTCAAGGACGTGGAAACTTCGGACAATGGGAATATTGAATTCGTGTGTTTATTGTGTAGATTTATGGAAGAAAATGGAAAGTAGGGTTTTGTGGATGTGTTGTGTGGTGTGGTGGTATATTTCTTGAAGCTAATACGGCGTTGTATTTGGAATTCCAGACACTCGTTTCTTTTCAAGTTTGTATTGAAAAAAGTGGAATTTAAACGTACATAATAATGTGCTTTATAAATACGCCTATGCTCTATAAGAACTTCGTTAACTTTTCCTCATATATGTAATGTCTACTTCATTTTCTAAAGTGTTTTTTATTTTTGTGTAACATATTCAGAAAGCCTATTATATAAAATGTAATTTTATACTACGAATTTTATTTCTGATCCTAAGTTTCATTTGCTTTCGCTCGACATTGATAAGTTATAATAAACCAAACATAGCAAATGATCTATATAATAACATTAATTGTTCAAAAATATTTTAATAAAACTCTATATTGGATTATCTGTGTTCCACTTTCTTATGCTGTAAATCAAATTTGAATAAGATTCTTCTTATTTATATATTATCAAATTAAAATTAACGCATTACCATCGACAGTTTTTTTACACAAACAATAAAATAAAGTTCCTGCACCTATCTAACACCCGCTAATATATGAATTTCATATATGAATTTGAAATAACTATATATGAATTTTATACAATGTTTAACGAAAGGAATACAGGAAAGCTTTAACTTAAACATCAAAATGTACAATTAAAATGTATTTATCGCTTCAAAATCTTCATTTTTATTAAAATAATTGGCATATATATTGCATTAAGTAATATTCTAAAATAAAATTGTCTTTAAAAAAAATTATGTTGCGAATTCATCATTTTGCAATTAAGAACATATTATTTTTAAATCATTCCGAAAACTAAGTTATAGTATTTTGGTCCCATACAGTACCGAGGTCTACAGGTGAACTTGAGACCCTTTCGAACAACAAATGAGGAAATAATGTATTAAACGCGTGTGGCCTGAAGTATCCTGTTTGCGACAGAACAGGTAATTGCATGGTTTCGGAAAGGGGACGTTTGACTAATGGTTTCTGCAAATCGTCTTCTGTTAGGCTTTTAAGTATTTCAACTCCTCAATGACTTTACTCCTAGTCTGAGAATAAGCATGCTTTGAAAAAGGATTGTTAATAATCCTACTCTCAGACAGTTACGCACCTCCTATTATAATGGAAGTCGTCTTTTCCCAAAGCTTTGGAAACTCTCTGGCATGCTTTTCAAAGCGCAACTTTCCTCCACCTTAACACGTTTAAGAATTAGCACACAGTTAGTGCAACTTTTTTGTTATGAAGCTACCGCGAAAAGGGAATATTTTCTTACTCTTAGTAACACAAAACATACCCGCCAAATCCATTGAATTCTTCTTGAACTTTCAATTCCTCGATTATATTCGTTTCCAATACTAAAACACAAAATCAGTTGCCCAAAAAACTACAAAATCAATCAACTTCTGAGGGCAACCAATTCACGCCGAATCCGGAGTTCAACTTCACACGAAGCAATCCCAAAACTCGCAAACCCTCGGACACACCAGAAAAGTGATTAATAAACTGCATATTAACCCCCCCACCCACCAACCTTTTCACTCTCCCAATTAATTTCGAAAACCTGGCACATCATAATGCCAAGCCCGACCGCCTTCGACTGAGCAATAGTAAATGGAAATTTAATTTCCAAGTTTCAAAGTCCTCGTATTTCACATGCATATAAGGGATTATGCCAAAGGGGTAGGGTGGGGTGTTCCATTCCCCCCCTTTCATACCAAGCGGTTCGGAAAAGGAACCCCGCCCAGCTCCAACCTTTGTCGAATCCTTTGTGTTCCCTGTGACTCGGAGCGTTGAGTCTCTGGGCTTTGAACCACTCCGAGTCTCTTGCTTGGTTCGCGATTCCTCTGGTGAAATAAATGAGGACGTTAAATTGGATTCCGAAGACCGAGCAGAGCGAATGATGATGATGATGGTAGAAGTTACGTTGGCGATCTCTTTGTGGCATGACCCCGGGCAGGCGAGTTGGGTTTGTCTACTTTGGTGTTCGTCGATGGGATGACTTGTCTTTACCTGTGTCCGTCTTTGGATTGTAATGTATACTGATTTCGAATTTGGGTCTTGTAGTGGTTCGTTTACAACGGTAGTGCGCGTTTGTTTGGTATAATAAAGTCTAATTTAAAACTGTAATAAATAAGGCATCATTAAATGATTTTAAATAATTATCTCTAATTAAAATATATCCTAGAATCAATTAAAATTATTAAATTGTTTACTAATAAGTAAAATATATTGAATGATCATGTACAGGTGAGAGGAAAAATGAGAAAATGCAAGTGAAATGTTAAAAAAAAAATTAATGTTTCTAAAACAGTTTATTTATTTTTAAATAGTAATAAACAAGAATAATATATGGAAAGCAGTTTACAAAGAGAAATAATTAAGGAGAAATAATTGAATAAAAATAATCAATAAAAAATAACTGAATAAAAATAATGAAATAGTAATAATCAAATAGAAATAATCAAATAAAAATAATTAAATAGAAATAATCAAATAGAACTAATCAAATAAAAATAATCAAATAAAAATAATCATATAAAAATAATCACATAAAAATAATCAAATAAAAATAATCACATAAAAATAATCAAATAAAAATAATCGAATAAAAATAATCAAATAGAAATAATAAAATAGAAAAAAAATTAATAGTAATATTCTGTATAGTTATGTTTAAAAATGACATTCAGTTATATATCAACACTTACTATGGTAGAAAATTAACAATTATTAATGTTTGATGTGCAATAACTAAGCTAATAAGTCACAAATTAATTTAATTAAAGAATTTTGTTTATTAATTTTATACGAAAATTAATCGTTTCTACACAATTAGTGTTTAAAATAAATGTTCAATCGTCTATAAAAAAATTATCTTTTATTTAATAATAATATTTTATTTATGTTAATAACATTGCAACAAACGCGTTTTTGTTCGCTTATTAACAAAACAATAACAAAATTTAACAAAAATGTATACAGCTGCAATTCACCACTATTTCTATCGTATAGAAACCGAAGAAATGTCCCAAAAGTTGTAATTGACTTATGTGTACTAATTGAAATCATTAAGGTCAAAACATCAAAAAATTTCATGTAATTCTTTTCTGCTCCCATTAACTGATAATCTATTAAGGTCGTTTTTATTATAAATCTAATTACGGTACAGTAATTGGAAACTCCTACACAAAATCGTTGTTTCTAATAATTCAATTTTTCGAGTAAAATATTATTTTATAAGTATATAACTTTTACATTATGGAGTACTTGTTTGATGTTTCTTTATGCTTTCTGAAAATGTGATGTATTTTTGATTTTGTATGAGGTATTATTTTTACATGCGAACAAAGGAATAATTTTCAGAATAACCGACCTACACATAAACCGTTTCGCTGTTATAGAACTTCAAAGATGTCATAAGTGACTTCAACTACTCATAATTGAGTGTCGTGGAACTTTCAACCCTCTGACGCTCAAACAATTTTTGCAATTGTAAAGTTGCTTTCACTGCTTAAATATTTTTTCTAGACATGTTATTTTATATTCTTTAATAATATTTTTTAATTATTTGTTTAAATACAGTGTGTAAGTTATACCTGAAACCTTTGAATTAAAAAAATATTATAAAATGGAGTATTTTTATGACTTTAAAAAGCGGGAGCATTGCTAGAAAAACTGCAGAACCTTGGACGTATATATATACGGCCTTGAGCGTCAGAGGTTTAAAACAGAAATAATAATAGTAATTAAGAAAGACCCGAGCCCCAAATCATAATTTGTTTATTAATGATTTCAGAAATACCATTTTTTTATATTATTAGAACATCATTTTCTGAACAATAATCAAAAACAAAATTATATTTAAAAAAATTATTTTTGTTATTTTTTGCGTTTTTTAAGTTTAAAAAGACTTTTTTTAAAAACACTACTCCTCTTTCAATTTTTAATGTTTTTTAATTGATTAAATAACGTCAATGTATATACTACAAACGTATGAATCGACTTTTGCAGATTTGTGTTTCAGTTGTCTTCAAAAAATTATTTTTAGTCCACTACCCAAAAAATATTCAAATTTTGAAGTTTAATAATTTGTAAAAAAATATTTTATAACTTAATTTAAAAAATCTATACATACGTTAATTAAACAAATAATAGAGCTTCAAAAACTATTAACAGTTTAGTTTTAAGTTAATTAGTTACAAAGCCTTAACATTTTAAACGTGACCAAAATTAAAAAAAAATTATTTTGAGTAAATGACGATTGTTGCAGATGAAAAGTATGTAAACAGATGATAATTGGTATATAAACATCTAAAAAAACATATGTTTAGTTTTTTCTACTGTTTTGAAATTTTGTACACACATTCTTAAGTACGTTTAGCATCGTTTTATGAAGAAGAAAAAATTAGCAATTTTTCCAGATTTGGGGGCTCGGGTAATCTCTAATAATCTTAAATCTTATAAAATAACTTTCGTTAAAGCAAACATTTAATTATAATTTATACTAGTTGGCCAAAAATAAGTTTTCATTTCAACAATGTAGACTTTGACAAACATTAAAGAATATAATATAACTGAAGGTAATTACATAATTAAAAATCAAATCACAGGTACAGAATTAATTAAAAAAACTAATAATAGGTTTAAAGTAATTACTCCATGATATTATATACTAGATACAATAAATTCAACTACTAACATGTAAACAAATATTTCAACACAAATCCACGTAAATATCCATACCGAATTCAAAGGGGTATACCCCACCTTCTTTTATATAAAGAAAATCATTCCTTTTCCCAGTATAATAAGAAACCAGATATCGTATGGTGAAATTTCTTTATTTCTTTTTGTTTGCTCCATCCATCCAAAGTGTCGGGATCTCTCTCTCCCTCCCCCCTAAGGCTTAAGGAATTCTGAGGAAGATCCTAAAAAATACAGTGAAACTACCGGAATCCCCTCGGCTAACTGTACTTAAGAAGCTGATTTGTCAAGTGTAGCAGTGTAAGCGACAGAGATGGGCAAAATCTGGGGATAAGGATTAGAAGCCTCATTGCTGGAAGTTAAGGGTGGAATTTATTTTAATCGTCGCGATTCTACGTCGCTGATTGAAGTTAAAGAGGTATTTGAAATTGACAGCGGTTATAATCAAGTGAATCTTTGATTTATCGGTAAAAATAATTCATTTATTAGTTGAAGATTAAAAATATTGTGCTACACTAATTGTATTAGTGTTGCAGAAACTTCGTTATTTCATCAAATTGAGTTAAAATGCATTGGAAACAATGTAAGCAATATTTTAATGAAAACATATCATTTAGACTGTCCGTTGAGACTCTTTGCAGATTATTTGTTTTATATATATATATATATATATATATATATATATATATATATATATATATATATATATATATATATATATATATATATATATATATCAATTAATTAAAACTTTTTTTTTAATTTAGCTTTCATTTTATTCTTTAAAATTTTACCAATCTGGTTACATGCTATAGAAGTTCAAATATTTATTATTTTTTAGTGTATTGTCACATGAAAAATAGAAAACCAGATAATTAAGCAATATGTCTAACGCTAAGCTAATGTATTTTGAACAAGACATTAAGCAATATGTCTTGCTCAAAATACGTTACTAAGCGCATGAATGTCTTCCTTTAAATAAAAAAACAGTTTTTCGATAGATCTTGATAAAAGTTTACGAAAAGTCACTTGCTTTTTCAAAATAGTTTTTAAGGTTTTTAATTGAAATATTAAAGATAATCCAGTATTAGTTGTATGATCAAAGTACTTTAACACACTCTTTTTGTTTATTTGTGAAAGAAATAAACATTCTTTTGAATTTAAAAAAAACTGTGTTATCATAAAATATATGAAAATTTATTTTAAAAAAATTCAAAAATATTTTTAAACAATCACAAACCTACCAACGTTTTGAGAGAATATTTGTTAACATTTCATTTTCGAACCTTATCCATAGTATATTGCCACTTCTAAAGCTTGCTCTACAAAGCAACGCAATTCTAAGCAAAAAAATTAGACATTTTTCACTGTAAACAAATAAACAATACAGCTTAAACTGTTTGAATGGAATGATTCATTCCCGTACAATATCACATCACGCAGAGTAATGTTACATTGCCTCAATCCTCAAAAATCAATCATCCATATCATCTGTAAACCCCCCACATTTACACAAAACCCCCGCTTTCCCTTGTCGTCTCCCCCTCCCAACCCCATACCCCCTCCCGTGCAACAGATGCAATATTTTTGTTGCAGAAAGACAGGAATTGCAGTCCTCACAAGGCAAATGGATGGTCTTTTGTGAATGATAAATAACGCGGGATCCAATGTTTTCACGACAGGGGGTTGGGCTGCCGACCAATCAGAGGACGCCTTTGAGACGTCACAGGCATCCATCACTCTTTGGGGGTATGAGTGGATGTTTGTAGGGGTTTTACGTGGACCCCCTACCCCCCCAGGGAAATTGTTTAGAATATCGACTTATAATATATCTTGCCTATAGATAAAAAATATATATTTGTACTTAAGTTATTTAATGCGTTTCGATATATTCATCAAATTTATGAGTTAATTTGAAGTTAAAAATTTTTAAATGTGTGGTTAAAATTTTTTTGGTTTACACATTTTTGATTTTAAATATTTTAAGTTGAAAATTTTAAAATAGGTGGTTAAAATTTCTTTGGTTAACATATTTCGGAGTTTAAAAAAAAATGCAATTTAACCGCCCAATTGTAAAAACAAAAATTTATTACTTATTTTTATCAATACTAAATGATTATTAAAAATACACGAAAAGTGTTTATAATTGTAAATAAACCATCAAAGTTTTACAATTTGCTTCCCCGCAAGTGAGTTAAAATAATATTTTAAAATAAATGACTTTTAAACTATTATAAAGTATATAACTTAAAAGTTTCTCATTTTAAAATCTAATATTAAATCAAGCAATGGACGCAAGAGCAATTTGGACTAAATTACTTCTAATGAAAACATAGTAAATAAACATTTTAGTTCTAAACTTCAGCCATAGATGGCACTGTAACAAAACTTCTGAAAAACGACTGAAAAAACGATATCATGAGACACTAAGAATATGCGGATTGAATTCAAAACTGTGTAGATGCAGCACGAGTTATAGGGTATGCACACATTGAAGTATGTCAGATAAAGTTTTCGTAATTACATGCGACAATTAAATTATCTATAACTAATTATCTGAATTTTTATCATATTTTCAAAGTACATCATCATATACGGTGAAATTTGGAACACAAATGAGTTTGTTTAAAACAACTATTCATCCTGAGAAGCCTTTGAGTCCAAACCGCGTTTCCTGCCGACAATTATACTTGATTTTATATTACATTTTAAAACATGTCATGGTATTTTGATTTCCCCTGCATTGTGTTTTAAAATATTTCAATTGGAATGGTTTTTAAAAGGTATTCAAACGCTTTATATTTGAAAACTGTTTCGGCGAGGAGTATTTTTTATAAAATTAGAATTTAGGCATACCGCTGCAACAATTGTTGATACAAGGACAAATATATGCAACGCTATTTCGCAGAAAGTAAAGTAAATTTAAAAGATGCATAAGGCTTGTAGGACATTAAATATTATATATATATACAGCATATTTTTAAATACACTATTATTAGATGGTCGTGAGAACTATACAGCTTGTGGTAAATACAATCATTGATAATTTAGCAGGTTTATATTTTTAGAAATAAAAATATATAGAATATAATCAAAAATTAACGACTATAATAATTAATATAATTACATATTTTGTAATTTATATATTTATTTTTTAACCATCAATTAAGATCTATTTTTGTTTACCATCTACGACACCCTACATTTTTTAATTAGGTCATGGGTGGACAGATGCTGCTACGGACAAACATTTCAAAATTAATACTATTAATTGAGAATTCATAAAAGAGATTTGAAGCTATACTCTCCTATAATTCTCTCAATTCATGCTAAAGGGTGCAGGAGTTTAGTACCAAACATATCAACTGTAAACTGGTAATAGGATTATAATTTGAAATGAACATTAATTTGAATTTATATTCCATTTGAAACTCGTGTTCTCTTTCGTCGCTGTTAGAATAATGAGCACGAAATTAGGTTTTACCTAATTAGGTTTTATATGTCTTTTGTATAAGTTTGTTTTTCATTATTTAAAATATTTTCGAAAAGAAAATTTCATTATTAAATCATTTGCATTTAAATTATTTTGTTGGAATTTTAGAGAATACCTGACTGGCTTCATTAAAAATTAATGTTTTTAAAATAGGAATTCTCGAACACTTATTAAATCATTCATTGAACACCTAACTGCTTCTTCAGAGCTTACAAACCAAACATACAAGTTTTCATTAGTCTTACATATGTCTTCAGCAAAAATTAATTAAATATAAAATGTTTAAATACTGAATTTCAAGTTATTGTTTCTTATATTGACTTTTTAAAGTTAATCAATGTTTTATTTGAATATAAAAATAATATTTCAGATGTTTGTTTATATACGAGGTGTGTAAATTAAGTAATGAGACGGATTTTCTAGTTTTCGATCTGGCAACACTGGGGACGCGGCACGTAGAATGTAGGTAGGTAAACATTTGATACGCGTCCAGTACAAGTTTGAACACGCTAGAGGTGTTCGTAGGGAATTGTTTTGTGAGAAAGTTTTTTTAGTGCGTTCTAAAAATGAGTGACATCAATTTCGAACAACGTTGTGCTATCAGGTTCTGCTTCACACTTGGACACAATGCAACAGAAACATTTGAAAAACTGCGTCAGGCCCATGGAGACAGTGATTTGTCGAGAGCACAGGTTTTTATGTGGTTTAAAGCATTTTCAGAAGGAAGAGAATCAATTGAAGATGAGCCCACTGAACTCTAACTGTTGGAAGGCTCAAACCTTGTATCCTCTACGGGCGCGTTGAAACCAATTAAAAGCTGCCATACTGTGCCCCAATATTTTTTTTAAAGTGATTTAGTGGTGTTTCTTATTACCAAAGCATTGTAGAAGTATTAAATGTATATAAATATTTTAATATAATTTTAATATATAAATTTTCTTCTTATTGAATTAATTTTTATAGTGCCAAACAGATAGTTTTTGCTCTTGCTTTTTAACTACTTCTACTTTGACTTGCAAATGACTTCCTATTTTAATAAGCAGATTACATTTAAAATGGGTTTAAAAAGAAAATAAAAAAAACTTACCCCAAAGTAATATATGTCGGCGTATTTTAACAGGAAAAATATACGAAATATTGCGGTATCAAGAAAAGTGGGGTACATCATGGCGGCCTCCATACCGGCTTTAAGTCAACAAAATGTCTTGCCCTATACAGAAGTTACAGTTAGAGATCAGTGGATGAGCCTCGCAGCGGAAGGCCTTCATCTTCAAGAACCAATGAAAATGTTGGCAGGATACGCAATCTCGTCCTTTCAGATCGTCGTTTTACAGTCCGAATGATCGGTGAAGCGTTTAATTTGACTCACACAACCGTTCATCAAATTTTGAGCAATGAATTGGAGATGAAAAAAATCTGTGCAAAAATGGTTCCGAATAATTTTCACAAGAGCAAAAATACATTAGAATTTTTGGCCAGTAAAAACATTCCCGTGACTCCTCAGCCTCCTTATTCACCCGACTTGAGTTTATGTGAAATTTTTCTATTTCCAAGATAGAAAAATCACCTCAAGGGACGTCATTTTGTGACATTGGAGAATATTCAAACAGCCGTAACCGACCAACTGAAAGCTATTCCAGAAACCGAGTTCCAGCACTGCTATGAGGAATGGAAGAATCGTCTCCAGCGCTGTTTGGCCTCCCAAGGCAGTTAGTTACTTTGAAGGAGACAATGTGAATTTGTAATTTTATTTCAATAAAAAAATAGAAAAAATCAATCTCATTTAATTTACACACCTCGTATACACCAAAATATTTTTAAGACTGGTAAAAGTGCCCATTTATAATACAGAGTTAATTAAACCCTGAACGATGAACATATACCTAAAATAAATGGTATATATCAACAATAATAGCATTTTTTTTAAATGATCATTACCTTATAGAAAGTTAAATGCAAAATTAAACATTTCTAATGATGGGAAATACAGTAAATAACAATAACTCAGTTCCTTTTTTAAATGGTCATTATTTCTTTTAAAAACTACGGATTTACACGATAAATCTATGCAAGGCCAATCTAACTCCATTTTATTTTTAATCGAAATAGATTCACGCTACATAAAGTTAGTGAAATGTAAATATATAAATTTCAAAGAATAAGCAATAGAATAATCAGTTCCTTTTTAACACCAAAATAGTTAAACAATATTGTCTGAACAATTTATTTTAGTTTTAAAAAGAAGAATTACAATCAATTCAATGGATGCAAATAAACCAGTACATTCTCTGACTAAAACCATTATATACTCTCATTAGAACCATGGATACTCTGTTTTAACCACGTATTTTCAAAATCGAAAACTTAACTTAAAAAAACTGAACATAACAAAACATTCGTACATTTTTATTGAATAAATGTATGCAAAAGTTATTCAAAAACGACTAGGTATGTTAACGAATAAAATTACTCTATATTACTCTTTTCTAATGAGTTAATAATTAATGTTAAAAATCATAAATTTAACAGACACTAATTCGAATATAAAAGTACTAAATAATAAATCCTATATTAAAGAAGAAAATAAGCCCATTTAAAGTAGAAATCTAATACTATTGCTTTTTTATATTGCGTCAATTTTTCCTTATCCTCCTCCAATCTGACCAGTATATCACATAAAGCACTTCCATCTGTCTGAAGTGTTGTAATAGCAACAATAATTTGTCTCTTGGGCCTAATAACACAATACAGTGGTCATCTGAAAAATTCGGGGTTATTTAGAAGATCTGGAATAGATGTCAAGATGATCGCTTCTTTGTGATCTATTTTTTATATGAAGTAGCAAGACTTCAACTCTCAACCATTTACTGATGTATTATTATTTAGGATAATAGGAAAAATTATATTGTATTTTATATTCATGTTAAACAAATATTAAGTTAAATGATGAAAACTGCATTATTTGAAATATTTTTGGATAATTTATTCTTATAATACAACCTTAGTAGTATTATTGTTAAGATATAAAAGTTTATAATCTGCATGTTTTCGTACCTTTCTTTAAATGCTTTTTCCTAGCATGAAACTTTGGTTGAGGTACAATGTTATTGATTTTCATGGAAAAATATTGATTAGTTAAATCGGTGAAATAAATAAAACATTAAAATAAATATACGTTTTTTAATAGAAGGTCTTCTATGTTTTTTTTCTAATTAGTCGATGTATGTTAATTAAAAAAAAATTTAAATTTCTGAAAAGTTGTTACTTATAAACGAGGTATTATAACGGTGTAGGCCCATAATATAAAGATTTATAACTTGAATCTCCCTAATCTATTTAAATTGAGTCAACATTGTAGTTTTCAGAGTTGAGACTGGAAAAATATTTATTTAAAATAAACTAAGTTCATTTTAAATTTATCAAGTTGTTGGTCAAAATTCGTTTCAACATATTAAAATATATGAAGAAAATATGTAATATTCCTTTTATTGTTTTATATTTAGATAAATTATCAACATATGAAAATTATAATATATAAATAGTTTCATTTTTTCTCAAGCTACTGACAATACCATTTGCTTCAAAGTATCATTTAAAATTTAATTATTTGGAATTATAATCCAGTTACAAAATTCAAAAATTTAACGTCGAGATGAAATATATCAAATGAAGCCAAGATGATTAAAAAATCGATAATTTGCGTCGTCGGATTTATCGATTGGTGATATTAAATATTAACACTTCGTATTAATATCTCTTGGGGCATTTTTAATTTGTTTCAATGATTGATGTATAGGAATGGTGAAAATCAATCAACTTTGTCATGGGTGATTACGAATACCGTTTATTAGCTTGCACGTACAAGTGAATATTCCATTATAAATTCATGCTCAAAGATGTGAAAGATTTTAAAGTGGATGAAATGTTAAATTATCACGGAGTTAGCGATGAAATTAAATTATTTTTTATTAATTGAAAAGGACATTTTATCTGAATGTTTAACTGTATCGATTATGGAATAGATTAAAAATATTTATTGTAAGTCATAGGACTTTTTCACGATATTTGTCTGGGATTTGTCCACTAAATAACTTTTTATTATTATTTTATTTTATTCTAATATTAATGTAAAATAAACACACTGTTTTAGTGGGATTAGTTGGTTTTTAGTTTAAACGATCAAAATGTTATTTTACATTAAACCTTCAATTTCTTTGAACATACCTTATTACCTTTATCTAAGATCAATTCATTTTATATCTAAAAATAATTATAAAAATGTGTACAAACGAACTTTTCATCATTTTTTTTTATAAATATTTAGTAGAATTTATACCATGTATCAAACCGCAACTTCGATTTGTTTTTATTAATTAATTAGCTTAATTAATTCCTTTTAATTACCTAACAAGAGCTGCAAGCTAACAATTTTATGTAGCAGGAAATTCTTAAGTAGGTACTTAAAGGCGACTAATTATTGTATTACCAAAAATAATGCATTTTATTATCCTGAAAGATTTTAGGAGAATAATTCTTATTCTTATTTTTCTTATAATTCTTATATTTACAATAAAAAAGTAACGTTCAATCAAAAATAAATAAATGGTTTAACAAAACGATAGCAATTTGCTGTCGTATGTGTAACCGTAAAACGGCAAACTTTAAATAAAAACAAACAAATGTCACATTAAGTACATATACTAGAATAAAAAGCTTGTGTGAATACAGAGATTTTGTATTCTTAATAAACATCATTTGGGAACATTTGTTTACACATAATTAAAGGTTAGTTTAATATACGATTGTATATGTATCTGAATACGTTTATATGTTTCACATAATGAGTCCATGTCAAAATAACTATACTCATTATAAATTCCACTTTTCGGTGGAAAGTAATTATATATAAATGTCGAATCAACTCCATACTAACTTCATGCATTTTCACGTTGAGCTTCAACCATATATATATATATATATATGAAGAGCAAGTTATTAACTTAAGTTAGTAAACTAATTAGTAGTATGAGTTAACGAAGCATCGGACGATGATTAGCATCGTCTGATGACGGAAAATTCTGATCTATATGATTAACAGAAATTGTGTAGGATTAAAAAAGAAAATTATATACATTGATTGTTATGTCGAATTATATACAATGGGTGAATTAAATATTACTAAATATTTCATTTAGTACAAGGCGAAATTTTTGAAAATATTTTATTAGAAATAACATTTACTTGTCATTTATTAAATTTTACTAATGGTATATATTCTAAAAAGAATTTATAAATCCGTCCTCAATGTCAACTAAGTTATCATTATAAGTTACCAATATTTCAAAGTATTTCACAAATTTTTGATCTAGTAACACTGCTTATCACTTCAAATATCGTTTTTTACCTCAAACTTTCAGATACCTTTAGGCAATCTATTCAATTTGGAAAAATATTTTTCCCGAGGCAGAGGGAACTGTATACGTTGAATTTAAAAAAAAAGTTGCTTGAAGCCTGAATTTTTCTTCCTAACACTTGCTCTATTGGTAAACGAATACAATTTCAACTCAGTTTCTTTTCGAAATTTTTTATTTAGATTTTTTTTAAACGTATTAATTTATCAAGAGACTCCCTCTCAGCAACTTAAATTCTTAACTAATTATTAAAATTTAAATATCTTATAATTTTCTGCTGTATTTTGAGATGATATTTTGTAGTAGAATATTTTTAAATCTCCCTTAAAATCTTCAACAGATGTGACTGCTTTGAGGGTAGACTTCCTATTTTATCTAGTCCAATCAAAACTGCCTTCTAGCCTTTAATATATATCAATTGAAATAAAACTTAATATTCAATTAAACAATAAATGATTTCGTACATCAGATATATCAAACTCTTTTAGTGCAAGGAATCAGAATCGTATCGAAATTGAGAAGCTTCATTAGAATTGTTTGCGTAAAAAGCGATTAAATCCCATTTCTGTTGATATCAAATTCTCTATGCCTTATTCTATAGTTTAATTATAAGTATAACAATTTGTGTCAGGCGAATAAGAGACAATAGTTCAATACAAATAACTTTAAAAGAAGAGGTAGTGTATAAATCTGGATAAGACATGGAAAGACAAATAAGACATGGAATTTCGCATATTTTTTTATTCTGTATAATATTCCACATAAAACGTTATTTATCTAAATTCTCCATTTTAAGCCTAACAATGGATCAGTTAAATTAGTTTTATTTTGTTATCATCCGAATAGCAAGAGAATTGTATTTGTTAATAATTTTCAAATTGTGTCAGGGGAATAAAAGACAATGGTTCACTAAAAACGATGTTAAAAGATCAAGAGAGTGTATGTATGTCTATGAGATATACATTGTTGTTGTATTTTTTTTTAATTCTGCGTTATCTTTTCGGATGAATCATTATTTATCTGAAAACTCCATTTAAAATCTGACAATCATCAACTAAATCTATTTTTGTGTTGTTATTATTCGAAATTGCAACCATAAAAATTTTGCTTATCCGTCAGAAGTTTAAATTTACTTATCCATCAGAAGGTTAAAATTAGAACTATTTTTCCTAAAACTTAAGACATACTCGTACTTATTGACTGATTAAAAATTGAATTTAGATTTTTGAAGAAATGCCAAAAACGGTCGTTTCCTTTCTAACTCCCATAAACCAAATCCTGATCAAAATTTTTGAAACTATTAACCTACATTTGGTAATAACTTCTTGTTTAATCAGCCACGTAAAAAAATACCATCAGCTAAACACGACTTAGACGACTCTAACGACAGATACTTTGATGTTTCCCCCCGTCTCTAGCGCAGCCTCAGGTCCATTAAGGTATAAGATTTAGGACTCCAGGCAGTTCCGCAAACATAAAATAATAAAGCAAAGTCCAATAATGAATAATGGAGAGGCGAAACTGAAGAAAAATGGCTGAAAAACCAAGAGGGACTCCCAAACATCCATTACCAATCTTTTCAGAGATTAGCCATTTTCCATCTTTACTCCTTTAACCTTCTTAATGGAGGGAAGTGTCGATCCTTTGATCCGGCACAAATCTTGGCTCAGACTCAAGAAGACCGGGCCTCATCCCGGCCCTCGCCTTCAGAACCAGAATGGTCTGAGGGATCAATTAGAGTATCAGTTGAAATGTTTCGTATTGTCTGTTTGTATAATTACTTCTAAATATCTTAAGTTGTGTGTTATAGAAACAACATATCAGTGTCTTAGTGCATAGAAGTACAGTATCACTCCAATTATCTGAATCAATTGAGATCAGATCCCTTCCGGATAAATGGATAATTTATTAAAAAAAATATTTAGTAAAAAAAACGAATCATTTAAAGTAGTACTCCAATTATCCGGAACAATTGAGTCCAGATCCCATACGGTTAATTGAATAATTCATGAAAAACTAAATATTTTTGGTAAAAAACCGAATGACTCACAGTAGCACTCCAATTATCCGGATCAATTGAGACCAGACCCCATCCGGATAATTGGATAATTCATAAAAATATTTTAGTAAAAAAACGGATCACTCACAGTATCACCAATTATCGGGATCAATTGAAACCAGATCCCATCCGGATAATTGGATAATTCATGGAAAAAAATTATTAAAAAAACGGATCACTCACAGTATCACTCCAATTATCCGGATCAATTGAGACCAGATCCCATACGGATAATTAGATAAATCATGAAAAAAAATTTAGTAAGAAAAAACGGATCACTCACAGTATCACTCCAATTTTCCGGATCAATTGAGACCAGATCCCATCCAGATAATTAGATAATTCATGAAAAATAAAATTAGTAAATAAAACAGATCACTCACAGTATCACTCCAATTTTCCGGATCAATTGAGACCAGATCCCATCCGGATAATTGGATAATTCATGAAAGTAAAAATTTTAGTAAAAAAAACCGAATCACTCCAATTATCCGAATCAATTGAGACCAGATCCCATACGGATAACTGGATAATTCATGAAAAACAAATGTTAGTTAAAAACACGAATCACTCACAGTATCACTCCAATTATCCAGATCAATTAACCAGATCCCATCCGGATAATTGGATAATTCATGAAAAAAAAATAATTAGTACAAAAAATGAATCACTCACAGTAGCACTCCAATTATCCGGATCAATTGAGACCAGATCCCATCCGGATAATTGAATAATTCATGAAAAAAATATTTTTTAGTAAATAAACGAATCACTCACAGTAGCACTCCAATTATCCGGATCAATTGAGACCAGATCCCATCCGAATAATTGGATAATTCATGAAGAAAAAAAATTTGAGTAAAGAAAACGAATCACTCACATTATCACTCCAATTATCCGGATCAATTGAGACCAGATCCTATACGGATAACTGGATAATTCATGAAAAACAAATGTTAGTTAAAAACACGAATCACTCACAGTATCACTCCAATTATCCAGATCAATTAACCAGATCCCATCCGGATAATTGGATAATTCATGAAAAAAAAATAATTAGTACAAAAAATGAATCACTCACAGTAGCACTCCAATTATCCGGATCAATTGAGACCAGATCCCATCCGGATAATTGAATAATTCATGAAAAAAATATTTTTTAGTAAATAAACGAATCACTCACAGTAGCACTCCAATTATCCGGATCAATTGAGACCAGATCCCATCCGAATAATTGGATAATTCATGAAGAAAAAAAATTTGAGTAAAGAAAACGAATCACTCACATTATCACTCCAATTATCCGGATCAATTGAGACCAGATCCCATCCGGATAATTGGATAATTCATAAAAAATATATTTTTTTTAGTAAAAAGAAACGAATCACTCACAGTGTCACTCCAATTATCTTGATCAATTGAGACCAGATCCCATCCGGATAATTGAATAATTCATAAAAAAAAATAGTAATAAAAACGAATCACTCACAGTAGCATTCCAATTATCCGGATCATTTGAGTCCAGATCCCATCTGAATAATTGGATAATACATGAAGAAAAAAAATTTGAGTAAAAAAACGAATCACTCACAGTATCACTGCAATTATCCGGATCAATTGAGACCAAATCCCATCCGGATAATTGAATAATTCATGAAAAAAATATTTTTTAGTAAAAAAACGAATCACTCACAGTAGCACTCCAATTATCCGGATCAATTGAGACCGGATCCCATCTGGATAATTTGATAATTCATGAAAAAAAAAATTAGCAAGAAAAAACGAATCACTCACAGTACCACTTCAATTATCCGGATCAATTGAGACCAGATCCCATCCGGATAATTGGATAATTCATGAAAAGAAAATATTTTTTAGTAAACCAAATTTTGTTTTAGTATGCAATGTAATTTAATGACTATTAAAAACAATATCATTCACCGATAAGAAAATTCTATAATGTGGATTTGGGTGATTTTGTTTTCTTAAAGCGATCCAGATCCGGATAATTGGCGATTAGCGTTTTTTATCCGAATAAATGCAGTTCGGATAATTGAAGGTTTACTGTATTAAATGTGTTATGTACAGTTCATAGTTTGTGTATTTATAGTTACCAGCTCATTTGAATCCTTAAACAGTAATCTATGAATTCTGTTTCTATGATTGCATTTAAAAAATCGTTTCTTAGATATTGTCACACGAGTCAATGATGAATGTTTGCTTATATTTTATATTTTAAGACGTATTTTGCACTTCTATTTGTTGACTTCAATATTATCCGGACAGGTCTCAAATCTTATCAAACGAACAGGATCATAGGGAGTGTGTTTCATGAACCACGTATGTGTATCTCTTTAATTAAGATAGTTAGATTACTTGTTAAGGAGTGTCACTTTCATTAGTAAGATAGTATTTCGTTTAATTATTTCATGACTGATTTGCTCTTAACTGACAGATAGTTAATATCACATGCCAATGACGCCTAGCTTATAAAATAAGCTTAAAACGTGTTAAAGTTGTGAAATTTAAGAAATAATAAAAAAAGCAACTTACACCTATAGACTGTCCAAGAACTTAAAATTACTAATTTAATTTTAATGTTGAAATGTACTATCATACCTTACATTCCTCTTAAATAATTTAACATAAATATAAACTATTATAAATATAAATTCTACATACATGTGAGTGTTTCTTATTTAGAGGGACTGAGGTTAATTTTTATTATGAAACGATTTTACCAAATATTTTGAATTCATTTAAATTACTTTTTAAATATTAAAGTGACTTGTAATGTAATATTTTCATTTCAAATTTATTTTGCAAAAGTATATTTCTCAAAACTTTTAAAATTTGAATATAGTATTTTAAAAATTATCAACTAATTTGTATCTTAAATCTTATTCCAGGAAATTGAAAACTGCTTGCTAAATAAATTTACAAGTAGTTCGACAATATTTTGGAACAAAAAATCGTATTTTTAAACTAGCATTATACTTCATTAACTATTTTTAAATTAATGATAAAATAATTCACTAATTAACATTTTAAACGTTTTCTTAAATTACTTGTTTTATTTAATCTTCAAAATGATAAATTTTTACATCACAAAAACAGCATCTGTAGTCTTTCAGAAATTGTTTAACTTGATAATTGTAACATAACTCATCACTAGTTCGTAAGCTGCAATAGACACTTAGCTTAATTAGTTACTTCTGTTGACCCAGCGCATTCAAATGAAAGTTTGGCTCCCACACACAAAGTAATTTGAATCTTTGCCAAAGTGTAAAAAAAAATAACTTCCAATTATTTTACTTACGGTAAAGTGAAATTAAATTTGTCTCTAAATCACTTAACTAGAAGAATTTGTATTCATTTATCGAAACATGCTGCTATTTTTGGACTCTAATTTTCACTTTGAGAGACTGCAAACAGAGGATAATCGGTTCAAGGTGATTTTTAATAGAAAGCGCATGAAAGATTAATTAGTTTATTTTTTGGAATTGGAATATATAAAGTTTCTTAATATCACAGCAGAGAATGAGTTTAAAAATAAATAATTTAAATAAAAAGAGTAAAATATTTAATTTTTATAGTTATATTGAGTTTATCTGCTCAGTTCAATTAAAGTCTCTCAAGAGCTGCGCGGTGGGCTATTGACGACGGTTCGGAAACAATTCCGAAGAAAATACCTCAATACATTGCCTTGTAATTTTGAAACACGGTCAAATTTTCTCATGTCAAAACTGTGCGGGGATCTCCCAAAACTTCAACACCACGACCAATGTGTGAACATTTGGAACAATGCATATTCAATATGCGCCAGTCCCCTCTACAGTTGGAAAACAAGCATCAAACTCACAAACTTCCTATCACAAGCTCGAAGCTCTTCTACATGCATCAAATATATCCTGATAACATCATTATGTGAGTGAATTGGCGTTTTGATATTTTCGATCGACAAACACCTTTTATAGATAACCTTCAACACGGACATTTATATGGAATTTGTTTAACAACTAGCGATAAGCTGAGAATGGTGGTTGGAATATCAAAATGAGAGAGCAGTAAACTTGTAGTCGGAAGGTTGCCAGTTTTGTTCCTCAGTATCCATTAAAAAACCGCGGTGTGTAGAGGACTTTTGCACATCAAATTTGTCGCGATCCAAAAGTCCCCAGGCCTACATCAAGTGCGTGGGGTGTGAGCTCAGGTGTTAACTTCGATAACTGACCTTGATTCAAAATTACGGGGTAGTGTTTACTACCTAGTGTTGGAAACTTGGTTCAACAACAAGTATGCATACATAAGTTGATTTTGATCTGAGTAATATGTAACAATCGGTTAACTCCAACAATTATATACAACTCTCCACAATAAAAATAAATATATCGATTCGCAAACTTTTAAGAATGTTAGAAGACATTTTATCTGTAACCATATTATTCAATATTTTTCAACGTACAACGGCAGAATCGTGATACATTATTCCTCTCGATACGAATAAATAATGAAGATCGAATAAACATCAAATTAACCACAAGTCAGTTTTGCAAACCAGATAAACACCGCAGTCAATTAGATCATAAAAAATTGTTAAACTATCAAAATCTGTTTCTACATTTTCCAGAGTTTACTTTTGAAATATCTAAATAATTTATTAATATCATAATATTATAACACCTTACAAATTCCTGAGATATATTCGTATTCACAGCTTCAGCAAGTCACATAGATTTTTTTTTAATAAGAAAAATTCGAAAATAAACCCATTTTTTTTTCAATAAGTGTTTCACATGAGAATTTAACAGGATTGAAAAATAACTGTTAAATAATTAAACTGTATTTCTTGAGAAATATATTTGTTATTTAAAAAAAAAATCATGAACTTCATTTTTGTTTACTAACAGTAAATTATTAGTATTAAAACTAAATATCAAAACCCACTTTAGGTTATTAATGTAAGTTTATTAATGATGCATCCATATATTGCCAGTTTTTCCAGCAGTAGTTATAATTTTTAAATCCACAAAGGGCACATGTGACGTCACAATGTTAATTTTTTATTTAGAAAGATGATTGGTTAATTTGGCGTGACGTCGTGAGGGACGTCACCCACCGCCAATTAATCGGAGCCAGACTATAAAACGTTTTTCAATAAGGTAACTTTGAAAAGCTATGTTTATTGTAAAAACAAAAAATATACTAACATAACACAACTAACTGAAAACGATTTAAATTTGAAAAATATTTCAACATTACATTTTTTTTTTTAATTTAGAGTTTATGTGTATTGCTAGAAAAAAATGAAAATCTTTAAACGATTTAAGTCGATTAGCTACGTCATAGGGTTAACATCATTCCGGGAATATTTTAAAAGAACTTATCCAACCTATAACAATAAGCTTCTACGGCCTTTAATATACTGTAGAATGCCAATATCCTGATGAATCGGAACCATCCAGTTATTCCAATATCTGGATATTCATCCTCCCACAAAGATCTGAGATTTTTTTTTCCTGTCTCCCAAAACGAAATTTCCGTTACCCTTCCTCCACACATTTAGAAATTAACCCACATCCAGCGCAACTTTTCTGTTACGGATCCCATGTGAAAAGGTTAAGCACAAATGTTGCGTGTACATTAACTTGCACGATTTTGCGTCCAGATTGGTTATTTTGTTCTCAAACTAGAAGCATTATATATTCAAGAAATCGCCACTATAATATATTTTGATATACTTACTAAAATCAATCTTCAATAGTAACAAATATCGAAATTTCCTATAATATAAAATAATTTAATGACTATCAAACACAATATCATTCACCGATAAGAAACTTTTAAAATGTAGATTATTCATTTTTTTTCTTAAAGGAATCCGTATCTGGATAATTGGCGACCATCTTTGTTTGATCAGGATAAATGAAGTTCAGAGATAATTGGTTTTGGTTTGGTTTGGTTAATTAACGTCGCACTAGAGCTGCACAGTGGGCTATTGGCGACGGTTTGAGGTCTATCTCAAAGGAAAGACCCGGGAACACATACACATTCACACACACGTTCATTCATACCTGCACCTCGTTATTTTAGAACCATGGTCAGATGACGTGGAAACACCTGAGCTGGCACCCAACGCCTTCAATAGACGTCGGACTTTGGACCCCGATCAGATTTATCGTGCACCAGTCCCGTATACACGCCGGTAATTTTTGCGGATGTTCTGGACGACTTTTCTATTATATTTGTAGCGAAGCTGGCAACCCTCCGATCACAAGATCACTACATTTTTACTTTTCTTTTGTCAAGTCCATTGCGCAGATTCGAACCACCAATCCTCGGATTAGTAGCTGAACGCCTTAACCACTCGGCCACGGAGGCCCAGAGATAATTGGAGTTCTTACCTTAAAATATATTATAACAAAACCAAACATCCTAATACTACTACCTACCTAATACCTGCAATAAATATCTTTACATTCCATATTTGGAACGAAAACGTTTGATCCCTTACCTCAACACACATCCAATTAGAAGCGGCATCTCCCAATTACTGCCTTTACCCTTCTACCCCCCCATATTTCCAGGGTCACGATCCGGCCCTTTACGAGTTTTTCCTTCTACTCCCGAACACCCCACACTTCTAGCATCACCATCCCCAAATAGCAAACCCCACACACCTCACACCCCTTTGGCTCTCACAGGCTCCTTTCATGCTCCAGCCGGCTTGTAGCAATTATCAGTAATAGAAGGGCGAGGTATTGATTTGTCTTCGGCTACTTCTATCTCAACCCAACCACCTGCTTTGCGCACTCTTTTTCTGTTCCTGCCCGTAACTGAATCTCTAGGTAATACCGGGGCCCGGGATTGCGATTGAAAAATTGTATTTGGATTCGCAACTGTGTGTGTGTTTTCCCGTTGGTTGATGGTTAATGATTTGAGAGTTGGGGAATCGCTTGTGTTTGGTAAGAGATTTATGGACGGAATATTAGAGTTGCCTTTTGTGGTGGGTGTTTATCTGTTATTCTTCGCGTGAATTCACATTTTCATTTTTTTTCAAAAAGCCGAGGTAAGATATTTTAACTCAATGAGTATGGAAAGAATGCGTTTGTTTAAATGATAAATGATATTATAGTAAGAAGAAGTTTGACTTTTTAATAGAAAAATGTAAATTGTTTAAATTTGCTCATTTCATATCTCATTGACTGCGCGTTAGTGAGATCCCTGTTCTAATTCGACCTTTCTGCATTTCGTCTGTTTGTCTATTTGGACACATTTACGACCAAACCATATTGTTAGAGATTTTTTTTTCATATTTGGCAGGAATGTTGTTTGAAGTCGTTAAATTGGACGTGTATGTTTTTTAATTATTATTTTTTTGGTGGCGAAGTCTACTGTTTCTAGAACTACTAAAAATAATTCTAATACATGCTTTTAAAAATGTATTAATATTATACAAATATAGTAATTATAAAATAAATAAACTCAAATTGAGCGGCATGCCATACATATATTCAGATTTTATACTAATTCAAGTAATAAAATTTAAGGTTGCAATAATATCATAAAGTTATATAATATCTATGAATAAGTATCTACATTTTATTAGAGTTATATAGTAAACAGTTTTGAAATAGCAATACAGCAGAACTATAACTATCCGGATCAATTGGGATCAGATCTGGATAATTGAATATCCGGATATTTACATAATTCATGAAAACATTTTATTTCTTGGTAAAAAAAGATTATTGCTTTAATATGAATCGAAATAATTTAACTACTGTTAAAAACAATATAATTCACCAATAAGATACTTCAAAAATGAGGATTTTGTTGATTTCTTTTTTTCCGCAAAGTGATCCTTATCCGGATAATTGGCTATCTGCTTTGTTTGACCTTTGTTTATCCGGTTAACTGGATATCGGATAATTAGAATTCTACTGTATTGTCTACTACTGTATTAACTGTATTTAGAAACAGTTTATTGGAAGCTGGATATGTGCCTAGCTAATAATAGGTATGATTATTATATATGATAACAATTATGATACTATTTTTTATATATTCAATTTAAAGTTACCGGGTTGGTTGGTTAATTAACGTCGCACTAGAGTTGCACAGTGGGCTATTGGCGACGGTTCGGGGCCTATCTCGAAGGAAAGACCCGGGAACTAAAGTTACCGGGTATTAAGAATCTTACAAATAAAGGTAAAAAATAGGGTTCTGAATGGAAGTGAGAGACCATTTTATTATTTGTACGAGCAAATTCCGAAGCAAAAGGCCACTTTCACTGTGTCCATCTCTCTTTTGTTCGCGTTACTTTCTCAACCGCTGTTTTCGTCGTTTCTTTCGAAAAGAAGCACTGGGGGAATGAACAAGTGAAATGAAGGAAAGAAAGGCCCAAATAAAAATGGACCCGGGGAGTTGGGTGTTTCTTTCTGTGTCCGGGCACTTTGTGGCAGTGTTTCATATAATCCCGACGTCCATATGGCTCTCGGAAGAAAGGGGGGATGACCACAAAATGCGACTAGTGAATGTAAGAGAAGTCATATATGTTAAGAAGTTTCTTGGTTTGCAGTAATTACTATTTAAACTTTATGTGTGGGTTGGGACAACATGTGTGTCATCGAGTATAGAGATCTAATTGCCTTGACATTGCATTGAAGGTAACCTTTAGGCTAAATTAAAGATAATATTTATGTTAGAACTTAAGTTGTGACAGAAATTTTATGCTATTTAACCTTATTTATATTTAAAATTATTTATATACATATAAATACATCCAGAGCGTGTTAAGCATAAATGCAATCGTGACTTTAAATGTTACAACAAGGCGCATGGGTTGTATAGTTAAAGACTAACATGCAATGTTTGCGCTAACTACTATTTAACATTTATGTGTGGACTGAAACAACATGTGTCAATCGATTATAGAGATCTAATTATCTTGCCATTGCATTAAAGATAACTTTTAAGCTAAATTGAAAATAATATTTATATTCGAACTTAAGTTGTGACAGAAATTCTGTGCCATTTTACCTTATATATATTTAAAATTATTTATATACATATAAATACATCCAAAGCTTGTTAAGCATAAATGCAATCATGTGACTTTAAATGTTACAACACGGCGCATGGTTTGTATAGGCAACTTCGAGCATGGATACTTCATAGTAGAGAAGAAATAATCTTATAATCTTGCTAACATCAAAGTGAGGCCAACATGTATGGCCTCAGACACGTGGTTAATTACTACATTCCATTCATAAATTTTCATTGTTACACATTTCCCAATTCATCAGCCAATCGCGAGTATATTTTAACTCATAATTTTGAAAAGAAGTCACGTGTTTGAGGCCATTTGGTCTGAGATGTTGGTTTCACGATTATGACGTCATATTCGCTCTACTACAGTCCATTCATGCTCTATGATAGGCAAAGACTCTAACATGGGATCTTGGTTTGCGGTAACTACTATTTAATCTTTATCTGTGGGCCGGGAAAACATATGTCCCATAGAGTATAGAGACCTAGTGACAAGCTCGGGACACTTTCAAATCATTCATTTTCAAAGAATTTTTAAAATGCGCGTGGTTTGAAGTACCATGTTTACGGTATAACAAGTCATTATACCTGTTCAGAAAGGTGTCATTTCGCTAATGATTTATATAGTTCGTCTTCGGTTGCACTTTTCACTATTTTGACTACTGAATAGCTCAACCCCTGAGAGATTTGAAAAAGGAATGTAGACGATCCTTCCGTCAGACAGTTACACGCCTCTTTTTGTAAGGGCGAGTCATCCTTCCATAAAAAGCTTCGAGAACTATTTCCCCTGCCTCCCAAAGCGAAACTTCTCCCACCCCTTCTCGACTCTTATAGGAATTAAGCCCACAGCCAGTGCAACTTTTCTGTTACGAATCCCATATAAAAAGGTTAAACGTAAATGTTGCTTGTACTGTAACTTGCACGATTATCCGCCCAGATTGGTTATTCTGTTTCCGAACTTAAAGCTTTATAGAGTCATGAAATTGCCACTATTAAATACTGTGGAATACTTATTGAAATCGATGTTCAAAAGTAGCTTTTATATTTTATATATTGTATTTCCTTTAACAAAAAAATATATGTTAAGTTTCGATGACT
This sequence comes from Troglohyphantes excavatus, assembly GCA_963932185.1. Classification (NCBI taxonomy): domain Eukaryota; kingdom Metazoa; phylum Arthropoda; class Arachnida; order Araneae; family Linyphiidae; genus Troglohyphantes; species Troglohyphantes excavatus. The sequence goes on from OZ010667.1 coordinate 37,635,977, forward strand.
TTTCTTCACTGCTTCTGAACAAGTTTTCTGGTTTACTGTTGTAAAATAATGTTAAAAAATATGTATTGAATTTTATACATAAAAACTAATGGCATATTTCCCTCGTTGCACATTTTTTTTTTTAATATTTCCAAAATATCGCTTTCATTTTAAAATTTAATAAACAGCCGGCCCACGCAAATATATACTTTCACTAAACGTTTTCCTGCGATTTTATATCTGAGTGATATGTTTCTTATTGTTTGTGTGCATACTCATATAAAAAAGATTAAATCAAACATGTCCTTCAACGATTTTTCTTACTTTGTAGTGTTGACCGCACGTATAGATCTATAGTTTATTTATACGTCTGCAGAGACAGATTTACTATATGTTTCTTAATTAATGAAGTATCGTGTGTGTATTGTTGAAGTTATTACAAATACGTTTTGTATTAAAAAAAACTTATTTCAACGAAATGCGGAGTCCTTTGCATGCGAAATCATCTCAAGAAAAAGGAAAACAAAATATATCAAGCATAAAATAAACTTAATAGTTTTATATATAACAAATGAAAAACTTACGAAGCTCTAATATAATTGTTACAATGTTCTTGTTTTGAGTGACATCCGACATATTTCTGTTACAATTGACAACATATTTAAAAATATTATTATCTATTTAAGGACCTCCAAACATAATTTTTAAATATAAAGCAAACAAAATAGCTTTGTTTTATAATAAATAGGGAGAAAAAATATATTAAAGTGAATTCCTTATTAAAGTGAAAAACTTTAAACAACTAATTCATAAATATATATTATTTCAGCAAGCTACGCAAGCTAATGTTGAATACTTAAAATCCCAAATACTAATTCCTCAAAATAATAATCCCCAATATAATACATGACTGGTTTAACCACGCAAATAATCGCCAATCTCAAAAGCACAATAAAATTTAAAAAACCAAATGAGGCCATTCAATGTATTTTCAAACACAACACGCAACAAATCTCAAAAACCAAACACCCCCACTAACACAACGGATATTTTATGACCTCCCATGAAATATCACCAAACACAACATCAGGAATATCTAAACATTCCCTTTTCTGTCGACGTCCAGCAACTTGCGGTTGGTTATTGATCTCGCCAAATCTTGCGCCCCCCCCCCCCCCCCTTTCTTTCCTCTCCTCCATACATCCGTATCAGTGTGGGGGTGTGGGGGCACACACACATACACAACACACACACACGGGCCGAAACACTTTCGTCCTTCACGTACGGAGGTGGACTCATTAATTGTCATGCATCGAGCGGTCAAGTGCGCCGGCCAGTACGTTACATTTGGCGACTTTTCAAGGAAGATGGCGACTTGGATAGGGATATTTTTTAATGTTTTCCGAAACAAGTATAAACATAGAGTAATGATACAAATAGAGGAATAAAAATGCTGATTTCCGTGTGTCCATCATTGAAACCACGTGATAGATGGAAATGCCAATTCATTCATGCGCCAATATTACTTGGCAGGCCTTGGCGACTTTCAGAACTAAACGAGATTGTAGTATTGTAATATGATTTTGTGTTTAATTTTGTATTTAAATGTAGTTTTTTTTTTTTTTGAACGAGTGGCAAAATTTAAGGGAGTTTAACAGATATATTAAGGAGATTTTTCTTACTTTGTAGTTTTGAAATAATTGCATTATGTTTTTATGTAAAAAATTTACCATAAGCGAAGTTCTTTCAATTGTTATTTTGTATACTTCAATAAGAAAATACGAACAATAAAACCTGAGAAATATAAAGAGTTTCGCTTCTTCGAGTATTGAACATAAATAAAATATTTTCGTTTCGTTAATGAAGAGGAAATATTTAGCGCATATTGTTTGAAAATAAGTAAATACGTACATATATGTTAAAAAGTTGAATACATACAGAACTCCTTATCACCAAAAGAGAAGAAAGTGCGCCAAATTTGAAACTCCAGCAGATGTCTGAACGCCAAATGTGGCAGCGCTATAACCACGTGATGTGAGTTTTTCTTTTCAATGTTGACACCGCGGCCTTACGAGAGTCTGGTATTGAAGGCGCTCTCTATTTAATATTACAACTCTCTGGGTATAAAGGGCTGCAGAAGTAGTGAATGGTTGTACTTATTTTTTAAATCTGTTTGTAAATTATATGCCTGCATTCAATAGCATTTAACTTGTAAACTGTGTATCCAATTTAGTTGTTTTTCACATTATGATGTTTAGAAAGTTTCAATGATATGTATTATATTTCATCGTAGATTCAGGGAAAATGTATAAATTATTTAGAACTGTCTAGTATTGAAGATTTATTACATATTTTTTAAATTATTGCAAGTAATAAATACTTATAGATTTTTTAACTTCAACGTATTTCGCGAATAAAATTTTAGGACTTTCTGAGTGTCAACGCGCATGTATTTTTCGTAATATCTCAAGCTTTCTCAGTAATGAATTTATAACACATAAATGTGCAACACTGTGTTGAGACATTTTTCATATCAAAGATCTGAGGGGTCTTTTGTAAAAATATAAGTTAAACTTTCTTGAGTTGAAAGAATTTTTTACTATTTTAACAGTTTCTTCATCGTTTCGATGGCAAAACCAAACAATGCACCGTATAATGTTTAGGTAACGTTACATTTAAAAAAATTGAAAGCATTATTATTTCTCGTTTAAAAATCCGAGATAGCTTTGGTTAGTAAAAGCGATGAAATTGTGAATGGAGGGTTGCGAGTTTGATCTTTTCGACTACAAACCAAAGTATCGGTTAATAACTGGTGCACGTTAAATCTGCCATTGAAAAATATTTAATTAATTGGTCATTTCATTTCAGATATGTTCTCGTTATCCAACCATGATTTAAAATATCAAATATATGTATTCTAAATTGTTATTTGTAAAAGATCCCAAACCATTCTAAATAATAGCAAATTGTGTAACTAGTGCAAAGTTGATTCAACCCAACAGGAAAATTTATAAAAAACACACTAGGTTTTTTTTCCTTGAAAATTATAGCGTGATACAAGATTTATATATTAAAAGAAATATCAAACATTTAAAGTCAGCGTTTAACATAAACATGCACAATTATCGAAATTTTATTAAATTATATTATGCAATCATCATGATGTTTGTACTTATATCCAGCAAGTATTTTAAAAAATAAAGAATAAAGTGTTATACTATATTTACGTTACCTTGTTTAAAGTGTAAATTGCTTAAAAGTTTGGTGGTCAATTCATATATAAACCAATACTCTCGCTGGGGATGGAGGAAGTACTTTAGCCCGATCGAAAGCGTGTTGTCGTAGCATCTACAACGTCCCGGGTTCGATTCCTTTTGATAGCAAAAAAGCACTGCGTTACATATGCACTTTCAAAGCGCACCAAAACCTCTAGGATTTTCAAATAATTCAAATTCACTCAACTCAACAGAAGATTTAAATCCTTGTTCAAATTTATTTTCATGATAAAAAAAAATACTCAGCATTTTGTCAAACAAATACAAACCGACAAATTCCAATTTATCAATCCCTTTCACGGTTTCTCTCGGAAAAAATTTCTCCTCTCCCATTTCAGCCCTGAGAAATTTGTTTCTGAAGGCCCATTCTCAATTTTCAAAATAAAACATCCGATATAAATTGTAGTAAAATACTGGGCTGAAAGGGAATATTGAATCCAAGTACAGCAAGTCAACACGATCTGCTTGGGGAAGACGAATTTGAATTGATTTATTTTGGAGAGAGGATATTTTTAACCTAAGAGATTGGTCGGAAGACGAGCTGCCAAGAGCTAAGTCCTCAGACTGAAAGATGAGTCTAGGACAGGTTTTCGTTGTATTTCTTTCTTAAGGAGTCTCGAAATATTTTTTTTTATTTTTATTTCTTTACTCGGCAATTGAGGTGTAAGTCCTTTGAATTTGATCCGAAATTGCATATAAAGTACAATATATTTTCTGAGAATTTTTTTTAATGTCTGCTGACTGTGAAACTATTTCGTAATTTAAAGCGAATATTTTTTTTATTTATTGGTATTTCAAGAAGAGTTCTGCTCATATATTTTATATTATTACACATATATTTTTTCATACTGCACGCAGAAATTTCGTAAACCTTCTGAAGTATTTCTATAACATATTACCGTTATATAAATATTAAAAATACATTTTATAAATATCAATTAATTATTATTTATACGTTTATAATCATTATATGAAAATAAATTTATCAAATAAAGTATAAATTAAACAAATTCTTATATAAAAATATGACATTTATATTTTAATGTACTTTTTAAAATTAATTATATTTTAAATGTTACAGTTAAAATATAAATGATATAATCCATAATATTTTCAAAAATAATGAATATTTAATTAACGATTAAAAATTCAACTGCTTTTAAGCAGAAGTATACAACTTTTAAAAAAAACTAAATGTTTTAGATTAATAATTATATAATTTACAATAAATTCATACTTTTTATAAAAAAGAAAAAAAATAAAGTTATTTTGTTTAATACAAATAAAAAGTATTTCTTACTTAGAATATTTAAAGGATTTTATAATTAAAGAAAGCAAAAGAAAAGAAAAGATTTATAAAGCTTTATGTTAAAAAAAAGAACATAAAATAAATAGTACATATAAAAAAAGATATTCATATATATTAATCGTTTTAAATTATTATCTTGTCTTAAAGGATTATTTTTAACTACTTACATTGAAATAAAGACTTTTTTAATATATAAATTTAACTAAACTATTATATTAAATACTCACAATTTTTTTAATTTATTTCATTTTTTTTACTATTTTTCTGAATATTCTGTTTTAAGGGTCTAAAGAAACTACTTGTGTTATTCTTTTAGTGTAAATAAATATAATATTTTCTTATATAATTCGCAATCCCTCATTATAAAATCCCTCATTATAAAATCCCTCATTATAAAATCCCTCATTATAAAATCCCTCATTATAAAATCCCTCATTATAAAATCCCTCATTATAAAATCCCTCATTATAAAATCCCTCATTATAAAATCCCTCATTATAAAATCCCTCATTATAAAATCCCTCGTTATAAAATCCCTCGTTATAAAATCCCTCATTATAAAATCCCTCATTATAAAATCCCTCATTATAAAATCCCTCATTATAAAATCCCTCATTTATACTCTTATATTTTTGTTTAAATTGCACAAAAGCGCTTAAATGCGTCAATAGAAATATAAAAATATGAGAGTGGTATTTTTCCAAAAGTAATAAAAGGAGAATAATTCGCTTTTTTTGGCCATATTAAAACTTAAACTTTGAAGCAAAATTTTGAAAAAATAACACGGACTTAAGTAGTGGTTTTGAATATAATTTTTTTTTCTCTAAACCATAACTACACTTTTAAATGATTAAATGTTTAATTGGTTATATCATATATTTTTAAATTTCCTCAACACGAGTTGTTTCGTTATAGCTCAATAAAACCCCTCACTTTCTATATAAATTTATTTGGATTTTTTCACCAATTGTAATAAATTCTAACATATGAATGTCGTTGCTTTAATGATGAGTCTTAATAAAACAACAACAATTAATACAAAATATAACCTGAAAGCACCTTTGCCAATATTTAAGGATCGAAGTCCAATGGCCATTCATGACAAGAAATGAAACGTCTACATATATTTTTCTAATTATTTATATTTTTCTATAAGAATTTTTTCAAAGATAAATACTCTAGGCTTCTCTTTTAATTAATAATATTATTTTAGCTTTTGACCATACTTTTAGAAACCTAACATTTTTAATATTTAGAAACTTTTTCTTCGTCTCTGAAACCATAAATTAAACAGATATTCTCGGAACTCAGCCATGAATCGTTTGAAGTTTTTTTGTGGAAAGAATAACTAATTAAATTTTTGATTGGAGACGTTCCATAGACATTCCATGGATTTATATTATAATTATATACACCATAATACTTAGACTCATTTTTTAATTAACGTTACTTACTTTACGGAGTGTGTTTTTTCATTTCAAATTAAAACAATTTTATCTTGGAACTAAAATCATTCATCGGTTTTAAAACGTTTATGCAAATATAATGAGGTCTGTTATTTAAATATACGCTTTCAAATGCTTTATTGTGATGATTACTAAATGATACATTTTTTCTAAAGTATGCAGATTGTCAATATACAAATAAGTTGAACAATTAATTATAGTTGATAATTAATTTTCAATATAACTAGTATTAACTTATATTAAAAATAATTCTAATATAGTTTGTTTATGTTGTAGTATTAATCAAAAATATAACCTTACCGAATGAATCATAAGCAATGCCGTGGTACTGGGTTTAGGATCACTTAAGCGTTTTAATAGAAATAACATAAAACCAATATATTTAAACATTCTCAAAAATGTCTTAGAAGTTATCGTCTTCATCTTAATTCCTTTATGAATTTGAATATGTGCATCGAATATATACATTGAGATAAAACATTTCAAAGAAAATAGTATCAAAGCAAATAGTATGGTAAACTCCATAAAACAGAACTTGATTTTGTATTAATACAATTTAAGCATTTTAGAATAATTTTATTATTACGGAATAGTATAATTATGAACGTTTATTTTTTTTAACTTTAAAGTTGATTTCTGATAACTATATTTAAATATAAATTAAACAAAAAATATGCAACATTCCATATTATTAAAAAAATATTAATTTAAAAAAATATTTAAAAATATTTTATTAAAAAATAATTAAACCTACAAAGGAGGTTTTTTTTGTAAAAATAACTACATTTCATATTTTTCTAAAATTATTTAAATAAAGATATTTATGTTTAATAACACAAACTACAACCATCACATTCCCGAATAATATTTAACCCTTATTCATTTTTCCCTTTCTTACTTTATTTATAAAAAACCACCCAACATCAAATTCCTTTAACTTCTCAACCCCATTTTGTAATAAAAAAATCTCTAATAGATTATCTAATTAACTACAAATCCACATTCCTCTCAATACAAGCCTAGAAATTGATTGAGATTGAACAAAAAAAAGTATATAAAAACCATTTCCCCCCCCTTACTGTCCCTTTAAGCAACGTGACGTGTGGTTACCCAAATTGCAGCCATTTTTTAACCTGGGATAATACCTCTACGTGACTCCGGGCACTTAGACCTCGAACCTGTACTTATATGTCAGCAAAGACAGATAAGTACAGGTTTCGGATAATCCAGTTCACGCACTAATCGATTTGGACACTCTTTTCCAGAAAGAAATGTTAACGTGTGTGAAAAAAACAACACCGCGAGTTTAAAAATAAGCGGATAAAAATGTCAAAGTAGTTAATCGGTTTATTATGAGGCTTTTTGGGGCATATTTGTTTTGGGGGGAAAAATGCAGAAAAATTGTTTTGTTAGGGAGATTAGTATGTTCATAATAGACGAGATTTAGTAAAATGTAAAATGATTACTTTCATAAAGTATGTATGAGAAATTTTATAAAACATCTAACGTTTTAAAAAAAATTAAATTATATTTTAAAATTTCAAGTTTAAATTTTTTAATATATTATTTAAAATGTTGTTTTCAAAATACGTTATCATTTCACTTTATACAAGATTAAGAAAAAATATTTGCATAGTGTTTAAGCATTATGTATTTACCAAATAAAATTAAATCCTTTATGTGGTTCGCAGTTTTCCACGTGAACTTTTAATTGTTTTGAGAAACTGTTTGTATTTTATATTCGAATTGTTATTTTGGTTTTCTTTGGTTTGGTTAATTAACGTCGCACTAACCCTGCACATTGGGCTATTGACGACGGTTCGGGGCTTATCTCGAAGGAAAGATCCGGGAACGATGCCTCGTATTTTTGAACCATAGTCAGATGACGAGGACAACACTTGAGCTAGCACCCAACGGCTTCAAAAGACGTCGGGACTTTGGACCTCGATCAGATTTATAGTCCACTAGTCCCGTATACACGCCGTTAATTTTTTGTGGATGTTCTGGATGACATTCTAGTATTTTGGTAGCAAAGTTGGCAACCCTCCGATCGCAATATCACTACCTACTTTTTTACTATTCTTATTCAAGTCCGTCGCACAGGTTCGAACCGGGTACCCTTTGATTCCCAGCTGACGCCTTAATCCACTCGACCACGGAGGCCTCGAATTTTTCTTTTGAGTAGTAAATTAATAAAACGGGGATGTACTTTTTATTTTATTGATGATATGCAAACATGTATCTTCCTTTTATTAACTATATTCATAATCATAATGGGAAATACGTTTCAAGTTATCATGGGAAACAATATATTTTGCAGAATTTAAATATTATATGTGTACTACAAATTTAAAGAACTACAATCATCTTCACGTGTAGATGACACCATTATTTTATTTAACAAAATGTAATAAATTTCCTATTAATGTAAATATTTTAAAAGCAAAAAAAACATATATATATAAGATAGCGTTATTTAAGATTTGCATGCACATCCACACGAGCACGCAAAATTATTCATAACTATAATCCACAAAGTTTTTTGGTTAAAAAAAAGGTTATTTTATGCATAACAATATTATTTTTTATTAAAGCACATTAAATATTAATTTAAATATAACGATTTAAACATGGTTGTCGCCTGTTTATCAAAAGTGTTAAGTTGAAAGTTGTTTTCTTTGACATACGTATATCTAAGCATAACAAATAATTACATCAAAGCAATATTCTAGTGTGACGGTATTACAACCAACCAATCATACTTATGTCAACATTAGATTGTTATTTGATAAATATATACTGAACGTTTGAGTCTACTGTATGTGCGTTTTGAAGGTAATCATCAGGAATACATAAAAAAATGTTGTTATAAATATTGAAGCTACAAAAACATTCTTTGAAAATCATTATTCTAATTAAATATCTTGCAGCAAATTTCAAAAATGGACCATAATAAATGCTGAAGAAATACAAAAAATCACTATTATCATGTTCTACAATTTTATCTCCAGGCGCCAGACGTTGATATGAAAAGGTATTCTGCTGTCGAAAAACAGTAACAGGTGGAACTTTCTTTTTTCGGCGTTAAACATAGCAGATACCATCTAGCAGGTAATTTATCAAAAAAGTAAAAGGACTATATATAACTATTTTGTTCTAAACAGTGTAGAGATTTTTTATATATATTTAACTATTGTTACATTGTGTTCTAGAGTTAGAAACAAAGTTTCACTAAGTAGAAAACAGTTGTACGATATAGTTAATTAACTACACAATATGTAGTTAATTAATTTTCCTAATTGTATATAATGGAGCGTGTTTGAAACATGGAAAAAATGCACATATTTTGGTTACGATAAAATCAGTCGAACTATGTAATAATATTAAGACATTAAGAATTGTGCATTTAATTAGTTACACAAAAATATACATTTGGTTTAGTAAACCACATTTCTAAAAAAATATACATTTTATGATATATTTGCTAATTTGAGAGATTAAATATTCGTGTTTTGAAAGATTTTGATTTTCACTAGACATTTGATTATCAGTTGTTAAATGTGGGAATGTTTTAGAAAGTTGTTAGGTTTCTGCGTTATGATTTGAACTAATTCTAAATTTTGATCTAACTACTTCATAAAGCATCCCAGTTGTTTTCTTAATAATTTTATAGTAACGATAAAACCATATAGTAGAAGTAAATTTTTGTAGTGTGATTCTCGAAAAATATGTTACTTTAGTAGTTAAACAAAAGCGTGTGTACACAAAATTTTTTGTTTACGTCGACAAAATATATATAACTCTATAACTGAAATTTAAAAGTTGAAATGAATTCATGATTCAAAGTACTAAAAATAAAATACTCAAAGCATCATTTTTTAAAGAATTAAGATTCGAAGCACTACTTTAATGATTTTGTCATTTTTATTTCTAGAATTATTTTCTGAAGAAGGAAACGCATTATTCTTTTTCTATTCACTTTAAATTAACTACATTTATTATTTTATTTTTATTGGATTTACCTTATTTTGAATACCAGAAATGCGTCAAATATACAACGTTTCAAATGTATAACTATAAATATTCTTTGCAATTATGATGAGATATAAGTCGAATACAACCATCATTTTAATTTATGTTATAAGTAAGCAAGTAAATTGAGTAAGTTGATACTACTTCATAATAACAGAAATATACAGAACATAACAGAAAATGAGGGGGGGCGAGACTTTCATGAGGATATGTGAAAAAAAGGGTTCCCTGCCCTATTATATTTTTAGCTAATATACATTTGGTTTAGTAAACCACATTTCTAAAAAAATATACATTTTATGATATATTTGCTAATTTGAGGGATTAAATATTCGTGTTTTAAAAGATTTTGATTTTCACTGGAAATTTTCACTAAAGGTTCGTGGCTTAATGCTAACTGGTAACAGCTCGTATAAAGCGTTGGTTAGGCCTCATTCTGAGAATGCTATACAATTTTGGTAACCTTATCTTAAAATAGATATCTATTTGTTAGAACAGGTTCAACATAGAGCTATGAAATCGGTCCAGGGAACTTCGGGAATGAACTGTTATCGAAAGGCTTAGAACTTACAACCAGTTACCTATTCATGACGTCAGAAAGAGCAATTGCGACAATTTAAAGCCAGTGTTAACAAAGTGCAAAAATATCGTGAAATAAGTGTTTTAACATTTTACAATTATGGACTACATATTCGTAGGTGAGCGCAAGAATGGCCCAACCCCCAAATATACTTTACGAAGAAAACGGAGCTTGAATATTTTCGTCAACGAAGAAGTGTTTGAAGTCAAAAACGAACTATGAACGCTTTCTAGCGGAAATTACGGAAAAATTGGTTACACCAATATTGCTTCAGTAAATTTGTATTCGTTGGGCCATTTTGCACTCACCTACTCATATATTAATCCACAATACAATTGATACCTGTTCTTTTACCTTATGAAATTTTATTGCAGAAATAGATTAAAAAACGTGCAAGCATAGTACTTTAAAAATGAACAGAATTGTACTTATCTAACAACAAAATACATATACAAATGTATGTAACAGGCCATTTTGACTACCCAAGCCTTTGCAATATTATATAAAACAACATTCAAACCCACTTCACATCTATGCTTTACCCCCCCACCCCCCTTATCATATAAAATTCGGTTTCAGAACCAGATTAATACGCATTCAAGCAAAATACTATATCGAATGTATATCGTTATCTAATGTTATCTAAATAGGCAAATACATGCAACATGCGGTTCGGACAACTCAATTTGATATTTACATTGCAACATTAGATAATTCGGCCTTCGAACCAGCCACACGCCCAGTACAATGCCCAGACAGATGCCTGCAGATCGCGTGATCCGATTGCAACTTCCAACCAACCAGACACGCGAAATTTGAATTTGCATAAAAATAAACACACCCAACAAACAGACATGGCGAAAACACAAAACAAATTTCGACGCACGGAGTAAACTATTTATGCGTATTAAACACACACACACAACAAAAAATGAACTGAATAATCCCAGCAGAGGCTGGACAACATGGCGGAGCGAATTCCGGCACTTTGCATCTGTATAAAACTCGAGAGAATATGAGAAACATAGGAGGAGACACCTCCTCTATCCTTATACATTATGCAGTCCGCATTATGCATTGCGTACATATATATGCAGTCCACACGCCGCGTAATGCACTACGTACTGAATAAGGAAATTCACTTAAATTTCGGGGGACTAGCCGAGCAACGTGTTTCTTTATTTCGGATAAAAAAGCATTAAAAATAGATTACTAGAGAAGGATATAGGGGGGTGTTGGGTGGTTTTTCGGAATAAACAAAATGATTTGTTTCCAATAAATTGAATTTCGGTTGAATGAAACGAAATTTATTCAGGTTGTATTTTATAAATTAACCCTTTTACTAAATTTTAGCTTTGTTTATTTATTTTTGTGATATAATGTGCAACTATAAACTTGATCTTGGAAACTAATTTGCTAAATATAAAAAATTGTATATGCACAAACTATTACCAATGTAAAAAAAAAAGCTATCACCATAAAAGCAGGTTCTCAAAAGCCTCACCAGTAGAAATGAATTTTATACATATTGATAAATAACAATTAAAGTTTTCATTTAAAAAGGCAATTACGTTTGCTTCACAAAAACAGAAGTGAATTTTCACATTAAAGATATATTTTCACCTTAGGTACCTTAGGCACCTTAGACCTTAGGCATCTTAGGTACAATAAGTATTATTTTACTAGCACATGATTTTCTTTTAATTTCAAGATATTTTTTAAGTTATTCATTAATTAAATTTGAAAACTTCCGTGAAACGACAACAAATAATACATTTGAAACTAAGTAAATATTCTGGGAAAATGCAAGATCCTAAGAAGTTATATTGTGTAGTAGATCACCTTGTATTAAATTATCTCAAGTTTTCCTTGCCACTGAAAACTAAATATCCTAAGATACCTACTTCCAGCAGAAACAATACTTATTGTATTGTTATTCCGGATTTTGTCTGCAATATAACGTTTGAAACAATGCTAACAAGTGTAAATTGCTTAGACAAATACAATTAAATATTGAACTTCACTAAAACTATCAATACCATTGCATTGTTCAATAATTGCAATTAAATTAATATTATTTAGAAATAAAAACAGTATCAACTAACATAGTACACGATATTTGCCAAAAATGCCAGGTAAAACTGTTAATAGTTTAAAATTTTAAGTGAAGTATTTGTTTAATAGTGATAGTTAGCGAGTTAATAGTGATTAAAGTGAATAATACTCACTTTAATTCAAAGTTAATTAGAGTGAATTCCAGTTAATCTTATATTTGGGAAGTTGGTATAATTTAGATTTGGACAGAAATTACAAAACCATACAAACATAACAATTTATCACTCAATTAACATTTTAGAAAATGATATACGAACAACAAACGGCGGTTCCAGTTCCCCAAATTGTATTATAGGGAGTAAATATTGTTTCAAAATCCCTTTCAACTGAAGGTTCGTGGTTCGATAGGAATTAAATTGGATTCACATTACTAGATACCTGATCGAATAGTGTAAGGTTTCACTTACTGATCAATAAAGATAAATGCACATCGAATTCCAGCTACATGCTCGAAACGTCTTTGAAAGTATATTAAATTTAACACAAATTAAATTGAATATCAATTTATTTTGGTTTGGTTTATAAGTTTTCCGGATGCCAATTTATTTTGGTTTGGTTTATACGTTTTCCGGATGCCTATTTCTGTTCTAGTATTGAGACTTATCACAGGCACATAGACATTCATTTTTGTACCTCGTTATTTTAGTACCAAGACCAAATGACGAGGAAGCACCTGAGCTGGCACCCCACGACTTCAATAGGAGTCGGGACTTTGAACCCCGATCAGATTTATCGTGCACCAGTTCCGTATACACGACGGTATAATTTGTTGGGTGTTCTGGATGACTTTGTAGTATTTTTATAGCGAAGCTGGTAACCCTCCGATTACAAGATCATTACTTTTTTTTATTTTTTTTCTTTGTGAAGTTTACCGCACAGGATCGAACCAGCAACCCACTGATTACCAGCTGAACGCATTCATCCACTGGTATACCGAGGGCCCCCAATTTATCTTTATGAATATAAATAAATATGTATATAAGTACCATAACTGGAAGTTACAAAAGACCATTAATATGTTTTGAATCAAACCCTGCATGTTGCTACCTGTAGGTTAAGTCGATCTGTTGGTTTTAGTTTTTGGTTTTGATTAATGTTTTGGTTTTGATCCACCGATCGTGCTCGAACTAGGAATCCTCTTATTCATAACTGAACGCATGTATCCACAGGTCCACCAAGGCCCTTATTCGTCGTTGTCTTTCTTAAAGTGGATTCTCCGGTTTGTGGATGTAGAAAAACAGCGAAAATTTCGGTTCCGGTTAAAGACGTTGAACGAATTATCGGTGAAACCTCCATTTTTTTCCGTTAAAGGATTTTTGCTTTAAACTGGATTCCACCATAATATGGCGTAATTCGGTGAAGACATCTGTTTTGCACTAAGATATGGTACATCGTTAAACTGAATTATTTTACGATGTAGGTTAAATAAAAAAGTTATACATTACGATTAAATTATTTCTCATTATAAAAATTTTTATGAATATTATTATTATTATATAACTCTATTTCAAGGAAAAGAATATATATTAGGTCATTCATTGGATCCTGAATTAATTTCAGTCAATGCATTTAAAAATATTGTTATGTTAATCCTCATTGATAAGATTCATAATTAATATTTAATCAGCACCATGTAGAGGGTACATTATAAATTAATTTTCCAGATAAGGATACCAGATAGGGTGACTCCATCGCTACCAGACGGAAATTTGAAGTTACAAATCAATTACCTTGATACTTTAGTTTAGAATAGATCCCAGACAGTTGCAAATAAATAAGCGCCTAGTTGCAATACAACGTTGCGTGATCCAATCCTCTGAACCTTTAATGTAACATGATTAAGTAATTTGAAATAATACGTCGTCAAATTTTATAAAATCGATTTTTTTTAAATATAACAATAAATTAAAAATAATCAATTTTCATTGTTTTAATTTTTAATATAGAATCAATCAAATCTCGGATTCTTTGGGGAAAGTACACTATAATATCAAAATCCTCTAAACTGAGCCAATCCTCTAAACTTTTAATGTAACTTTTTTGAGTAATTTAAAATGATACTTCGTCAAATGTTCGAAAGTCAAATACTTTTTTTAATATAACGATAAATTAAAAAAAATAATAAATTTTCATTTTTTTAATTTTTAATATAGAATTGAGCAAGTCTCGGATTCGTTGAGGAAAGTACACTATAATATCAAAATCCTCTAAACTGAGCCAATTCTCTAAACTTTTAATGTAACTTTTTTGAGTAATTTGAAATGATACGTCGTCAAAAGTTTGAAAATCAAATACTTTGTTTTAAAAAAAAAACGATAAATTAAAAAAATAATCAAGTTTCATTGTTTTATTTTTTAATATAGAATTGTGCAAGTCTCGGATTTGTGAGGGAAAATACACTAAAATATCAAAATCCTTTAAACTGAGCCAATCCTCTAAACTATTAATGTAACTTTTTTGAGTAATTTGAAATGATCCGTCGTCAAATGTTTGAAAATCAAATACTTTAAAAAAAATAACGATAAATTAAAAAATAATCAATTTTCATAGTATTAATTTTTATTATAGAATCGAGCAATTTTCGGATTTGTGGGGAAAATTACACTGCAATATCAAAACTTTTAACCTAACAATCACATAACCAAACCCTAACAATGAAAAAATAAAGTAATTCTAAATATAAAACCAAACGAATTATACACAACCGCGCATTTAATACTTTTTCACCGGCCTAAATACATTTTACACATTGGGGGAGAATAAAGAGAGAAAAAAGAGGGTTCGGGCAAATCCCTCCCTGATGCTTGGACGAATTGGGGAGGAAATTGCTCCACGTACTTTCTTTCTCGGAGAATTTCTCCTATCTTTCATTATTTCTCCTTCCCATCTGACCGCGCCAATAAGAAAAGAAACAGTTGCATTTTTATCACCGTTAAATCTCAACTTAATGCGCTCGTAAATTGTGATTTATGCCACTTCTTAAGTTGGCCCGTGATTTGGGGAGCGCTAGATTTTTGCATGGAATGTCATGGAATGGGGATATATGGGGGGGGGGGTTTAAAGGCAAATACAACGTTTGTGTCGTTATATCGAATAACTGGGGGTTTCTCGGATTACCTAAAGGCTTTAAACTATTTTCGTTAGAGGTTTTGGTGTACAATGAGGTTGTTACAAAATATTAGTTCATATTTTAATAATAACTTTATTTAAGAAATGTCAAACAGTCTGCATAATATATACATAATATTGTATGAAATGTATATATCCATGTATTAACCGGGATTCTAACTCGCACATGAGTGTAATTAATTTCATTATGAGTGTAATTAATTTCATTATGAGTGTAATTAATTTCATTATGAGTGTAATTATCAAAGAATCATTGACATTTTCTGATGAATTGAAATTTAATTATGTCCCTATATGTTAATTACGGAAAATGGCTAAAAAAGTGGAAATCATCGTAAAAATTTAGGACTAATCTTTTTTTTATGATTTTATTTAAAATTGCTATGATAAAGTTTTTAATTTTATATTTAATATATTATAATGAAATGTTCTTAGAAAAAAAATATGATGCATAATGTTCATTTTGATGAAACTGCCGTTAAAGAAAACCACTAAATAGGAAAATACATGCTGCGCTGCAGTAAATCGCTACATGTCCAATATCAGCGCTACATATCTAGTATGGCTACTGATTTTTTTAGCATAGAACGTGAAACCTTGGGCTTCTATTTACATTGAAAACGATTTTTTTTAATTTGTCGGTTAATAAATTGTTGCATTACACGATCAAATTTTAATTTTTTTTTTATATTAATAAAATTTTATTTCAAAATTTTACATTTTATTATATTACCATCTTTCTAATTAAATAGTATTACTTAAAACTAAATGAAATTCTTAATAAATATATATTTTTAACTTTAATTATTAATAGATACGTTGGTTATCTTAAACCTTAAAATTTAATTTTTGTAAATATTTAAATCAAATTAAGTTATTAAAAATGTTTGAACAAATAATACGCAAATATGAAAAATATAAATTAAAAATATTAATACATTCCAGCATTGAGTAATTATATTCTGGAACATCCAAAGGTCAATATTCACTTATAAAACGATATTTAAATAATTTACTATTTTTATTTTGAGTAAAAACCCGCGAAAGTTTCATCATGGGAAAACTTTCCACTCCACTTATTTAATGACATTGCAAGATCACGTGGTCCCCACGCGTTTCCATAGTAACCCACTGACCTCGGGATGAAGATAAGCCCTTTAGTTTCATATTTCGTACTACATTTTTTCCCCCTTCTTCCAAAACAAGTACTCAAAGTTCTCATATACTCCTTGACTACTTTACTTTTGGCCGAGTTGTTTCTTTTTAGTTTTCGGGAACTCCCCCGTTATTAGCCGCTGAATGGATGACTGAGAGAAAGAGGGAATTTTAGTTGGATCAAAATGAAACTTGTTCGACCGTATTAAGAAACGAAATTGACTTTTGAAAAATGAAACCAGAGCTGTGGGTGGTCGTCGTCTGTGCCTCCCGAGTTAGGAAAAAGATGCGTAATGTTGTTTGGAACTTCTAAAAAAGTCAGTAAGTTGTTTACGAAAATTTTTATGGGAACTTAAAATAAAACAGAGGGACTTTTTAAGGGTGTTGCAGGTACAGCTTATTCAATGCAAATATTTATAATTTATAGAAAAATATTTTCTCATTTATTTATAAATAAATTAAGTACTACCTTCATGCAACAATTTGGATTTTTTTTTTTTCAAAATTAAAAAAATTCTGAGCATAAATAAAACACAAATATATATTTTTATAATAGGATACTTTGTAAAAAAATATAAATTTAATATATCTCAAATTAAAGAAAAAAACAGTTTGGATATTAACCACATAGATATTGAATAAAAAATACATATTTTTACAACGGTATTTTTAATGTAATTTGAAACGCACATTTCCATTTTTACTTACTACTATGTTGTCTTTAACACAACTCCATAAAATAAAACCTTTTAATACTTGGAAGTATTAATTTGTTTTGTTCCTCGCAAATATTATTATAATTTATTATTTAAACTTTTATAAAATTTATTTTATACAACGATATTTTTTTATTTCATCGAATTTATATTAAAAAAAAAAATTTTAGTTTAAATGTTTCTTCATTGATTTACAAGGCGAAAAAATGTTTTGATGCCAAGATGAATTGTGGTTTAAATTTTCAGTTTCAACTTTTAAAGTTTTTGTAATTTAAAAAATATTGTTACTTGAACGCATTGCTATTATGTCCTACCTCTAGCGAAGCGAGAATTGGTTTGCGACGCAATTCTACGAGGATTAGCGGAGTGTTAGCGGAATTGGGGGCGGAGTCTCCTAGTCCATTTAAAACGCTTAAATGGATCTTTTGAAACACAATGCATAAACATTAAATTGATACATTTTAATTGTTTCATCTCTTTGTCTAATTTTTTTCAATCTATATACGGTATTAAAGGCTTCGTTTTTTTATTAATATATTAACTAATGCAACAACATATCTTTATTTATTTAAAAATATTCTGTTTCAAATTAAAATGGTTCCGTGGTTATTTTTATTTATATATACACGTTCATTTATCTCAATAGTCAGTCCGCATATATTTTACAAATGTTTGAAGAACAAATGTTTAAAGCAAAGACCCTATTCTAAGAAAAACGTATGAATGCCCTAATGATTTCTAGCTTTTATTCGATTTACTTAAAGTCCACCGCTTTGAAAGCAAATTGACGATATTGTGTAATTTTTTTAATTATTCAAACGTACTATGACTTATGTAATCGACTCTCTATATTCAATTTACGACTGCACACGAAGCCATGACTGTCCGGTAAAAGGAACCCTGGTTTTAAAAAGATAAACAATCGCTTTAACGTAAAAAAAATTAATATTATTATCATAATAACTTATCCATTTTACCCAAATGCTGAAAACCTGGTTATCCAATTCGCACGTTCGTTCTACTGCGCTATGAAGATACTTGTAAAGAAACAACTTTTACAGAAACTTGTTGAAGTAAGAGACGTATTGGAAGAAAGCGAATACTATTCACATGGAATCGACACAAATAAAAGTTTAAATTTGTTATGCGTTCAATTAAATAAATACTATAAAGAAGTGTTAGGTCACTATACTGATATGAAAACTCGAATATTTAATTATATAAGATACACTGCTTATACTATTATTTTGCAACGTATACAATCAATGTTTTGGTTATATAAAACCCAAAAACAAATTCGTTAATTAGCTAGTTAAACAAACTGAAGTTTAATTTACACCCCTTATATTAAACGACACAATATTAGGTTCCACTAATAGCTAAATTAAACCGAATAATTTAAATTATGCCATTGCAATTAATTTCGTTATTAAGTTAAATCCGCATGCTTGAGTTAGAACACTAAATTATGTCTAAATGTATAATGTTAAATTTATTATACAATCTGTATTTTATAGGAATGCATTTTATTGTTCTATTATAGAAATATATAACATATAAGTTGGGTTTATAATATGATTAGAGAGCTTGAAGGTGGTAAATAATCATTGTTCTAAATTTTACTAAATTAATCTACGTTATTTCACCTCAATATGCATTCCATGTTTTTCATTTATAAACTTATGACCAATATTATTTGATGATGAATCAGCAAAAGTACACATAATTAAAATAATTTATTAAATACAATTAAGCATAAAATTTTTCAATGGATTGATAAATGCACATCAATCCTATGAAAACAATCAAATACTACTATGTTTATTTTGTTGGCTATTGTTTCAGAGCTCGACTTTTAGGAATTATAATTTTAAAAATAAAACCAAAATGTTAACTTTTCCTTAATAAAATATGCAATATTTTTAAAGACCTATATTTGTTTATTGAACAAAAACGACGATCGTATATAGAACTAGCATACATTTTTCTAACTTAAAATATTAATTTCAAATATATTACGCTATATGAAAAGAAATTCAAATTATAATTTAAGAAACTAATTAAATTTTGACCTCCTTCTTAAGAATTCATCTCTCAAACAAGACATCCACATGATTAACAAAGATAAAGGTATCCAAAACAGCATCACTCCCAGACCCAATTCGAACAGCTTTGGCTTCGTTAACAATGCAGACAAAATGAACTGCTCAAATGAAGCTTTGCATGCCATCCCACAATGGCCACAAATGTTTCGAAATTGCGACGCATACCTCAAGGTGGAAACAGAAATGAACGCGGCATTCCAGAGAATTGCGTTAATCAAAATGGAACGTGTTTGTGACGTCCCCCCTCCCCTTTTATAAATGAGTCAAAATTAAAGCTCTGCGGTACTTCAGGTGTAGCGACTAATTTCGCAGCAACCTCGATAAACAGTCAGGTGGTCAGATGAATGGGTGTGTATTTTACAATCGAATGCCCGTCGCATCTGTTACTTTTGTGTAATGATATTTGAGAGGGTGAAAGTTATTTTAATGTGTAACTTGGAGTGGGACGTTTGTTAGTAAGAGGATGTTGGACACATTATTATCAAAAATAATGTATTATTTAAAAAAATAATTTATTTTATGTTTAATCGAATGACACCAAAATTATATTTGTACGTTCAGTACAACTAATTATTTTTTTCAAAACGATTATTAAGCTTTAGTGCAAAGTTGATTGAATATTTAACGTTGAACTTATTTTTCTCAGTCATGACTTTTTCATAGTTAAAATGGTTAAAATAGTTAAAATAGTTAAATTTTTAGTTTAAAATGATATAAGTGTTGACGTATTTGTAGAAACTGCTCCTAATTAGCTACAGTGTATATTAAAAAATATTACTTTAACTTATCTTTGAGATCAGTAATATATAGATTATATGTTTTTTAGTACTTTTTTTAAAGTAGTTTGACCAGTGAAATAAGTAATTGTTTTAAAAATATTTTTACAAAAATTCTTTTGCGAATAATAAATATCTGTAAAGACAGTTTGTTAAATACATTCTTCTGTTTATAACAAGGCAAAAATATAGTTTTTCAGAAAATAATTTCGTAACTTATATTAAAAATAAAAAAGGCCATTTTTTGTATGTTTTATTTATTTTTTAAATTATATATTTCTTAATTATTTGCCCACGTGATTATCTTAATATGGTTTTTACACATATGTAGAAAAGAGTTTTAAATGTTGACTGCTAAATTAGACACAAAAATAATATGTGTCATATATCCTCTAAAATATATGTAATTAATAAGTAAGCATGTTTTCACTTGGATTTAAATAAAAAGTAATTAACTATTTGCACTCTAAAAACTTATTTAGTTTTAACGTTGCTTTTAAGAACCAGTTACTATGTTTTTTCTTATTATACTCTTTGTCGAGGAGTTTTGGGAAAATGGAAGTTATTTTCATGTTTGATTTGGGGAGACACTTTGGAGGATTGAACAACGCGCGTAGTCAATCAGTAAGCAGGATTCGAAATGAAATTAGCGGCCGTTAGTCGTATTTAGCACCTAAAAATGTTAGTGGTGTGTTAGTTAAAGTATAAATTCAGAATAACATTTAATTGTAGAGATTTAATTGTTGATACACATTCCGAGGTTTTTTTTCTAACAAATATAAGTTTTTATAAATATTATTATAAAATGCTTATCTAAGGGTAAAATATATCAATAACGGAACATTCTACGATATTAAACTGTATTATACAAGTTAGTATTGTCTATAAGGTGCGAAAGCTCATCTAGGTTATATGTCCAATTATCAAAAGTCACTGTTATTGTTTGATTTTAGGGATTTTTTTCGAAGTGTAAGGGGAGAGATCTGGACTAAAAATAAAAACTAAGCGTTCTGAATATACAAATTTGCAGCCGTGTAGAGCCAGATGATATGACTCGCATCTGGAAGTTTGCGAGGCCCAATTTTCGTTAATCCAACCAAAAATTCCTCAATTGTAACAGACTATTATAAATTTTTAATAGAATCTTTCATTTGGCGAGATTTCATCTTTTTGTTGATAACTCGTCTGAGTAGTGTTTGTGTGACGTAAAACATACACAAATCACTTCAAAGAGTAGAGAGACCACAAATTAAGGATTTGTACTGTAAACTCAAAAACCATTTAAATTAATTAAAAAAAATTATACTGAAAATAATATAAACTCCAAAAAACTACATACAAAAAATTGCAATTTTATTTTATATATGTTAATATGTAAACTCGTATAAAAAATAAGGATCAATATATCACCAGTTGATTTGAATAGTTTTTCCTAGACAAAAATAACTTCTTTTTTTTAAATATGTATGTTATAAATCCAATAGTATTAACTATAAAGTTCCTATTAAAACAAAATAAAACTGGACTAAATAACGCATACACTGAAAATTGTCCTTTTCAAATTAAACTTTAAGTTATTTTCTATTATCTTTTGTAGTTTTCATTTACAAACGTTTATATTGAGTATTTAACCTGCTTCATATAAAACTAGACACATTCCTTATGCTTTTTAAACCTTAAATTCATCTCTAAAGTTAAAAGCACACACGTACACTATTTGTTGCTTTATTGCCAAAGTTATCAAGATGTGTACTCAACTTTTCAAGCTTCTTTAGGCAATAAAAATGTGTACACTTCGAATGGACCCACAAAGTCGTAAAGTATCAAAGTTTTCGTACTATTTTTTAGGGGGACGGGGTTACCTTTCTTCAAAAGAAGATGATCCAGTTTCTTTAAAACTAAAACTGACGAAAAACCCATAGATATATAAATCTAAAAAGTTTCTTTTCTATTTCCGTTTTTTGTCTTTCATCTTCTTTTGGAAGATGGCTTTCAATTTCTCAAAGTCTTTTCTCCAATTTCGTCTCTAAGTGAAGTATTTTTTTTCCAAGGTGGCATTTAATAATTCAATGTCTTATTTTTATTTTAAGAAGAAAAAAAAATATTCTCCTCTTTCGGGGTTTATTTATATAGAGGAAGACGGATGGTTTGCCTTGAGGAAGAAAAAAAAGTATCACAAAAATTATGAATGGCAACAAAAAAAACACCCAAAAATTGAAGTGAAGTAAAACGTATTTCATTTCTTCGGTTTGCTCCGGACCAAGAGTACAAATTGATAAAAAAAAGGAGTAAAATATTTCTCTCCCCCCCCCCCCTCATCCTCTTTTAGTTTAGTTAATTTCTTTTTTACTGCCAAAATCCTTAGTTACATTTTTTATTACATTCCTCCTCCCCCCCCCCTCCTTTCCATCTTTTTTATTTTTCATGTGGCTTTCCCAAACAATTCCGAAAAGTAGAATTAATTCCCAAGATGATGAAGACAGGGAAATAACAAGAACGAAAACAGAGATAAACGAATATATATATAAATGAAAGAAAAGAAAAAAAATATAAGACGAGTTATTTCGAAAGTACTCGGAACGTCACGTTTTAATAATTCAGATAAATAAATAATGCACTTGCGTTTGTCGGTCGAAGCAAACATTTGATGATAATAAATTTTTAACCCCTAGCTCAAATCTTTTCTGGAGTGCATTTGTCTTTGCTAATATCGTCTTTCCCATTTTTATGTGAAAAAGAATTGCTACTAAGACTCCCTCGGGTGTTAAACAACAAAGAAAATATTAGGGAGCTTTGTGTTCCGTGCGCTTAGAACAAAAAGGCGATCACTCTTTTTTAATTAAAAGTATTATGTATGTATCTAGTTAAGGATAAAAAGCTGCCTTTTGTCGCAGGAATGAGAAACACGAAGAGGATTTTTAACTTAGTAGCTTATTAATTGCGCAATTTTTATTTAGCAAATATTGTTGTTTAGAGGATTATATAATTTTTCAGTTATGGACATTGTGAATTATTTTTCTTTGATTTCTTGGTCTTTGAAGACTACCAAGATAACACTTATATTATCTTTTAACACAGATGATACATTTTCAAAGAATATTTTTTTAATCAAAATTTTGGCTTGTAAATAATAAAGCTAAATGCAATTCATGTGAAAATGAAATGACATTTTAGTAATAAAAATCGCATAACTAGTACAAAGTTTGTCTTCATCATTATTTGTTTTAAAATAATGTCGATATAATTAATCACTATATAAGAAAATATAAATACAATGCTTCATTCTATAAAAATACTTAATTTAATTTTTAAATTACCATGGGATCAAATTTTACATTAATATACTTATGAAAATTCTCACTTCTTGCATCTTAAGAAGTATTTTCTTAAAATACAATTACACTGTGTTCAATATAGACATTAATTACAATTTTTTTAAACAATGTAAAGCAGTATTTAAATGATTCAATTAAGACTACGTTGATAAAATTAGTATAAAATTTCAATCAAAATAAACAATTAGTAAGTCGTCTATGAAATACATATGTTACCGGTAAAGTGTAAAATAAAGGTAGTTTATAGAATGCCTGGCGTTTCCAGGCAAATAATGAAATAAAAAATTATTTTAATATACTACATACTTTACCTGGGCATTCTATAGATTGTGTAATGTTAATTAGGCAAAGTATAAAATGGGATTCTTGAAAAATTTTGATAAAAAACATATGAAAACGAAAATACTTATTATGCCGGTAACATATGGAATGCCTACGGACATACCGGCAAAGTATGAAATATTCATACTAATGACGTTCCTATTGTCACTTTGTGTTTATGTCATGCCCCAAACAGATATTTGAACGTGAAACCCATACGTTCTTCATGTTGGTTTTACTAGCATGTCTATGTGTGGGTACTCCCAACATCGTGATGGTTTTACTAGCATGTCTATGTGTGGGTACTCCCAACATCGTGATGGTTTCGCAGAGGTATACAGTATACCCATCACTCATAGTGAAAATGTGTTGCGACGTCCAGTATTCTGTATATGCGGGTTATGCCCCCGATAAATACTTCCAACACATTAGTACGATTGTCGTTTTTGACATAGCATCCATCTCAAGAACCTTAGGTTTAGCGTTCGGTAACATATGTAATGCCAGAGGACATACCGGAAAAGTATGATATATTCATACTAATGAATACATAATAATAATAATATTATAAGAAGTCTAGGTGTTTGTGTCAAACCATCGGGATAGGAAAGATCCAGGAACTCGACATAATACGTAAATTTTCTCGTTATCCGTTATTCCATTAGCAATGAGGGTATTTCTTACAGCCGATACTCCCTGTTGGGCTCGAATCCAACTCCAAGAGTATCGGTGTAAACACGCAATGTCCCCGGTTTGATTCCGAGAGTGAGTGCCAAGTGAACTGCACTACATATGCTTTGTTTTAATATTCAAGATTTTACGCGCATCTGCGTCTAATTTTTTTATTCGGTATATAGCAAAGAATTTATCTAATTCGAAAACAAAATCATCATCAAAATTTATGTCAATCTTGTTATTTCATACGGAATTGTATTGTAGAAATGTATCACCTTAAAAGTTGTAAAATAACTTTTATATTATTATTACTAGTTGTAAGAATATCATTTCATACTTTACCTGAATAGCTTTATGTATTCTATGGAATGTATTAACAAAATATATAATATATCATTATATAATTAGTTAATTTATAATTTGCCTGAAAACACCTGTCATTCCATAGAATGCCAGGATTTCATACTTTAACAATAACACATATGGATACCATTCTACACTTCCTCAAAAATACAAAAAGATCATTTTTCAAAGTACAAATTTCAGTAATTATCATCTATCGAGTTTTAAGAACGTCATATATCTTGAAAGTAGTTAGATGCATCAGTAGAAAACTTGGACGCAATATGGTAATCATGAAAAATATTATTTTTTGAAGAAAACATTATATTGGCATTTTGTCATTTATGCATTCAAGACGAAGATTTATTGCGAATAGTACGAAAATAGGACTTCCAAAAATATCTATAATTTTCTAAATATAAAATTTCCATCCATAAATTTAGGACTATTCATATCCAAAACCAATAACTATAGTTTTAAAATATCTAAAAATAGACTGCTGCTACGCCAGCGTTATTCTTTCCCATAAAACTGTCATAATAAATATCATTAGTTATGCTGTTTGTGATAGGAATATAGTCTTTGTGCATTTGATTTTTAAAAACGAGCATGACTGTCAAGCATTACTGGAAATAAAATAATAAATAAAAAATTGAAAATCGTGCATATTCATCAATGTGCGTTGGTAGTGTCTAAAAATAATTCAAATTGCCGAATCGTATTTTAACTGCCCACACCGCAAGATGCTTTGATCTTAATTGAGATTAATCGTCATTGTTCAGATTAATCATTATTGATATTTATAATCGTTTATTAGGTTAAGTGCAGAAACTTTAGACGCAATTTTTTTCAAAAATCACCACTGTTCGCCCCTTGTATTCACAGCGCCTCATTTGTCTCTTTGAAGTGATGTAATCGCGTTAAAACTCATAATACCATTCGAAAAATATATAAAATTTATTAAAAGGCCTATATATTAATAGATTTTACGAATTTACTAATAAATTTATGAAAAAGAATCGATTTTTAAACTGCAGTGGAACTTTATTATAACGGTCAATAGGAGCTAAAGGTTGTATGTATTTAATAAAATTCCGGTTTATAACAAATATTTTTATAGGAACGAAATGCAACGGGGTGTACTTCACGGGAAGTACAGTAGTAGTTAGCTATAAACAGTTTTTATTATATATCTAATAAAAAACAGCCTTCAGAAACATAGGTTGCATTGGAAAATATGTGTATGTAATACATTGCATTAATCTTTGGAGTAAGAAGGTCCTGGTACATGTTAATTGCTTCCATTCATTGATTTATAAAAAAAATCCATTGGGTCAATTCCCAGTTTATTTCTTTAGTTAAGGTGCCGTAAATGTTCATAATATGCTAAAAGCATTTTGATTTGTCGATTGTTCATCGTATTAAATAATAAAATTTAAATAGCTCCAATCATGGAGTTTGGTTCTCCACCCTCTAGGATTTCAATTTTTACAATTTTTTTAACTCTCCGTTATAAGCGAAGTCAGTTATAATAATGTCAGTTGTAAAGAGGTTCTACTGTATATCCCGCAGTTATTATAAACTTAAAAGTATCGTTGTAATTCCTTAAAACATTTTTTAGCTTTTAGTTATGAATGATTATTAACATTAAAAACAAGAATATAGATGAAAATTATTACATTGTGTATATTAATTTATTGCCCCTAAGTTTAATGTTTCTGTTTAAATATACAAATTTATTGCATATGAGTATATAATAAGGATTCTTGTAATTTTATAATATACTTATGTAAGAAGCTAAACCTTTTCACAAAAAATCATGCATTTCTATCGGGCGAATTTTGTTTATTCGTTTGTCAAATAAGTCTTGTGACAGAAAATTTATATGTATATTTATATGTGTATTAAATGTATATTTTTATTTTATTTTAAATTTTTAAGGGAGACCCGAGCCCCAAATCCTAATTTGTTTATTAATGAATTCAGAAATACCAATTTTTTTATATTATTAGAATATCTTTTTCTGAACAATAATCAAAAACAAAAATATGTTTAAAAAAATTATTTTTGATATTTTTGGAATTTTTTAAGCTTAAAAAGACGTTTTTTAAAAACACTACTCCTTTTTTAATTTTTAATGTTTTTAAATTTTTTTAATTGATTAAATAACATCAAAGTACACACTACAATCGTATGTATAGACTTTTGCAGATTTGTGTTTTAATTGTTTTGAAAAACTTATTTTAAGTTCAAAACCCAAAATATATTCAAACTTTTAAGTTTAATAATTTGTAAAAAAATAATTTATAACTTAATTTAAAAAAGCTATACATACGTTTATAAAACAAATATTAGAGCTTCAAAAACTATTAACAGTTTAGTTTTAAGTTAATTATTTACAAAGCCTTAGCATTTTAAACGTGACCAGAATTAAAAAAATATATTTTGAGTAAATGACGATTGTTGCAGACGAACAGTATGTAGAAAGATTATAAATGGCATATAAACATCTAAAAAAACATATGTTCTGTTTCTTTTACTGTTTTGAAATTTTGTATACACCTTCTCAAGTTTGTTTAGCATCGTTTTATGAAGAAAAAAAATTTAGCAATTTTTCCGGATTTTGGGGCTCGGGTCCCCCTTAAATGGAATTACTCTACGTTTCTGGTAGGATAAATTTTTATGTTCTGTTCTTTCGTTTATTAAACTGTTATAAAATTTTATGATTATTTTTTTAATGTTGTTGTAAAATATATCTAAAAAAAGTTATGCATCCTGATTATTATACGTTTTACATTGAAGTTTTTTACCCTGCAATAAATATATGATAATAAAAGAAATAGTATGTATATGAGTGCCTATGGCCAGAAAAACACTAACTTCCATTGCAACTACAAGTCTGAAAAAGTGTACATAGATACTTGTTAAGCTCTAATTGCCATTTATAACGGTTTTAAAGGCATTTTTTTTAAAAAGCAATTTTTGTTAAAAAGTTACATTGTTAAAATATCATAAGATCTTCATAACAATGAAGCAATTTAATATAAATGTGGTTTATGTGAGGTCGGCATATATATTATGTCAAAAACGACAACCGTACTAATGTGTTGGAAATATCAATAAGGGACATCACATAATCCGCGCATATATTAAATCACATTATATTAAATCCTCACATAATCCGTACATATATTCTTAATATATATGTACTGTTTAATAAATGGAAAGTTGGCGATCAAAAATTGTTTTGGCGGAATAACTTTTTTCCCTTTTTTTATTTAGCCTTCAAGAAAATAAAGGTGAAGGAATAAACGGGGAGAACGAACCAATGGGTTAAAAATGCGTGTAAAACTACGTACAGCCAAGTAATATATATAACAGGGGGGGGAGTGTTTACAAATTGTTGAGCGAATATAATTGATGGGTTGTAAAACATGTTTCTGAATTGGTATAATAAGTTATATAGTGTTTACCAAACTAATTTAGATATAATTTTAAACTAATCTCTTAGTTTTAGTAACAAGAAACCATTTAATGTATAGAAAAAGAAGCTTTTATTAAGTGTAATTAAACAGCAATACAATGACCATTGACCAACTATTTGTAACCGCATTGTGCAGCATTACAAAACGGTGATGCATTATTACAATTAGTGGAAAAACAGTTTGAAATGCATATATTTTAATGTATGTTTTATGTTATTCTCCTTTTCAATTTTCTATACATTAAATTGTTGTATAAGTAATTTTCCTTTTAAAAAATAAATTGCGTTTATATTTATTTAAATAAAGTGTTAATAAATCACACACAACAAAATATTGACGGAAACATTATCCTCAGAAATAACTGATGTATTCTTTAGCGATGAAAGTCAGTAATACATTTCCATGGGGATAAATAATTAACTATGCTATTGATATTTTTGAAATAAATATCAGTCTTATCAAGTATAAAGCATATGTAATTAAAATTGTTTTGTTCAGCAATACACGTGACACTTATTGTATATTAATTATTATTGAAGATTCTGAACATGAATTTCAATAATGATATGTAGCATATCCTATACTAATACCGCATTAAATAATGTTCGCATCAATATTAATATCATTACTTTACACTTTCCTATGCAAAACATTAAAAACAACTCAAAAAATGAATTTCCTTTTACATAGTTTTGTGCTTTTTATTCTTTAATTAGCGTTTTCATCTTAAATGACCTAATTTGCAATGCATGTATTCAAATGTATACATTAAAATTATATTCCTAAACCGCAAAAAAATCACTTTAAGAAACAACAATGATAATTTTAATTTGCATATTAATTAAACCTCATGATATTTCAAATTTCGGGATTTCTTTTAAGGAAGGAAATTATTATGAAAACTGAAACGGATATGCTTGCTGTTTTGTTTCGCAATTGCGTTCCTACTTTCGGTCTTATTCCTGTTGTGTTTAATTCATAATACATTTCGTTTTAAGTGAATTAATAAGTAACTAAAAATTTGATGGTTGCCCGGTTTTAAGTATTATAAACTTAGTCGCGCCATTTTTGATCTAATCTTAACAACTTCTAAAAATATTTTTTTTTTAAATATTATCAACATGAGTTTGTTGATTAAATTTGTTAAATATAATTAATATATTTTAAAAAGGAAGAAAGAAATATATTTTAGAAGACATCAGCAAAACACTTTAATAACCATCAATTCTCACAACTGTTATTACACGACATTTGATTACTTTCCCGCTTAAGCTATTCTAGTAATATATGATCAATATAAAGCTGTAATAATTTAACTTTGTTGTGATTAAAAAAAAATTACAGAAAGAGGACTAGTTCGATTACGGTAAGAGAAGGATTGCAATCATTGCGGTATCATTAATTGCAATCAGCAGTATTTTGGGTATGATTGTTAAAATTCACGTATTAATAAAAAAGAAGATAAAAAAGAAGATGCTGCACACATATGTGAATATAAAACACTTTAAAATAATTCGTTTTAATTTTAAGCTGAAAATTTATTTCTGGATTGGGTTTGTAATAAATATATGTTTTCTAATCTCATTAGTGTCCAATATTTTATTATTGAAATTTGATTTGCACTAATTGTTTATCTACTGTAATTACTACAGAATACTTGTTAATCTGCAAAAACAATACTTCTTTCGCTAGTCGCAGTTGATTAATATATGTAAATATTTGTAAAATTACTATCGCATATTATGTACTGTTGATTTATATAACATATACTACATTACGTTCTTTTCTAAAATTTGGCATTTTTTCCTACATTTTTCCATATCACCAATCATTTCACTACATTCACAAAATCCTTTCTTTCTCATTCTTACCTTTTTTCATCGAAGGTGTTCATCGGCTACTCCAAATAGCAATTAAGAATTGTTTATTCTGTTTTCACAGCCCGATAAAAAACAAAATCAGTCAGCAAATACCAAATCTCCAGATGCATAAAACGCACACTGCTTCGCAAAAACAGTTCAACGAATCGTTTTTCAAGCCTGAGATTCAATCAGATCGTTTCTCACATCGGGAGCAGGCTCTTCACTGCGACCGTATTTGAAGAGAACTCGCGGATAAAGTGAGAGCCCGAAACGGACTATCGGCCCATTCTGTGGGCAGCAAACATCCAACACCTCCACTCAACTCGAATGGGCGGTAGCGCCATCTATGTGAGAACAAATGAACTTTTACGAAATCAATGGGGAGTAAATGCCGCGGCGTTCTTTTTTTTTTTTTTTTTTTCATTATTATTCTTGTTTTTGTTACACAGTTTTTTCTATTATTATTACTTTCTTTTGTTCTTGGCGCTGGATTAAAGCGGTATGGGAAGAAAGGGTCTTTTGGAAAACGTTACTTTGAACGCTTTCAAGGGAATTTGCCGATCGATGTATTTGCATTACCACGGCCTTGTTGGAAGTTTGCATCATTTCATCTCGTGTTTATGGTCCATTATAAGAGCGGAATTGCTGGACTCTGGAGGAAATTGACTAGAGTGTGACAGATTCGGAACATTGTTTACATATCCGCAAAGTTTCGTTAAATACACATTGTTTGGGCAAGTGATTACGATAATAGAAACGGTGTTTGCGCTCAATCTGAAGTCCACAACATTGCTTGAGCGAAAGCAATTTATGTCCGACAACACCATTTCGGACTATAATGAAACTTTGTAAATCTAATTCGAATTTGTGTCCTATTTCTATTTTCTTTCCACAAACAACTTGGGTTACTAATCTTAACCTTAAAACATTATTTAGATAATTTATTTAGACATAACTTTCAATAATATGTTCCACTAATTATGACATAATTCTGGATAAGATATAATTTGGTTTTTATATAAATACCCATACATTATTTGTTAAAAACTGCTTTCAAATACCGTTGAAAAGTTTGTTTTGCAAGAATATTATTAAAATGTTGTAATAAGCTAATTGTAATTTTAAAAGGGGCACTCAAAGTTTCCAGAACAAGTAATTTTTGCTTGGAATGAATTTTTTTTTAATTTACACAATTAACAATAAGTAGTGTTTGTCCAAAACAATTTTGCCTGACACTTCAGTATTTGCTCATTTCAGTTGACCGCAATGGTTTTAAAACAATTGTTCCACAAGTCCAAGATTGGCATAATACTTAAAATTACTGGGATAGGCCAGTATTCCGCCAGTACCACTGATAAAGAAATCCGTGATAATCAGTATTAATTCAGTATTCCATAAGTACTACTTATCTGGGAATGCAGGCTGATCAGTAATAACCCAGTATTCTGCCAGTTCTGCTTATATGAAAATTCCGATACACCAATACCAACCCAATATTCTACCAGTAATGCCTATATGGAATTCGTGCTTCACACTACTTGCCCGGTATTCCGCCATTACTATTCCTGTATTCGGTCTTATCAGTACTATTCCAGTATTTCCTCAGTGCTTCAAAATCCCACCTATTATTTCGCCAATACTGCTTATATGGGAACTTGTGCTGACCATAACTTGCCCAGTATTTCGCCAGTATAGTTTCAGCATTCGGACTTATCAGTACCCGCCCAACGTTTCGCCAGTACCTGTTCATATGGAAATTCCGACTAGCCAGTACTAGTGCAGTATTCCGACATCACTGCTTATTTTGAAACTTGGGATGCCATATAATAACCCAGTATCCCACCGTTACTGCTTGTGTGTAAACGTGGGCTGACCAATACTAGACCAGCAATTCGCTATTTCTGCGTATATGAATATTTGGGCGGATCAGTACTAGTCCAGTATTCTGCCTGTACTATTCAAATGAAAACTACTACTAGTCCATAATTGCAGCAGTAATACTGATATAAAAAACATTGGTTTGGCCAGTAATAGCTCAATAATTCTTCCAGTTTAGTGTATATGAAAACTTGAAGTGATCGGTATTCGCTGATTAAATTTCGAAATACACGTGCAAGTACAATTTCTAAGATGTGTATTCTTTTGCAACAGAAAAGCATACTTTAATAATACAGTACTAAATAAAATTAATATGTTTTATTTATTTATTATTTTTGATGCTCTCCAAGTAAATCAAGATATTGCATAAAATTATATGGGATTCAAATAAATATCAAATAGGAATTTTTTTATAATCAAATATAAAAAATCTATAGCAGTTATAAACAGTTATTATAGCTATAGTAAACAAGAATATTCCCTGTGAAATATACTCATTTTATATTGGAAGAGAAAAATACACTAATGGGTAACAATATTTTAATAGCTCATTTAAATAAATGAACATTTTAAAATATAAATTTTATTATCGGTGTGGCTCCCTTTCAATATAAATATTTTATTTTTTAATTGGACATAGGTTGCTAAATGACAGAAAAGGGACCTGATACAATTTTTTATGTGATTTTCGCAGGACACAACTCTTCGCGTGTCTTTAACATTTCAGTAATTTTTAGGATTATCGAAAAATATTACTAATAGAACATTTAAAAATACGTTACAAAGAACGTATTTTTAAAAAATTGCAAGTATTTTGTAAATAAATTTATAATATTCAAATCTAATCTTAAAATAAATAGTAAAATTTAAAATACGTTACAAAAAAAGTATTTTTAAAAAATTGCAAGTATTTTGTAAATACATTTATAATATTCAAATCAAATCTTAAAATAAATCTTAAAGAATTATTGACATACTTTAATTATATAACTTTAGTAAAGTATTGACCAATAGAATAGTCATAGTTTATATTAATCTATTTCAACTATTTTGCATAAAGCTTCTAAAATATTGTTTAATTATTTACTGCTGTGAAATAAGATGTGTGTGTGTGCTATAAGATATACAACTAAGGTGTTACACCTTGCAAATAATATTATCTTTAAGGGAGCCCCAAGTCCCAAATCCCCCCCAAAAAATTGCCATTTTTTTAATTCATAAAATGATGCTATACATACTTAAGAAGGTGTGTACAAAATTTCAAAACAATAGAAGAAACAGAATCTATGTTTTTTTTAGATGTTTATATACCATTTATCATGATACTGTTAAACAAGAAATAAAGAAGTCCTCCATTGCCAAGCATTCTTGGGAACATGGTCATATATTTAATTTTTCTAACTCACATTTAATTTGCAAACCTAAATCTCCATTTGAACTTGACTTCCTGGAGGCGTTTCATATTTTTAGTAATATTGATTCGGTTGTCAATGAAACGTTTGCGGTCCCAATGTTTCCCGCTTGTTGGCACACAATAGTTAACTCCAACCGTTTGTAATAGTTTTTAGTTAGTTTTTTAGTCTTTGGCAACATTTTAGATTTCTTTGGGTTTATTTATATTTCATTACACACAGACTTTACATTTTCCGCTGATGAAGGGTGATGTATCTCCCGAAACATGTCCGGATTATTACGGACTTTTATTGCGTATTTTAACGTTGCATTTGTATTTTAATATTCTTAACGCAATGCTCTATAAGACGAGTTTTTATCTCATTTATCATCTATCTACACGCTTTTCGTCTGCAACAATCGTCATTTACTCAAAATATTTTTATTACATTTTGGTCACGTTTAAAATGCTAAGGTTTTGTAACTAATTAACTTAAAACTAAATTCTTAATAGTTTTTGAACCTCTAACATTTGGTTTATAAACGTATGAATGACTTTTTTTTAAATTAAGTTATAAATTATTTTTTTACGAATTACTAAACATAAAAATTTGAATATTTTTTAGTTTTGAAATTAAAATGATTCTTTGAAATCTATTAAAACCCAAATCTGCAAAAGTTTATTCATATGTCTGTAGTGCATACCTTGACGTTATTTAATCAATTAAAAAAATTAAAAACTTTAAAATTTGAAGGAGGAGTAGCGTTTTTTAAAAACGTCTATTTCAGCTTAAAAAACCCAAAAAATAACAAAAATATTTAATTAAATACCTTTTTGTTATTGATTATTATTTAGAAAAAGATGTTTTAATAATATAAAAAAATGGTATTTCTGAATTTATTAATAAACAAATTAAGATTTGGGGCTCGGGTCTCCTTGAATTTGAAATCTCCATTCAAAGTTCTTAATTAAATTAAGCCATTCAATTGCAATCTGCACCTTCTAGATATTGATCAGAAAGTAATATTGCCATCCCTAAATAGAAATCCGTAATTAAAACCTTAATTCACTCCAGTAAGCACAAACACACTGTTCATTGTGAACTGGATCATTTGAACATTCCCTTAAATGAGAAGCGACTCGGTTCCTCTTTTGAATCACGTGAAATCTCAATTGCCTCAATCTCAAACGTTCCTCTGCCTCTCTGCGATCCCTTCCCTTTCGCTTGATCTCATCCAGGAATTTGAGAAATTTTCAAAATAATGATGCTTTTATGCTCAGAGCTGTGAAACAAAAGGCTCATTTCAAATCCGCATTCTCTGCTGTAATTGAATGAGAAAACGCCGTCGACCGTGTTCTTTTCAATACCAGGTTCCCCAAACCTTTTAATTGCCAATCAAAGACATCTGTTGCCTTTTTTTTTCTTCTGTTCCCATTGATACCTTTTGAATTCTCTGAATTCCTTTATTTCTTTTCACGCTTAACAAAAGCACGGCAGGAGAGGGACTGGGTGAGCACTTGAAGTTTCTAATTGTAAGAACTTAATTTAGCGTTTATTTGTGTTAGACGATTTTAAGGCTGCCATAGTATTGAAATCAGTAAAGGACGCTAAAATAAATTAAATTGCAATTAGTCTTAATGCTTCACCAGACTAGTAATAGATGTAGTAATGAAAGAAAAATTAATTACTAACGTAAAACTATTCTAAACCTTTGAATGTTAAGCTTATTAGACTTTACACTGTTGAAAATAATCTAATTAAAGCAAGAAACAGGACCTACTCATATTTCTTTAATTACATTTAGATCACAAAAATGAATTGTAAATTCAGATATGTGTCCAGCTGTGAGTAGATTTTTACTTTTTGAACAATCTGAAATATTTAATAGCTCATATGTTGTCCTAGTGATCTGACTATGATTCAAAAATACGAAGCATCGTACCCGTGTCTTTCCTTCGAGATATACCCCCAACAACAATATATATATATATATATATATATATATATATATATATATATATATTACAAAATATAGCTCAACTCTTTTTATTTAAAAATATTTCAACATCGGGTATTTCTATGAATACAAAGTTTATGTTTACTGCAGGAAAAACTGAATACCCTTAGACGGTTTAAGTCGTTCAGCTCCGTCAGAAAGTTTAAATGATGGTAAGAAAACGCCATTTTAATAGCGACTTTCGTCACTCGTTATAAATAAATGTAAAATCAAAAATAAAATAAGAATGTAATGAGGAATTATCCCGATTGTTGTTTTTATTTTTAAAATAAAGACGAGAAAAAAAATACGTTAGGAAGTGCATTTCCTTTTCTATTTGTTATCTCGGAGAAATCATTATAAAATTTCAATCTTGCGTTTTTCAATCTTGCTACTTTAGTCGGTGACGTCACTATTCCAGAATCATCGTTCTCAAATCGTTGCTAATGCACTGTTAAGTTTTTTGCGATGCATCTTTAGAGTTATTTTATAATATTTTTTTTTACATTTTTATAATGAATTCATAAGGAAAACTCGTTTACAAACATTCTTTAGTAAACTTCTGTTGAAATAAAACAATAGATTCGCATATAAGCTACTTTTCAAACCATGCGCAAGGAACATGTTATGATATTTTTCGTTCAAGACCAGCAGTTGTTATTTTTTTAGTATAATTATAGAGCAAACATGATTAAGAATAGTGTGTGAAGTTTTAAATGAATATCAGAATAAAGTGAACGAATTTTAATTTTATTTTAATAAAGTATTTTAACTTGTGGAATACGTCGTTTACCCAAACAAGTAACTTGTATGATTTAGCATACTATATTTTAATGATAGTTACATTATATAGGTTTTGAAAACACTTAATTTTATTTGAATATTTAAATTTAAAAAGTTATATAATTTTTTTTTTAATTATTCAGTAGAAAGGAAACTACTCTCTGATTAAAACTATTTTTTTATTTATAGTTCTATTACTCTTGCATTTAAATAAATAAATCATTTATAACATATACAAAGCGCATTATAATTATTTATTAATAGTTATTAAATAAATAATTGTAATATTTACCCTTCTTACTTTTTTGTTATTTTTTTTTCTTGCAAACAAAACTGTTATTTAATGGAAACGGAAAAGATAATTTAATTTATTAAAAATAAGCTCTTCACATTTCAATTGAATACGCAACAAACATTTAAGAAATCGACATCACATTACGTGGAAAACCATCTTCTGAACAACTTTTTAAAGTTAGTCAGATCGCTTTGTGAAGATGGCTTGAACAGAAGCTGAGATTAGCAATATTAAATCACACTGCTCATTTTTGAGAAAGTACGGTTTTATATATTAAATTTGTTTTTAATCATCTAACGTTTGAAAGTTTTAAATAAAACTTTGTTAACATTAATCTTGTCTTCATTTTCTTCGAATCTATTTTCAACTGTTACAGTTTTATGTCATATCACAGTGGTTATAGAAACTGTTCATATTGGAGTGACCTCAAGGTTCTAAGGGTGACGGTGAACCTTGGTTGGTTTGATTAATTACCGTACCGTCGCACTATAGCTGCATATTGGAGTATTATTGACGGTTTGGAGTCTATATCGAAGGAAAGACCCGAGGACAGAGCCTAAAAGCCTATGCTCGATTACAGAGCAAGATATTTTAAAAAGAATTACATTGAGGTTCATTTGATTGCAAATATACACGCAAAACAAAAAGAACCTTGATTTATCAAACAAAAACCACTTTTTAAAATTCCCCTTCATTACTACTGTTTTACAGAATACCGAGAATTAAAAGAAAAGGGAAAAAACACACCATAAGATATTTCTCCAAATCAAGAGTGACCTCAAGGTTCTAAGGGCGATGGTAAACCTTGATTGGTTTGGTTAATTGCCGTCGCAATACAGCTGCATATTGGACTATTGGCGACCGTTTGGAGTCTATATCTAAGGAAAGACCTGGGAACAGAGCTTCGTATTTTTGAACCATGGTGAACCTTTGCACGACTAAAAGCATGTGCTCGATTACAGAGCAAGATATTTAAAAAAGAATTACATTCAGTTTCATTTGATTGCAAATATACACGCAAAACAAAAAGAACCTTGATTTATCAAACAAAAACCACTTTTTAAAATTCCCCTTCATTACTACTGTTTTACAGAATACCGAGAATTAAAAGAAAAGGGAAAAAACACACCATAAGATATTTCTCCAAATCAAGAGTGACCTCAAGGTTCTAAGGGCGATGGTAAACCTTGATTGGTTTGGTTAATTGCCGTCGCAATACAGCTGCATATTGGACTATTGGCGACCGTTTGGAGTCTATATCTAAGGAAAGACCTGGGAACAGAGCTTCGTATTTTTGAACCATGGTGAACCTTTGCACGACTAAAAGCATGTGCTCGATTACAGAGCAAGATATTTAAAAAAGAATTACATTCAGTTTCATTTGATTGCAAATATACACGCAAAACAAAAAGAACCTTGATTTATCAAACAAAAACCACTTTTTAAAATTCCCCTTCATTACTACTGTTTTACAGAATACCGAGAATTAAAAGAAAAGGGAAAAAACACACCATAAGATATTTCTCCAAATCAAGAGTGACCTCAAGGTTCTAAGGGCGATGGTAAACCTTGATTGGTTTGGTTAATTGCCGTCGCAATACAGCTGCATATTGGACTATTGGCGACCGTTTGGAGTCTATATCTAAGGAAAGACCTGGGAACAGAGCTTCGTATTTTTGAACCATGGTGAACCTTTGCACGACTAAAAGCATGTGCTCGATTACAGAGCAAGATATTTAAAAAAGAATTACATTCAGTTTCATTTGATTGCAAATATACACGCAAAACAAAAAAAACTTGATTTATCAAACAAAAACCACTTTTTAAAATTCCCCTTCATTACTACTGTTTTACAGAATACCGAGAATTAAAAAAAAAAGTGAAAAAAAACACCATAATATCTTTTTCCAAATCAAGAGTATCAAATATCAGCAATCTTTATCCTTAACAAATTACGAGCTCCATGACAACCGCCAACCGTACAGATCATTTACATCTCTGATCTTCTTCGGTAGAGAGAATTCGGTGATTTATTTCTCATAACAACCATGCATTTTTTTATATATATTTCTTCTTTCATGTGTCGTCTCCCCCAACGGTTTTATGGGAGAAGATTAACGCGTATGTCGAAGTCATTTTTGTCAATGGCTTTCTCATTAAGTCGGAAACCCCGGCGGGCCCTGGAAAAAAAATATAAAGAAATATGAAACAATGGGAATATGGATGAAAAAAAAGCTTTGCAGGGAAGGTGGTTTTGTAGAACGATACCGCGTGTTCTTTTTCGATGGGGGTGGGGGGAGGGGGTGATGTCCAATATCGGGCTACAAAACAGAACGCATTGTCTGGAAATGACTCCCGGAGAAGTTATAGAGCTTGTTAAGTAATCGTTATTGATTTTGCAATAAAGTTACTTTTCCTGCAATGACTGGAAGCCACAATAGGTGAAAAATGTCAAGGATGCTGGAAATGGGATGAAAAGTAGATTAAGTCAAGTTTTATTTGGTGATAAAAATTATAGTGTGTTAACTTACTGTCGATCATAGAAATTATATCAGATAATTAGACCGCTGTTTTTTTAGTAATGCCCCTAAACTTTAAACTGAAAAAAATACTCCATTTTAACGTATTTTTTTAAATAACTTATTATTTGTTTATCCATGGGATAAAGGATGGTTAAATGGGATGAAAAGTAGATTAAGTCAAGTTTTATTTGTTGATTAAAATTATAGTTTGTTAACTAAATATCGTTCATAGAAATGATATTAGAAAATTAGACTGCTTTTTTTTAGTAATGCACCTTAACTTTAAATTGATAAACAAAACACTCCATTTTAACATATTTTTTTAAATCACTTGTTAATTGTTTATCCGTGGGGATCGAGGATGCGTTAAGTGGGATGAAAAGTAGAGTAAGTCAGGTTTTATTTGGTGATTAAAATTATAGTTTGTTAACTAAATATCGATTATAGAAATGATATTAGATAATTTGACTGCTATTTTTTTCAGTAATGCACCTTAACTTTAAATTGATAAAAAAATACTCCATTTTAACATATTTTTTAAATCACTTGTTAATTGTTTATCCGTGGGATCAAGGATGCGTTAAGTGGGATGAAAAGTAGAGTAAGTCAAGTTTTATTTGGTGATTAAAAAATAGTTTGTTAACTAAATATTGATCTTAGAAATGATATTAGATAATTAGAAATGATATTAGATAATTAGAAATGATATTAGATAATTAGAAATGATATTAGATAATTAGAAATGATATTAGATAATTAGAAATGATATTAGATAATTAGAAATGATATTAGATAATTAGACTGCTATATTTTTAGGTAATGCACCTAAACTTTTAAAATGATAAAATAACCCATTTTAACATTTAAAAAAAAAATGTATTATTGGGTTATAATAAAACGTACATTTGTTAAATTTACTAGCTTTACAAATTTTGATTTATCTAAACTCCTTCGATACGTGCACGATTTTTAAAAATAATAAAATAGTACATGGTGGTCACACATTATTATGCGATGGTCATTGTTTAGGTGTATAAAAACACATAATAAACTATTATTTACACTACACTTTACCTGCAAATTAAGCGTATGCATTAACGAAAAATAAACATTACATTACATTCATTGTTAAACAATACCTACATACATGTATTTGTTTAATGATAAGTTAGATCTCGTTGTTATAACGTGTCCGAACACGATATTGAAAATCATTCCGCCATGATATTCGAACGTGTTTCATTAGTTACGGAATCGAAATGGCGCCCACGCTATCAATCAAACTTCCTCCAATTAAATTTCCCCTTACCCCCGCTCATTTCTACCTGCTTCAATAACTCTGGATACTTCCAGCAATCACAGAAAATGATACATATCCCTACGTATCCTATCCATCAGTATATCCCGCAAGAACATTATTATCGCAAAAGATTCATCAAAATGTTTCAGACGGATCATTTTGGTTCAAAACATCATGTACAATTCATACATATCATGTCGAAATAAAGATGGAGCTATTGTGTTCTTTAATTAGAGTTTAATTGGTAATTATAGAAGGGATTATGCGGTATTAAAGTTTAATTGTGGAATAAGGTTGCGCAGTTTTTGAAGTAGTGTAATCGCGTTTTAGATATCTTGATAAAAGATTCTGAATATCCTAATTCGGATATTTATTTTTTTGTTCAAAAGTTGTTTTGTGAAAGGAAAATTTTACGAATTTTTCTTTTAAATTGTTTAAATTTAAAATTATAAAAAAAATTATTTTATAATATAAAATAAATTCAAAATATGTAAAAAAAAAAAAAATTTAATTTATGTCAGTTATTTTTTTTTCAAAAACTTTCTTTCAATTCACTGACTTATGTACATGTAATGGTAATAAGTCATATTTTTATATATTTTTTCTTAAAAACTATTCAACTTGAAATTTTAATTTTTTTAATTCTTTAAACGACTCTTGTATAATACACTAAAGTTAACATTTGAAAGACAATTTTATAAAAAAAATTAATTAATTAATTATTATTAATGTGCAAAATGCAACGTTAAAATGCAATATTTCGATGTACCTTTTCGTTAAATGACCTTTTCGTTTCAACTTAAATGACTAAATTGTTAAAAGCATTTAATAACTCTTGCATAATAATCGGAAGTTATTATTTAAACTAAAAATAAATTAAATATTTAAAAAAATACCGAAAAACAATCTAAAAAAACTAATAAGTTTTTCTGATATATATTTTTGCATTAAAAAAATAGTTATGGCAACCTTAAAACAAAATATTAACGTCAGATTAAA
Source organism: Troglohyphantes excavatus (assembly GCA_963932185.1). Taxonomy (NCBI): domain Eukaryota; kingdom Metazoa; phylum Arthropoda; class Arachnida; order Araneae; family Linyphiidae; genus Troglohyphantes; species Troglohyphantes excavatus. Next base: position 37,677,801 of record OZ010667.1, read on the forward strand.
CTGTAGGTTATGTGTTTCAATTTTGAAAACAAATTATGGGAATATATACATTAGCTTTGTGGAAAAGGTACATCGAATTTCTGATAAAATTACGTTTAAAAGTAAAAATCTTACCGCTTTCACTTGCTAAACTTTTTATAAAAAAATAATTTTAATATACTTATAGTGCGACTATAAACAAAAGTTATGCATCAGTGGATGGATATAAAACAACAAAAGTTTAATATAAAATAAAAAATCTCAAAATCGAATTTTTGACAACAGAAGGGTACTGAGTCCCCATATACAAGGTGCGGCAAGCTAACTTCCTTATTTCGTATTACAATAAAACAAAAAGTAGTAAAAATATATTTTTATTTATTTTTTTATACAAAAGTTACACATTTAAAGTTGTGTTTTACATAGTTTTGAAAATCATATCGGGGTAAGTGACGCCCGCCATTATCGATACACTGGGTGAACGGAATTCTGCTGTTTCTCATCACTATCTCCAGCATATTGGTGGGTATGTTGGCCGTTTCTCCCTGAATGTTTCTTTTCAGATCTTCCAGAGTTTGTGGGCGGTCAGTATAGACACGTGATTTTAAATACCCCCACAGACAGAAATCACATGGGTACAAATCGAGAGTACGCAGCGGCCACTCCAAATCACCTCTCAGTGAGATGAGGCGCCCCAGGAAGTGATTTCGCAATACAGCTATCGATGCCATTAAAGTATGGGCTGTTTCTCCGCCCTGCTGAAAACATACTTCTCCTAAGTCCATTTCATCAAGTCGTGGCAAAAAAAACTCTTCTAGCATGTTCACATAACGGTCTGAAATGACTGTGTGTGTTCTCCAGTGATCTGACGGGACGTGCGTCTCCGCTTCTTTTTTTCTGCACGGAACCAGCTTCCCTGAACGTTGTCACCCACAGAAGAATAGATTTCCGGCCCGGGACAGGTCCCAAAGGCGCAATATTGAAGGGATTTCGGAAAGCGCGCTGTGTTAAAACAACCGAACTTCTGTTGGAAAAATAGGCCTTTACGGCAAATGCACGATGTTCGTTACTCCAACGCATGATGGCGACTGAACCACAAAATCATACAACTTTATGATCTCCTCTCTCGAACGAGACCACGCCCACCTTCCTGGGGCTCCTGTAAGCTTCAGACCACTCACTTCAAGAAAGGAAGTTAACTTGCCGCACCCTGTATATAAAGCTAGAACTTGATTATTTTATTGATTTGTAATTTCATATATTTAAATTTTATCATGATTTAGTAATAAAAGCATACATAATGCATAGTCTTACTACAATTAAATTACTTTGTCGACGTTAATTAGCATGTAATACTCTTTTTTAAATTATTTAATTTTAGTTTTCAACTATTCGTTCAAGCCATTATAAACATACAAGAAATCTTCATATAAGTTGTTGATTGAAAAGGATAACTGCGCGCATACATTTAAAACTAGCAAAAATGCGTATGTTTTTTGCAACGAATTTCTATTTATGCTTTAGTTTCCTAATAAAAACAAATATTTTTTTACAACAATACAGTTGTTTTTATCAACGCAAGAGAAGAAATACATATTAAACGCATTCTTAGAATAAATAGATATCTACGTAAAATATGATATATTTCTGTTACGTTATTAAGTTTTCAAAATGTATAGAAACATGTACTACTATTGAGTAGAAAATAATGTATAAATAAATAAGTGTAAGCGATATACAAACACCTTACCCATTTAAAATGCATAAAAATATATTCTTATCCATATAACAGAGTATCGGAGGTGTTGTTCCTTTAAATTGTTTACGCACTTTATAAGCTCTGTAGAAATATTACTTTACGTAACCGAAACATGTTCCAATATTCAATGAAATTCCCATTTCGAAGGCGAGCTCAAAAATGGAAAATTAATTGAATGAGAACTACACACGTTGCAACAATAAAAATGGCATCCCTATAAAAAATTAGATCTTGCTACTTCCGAAAAATGAATGCAAAACTTTAAGTAACATATTTAAGATAAAAGAAATTCGCGCGTCAAAAAATACCAAAATTTCCCCTCTTAGAAAAAAAAACTCCGAAGCAGGGTGCTATTTTTTTTTCTCTGAACGAGAAGTTGTAAATCGAATATTCTCAAGCCATTTAACAGCCAATATAAAAGGCGAGCCCAACAAACCAGCATACAAATTGAATTCAAAATTTCCCTCTTCCCTGAAACAACTTTCAGAAACTCATTTGGAATATTTTCCTGCCCTAAATGAGTTTCCAGTGGCAGAGAGAAAGATAAAAAAAAAGAGACAAACCCCCCCCCCCATAAATACTTCACCCCCCAACGTCGAGATCCTGTTTCGCGTGAAATCCCACATATAAATAATAATAAAAAACCCTTAATCCAATTCGCGTTCCCGAACAGTAGGGGTATTTTCCTGACTTTAAAATTACATTGACAATGTCAAAGTTTTCTCGCTTTTTTGAATGAGTTGCCATGGTAACCGAAGTGCGGAATTCGGCTTTCACTTCTGCTTCGACAAACGAACCTTAACTTAAAGCAAGTTAGCTGGGCATAAAAGAATTTTGATGGCTCGATAAATGGTTTGAACAGCTGGACTAAGACATCAGGATAAGGAAAAAGAATATTTTTTTTCTAAATTTATATTGGAACTTTAATCATTAATAACTTGTTTATTAATTTAATAATGTACGGCCTAGTACATTCATGACAATTTAAAGTTTAAATTAAAATTGAAGTTGTTAGGTGTCTTTGTTACACTCAGTCTATAGACACTTTCTAAAAATCTCATCAGAAAGTATAAATTTATCATTGTTTTTCCATTTTAACCCACAAAATATCATTTTACCTTTTTATATTTTCTTTGTTTAAAAACATTAAAAATATATGCTCTGACAATAGTACCAGACCCTCTTGTAAGAGTTTCTATGACCTTTTTAATAGATTCACGATCAATCTGAAACAATTTTCCTACTAAATTGTGCTTCTCGACATCTTCTGATAAAAATAAAATACACAGATATATGCACAGATATTATAACCCCAACTACCATCCGTGGCACATAATGTTATGTGATTCAAGATACAAAAGGATGCTGCTTGAAAGAAATTATATCATGATTTTTAAAGGTTATGGCCCACATTACTCGTAACTTAATAAAGTATGCCCAAGGCTACAGTCTGTGAAAAATCTAGTCTGGATGATATTTACAACAATTGACAAGCAGAAACTGTACATTTAACGTATGTCATGGATCCTGTGAAATTATTATGTTGATCGTGACCCAAAGACCAAATTTCATTTAAAACAGACAAATAAATTATTTTAATTTGAAAGGGAATTTATTGCGAACATGTGATATTGTTCAATGTTTGTTTTTTTAACTAAAATAGTGTATATATGTATATATATATATATATATATATATCTTATTTATCTTATAATAATATCTTATATTCTTATATATATTAAAATTACCTTAGTGAAAACAATATCGGTTATTTTTAGTTGACAAAGTATAAAAATTATAATATTGAAAAGTGTGACATTGGTTTCAAAATTGCCTTAATTTCAAAATCGCCTTAAAATTATCAATGCAAACCGGGGCACCCATTTTGTGTTCACTTGTGTCACTAAAATTCTTTGAACCGTCCCTGATCATTAGTGCATGTAATGAAACCGTTGCTGGTTCAGGCGACTTTGAGAAATATCGGATTGTGATGCCCCGATACCAGCATATCCAAAACCACAGTTATTTTCGATGTTTTCGAAATGCTGTTAGTACCTGCGAAAAATTAATATAGGATGTTGAAACCAATAAATGATACCGAAATGTTAGGCGTCTTTGTGTCATCAACCAATTTGGGCGTCGATGCCTATCTAGTTTGGTGAAGCAAATTAGGCAACTCCTAGTAACTCATTTCATCCAGCTACTTAACAAGGACTTGTAAAATCAACTTCAAGATGATTCGCAACTATTTTTGTTCCCAAAAGTGGAGTAACACGTATTTAGAGGGTGGTTATATTGTTTTAACTATTCAGTATATATGTTTAATATTATCAATAAACGTTTTATCATTTCTTTGCTCAATCGATATATATAAATACTTGTTCCAATTCACGTAATTTAAAGTTAGAATTTTCTATTAAATAGTATTACTCATTTTATGCTTGTTCGAAAAAAGAACCCAATTTGCAGAAAACTAAAAACCATTTGTTTTACAGTTTTTTTATTGTAAAACACTATATAAACAAATAAAGATATCATAGTATTTCTTTTTTTTAAAAAAAAGGTCAATATTGTAACTTTCCAGCATGATTGCGTTTCTTTACCTAACTAAAAAAATACAACTAACTCGCTTCAAAAAATAAAATACCATACATGTCCTGAAAAACCATTTCGGAATTAAAAATACCCCACACTAAAATACAAATTGAGTCACTACGCATCTCCCATATCAACTAAATAAAACACTGAAACCTAAATAATACAAATTCCAATAAACAACAACCCGCTTCTTCTTAATTAGAACACACAACTTCCCAATCTGTGTGGAAACCCCCCCTTTCGCATATTCCAGAATCAAAAACCCCCGATCCTAAAGTAACACGATTGTAAACTACCCAAATTACTCAATGGCGCTATCTTTTAAGGCTCGCAAATTAAAGAAGTTCGTTAATCAAACATGGCCGCCACGCGAGTCATTAAGAACCCGAGTCCTCGAGGCAAATTCAAATTAGGCATTCGCGGGTGTCCGCGAATATCCAAAGATGTAAAGTTCCCCGAAGACGTCGACGCGATGGGAGCTGTGCTTAAAGACTAAAAGTTGCCCCTTTTTTTTAAAAGAGCGAGGGAGATTTTTAATCTTATCTTATTTATATTCACGACGCTTTCCGCTTTTATGTAATTGTACTCCTGGTGTTTGGTGTCACTTTGATGGAACTCCTCTCCGGGCAGATGGTGTTTTTTGTGGGGCAGAAGAGCTCTGTTTTTGTTAATGGCCGCCGTTTTTTCTATGTTCCCTTGATCAAGCTGGGGGAGTGGGATCGTTCGAATTAATTGTGTTTTTTTGTGTTTTTCGTAGGGGAGTAAGGGCTCTCGAAGGGATTATTATTCTTGATGTCCAAGCAGTAGGAATGGAAGCAGCGATTAAGATCAAAGAACATAAAAGCGCTGTATAAGACATCTCGTAAATAATCCCCGGACATCTCGCATAGCGAAGATGGGCATTGCATGTAAGAAAGTGTTATTGTGCATTTTAATGATGCAGTTTATGTGATTGTGTCTGATTTTTATTTCAAATAATTTGTACTTCCTTGGATTGAACAAATGTTTTAATAAAATATTACGATTTTTATTTTCTGACTTCATAACATTTTATTTTTGTGTGTATTGATTTCTTTATCAATAGCGAGTAGACTTTACAAACAAAAAAATATATTTAAATATATAGAAATCGAGAATATATTAGTTAAAATAATATAAAAAAATTTAATAAGTGAATATACCTTTTTGTATATTAAATATCTTTAAAAGAATTAAAAATTCATATGCATAAGTAATAAATTATATAAAAGTATTTTATAACAAAACTTTCCAATATTCAATTAATCAGCCTAAAAATCTAACATATTTAACGCTCTCTAATAAGTTTACCATTACTTACTTTCCTTAATCTTTATTTTTCTTACCGTTTATTTTATATTTGTATTACTCTAATCCTTTATATAATACATTCAATAACGTAAATTAATATTAAATAGTTTTCAAACAATAATGGAAAACAATAACAAACGTTAATTGTTCCATGAGAAAAGCTACGGAATTTACATAATTAATATTTAATTATTACTTTAATATTTTTTTGAAATACAGACATTTAAATCGCGGGGGAAACAACCTTAAAAGTCACACATTTCTGCGAGGCTAAACAGAATTAAAAGTTTATTCAGAGAGTTCAAAGTTCTCATAAAGCCTCATGGGAATTAATGATGAATAATTAAAAAGAAGTTATGAGAACATAAATGTGTCACGGGTAAATAAAATATGTGACAGATAAATTCATTGGATATGTGAAGGCAACAACACTAAAATTAAAAATTAGAATTACAACCTCGTTTTAAGTGCGAACAAAACAGAAAGGTCAAAGTGTGTGGTTTTTTATAATTAATACAAAACAACAGATATATCTCAATATAAAACTACTCTAATACCACTTCTCAAACCACAATTCCAACCTCATCTATAAATCAAATGATCAAACACACTCACAGACCGCTCGTCACTACAACCAAAAGACTACACGAAAAACAGAGCACCACCCGAAAATCAATAAACTGAGAATTAGCGGAAAGCGGGAAAAAACACCCCGCTATAACGTGATCATTACAAGGGAGAAAAAAAAATAATAAAGCAATCGAGAACAGAAAAAAAAAGATCCATAACTGATCCAATACATAATTAAAAAGCCCTCGTCTCCGTTTGTACATTTGTTCATCTAAATCAATTTTTCCCTTTGCCACTTAGCTGCGGGTTGCACGATTTTTGATGCCGTTATTTCTCTGCCCCCCTTATAGAACGTGAGGGGGGGGGGGTCGGTTGCAGTGAAAAGAGTCGAGGGCCCCATTAGGCCCCCTCTCCTTATTTTCGGAAGCCAAGAGCCCCGAATCAATCACTGAGGAGACGCCTCTACCCGCGCAGTGTTTTTCATATTTTATCAATGGCGTTTCCGATGACGAGGGAGCGTTAAAAAATCCCCTGATTAGGGAATTTTTTTAAACCTTAGGGAAAATATAAGATTTTTTTTTTAAAAGAATGTGTTGGGGTTTAGACAGAATATTGATGTTTTTTAGGGGGAATATTTGTAGAACATTATTTTGAGGAAATGTAGGAAAATGTTTTGAATTTAAAAGATGTTTTTAAAATATTAAGTTACCAAATGTATGTAGAGTAAATTCCATGACATATAATCGTATTTTATTTATAAAAGATAATGTTTATAGAATATGTGTCAATACATATAGTGTATAATAAAGATTACAATGTATACTTAATAAAATCACTCTTATACATTTGCAATAAACATTCTGTGGAATGAAATTATTTGCTATTGTTAAATGGCACTAGCGCACCATCTGTTTTGTTTACCAATGCTCGATACTTTAACGTTGGCAGGAAAGCACCTAAAATGTGAAAAATCTTGTTTACAAACAATTCTATTACTCAACAATATTCTATCATCAACTTAATTAAAATTAGTCAATAATCGTCATAGCCATCACCCAACAATTTGTGATCATCTTATATATAAGTTATTAATCAAAATATAAATAAATATTTTTAACAACATACATTATATGTTTTATATATTTTTACAAAGGGTGCTTTACTTTAATATAATTCCCGCTTTATATACTGTTCTTCTATTTTTATAAAATATATCCTGAAAAAACAAACTGCTTTTTATATTATTTTTTTCCTAAACTAAACATAAATATTCTTTCTGTACTAAGGAGGCAGCGAACACAATTTAAAAACGAGGGTTACACAATAAATGAATCATTACCTGGTATTTTGATTAAATAAAAGAAATATATAGGACCCCTAAAAATAAATATTTAATAAACAAAACATTTAATAACAATAAAAAATGAGCTATATACAATAAAAATAAATCCAGAATCATTGTTGTATAAAACTCTCCGAAATACAGCGCTATTCGGTATCCATAAATACAAGCAATTCCTATCTACTGTGGAATGTTACAATTTTATCACATATCTTCAGCAACAAAACTAAAGTAGCCAATGCGATCTATGTAATGAATACATTCAATTTTTATACTCCTCGCTAGTTTATTGCTTTTGTATACATGTTTGAAAACGACCCAGAGATCAAAATTGATAGATAGCACCTGCACCGTATTGTATACATGAATATTTGATAAATCGTAATCGGTGCGATCATTGGAGCCGGGCATAAGCGGAAATACGCAGCTCGCAGAGAAATAACAGCTCTCTCCCCTTCACAAATGGTCGAAACGAATAAAACTGTCTAAAAGAGAGGTGCTTGATAGAGTGCTTTCTCACGTGATTTCACTTATTGTGTGTAAATAAAAACAACTGGGTGTTATGCGAATGCATGAAGATGCTTTGGGTAGGCTTGACTTGATTGTGTTTTCTATAAAAGAGTATATATTTTAATTGTGAGTGTAAGGCAATTGAAAACTTTAATATAGAAATTGTATAGCCAATCTTATCTGAGAAAATATATATAAATAAAGAGTGTATGGTTGTTTGTTTTTATACAAATCTACAGTTTTATTCAGATCTTGATGAAATGATCTTCGAAGCAAGGGGAAGATGACAGTCTACATGATATTTCGAACAACTAACCCCTGCTCTCTTCCACAACCCTTAAGTCGCTTAACCCCATTAACTTCCTAATACAACATATTTATAATAATGCAATAATGTAACAATGTAATATTTCAACCTTGTAACAATGTAATATTTCAACATTGTAACAATGTAATATTTCAACATTGTAACAATGTTATATTTCAACATTGTAACAATGTTATATTTCAACATTGTAACAATGTAATATTTCAACACTGTAACAATGTAATATTTCAACATTGTAACAATGTAATATTTCAACACTGTAACAATGTAATATTTCAACATTGTAACAATGTAATATTTCAACATTGTAACAATGTAATATTTCAACATTGTAACAATGTTATATTTCAACATTGTAACAATGTTATATTTCAACATTGTAACAATGTAATATTTCAACATTGTAACAATGTTATATTTCAACATTGTGACAATGTAATATTTCAACATTGTAACAATGTAATATTTCAACATTGTAACAATGTTATATTTCAACATTGTAACAATGTAATATTTCAACATTGTAACAATGTTATATTTCAACATTGTGACAATGTAATATTTCAACATTGTAACAATGTTATATTTCAACATTGTAACAATGTAATATTTCAACACTGTAACAATGTAATATTTCAACATTGTAACAATGTAATATTTCAACACTGTAACAATGTAATATTTCAACATTGTAACAATGTAATATTTCAACATTGTAACAATGTTATATTTCAACATTGTAACAATGTAATATTTCAACACTGGAACAATGTTATATTTCAACATTGTGACAATGTAATATTTCAACATTGTAACAATGTTATATTTCAACATTGTAACAATGTAATATTTCAACACTGTAACAATGTAATATTTCAACATTGTAACAATGTTATATTTCAACATTGTAACAATGTAATATTTCAACATTGTAACAATGTAATATTTCAACATTGTAACAATGTAGTATTTCAACATTGTAACAATGTAATATTTCAACATTGTAACAATGTAGTATTTCAACATTGTAACAATGTAATATTTCAACATTGTAACAATGTAGTATTTCAACATTGTAACAATGTAATATTTCAACATTGTAACAATGTAACATGTCTAACATAGTTTATCAAAACGAATTAACGATGCATTCCGATTGGCTAATGAGAAAATATCGCCATAAGCTTAAAAAGGTCGTCAACGGAATAAATATTATTGCCAAACGAATACAAATGTTTCCAATTGAACTAAATTATGGTCATATATGTAAAATTATCATCAAAATGGCGAAATTATTCTCAAAACAATAAAATTAATATCATTTTGCACACTCACTTGACCTTCAAAACTAGAAGAAAGTCATTATCTACATAATATTTTGAAGAAAATAAATCATATCTCCCATTAATTGCCAGAAATTATTTCTTACTAAGACCGCCAAATGAGACCACGGCGAAAAACAACAGGAAACAACGCTGGGCACTTTAACTAGAATAAAATAACAATAACATTGGATGTACTTCGTTGGTAATATAAAACTTAAAATTGCTGTGTAAAAATCTTAGCTTTTGTTTTTCTATACAAGGGGTCTCAATTTGTTTTGGGAGATTGTCATTGTTTGGCTGTCTTACATTTAGCTGCATTGGCATAATTAAACCCCATGTCAGCCAAATACTTTTAACAATTCGCTTTAGCTTTAGATGCAGGCTTAGCGAATTAAAATAAAGTATCCAAATAAAGTAGTTGGAGCATAGTAAAAAGAATGGTTTATTATGTGTAGTTAAATTGTCAAATAAAGACTATTGTTAAAATTGTTAAACATTTTGTAACCACTCTGTATTTTACGTATTTAGAAGTGCTAAATCACATTCCACACGATAATATGGCGATAATTTGAAATAACTAATGTGATACTATTTTTAAATAACTACTTACTTTAAGTTATCTTGTGTATCTTATAATATATTATTCAAATTCACAAAGTTATATTCACTGAGTTGATATTGAACGACATATTTATAACACAAATAATTTTTTGCTTATTTGGAAATAAAAAATAAACATTTGTGGGTTGCAATTATAAAAAAATCTTCGGAGAAATCAATATGTTTTTTTTAATAATACAAATATTAATGTGATAATATCCTACTTGTCAGCAAATTAGTATTACTTATTTTTTTATAGTTAAAATTAAAATATTTCATAAAAACGTTTCTTCATGACATATATTATATGTGGAACACTCAATTTCTTACATGTACAAATTATTTTAAATTTTGGAAAATTGATACTCATAACAAAAGTTTTTCTAAAGATAATTAGAAATTGTATCGTTATAAATAATTAATACATTTAAATGTAATAAACACAGGAATAAAAATAAGAACTTTTACGTGTTAAAATACTTAAAAAATTGGAAATGAAAAATTCGTAATTTGGCAAAGTGTTTGTGTCAGAGGGAAATATAGACAAATTTATAAATTTCTAGGCACATTTTTTCAAAGTACTGTAAAAAAATGTTATGCTTTATGTAAAATGTGGATGTATTTCTCTTTAAATAGGACATTATTGAACTAAATGACATTGTTGAACACGAGTGATTTAAATTACTACTAGTTTGAAAAGTTTATTAAAATATTTTTTCTATACAAACAACAAAAGAATTACAGCAGAACCTTGCGCGCTTTTTATGTTGGGTATGCTATTTCCGAAGTGTATGCTAGATGAAGACCACTCCATCTGTGATTGTTTTCATAAATACTATGTTTCCATTTTAAAACACAAAGGCGGATGTTACACAAGATGCTTTTACCAAACAACTAGAACAAAGATTACCAATATTTCCGTATCCTCACAACAACAGAAAAGAAACATTTACAAAAAAAAACTTCTCCGAAACCCACCCAGCCATTTTTTCTATGGCATCCGAATACAGACATCTCAACAAACTACTTCAGACCAGTCGCAGGGTCATTCGCTAACTTTCCAAGAAGCCATCATAAATATCTTGTCAACCACTCAAAACAGTAGAGAAAAACTTTCTTTGAGCAGAGTATAAAAATAACAATAATGGCAACAAAGGGCCCCACAAAGGGGCACCGCAAACAATGAAAAGCAAAGGGATGGGGAAAACTTTAGGGAAGAATGTCGAGAAATCTGAGTGTAGGGGGGAAGGGCTTTGCAATATTCCCCAAGCAATAAACCTGTGGACGCGTTGTCATCACCCGAGAGGAAATTTCTTCTCACTATTTTTTGTAAAGTGTTCTTCCCCCCTTTTCAAAGCTTTCCCTGTTCCCAGTGGTATTTTGAAATTCCGCCCTTCGTAATTCTCCGAGGTATTTTGAGAAGTTTCTTCTATTTTATAGGATTTTATTGTTATATTGGAAAGGGCGAAGGAAGAGTGTTTGGGGGAAAATTTAATTTTAGGGCTAAAATCGCGTAAGTGGAAATTGTTCAAGCTTATTTGATAAACAACTTAACATCAGCAATATTACTAAGGTTAAGCTTTTTATCGCCCTTTGTAATATCCATTTGTAGTGTGGTATAATTTATAGTTTATTAAAGTATAGTGCTCTTTGTAAAATGTCGTTGTTATACCTTCACATGGCTTATTCGATTTTTTTTCATAGGATTCTCCAATTTCGTTGAAGTACTCATCTTTCTAAAACCTTAACGTTATTCAATATTTTATAACTATACAAATGTTAAATGTAAATATTATGTTAAAAATGTTAGTGATTTCTCTGTCAAAAGAATATATATTTACAATTTAAATATTATACAAAAGTAACATACAGTAGTTTTTTTATTGAACAACTTCCTGAAGTGTAAAACATCACAATATTAAAAAAATATTTAGAATATAATTATAAATCAAATTCTATTTTTTTTAAGGAAAAAATAAAAATTAATATTTAAGACTTCAATGCCATTTTAGCAGTCACAAGTTAAATATTTCATATTGAGCCCCTATCTAATGTATTTGATTTCAAACTGTATGATTATGTTTATTATATATGCTAAATTTGTAAAGTTTATATAGGAGGTTTTAACTGTTGTTTTAACTACATTATAACTTCAATTATCCGAACTTCAGTTATCCAGATCAAATAAAGAGGATCACCAATGATACGTATATGGATCGCTTTCAGAAGAAAAGAGAAAACAGTAAAATCCACATTTTAAAAGTTTCTCATAGATGAATTATATTTTTTGTAATAGTCATTAAGTTACATTACACATCAAATAAGAATAACCTTCTTTTTCGTGAATTATCCAATTATCCGGATATTTGTTTATTCGGATGGAATCTTGTCTCAATTTACCCGGATAATTTTTGTTCTACTGTATTTAGAATAAAATTCATAACCTATTTCCTGTTTACCAAGAAAACTCCTCAAAGAAAAAAAATACAAAACTATGTTATAATCCATAAATTTTGCTATTTAAAGAAACTAATAAGATACATCAAACTACGTCTCCAAGGGCAGAGCTCATTCTTCTAACAAGTCAGAAATATACAGCACGGTAACCGAAATACCCATACATTTCCCAGCCTCGTCAAAATCCCCCAAAGAATTCATTTTAAATTCATATCACCGAAATTCTAATTAAAGCGGCCCGTTCATTACGAGCCATATTGAAACAAGGAGAGAAATATACGATCCCGAAACCCGGGTCGGGCAAAGGTATCTCCAGTTCGCTTTGTCAACAGTCAAGTGATTATATTGTAGTCAATATTTATTAGACGCGCGAGCTGCGAAGGAAATTGCTTTGGACTGGTGCCCATTCATACATTAGGCAGGGGGTTCTGCAATATGGATGTCAACAGCGGTAACCTTTGACTGATGCATTGACTTAGATGGATGGTCATTTCTGATGACGTTATTACCTGGGTCGTCTTACAGGAGGACTGACTGCGCGTGTTATACACAGATGGATCATGTCGAATAAGCCCTGCATGGGGAGATGATTAAGCTGGAAGTGTGGAAGGGTGAACGGCTGTATTTCCTTACTGAGATGCAGGGGCTATAGGAAAAAGAAATATATAGTATATCGTTTTGTGGTAAAGCTCAGCAAAAAAAATCTGAATAAAGCCTTCATAAAAGTTATGTAATTTAAAATTTTATAAAGGATATTGAAACAAAAACTGAAGTTATATTTTTGAAGTTTTTAATTTTATTTTCTTGCATAAAAGCTTTAAAATATATGCATTTTCCCTTCATGATTAAAAATTGAGGGTTTTTTTGGTGAATTTTTTAAGTTTTTTTTCAGTTTTTATACAAATACAAATACAAATACAAATATTGACGACCAACAACAGGCTCAAGGCCCAACAAGGTTGATCCATCTAGTACCTCTTAACTATCCCCCAATGCATATCTAACTTCTTCTTAAAATCCGTTACTCCTTTACAATTAACAATATTCACTGGCAAGTTGTTCCATTTGTCTATTACCCTATTATAGAAATAGTGTTTTCTCCCTTCCCGATTAAAATGGGATTTGTTTAACTTAAACCCATGACCTCTCGTTCTGTCACTCATATTAAAATCTAAACCCTCCACATCTCCCTGTTTGATAAATTTGAATAGTTGAATCAAATCTCCCCTAACCCTTCTTTCTTCCAGAGTATACATATTCAAATTTCTTAATCTATCTTCATAATTCATGCCTGAAAACCCTTGCACCATTTTAGTAGCCCTGTGCTGAATTTTCTCTAACAATGCACTGTCTTTGACGGATATTGAAACAAAAACCTTTAATTTCACATATCTTTAAAAAAAAATACACTTTTCCTGCATAAAACCTTCCATTTAAACTCAATTTTTTTTTTGTTCAATTTTAAAATTTTGATGACGACGGTTTTACGCCGCCTTTCTTTGCTGGGCTGTTATAAGGGGTTATTGAAATAAGCTAGACTCAACCTGTTTTTTCTTTTACCGACGGACAGTTGTTTTAATTAATGCTCATCTAGTAAATTGTGTAATTGTGCGCTTGGCGAAATTTTAAAATCTGCTACTTAACGTAAAAATAATAATATTATTTAAATATAAACTCTATAAGAACTACTTTCAAAAGCACAACATATAAGTTGGATTTTGTTTTAATGTATCATATTCAAAAATAAACGAAACTATAAATAGAAGCAATTACATAAGAAATAATGTTGTTCAAAAATATTATAAAACCTGCATACGTTTTATAATCATCACTTCTTGTGTTCTATCACTTTGAATTACTATAGAACTTAATTATAAAAAAAACATTTACAATAGTAAATTTGACATACAAGTATCAAGGTGTTGACCATTAACATATTAAATATATTATCAAGGTGTCAAAGTATTTAATTCAGAAATAAAAATAGTAATTTAATACAAATAATATTTCATCATTTAAGCACATATATACTACTTCTTTAAGAATTCTAAATTTACACAGTATCATAAAAATATTCACAATATTTTTTTATATATAACTTTAAAAAAATTGAGAAATATAACAAAACAGTACATCAATAATTCAACATACATATTTACCATACATAAATGTGGAATTTAAATTAAATCTCGGTCCATAATAAAATATCATTCATACCACGTAATTTATAATATGTGGGATAGATTCACTGTATATTTACTTCTATCGATTTAGTGAACGATGTTTTCAAAATAAACCTGCGAGTGTATTATAAATGTTTCCAAGGATTTTTACATATTTTAAATGATAAAAATTTAATGGCGATCGATATGGCGAGACAGTTAACCACATTATTCCAATAAATACATATCTTATTCTAGATTTAAGCGATTTAAATATTGAAGTATGTTGGTTGAAATATATATTGGAATATCGGAATATATGTCTGACTGGAATAAATATAGTTAACTTGTTTATGTAATTGTACAACATTTAATATATTCAAATATTTACTGAAGATTCAAGATGGTAAGAATTTGTTTTTATTTGAAAAATTACTGTTCAATAAATTCATTGCAACACTTTAATTTACATATATTTTATTGTACAATGTAAAAAGGAGGTGCTTAAAAATGAGTACATGAACGTAATTGTTTTTTTAGTACAATTGCATCGTAGATGAGCGATGGCGTATTCAAATTTAAGTAATCATTCTTTCGCAAAAATGAGCAGTGTGATTTAATTTTTTTCTAATCTCAGCTTCTGTTCAAGCCATCTCAAAGAGACCTGACAAACTTAAAATATTTGTTCTGAAGATTGTTTTCCACATTATCTGATGCCGATTGCTTAAATTGAAACTAAGTGATTAGAAATTATTTATCTTACTTCCCATTCTTTTGGCACACCTTTTTAACATTTCTTCAGTTATAACTTCCTCCCGTCGCCCTGGAGTTTAACGGATAAGGCTCCAGACTTCAGGGCCTGATGCCAGCATCTTCTCTTTTTATTAATTTTTACCCATTGTACTCATTTTTAAGTACATGGCTTTTGCAAAATTGAAATTCGTATTAGGAGCCATGATAAGCATCGAACGTATTAAAAAATGAGTATCTTTTACTTAGTTTTGAATACCCTTTTTTAACAGTGTCTTTACGTAATTTTAACATTTTACTTTCAAAGTCTCTTTTTCGGTATTATTCGCAATTGTGTATTTATAAAATAAAATTGAAAATTTCATATACTAAGAGATATATATCAAAAAATATTTACTACTTTAGTACGAAAATAAATATATAAAAAATATTTACTATTTTAGTACGAAAAGAAATATATAAAAAATATTTACTATTTTAGTACGAAAACAAATATATAAAAATTATTTTCTATTTTAGTAGGAAAAAAATATTTACGAAAAGAAATATATTAAAAAATATGTACTATTTTAGTAAGAAAAGAAAAATATAATAAATATTTACTGTTTTTGTACAAAAAGAAATATATAAACAAATATTTACTATTTTAATACGAAAAGGAATTTATAAAAAATATTTACTTTTTAATACGAAGAGAAATATATAAAAAATATTTACTATTTTAGTACCAAAAGAAATATATAAAAATTATTTACAATTTTTGTACGAAAAGAAATATATAAAAAAATATTTACTATTTTAGTACGAAAAGAAATTTATAAAAAAATATTTACTCTTTTAGTACGAAAAGAAATATATAAAAAATATTTACGAAAAGAAATATATAAATAATATGTACTATTTTAGTACGAAAAAAATATATAAAAAATATTTAATATTTTAGTACAAAAGAAATATATAAAAGATATTTACTATTTTAGTACGAATAGAAAAATAATATAAAAAATATTTATATTTTAGTATGAAAAGAAATATATAAAAAACACTTACTATTTTAGTACGAATAGAAAAATATAAAAAATATTTACTATTTTAATACGAAAAGAAATCTGGACGGCTCCATAAAGCATCATAAGTATTATTCATTCGCCATACAATGTGTGCATTATATTCCCAATATCCAACGTATGATAGTGCGTAGGTAAATATTTCTATGATAGCACTGTAAAAAAGAAACGGCATCCAGGACGATCTATTGGTAAAGAACGCAAGGGCTATCTAAACAAGAGAAAGCTCTAAAGCTATTTTTATAGCAGGCCAGCTATAAAGAAGATGTATTGTATACATAGTTCTGCGTTGCAGCCATTACTAGCAACCAGATATACCGATAGATCCAGCACACTGCAGAAGTAGCTTCCATTACTGCTGTTATTCCTGCACGGTAATGGTCAATTTATTTATCAGATGGACCTCACATTATTTCCACATTTTAGTGTGTTATTTTCTGCGCGATTCACATGGGTAGAGTTGTGTGTGATGACTACTACACGTATTTTATTTTATTCCCGGTGGTATTAAAGCTGTATTATAGAGAAAAGTGTGTGTATGGTTTAACTCATGCCTAAGCATTTGTAAACCCAAAGAATATTCGTTGTGAATTGCATGCATTTATCTGTTATACATGCAGCTGTTTAAATGTATCCTCAATTTTTGGTATGTTGAAAATAAAAATCTTCCTCATTTATAAAATTATTTTGGAATATTTTTAGAGAGGAATGCAAAAAAATATTATTTTCAGTTAACAGTAATGTTTTCAATCAATCGCATAGTTAATAGTATTCATCTAAACAATCAATTACTTAAAAAAAGTTAATTTCAATTTCGATTTTATTACTTAGTGATATGTAAAGGAAAAAGGCAACACGTCTAAGAGTAAACATCATATGACGTATTCAGTGGGTATACACAAGTTTGCCCATAATTGTTTCCATTGAACATACTTTCATCCACAAACTTATCATCAAATATTATACTATTAAAATATGGGTATCTATTTATAGCATTACAATAACAGCTTCATTCAGACAATTGGATATCCAATAAATTACCGAAATTTGGGGTTACTTGAACCCAAAACAAAACAAAAAAAGTTCATATCTGGGTCTGCTGTTATAAAAATATAAACGACATTCACCATCACCCCCAACAGGTGTTGACACTAGCTAGTAGCTGAGGTGCTCCCCTCGCCTTTTTTTAGTAGATTAAGTTGTTTTGTGGTTAAAAAATATATGAAATTTTGTGGCTCGGTAACTTTCGCCTTCACTTTTTTACACGCTGCAGTCACGCGCAAAGTAATGAGAAATAATTAAAATTTCATAGATAATATTTAAGAAAATAGCAGTAGATTTGGCTGGATACAGAACTACTTCATACAGTAAAATTTATAAGTAATGAATCGTGTACTGAGAAAAGTTTAAAATTGTTTACGCTTATGAATAGCGGGATATAAAAAAGAAAATTAATCCACCAAAACTATCGAAAAAGGGGTTGTTTTTAGTTCCAATGTAAAATTAGTATCCTTAAAATAACAGTTACAAAGATAAAAAGGGGGGCAACGATATTTCATTCCACTTGAAATATCGTTGTGATGTATGATCATGTAGATGTATGATATATTTTCGTACATTTTCAAATTACATAAACATTCTTACCACAAAAATATTTCTTAGTGTTTTATTTCAAGACCCTAGGTCCTACTTTAGCACATTATTACTATTTATAATGACTTATTTCATGACAACTGTAGTTTGGAGCTAAGTATCTAAGTTGCCCGAACCCAATGACTTATATATGATATATATATATATATCATATATATTTTATTTAATATATATATATATAATATATATATATATATATATATATATATATATATATATATATATATATATATATATATATATATATATATATATATATATATATATATATATATATATATATATATATATATATATATATATATATATATATATATATATATATATATATATATATATATATATATATATATATATATATATATATATATATATATATATATATATATATATATATATATATATATATATATATATATATATATATATATATATATATATATATATTAAATAAAAATTTTCATTTACAAAAGCCTAAAACTTTTTAAAAATTTACAATATTAGTAAAAGCATAATTAAGTAGCATAATTAATGCCTTTAAGGATATGCTTTGGTAAGGAATGAACGAAAATTATCACTTTTACGGTATCAAAATTTATATATTAGTTATTTTGCAAGTACGATTAAACTCAAACTTAGTCAAAAAATTCTAAGAATTTTTCTTCATCATTTTCTTACTAGCATGGTAAAATATTTTAATCCGAGCACCACACACATTTATCAACTGTAATCCCACACCCTCCAAAAAAATATATTTTAACATAATAATATCATCCCATTCCTTCTCATACGAAACCGCCGTAAAACTGGAAACGCAAAGCAAACTCAGAATAAAATAGAAACGATATATGGGGATTCTCTCCTATCCGACGCCGCAACAGATTCTTTCGCTTTTCTTTTTGCAATCGTATATTTTGCTAAACGATCCTGAAACCGAAACACTAGCAGACACTTACCCCTCGGAAAAAGCTCTCTAAAAAGACGCCATCTTGAAAACTAGTGTCGAAATTTAAGAAGTTTTCGGTCTCGGGTTTCCAACAATATCGACTCGCCACTGCCTCCATTTACTGAATATTTTTTCAAGGTCCTCTGATTTTTTTCTTCTCTCCTTTCGGTCGGTCCTTTGTTGTTTTGCTTCTCCTTAAGAGTTCGTTCTTTTTTATTGCAACAGTTTGCTTTTAAGGGTTTTCTCCAAGTATCAAATCTAGGGGGAGAAAAAAGAATTTATACGTGGGATATGTTCCGTTGTGTGGGTTGCAGTTTTTTTTTTATTTTTGTGAAATGGGAAAAATGTAAGTTCTGTTTCACTCGGTGGAGTTTGAGAAGTTTCCGTTCTGCCAAGGAAGAAATGGCTATTTACAGGTTTCCATCTTTCGACGTTTTTCGAAAGCATTCGGATGAAATAGTGTCGAAAAAGAATCATGTCAACTATACAGTCCTATACATTACACATGGGACACAAAACACTCTCAATTTTAAACCAAAACTTATTGACTAATTAATACTTGATAATAAATCATTGAACTTAATGCAAATGGACTAAAGGCGCATTTTATTTTAATACCTTTTAATAAATATCTCTAAACTCAAAACTGTTGCTTTCATAATAACGTTTATTTACAAAAGTGTAATAACTAATTTTTATCGCTTATTTATAATCATATTATGTTTTAATAATGCATATAATAAATGATGACATGAATTTAAAAAGCAATCTTTTTTTTTAGGAATTTGCTAATCATTTTAAATAACAAATTTTAAGCTATTATATAGTATTTTTATGAATAAAAAAATTACAACAAAATGGTTTACTGCAATAAAAATAAGAAACACAATGGCTCACATGACTAACATTAAACTGCTCGGAATAAAACCTTTAGAAGGTGGGTGTTTGATTTCAACATGGGATTCTGGCCGAAATATCGGCCATCCGCCCTTTAAAGTTTAAATGTGTAGGATTAATAAAATAATTAACCTCCTGACGGATACAAACGTGTATATCCGTTCGAGGATCTCCAGTAGTACACTTAATATAAAAGTTAATAAAAATCTCTTTTTTAAAATAATTTAATTTTCAAATTTAAAGCATTAGGAGGGCTTTTAAACGCATTCTCTACTGATATAATTAAAAAAAATTATAAAAAAAGGAATGTGTTGAAAATATAAAAATCCCCTACAGTAAAAACAAACCTATAGTTTCGAAAACTTCTTATCATGTCAGATGGATATACATCAACGTCTCGAAAGTTGTTATTTATCATACAATTAAAGAATAAATAGTTTTAAGCGGAAAAAAACAAGGCAAAACCTTTAATTCTAGTTCTAGAGAAACTTGAATAACTTTGAGTAACTAAATGCACAATCAACCACCATTTATCTACCAACAGGACATCGAATAATTCACAACAAAAGTAAACCAAACCTCAGATCGAAAATGACTGCAAACATTCAAACCCACAAAACCCGGGACCTTCAATTTTTCCATTGTTCCCGAGGCCCGCTGAAGCGCGCCCTATTATCGCAAGGGCGTTGTCTCTCTCGTTATACGGTCATGCATTTTATATCCAGGGCGCAAACATCCCCCAAACGGTCATGCTTCGGGTGAGCCCCATTGATAAATGATGACGTCGCCGAATCGTCTGCCAGAATTCCATTTTTGAATGGCAATGGGCATCCCCCTCCCTGGGATACGTCAAACATCAGGGGATTAATCTTCGCTCTTGGAGATGAGGGGCTTGGAATTATAAGGGGGTGGGGGGATGGTGTCGTTTCAAGAACTGTCAGACGATGGGGATCTCAATTGAGTTAGAGTTTTATGTGGATTGATGAGAAGAGGGTAAGAAATACGTAGTTTCTGGAACGTAAATTCATTTAGAAAATATTTATTTATTGGCATCGAATCCCTATACATTTTGAACGGTCGGATTCTGATATGAAATATTGTAATTCCATGTTAAAATTGAAGTATTCTTATGTTTACAATTAAACAATAATAACACTATTAAATCAATGCAATTGTTTTAAGATGCTTGGGGACTTCCTTATTCACTAGTGAAAAAGAAGAGATAGGGTAGGGAACATATCTTATTTTAAAAATTCATAACATAATATTATGTAAGAATTTACGTTTTTATATAATGTAAATGAATGCATCCCAAAATATACATAGAAAAATATATAAGTGATATGTTCTTTTATATTACTGACAAAATACGTGTACTTCTTTTAAATTTTTCCTCATATGAAATGCAAATAAATATCTGAGATTGAGAAATTACTTTATCATAAAAATATTATAATAACATGTATACTTTAATAAAATGTAATATTTTCTCTTCATATAACTACGTTTAAAACATAAATTGAATCTACATAAAATTTTATTCATATCCTTTAATATTATTATTTATTAATATATTTTTTTAAATTTTGATAAATTTATTTCATGAGAAAGAGAGTTATGACACTAGAATGTGTATAATTTTATGTAGTCTATCGATTTTTAACAAGTTTCTGTATGTGTTTCAAACTGATTCAATAAATTCTTATTTGCTCTGTAAAATAATCTTTTTGATATTTTCATGTGAAAATATTTGGTAACTTTTAATTTAGTCAGTATACTTCTAATATAAAGTATCACATATTACTTCTACAACAAGTATCTAAGTAACATATTTATTTTCTTATTTCAAATAATGTTACTATGTCGAAACATGTTATTAATATAAAAAATATATCGATACGATTTTGAATAGAGTTTCAAATAACATACGATGCCATTTACTTTTTTATTTTCTTGAAACGTGTTCTAAAATTATACGGATTGCACAAACACATCTATTGCAATCTAACCACTTTTCTAAATAAATGTAAATGAAGCCTCTAGTTAACGTGATCTTAAAATAATTTATTTTAAGTTTTCATGTTTCAATACATCATGATAATTTAAGACTAAGTTAGTATATCCTTAGCATTCTTAATAAAAATGAAGTATTTCGTGAATTGTTTAAAAACATATTTAAAGTATGTGTTCATATTTTATTTCAAATTAAAAAATGCTTAAATCTGAAAATTGTTTATGTAACTAAACAAGAGATTGACGAATTAAAAAAAACTGATATTTATTTATTTACAAACCAAGTTTTGGGCAATGTCAGTAAAAAATCGAATTCACGAGCAAAATATTTAGGTACTGGTCAACAGCCTCACAAATCGTAGAGAGCGATCAAAAAACAGATTTTTACAACATCTTTCACCATAACAGAAAATCTTTATCATAAACTTTATGTTTAGATGAGTTTTCGATCTTCATTCGAACTCGATTCCGAGCACGGAATAAGAAGAATCGATCGCGGTGCCAACTCGATCATTCCGTTTTGCCTCCATATATATAGAATCGCTGAGTCCGGCAAACCAAGAGAAATAATCCCGCAGTAATTGAACTGACCAGCAGCGAAAGAAGAGTTATTTTCTTCGGAATTGCAAACTTTTATTTCACCCTTTACGATCAGATGTCGTAAAAATAGGGTTTCTAGTTGGTGAATTTAGCTCCGATGTATGTTTTATAGTCCATTTTATAGCGCCAAAAACATAGATTACTCGAAGTAGAGTAAATGCGCATTCTATACTATTTCTAGTTTATGCCCTTAGTATTCTGCTCGAATGATGCGTAAGGTCGTGCGATATATATAACTGTTATTAATGTTCTCAATGCTTTTTCATTTACTATGTAGGGTGCTTGCCAATGATCATCATATAACTTTAGAGTCTTGTTGTGTCAGTAAATAAAGTATAAAGTGCTTAAAATGCTAGATACCTTAACAAATGAATGCTTTCAAGGTTACGTTAAAAACAACCTTTCTTTAAAAACTTCTACACGCGCTAATACAAAATGTGATTTTTTAAAGTATGTTAAGTTCTTTTTAACTTAAAGTATATATCAACTTGTAATAATATTTCATGTAGAATTATTTACAAACTAATTAATTCTTATTTGCTCTGTCCAATAATCTTTTTTATATTTTCATGTGAAAATATTTGTTAACTTTTAATTTAGCCAGTATACTTCTAATATAAAGTATCACATATTACTTCTACAACAAGTATTTAACTAACATATTTATTTTCTTATTTCAAATAATATTACTATGGCAAAGATGTCAACCATTTTATAGCGCCAAAAACATAGATTACTCGAAGTAGAGTAAATACGCATTCTATACTATTTCTAGTTTATGTCCTCAGTATTCTGCTCGAATGATGCGTAAGGTCGTGTGATATATATAACTGTTATTAATGTTCTCAATACTTTTTCATTTACTATGTACGGTGCTTGCCAATGACAATCATAGAACTTTATTTTTTTTGTGTCAGTAAATAAAATATAAAGTGCTTTAAATGCTAGATACTTTAACAAATGAATGCTTTCAGGGTTATATATACCTTTGAAACGTTTTTAATAGCAACATCAGAATTAAATTTATTCACTTTAATATTTCATTTACAAACTAAAGATTATATAAGTTGAATCCTACAACCCATTTAATAAATTATACAATATAACGATTTCACATGAATGGCGCATACACACTAGTAGGCGTATCAACAACGATTGAGCTCGATCATAGAAAGTCAAACAGTCTTAAAAAAACGAGGTGGGCACTGCGCATGCGTATTCCAAACTGACGTCATGAATGTTCAAATCCTTTCTCTGCCAAGTAGTCTAACCGCCGCACTTTAAAAACAATCTTTCTTTAAAAAATTCTACACGCGCGAATATAAATTATTATTTTTAAAACATGTAAAGTTCTTTTTAACTTAAGTCAACTTGTAATAATATATAATGTATAATTATTTACAAACTAATTCAGTAGGTCTCAAATAATTTTTATTCCAAAATATATTACAATATAAAAATAATACAATTTTTAAACAAATTTTAGTATCGATAGAATATAGAAACTTTTAACTACACATTACATGTAATAATCTTAAAATAATAAACATGAATGTGTGTTAAGGATTGTATGTTACTGAAATACTAGCAAGTGTTCCTTTTCGTGCGTTAAATATATTTAAGTATAAACTTAAAGAATGCCTGTTATTTCAAATAATAAAGATATTATTATTATACATTTTTATGTGTCTCAGATTATTGTCTTTGTATCATCAAATCATGCAATTATATTTTAAAAACCGTTCTAATGTAATATTTACTTTGAACAAGGTATACTCAATAACAATGCAATATTTAGTCATAATAGTTAGTAATTAATAATTTATGCTAATTAATGCTGAGTGTAATTTTATATTAAACATTGGACAGCGGTAAATTTGAAATTCATGTTTTCTCAAAACAATGCTTTGACCGTGAATACTATAGGATTACATTTTTATATAAGATGGTTTGATAGAAAGCATTTCTAATTTGCTACAAAATAATTTATCTCTTTGAATTTTTAAGACATTTAAGACATTTAATTCGTATTTAAGGTGTGCATACACACGGAAAAACCGAAAATCGACCAAAAATTACAAAACATTTGTTTTGTTCTATAATTTAATTACCTTTCATAAGACACCAAGATTGAATAAATAAAATAAAAACTATTTTATTTACAAAGAGCAATTCTAGGGCCCACTTGCAAAATATGTTTTGTAAACTTTACACTCAATTTCTAAATAATTGTATTTTCACAATATACACTTTCATTCCAAACATGATAACTCTAATTTGCACTTTTTGAGAATTTTGTCATTCAACTTTATTTTAGTTGTGAAATGTTATGAACACCCAACGTAAATATCCGTTAAAAAATTAAATGTTAACGTTATTTTAAAGTTTGAATTTTTTTTAAAAAAAGTGGATGGTTTTAGACTGTTGAGGTAAAAAAAATATTTAAATTTTTTTAATGCTATAAACGTTTTGGAAGGTCATAACATTAAGTAAGATACTGCGAGTAATTTTCTACAACAATTATGCTTCAGATCCATTACAACTTACGTAATCGTGTTTGAAAAAAACATGTTAATTAGCTTATAAATTCTAAGTAACATTTGACTTTATTTATTTTTTTATAATGAATCAAGGTTTTTAAGGTGTTAACTTTAAAAATGCTCATTTTATAATAAAAATACAAGACGTTTTTAAATAATGTGCTATAATTAAAATATCATACTATGTTTGTTTATTTATGACGTTTATGTTTTCTTTACAAAACCATACATTTTAAATGCGAAATTCTTTCCTGATAATATCAAATATAACTACATGTGTTTGTATTTCACTGCTTACATTCACAGCTATAATTATTACATTAGCATATTCAGCTTCATATCTAGTGAATTCTTTATTCTTATTGCTTGTATAAAAGGCCGATTTTCAGAAGTAGTTTGCGGAAAGGGAGCATACTTCAAATACATTTTCCGCTAAGGGATCAGAAAACTTTTTCCAAGAAAATTCCAACAAATATATCTGAGGCCTCTTATAAGGAGGAAAAAAAAGTGCCTAACATTGGCTTTTCAAATATTACATTTGCAAGTCTAATCTAGTCTCAGTTATATTTTGCGAAGGAAAGTATGTGAGAAAGAAGAAAATTTCTATGTAAGTTGAAAAAGAGGAGTCATGCAAAAAGATTAAGCATACGGCTTATGGAGTTTATATGTTTAAAAATGAGATCAAAGGTTGTTTTTTTATTCTAATTCTTTTTCACCCATACGCAGTTGCAAGTTTGGATAGAGATATTATACAAATGTTCAAACATATCACTTGTCCATGTGTGCCGCTTCAAGGCAGGTGGTTAGAAATTCAAGGGTTTTGATGTTTGTATAACTCCAATATTGTAGCATTTCACCAAAAAATGCGGTTTAAAAATTCAAAGGAGACCTAGTAGTTTACATATTTGCTTAGTTTTTAAGTTTAAAGAACTATACTATCCAAGTTATAGTACCTTATAAATATATAATATAATAATCCCTTTGAAATCGAGGAAAAATAAAGTTTATTTTGTTTCAAAAATGAATTTAAACTCCCTATAGTAAAATAATATTTTTTTAAAAAAAAGATGTAAACCGACTTTAAGGAAAAGATGCTAAAAAGTAAAAACTCATTTTTAATTTTACGAACAAGTGGAAAAAAATTTAATTATTTCATATTAATTTTATACTTATTACAACTTTTTTGAAATCCGCTCCAAAATTTAGATATGTTTTTTATAAATTGGCACCTACTTAAAAAAGTTGCAATAAGTATAAAATCGATATTAAATTATTCAATTTTATCAACTTGTTGGGAAAATTTCAAAAAAAAAATTACTTTTTAGCGCGTTTTTTCATTTTTAAAAAAAAAAGATTATTTTATGTTTCCCTTTTTAGTTTTTATTTTAGCAGGGGCTTCATTGCTAAATTAAAAACTAATGAACTCGAACTAACCATGAAATTCAAGTTGTTGCCATAGAGTAATGATACAAATAGAGGAATTAAAATGCTGATTTCCGCGTGTCCATCATTGAAACCACGTGATATGTGGAAATGCCAATTCATTCAGGCGCCAATATTACTTGGCAGGCCTTGGCGACTTTAAGAACTAAACGAGATCGAAGTATTGTAATATGGTTTTGTGTTTAATTTTGTATTTAAATATAGTTTTTTTTTAAGAGTGGCACAATTTAAGGGAGTTTAACAGATATATTAAGGAGATTTTTCTTACTTTGTAGTTTTGAAATAATTGCATTACGCTTTTATGTAAAAAAAATTACCATAAGCGAAGTTCTTTCAATTGTTATTTTGTATACTTCAATAAGAAAATATGAACACTAAAACCTGAGAAATATAAAGAGTTTCGCTTCTTCGAGTATTGAACACAAATAAAATATTTTCGTTTTGTTAATGAAGAGGAAATATTTAGCGCATATTGTTTGAAAATAAGTAAATACGTACATATATGTTAAGAAGTTGAATACGGACAGAACTCCTTATTACCAAAAGAGAAGAAAGTGCGCCAAATTTGAAACTCCTGCAGATGTCTGAACGCCAAATGTGGCAGCGCTATAACCACGTGATGCGAGTTTTTCTTTTCAATGTTGACACCGCGGCCTTACGAGAGTCTGGTATTGAAGGCGCTCTCTATTTAATATTACAACTCTCTGGTTGTTGCTCACATTTTTCCACGTCTCGGGTCCGGTTTCATAAATGCCCAGTAAACAAATATATATTGTCTCATCAATGTATATTGTAAAACAGTCCATGCTAATAAAAGCAGGGTGAACGAAATGTCATTTTTGTAAAAAAAACTTGTAAAAAAAGTTTGGTTAATCAATATTTACGGATATATAACAGCATGATAGCCGATTATTTTTTGTAGGTTTTGCCAAAGTAGATTATTCTCTACCCAACAAAAAAAGAATTTTTGAAATCGGACAATATTTGTTTTCAAACGGTCCGGTTAATTGAGAATTCCGGATAGAGTTAAATGCTGGGTAACCGGATTTTTTTTTCAAAAAGGGGCCCAAGTGAAACATCCTCTATCCAATGAAAAAAATTGTCGAAATATCTGAATTGGAATTGAAATTTGAGCGAAAATGCATTAAAAAAAATTAATGCATAACAGTCGAATTGATAACAATCCTTTTGGCGCACTTTCGCAGTCTTGGTTGGCGTGCTTTTCAGTCGGTTAAAAATAATTTACATGCAATAATAAAAAAAAATTATAGTTCTATATTTTGTAAATTGAATATTATTCTGTTATGGAGTATGTATTATTAAATATTTTTGCTAACATTGTTTATTACAATATAGTAGAACTTTTTATTATTAAAAAACAATAGAAATTAACCACATTTTCTAACAACACTTTTACTTTTTAAGAAAAGTAACAATGAAATTCAGCTACATATTTCATTGTTAGAGCATTCTTTTAATTTTTCCTTATAACCATTGATATCATTTCCAGCTAAAATTGAGCATTGAATGACGTTTCGTAATATTGGAAATTAATAAAAGAAAGCCTATCATACCTAGAAAGTAGACATTTGAAAATGTTTTGGATATGTGAGAGATTTTATACTGGTTCAGGAAACAAAGCCTATAGATGCAGTAAGCGCTAAAAGATAAATTTATTGTCATTTGAATTACTGTAATATTAGAGCATTCTTTTAATTTGTTTCTTGTAACCATTGATATCATATACAGCTAGAATTGCACATTGAATGTACTTTTATAATTTTAGGAAATTAAAAGATCTTGTCGTCTCTAACCTAGGAAATATGCATTCGAAGCAGAGAAAGTTCATCGATGTTGGCGATATTGCTGATTCTGGGACCAAAGTCTGAGCAGTAAACAGGAAAAGATAAGTTTTTTTGCCATTCGTGTCTTTACTATAACTCGGTACTCATTTCAATCATATCTTGTTGGTCAGCATAATTATGAAAAAAATTAAATTCGTCAGGCGTAAATAATAATTAAGTTATTTATATAACTGATATCTGCAATCGAAAATGTAATAAAATAAATCAAAATATTACATAAAAGGTTCATTGTCACTTGTTTTGAAAAATTGTGATGTTTAAGTTTTTTAATTTATTGTTAATGTGGTTAGTTGGTGAATATTTCCGTTAAAAAGGGAATTTAAAATTCAGTAGTCTTCAAATAAACTGAGTAGTTTGGTAAACTGAGGATAATAATTGATTTTTATGATATTAGCATATTTTCTCATTTCGTGTATGATATAAATTAATATTTTTACATTATTTGAATTATAATTTTGGATATTTTAATTAAATATTTTTTATTACATCGCAAGCAAATTTTGTCTTGAAATAAACAAAATTCAATGAATCATCGAAAAAATTTAAGAGTCTCTGTTTTCTAAAGATAAATGCGATACTCAGATACTCTCCTCTAAACTCATCAGGAAAAATAATATATATTGGCGATCTTAAAAAGTACTCTGTCCTATTTTAAAACTGCACAGTTAAAACATTCAGTTCATCGATTTACCATATATTGGTGCAAAACAGAGGTTTACAGGATTAATTCGAGCCCAATCGGTCACAATTGTAATTTGCGATCGAAAGGACGTCAGCTTTCCTATAAAAATACTACTAAAATCCGTGCCGGGTAGAGCCTGGGCGTCCCAACACCGAGTCGATGGGTGGTGGTGACTGGCCGTTGCAAGAGAGGGAGGTCAGCGCGACTGGGTAGCCCACATTTTCTTTATAACTTACCTTCTTCGCTAAAAAGTATCTGATTCTGACCTTTAGCCTTGTGGTGAATCGATAGCAGACCCCGATCCTTACGTTGTCCCCTGTCAAATGACATAACTTATACACCTCACTAGCCTTCAGACAATAATGGCGGAACATGCTTTATAAATGTCCTTAACAAAAAAATTCCTTAAATCGAATAAAGAATTCCTTAAACATTTCTCAACAAATATGTAACTCCTCTTAATCCAATACCTCCTCTAAAACTGTCAAAATATCTTAAAATTACCCATTCAGCAGACCTCTGAGTTAATCTATACCCCGATATTGTTTTTTTGTATGTTCTTTCGTATTTACCTAATGTTATAATTGTGTGTATGTGTCTATATTTTTGCATTTTGTTAATTTATAAAGTTTTCCGACTAGTGAGCCGAGGGATGTTTGTGCTTCTTATGTAATTTTAAAATTCTAACTTATGTAGTTGTAAACTTGTATTATGTAATTTCATATTTTAGAATTTTTAACTCGTAACTTATGTATTTTTGTGTTACTGTGTAATTTTGAGATTATAACTGTTACAGTTTTGAACTTGTATAATAGTTTTTGAGTCTGGAATGCTGTATAATCTCTTCCCGCTCTGACCTGTATGCTCACCTCTATTGATGTATACCCTTCGGGGGGAAATGTTTTCTTTGAGAGAAACAAAGTTGGGTCAGACTTGTTCTTAAAAAAAATACCCTGACTTACGACGGGTAGAGCCTGGGCGGCCCAAC
Source organism: Troglohyphantes excavatus (assembly GCA_963932185.1). Lineage (NCBI taxonomy): Eukaryota > Metazoa > Arthropoda > Arachnida > Araneae > Linyphiidae > Troglohyphantes > Troglohyphantes excavatus. Next base: position 37,708,204 of record OZ010667.1, read on the forward strand.
ACCGCGTCGCTGGGTGGTGGTGACTGGCCGTCACAAGGAGGGAGTTCAGCGCGACTGGGTAGCCCAGTCTTTTTTAACTACCCAGACTGCCGCCGGATATAGCTTGGGCGACTCAACACCGCGTTGCTGGGTGGTTGTAACTGGCCATCACTAGGAGGGAGTTCAGCGCGACTGGGTAGCCCAGTGTCTAGTAACTACCCGGACTTGCGCCGGGTAGGGCCTGGGCGTCCCAACACCGCGTCGCTGGGTGGTGGTGACTGGCCGTTGCAAGAGAGGGAGGTCAGTGCGACTGAGTAGCCCACATTTTCTTTATAACTTACCTTCTTCGCTATAAAGTATCTGATTCTGACCTTTAGCCTTGTGGTGAATCGATAGCAGACCCCAATCTTTACGTTTTCCCTGTCAAATGACATAACTTATACACCTCACTAGCCTTCTGAAAATAATGGCGGAACATGCTTTATAAATGTCCTTAACAATAAAAATTCCTTAAATCGAATAAAGAATTCCTTAAACATTTCTCAACAAATTTGTAACTCCTCTTAATCCAATACCTCCTCTAAAACTGTCGTAATAGCTTAAAATTACCCATTCAGCAGACCTCAGAGTTAATCTATACCCCGATATTGTTTTTTTGTATGTTCTTTCGTATTTACCTAATGTTATAATTGTGTGTATGTGTTTATATTTTTGCATTTTGTTAATTTATAAAGTTTTCCGACTAGTGAGCCGAGGGATGTTTGTGCTTCTTATGTAATTTTAAAATTCTAACTTATGTAGTTGTAAACTTGTATTATGTAATTTCATATTTTAGAATTTTTAACTCGTAACTTATGTATTTTTGTGTTACTGTGTAATTTTGAGATTATAACTGTTACAGTTTTGAACTTGTATAATAGTTTTTGAGTCTCTGGAATGCTGTATAATCTCTTCCCGCTCTGACCTGTATGCTCACCTCTATTGATGTATACCCTTCGGGGGGAAATGTTTTCTTTGAGAGAAACAAAGTTGGGTCAGACTTGTTCTTTAAAAAAAATACCCTGACTTACGACGGGTAGAGCCTGGGCAGCCCAACACCGCGTCGCTGGGTGGTGGTGACTGGCCGTCACAAGGAGGGAGTTCAGCGCGACTGGGTAGCCCAGTCTTTAGTAACTACCCTGACTTGCTCCGGGTAGAGCCTGGGCGACCCAACACCGCGTCGCTGGGTGGTGGTGACTGGCAGTCACTGTGGAGGGAGTTCAGCGCGACTGGGTAGCCCAGTCTTTTTTAACTACCCAGACTGCCGCCGGATATAGCTTGGGCGACTCAACACCGCGTTGCTGGGTGGTTGTAACTGGCCATCACTAGGAGGGAGTTCAGCGCGACTGGGTAGCCCAATGTCTAGTAACTACCCGGACTTGCGCCGGGTAGGGCCTGGGCGTCCCAACACCGCGTCGCTGGGTGGTGGTGACTGGCCGTTGCAAGAGAGGGAGGTCAGTGCGACTGGGTAGCCCACATTTTCTTTATAACTTACCTTCTTCGCTATAAAGTATCTGATTCTGACCTTTATCCTTGTGGTGAATCGATAGCAGACCCCAATCTTTACGTTTTCCCCTGTCAAATGACATAACTTATACACCTCACTAGCCTTCTGAAAATAATGGCGGAACATGCTTTATAAATGTCCTTAACAATAAAAATTCCTTAAATAGAATAAAGAATTCCTTAAACATTTCTCAACAAATTTGTAACTCCTCTTAATCCAATACCTCCTCTAAAACTGTCATAAGAGCTTAAAATTACCCATTCAGCAGACCTCTGAGTTAATCTATAACCCGATATTGTTTTTTTGTATGTTCTTTCGTATTTACCTAATGTTATAATTGTGTGTATGTGTTTATATTTTTGCATTTTGTTAATTTATAAAGTTTTCCGACTAGTGAGCCGAGGGATGTTTGTGCTTCGTATGTAATTTTAAAATTCTAACTTATGTAGTTGTAAACTTGTATGATGTAATTTCATATTTTAGAATTTTTAACTCGTAACTTATGTATTTTTGTGTTACTGTGTAATTTTGAGATTATAACTGTTACAGTTTTGAACTTGTATAATAGTTTTTGAGTCTCTGGAATGCTGTATAATCTCTTCCCGCTCTGACCTGTATGCTCACCTCTATTGATGTATACCCTTCGGGGGGAAATGTTTTCTTTGAGGGAAACATAGTTGGGTCAGACTTGTTCTTAAAAAAAAATACCCTGACTTACGACGGGTAGAGCCTGGGCGGCCCAACACCGCGTCGCTGGGTGGTGGTGACTGGCCGTCACAAGGAGGGAGTTCAGCGCGACTGGGTAGCCCAGTCTTTAGTAACTACCCTGACTTGCTCCGGGTAGAGCCTGGGCGACCCAACACCGCGTCGCTGGGTGGTGGTGACTGGCCGTCACTGTGGAGGGAGTTCAGCGCGACTGGGTAGCCCAGTCTTTTTTAACTACCCAGACTGCCGCCGGATATAGCTTGGGCGACTCAACACCGCGTTGCTGGGTGGTTGTAACTGGCCATCACTAGGAGGGAGTTCAGCGCGACTGGGTAGCCCAGTGTCTAGTAACTACCCGGACTTGCGCCGGGTAGGGCCTGGGCGTCCCAACACCGCGTCGCTGGGTGGTGGTGACTGGCCGTCACAAGGAGGGAGTTCAGCGCGACTGGGTAGCCCAGTCTTTTTTAACTACCCAGACTGCCGCCGGATATAGCTTGGGCGACTCAACACCGCGTTGCTGGGTGGTTGTAACTGGCCATCACTAGGAGGGAGTTCAGCGCGACTGGGTAGCCCAGTGTCTAGTAACTACCCGGACTTGCGCCGGGTAGGGCCTGGGCGTCCCAACACCGCGTCGCTGGGTGGTGGTGACTGGCCGTTGCAAGAGAGGGAGGTCAGTGCGACTGAGTAGCCCACATTTTCTTTATAACTTACCTTCTTCGCTATAAAGTATCTGATTCTGACCTTTAGCCTTGTGGTGAATCGATAGCAGACCCCAATCTTTACGTTTTCCCCTGTCAAATGACATAACTTATACACCTCACTAGCCTTCTGAAAATAATGGCGGAACATGCTTTATAAATGTCCTTAACAATAAAAATTCCTTAAATCGAATAAAGAATTCCTTAAACATTTCTCAACAAATTTGTAACTCCTCTTAATCCAATACCTCCTCTAAAACTGTCGTAATAGCTTAAAATTACCCATTCAGCAGACCTCAGAGTTAATCTATACCCCGATATTGTTTTTTTGTATGTTCTTTCGTATTTACCTAATGTTATAATTGTGTGTATGTGTTTATATTTTTGCATTTTGTTAATTTATAAAGTTTTCCGACTAGTGAGCCGAGGGATGTTTGTGCTTCGTATGTAATTTTAAAATTCTAACTTATGTAGTTGTAAACTTGTATGATGTAATTTCATATTTTAGAATTTTTAACTCGTAACTTATGTATTTTTGTGTTACTGTGTAATTTTGAGATTATAACTGTTACAGTTTTGAACTTGTATAATAGTTTTTGAGTCTCTGGAATGCTGTATAATCTCTTCCCGCTCTGACCTGTATGCTCACCTCTATTGATGTATACCCTTCGGGGGGAAATGTTTTCTTTGAGGGAAACATAGTTGGGTCAGACTTGTTCTTAAAAAAAAATACCCTGACTTACGACGGGTAGAGCCTGGGCGGCCCAACACCGCGTCGCTGGGTGGTGGTGACTGGCCGTCACAAGGAGGGAGTTCAGCGCGACTGGGTAGCCCAGTCTTTAGTAACTACCCTGACTTGCTCCGGGTAGAGCCTGGGCGACCCAACACCGCGTCGCTGGGTGGTGGTGACTGGCCGTCACTGTGGAGGGAGTTCAGCGCGACTGGGTAGCCCAGTCTTTTTTAACTACCCAGACTGCCGCCGGATATAGCTTGGGCGACTCAACACCGCGTTGCTGGGTGGTTGTAACTGGCCATCACTAGGAGGGAGTTCAGCGCGACTGGGTAGCCCAGTGTCTAGTAACTACCCGGACTTGCGCCGGGTAGGGCCTGGGCGTCCCAACACCGCGTCGCTGGGTGGTGGTGACTGGCCGTCACAAGGAGGGAGTTCAGCGCGACTGGGTAGCCCAGTCTTTTTTAACTACCCAGACTGCCGCCGGATATAGCTTGGGCGACTCAACACCGCGTTGCTGGGTGGTTGTAACTGGCCATCACTAGGAGGGAGTTCAGCGCGACTGGGTAGCCCAGTGTCTAGTAACTACCCGGACTTGCGCCGGGTAGGGCCTGGGCGTCCCAACACCGCGTCGCTGGGTGGTGGTGACTGGCCGTTGCAAGAGAGGGAGGTCAGTGCGACTGAGTAGCCCACATTTTCTTTATAACTTACCTTCTTCGCTATAAAGTATCTGATTCTGACCTTTAGCCTTGTGGTGAATCGATAGCAGACCCCAATCTTTACGTTTTCCCCTGTCAAATGACATAACTTATACACCTCACTAGCCTTCTGAAAATAATGGCGGAACATGCTTTATAAATGTCCTTAACAATAAAAATTCCTTAAATCGAATAAAGAATTCCTTAAACATTTCTCAACAAATTTGTAACTCCTCTTAATCCAATACCTCCTCTAAAACTGTCGTAATAGCTTAAAATTACCCATTCAGCAGACCTCAGAGTTAATCTATACCCCGATATTGTTTTTTTGTATGTTCTTTCGTATTTACCTAATGTTATAATTGTGTGTATGTGTTTATATTTTTGCATTTTGTTAATTTATAAAGTTTTCCGACTAGTGAGCCGAGGGATGTTTGTGCTTCTTATGTAATTTTAAAATTCTAACTTATGTAGTTGTAAACTTGTATTATGTAATTTCATATTTTAGAATTTTTAACTCGTAACTTATGTATTTTTGTGTTACTGTGTAATTTTGAGATTATAACTGTTACAGTTTTGAACTTGTATAATAGTTTTTGAGTCTCTGGAATGCTGTATAATCTCTTCCCGCTCTGACCTGTATGCTCACCTCTATTGATGTATACCCTTCGGGGGGAAATGTTTTCTTTGAGAGAAACAAAGTTGGGTCAGACTTGTTCTTAAAAAAAATACCCTGACTTACGACGGGTAGAGCCTGGGCGGCCCAACACCGCGTCGCTGGGTGGTGGTGACTGGCCGTCACAAGGAGGGAGTTCAGCGCGACTGGGTAGCCCAGTCTTTTTTAACTACCCAGACTGCCGCCGGATATAGCTTGGGCGACTCAACACCGCGTTGCTGGGTGGTTGTAACTGGCCATCACTAGGAGGGAGTTCAGCGCGACTGGGTAGCCCAGTGTCTAGTAACTACCCGGACTTGCGCCGGGTAGGGCCTGGGCGTCCCAACACCGCGTCGCTGGGTGGTGGTGACTGGCCGTTGCAAGAGAGGGAGGTCAGTGCGACTGAGTAGCCCACATTTTCTTTATAACTTACCTTCTTCGCTATAAAGTATCTGATTCTGACCTTTAGCCTTGTGGTGAATCGATAGCAGACCCCAATCTTTACGTTTTCCCCTGTCAAATGACATAACTTATACACCTCACTAGCCTTCTGAAAATAATGGCGGAACATGCTTTATAAATGACCTTAACAATAAAAATTCCTTAAATCGAATAAAGAATTCCTTAAACATTTCTCAACAAATTTGTAACTCCTCTTAATCCAATACCTCCTCTAAAACTGTCGTAATAGCTTAAAATTACCCATTCAGCAGACCTCAGAGTTAATCTATACCCCGATATTGTTTTTTTGTATGTTCTTTCGTATTTACCTAATGTTATAATTGTGTGTATGTGTTTATATTTTTGCATTTTGTTAATTTATAAAGTTTTCCGACTAGTGAGCCGAGGGATGTTTGTGCTTCTTATGTAATTTTAAAATTCTAACTTATGTAGTTGTAAACTTGTATTATGTAATTTCATATTTTAGAATTTTTAACTCGTAACTTATGTATTTTTGTGTTACTGTGTAATTTTGAGATTATAACTGTTACAGTTTTGAACTTGTATAATAGTTTTTGAGTCTCTGGAATGCTGTATAATCTCTTCCCGCTCTGACCTGTATGCTCACCTCTATTGATGTATACCCTTCGGGGGGAAATGTTTTCTTTGAGAGAAACAAAGTTGGGTCAGACTTGTTCTTTAAAAAAAATACCCTGACTTACGACGGGTAGAGCCTGGGCAGCCCAACACCGCGTCGCTGGGTGGTGGTGACTGGCCGTCACAAGGAGGGAGTTCAGCGCGACTGGGTAGCCCAGTCTTTAGTAACTACCCTGACTTGCTCCGGGTAGAGCCTGGGCGACCCAACACCGCGTCGCTGGGTGGTGGTGACTGGCAGTCACTGTGGAGGGAGTTCAGCGCGACTGGGTAGCCCAGTCTTTTTTAAATACCCAGACTGCCGCCGGATATAGCTTGGGCGACTCAACACCGCGTTGCTGGGTGGTTGTAACTGGCCATCACTAGGAGGGAGTTCAGCGCGACTGGGTAGCCCAGTGTCTAGTAACTACCCGGACTTGCGCCGGGTAGGGCCTGGGCGTCCCAACACCGCGTCGCTGGGTGGTGGTGACTGGCCGTTGCAAGAGAGGGAGGTCAGTGCGACTGGGTAGCCCACATTTTCTTTATAACTTACCTTCTTCGCTATAAAGTATCTGATTCTGACCTTTATCCTTGTGGTGAATCGATAGCAGACCCCAATCTTTACGTTTTCCCCTGTCAAATGACATAACTTATACACCTCACTAGCCTTCTGAAAATAATGGCGGAACATGCTTTATAAATGTCCTTAACAATAAAAATTCCTTAAATAGAATAAAGAATTCCTTAAACATTTCTCAACAAATTTGTAACTCCTCTTAATCCAATACCTCCTCTTAAACTGTCATAATAGCTTAAAATTACCCATTCAGCAGACCTCTGAGTTAATCTATAACCCGATATTGTTTTTTTGTATGTTCTTTCGTATTTACCTAATGTTATAATTGTGTGTATGTGTTTATATTTTTGCATTTTGTTAATTTATAAAGTTTTCCGACTAGTGAGCCGAGGGATGTTTGTGCTTCGTATGTAATTTTAAAATTCTAACTTATGTAGTTGTAAACTTGTATGATGTAATTTCATATTTTAGAATTTTTAACTCGTAACTTATGTATTTTTGTGTTACTGTGTAATTTTGAGATTATAACTGTTACAGTTTTGAACTTGTATAATAGTTTTTGAGTCTCTGGAATGCTGTATAATCTCTTCCCGCTCTGACCTGTATGCTCACCTCTATTGATGTATACCCTTCGGGGGGAAATGTTTTCTTTGAGGGAAACATAGTTGGGTCAGACTTGTTCTTAAAAAAAAATACCCTGACTTACGACGGGTAGAGCCTGGGCGGCCCAACACCGCGTCGCTGGGTGGTGGTGACTGGCCGTCACAAGGAGGGAGTTCAGCGCGACTGGGTAGCCCAGTCTTTAGTAACTACCCTGACTTGCTCCGGGTAGAGCCTGGGCGACCCAACACCGCGTCGCTGGGTGGTGGTGACTGGCCGTCACTGTGGAGGGAGTTCAGCGCGACTGGGTAGCCCAGTCTTTTTTAACTACCCAGACTGCCGCCGGATATAGCTTGGGCGACTCAACACCGCGTTGCTGGGTGGTGGTGACTGGCCGTCACAAGGAGGGAGTTCAGCGCGACTGGGTAGCCCAGTGTCTAGTAACTACCCGGACTTGCGCCGGGTAGGGCCTGGGCGTCCCAACACCGCGTCGCTGGGTGGTGGTGACTGGCCGTTGCAAGAGAGGGAGGTCAGCGCGACTGGGTAGCCCACATTTTCTTTATAACTTACCTTCTTCGCTATAAAGTATCTGATTCTGACCTTTAGCCTTGTGGTGAATCGATAGCAGACCCCAATCTTTACGTTTTCCCCTGTCAAATGACATAACTTATACACCTCACTAGCCTTCAGACAATAATGGCGGAACATGCTTTATAAAAGTCCTTAACAATAAAAATTCCTTAAATCGAATAAAGAATTCCTTAAACATTTCTCAACAAATTTGTAACTCCTCTTAATCCAATACCTCCTCTAAAACTGTCATAATAGCTTAAAATTACCCATTCAGCAGACCTCTGAGTTAATCTATACCCCGATATTGTTTTTTTGTATGTTCTTTCGTATTTACTTAATGTTATAATTGTGTGTATGTGTTTATATTTTTGCATTTTGTTAATTTATAAAGTTTTCCGACTAGTGAGCCGAGGGATGTTTGTGCTTCTTATGTAATTTTAAAATTCTAACTTATGTAGTTGTAAACTTGTATTATGTAATTTCATATTTTAGAATTTTTAACTCGTAACTTATGTATTTTTGTGTTACTGTGTAATTTTGAGATTATAACTGTTACAGTTTTGAACTTGTATAATAGTTTTTGAGTCTCTGGAATGCTGTATAATCTCTTCCCGCTCTGACCTGTATTCTCACCTCTATTGATGTATACCCTTCGGGGGGAAATGTTTTCTTTGAGGGAAACAAAGTTGGGTCAGACTTGTTCTTAAAAAAAATACCCTGACTTACGACGGGTAGAGCCTGGGCGGCCCAACACCGCGTCGTTGGGTGGTGGTGACTGGCCGTCACAAGGAGGGAGTTCAGCGCGACTGGGTTTCCCAGTCTTTAGTAACTACCCTGACTTGCTCCGGGTAGAGCCTGGGCGACCCAACACCGCGTCGCTGGGTGGTGGTGACTGGCCGTCACTGTGGAGGGAGTTTAGCGCGACTGGGTAGCCCAGTCTTTTTTAACTACCCAGACTGCCGCCGGATATAGCTTGGGCGACTCAACACCGCGTTGCTGGGTGGTTGTAACTGGCCATCACTAGGAGGGAGTTCAGCGCGACTGGGTAGCCCAGTGTCTAGTAACTACCCGGACTTGCGCCGGGTAGGGCCTGGGCGTCCCAACACCGCGTCGCTGGGTGGTGGTGACTGGCCGTTGCAAGAGAGGGAGGTCAGTGCGACTGGGTAGCCCACATTTTCTTTATAACTTACCTTCTTCGCTATAAAGTATCTGATTCTGACCTTTATCCTTGTGGTGAATCGATAGCAGACCCCAATCTTTACGTTTTCCCCTGTCAAATGACATAACTTATACACCTCACTAGCCTTCTGAAAATAATGGCGGAACATGCTTTATAAATGTCCTTAACAATAAAAATTCCTTAAATAGAATAAAGAATTCCTTAAACATTTCTCAACAAATTTGTAACTCCTCTTAATCCAATACCTCCTCTAAAACTGTCATAATAGCTTTAAATTACCCATTCAGCAGACCTCTGAGTTAATCTATAACCCGATATTGTTTTTTTGTATGTTCTTTCGTATTTACCTAATGTTATAATTGTGTGTATGTGTTTATATTTTTGCATTTTGTTAATTTATAAAGTTTTCCGACTAGTGAGCCGAGGGATGTTTGTGCTTCGTATGTAATTTTAAAATTCTAACTTATGTAGTTGTAAACTTGTATGATGTAATTTCATATTTTAGAATTTTTAACTCGTAACTTATGTATTTTTGTGTTACTGTGTAATTTTGAGATTATAACTGTTACAGTTTTGAACTTGTATAATAGTTTTTGAGTCTCTGGAATGCTGTATAATCTCTTCCCGCTCTGACCTGTATGCTCACCTCTATTGATGTATACCCTTCGGGGGGAAATGTTTTCTTTGAGGGAAACATAGTTGGGTCAGACTTGTTCTTAAAAAAAAAATACCCTGACTTACGACGGGTAGAGCCTGGGCGGCCCAACACCGCGTCGCTGGGTGGTGGTGACTGGCCGTCACAAGGAGGGAGTTCAGCGCGACTGGGTAGCCCAGTCTTTAGTAACTACCCTGACTTGCTCCGGGTAGAGCCTGGGCGACCCAACACCGCGTCGCTGGGTGGTGGTGACTGGCCGTCACTGTGGAGGGAGTTCAGCGCGACTGGGTAGCCCAGTCTTTTTTAACTACCCAGACTGCCGCCGGATATAGCTTGGGCGACTCAACACCGCGTTGCTGGGTGGTTGTAACTGGCCATCACTAGGAGGGAGTTCAGCGCGACTGGGTAGCCCAGTGTCTAGTAACTACCCGGACTTGCGCCGGGTAGGGCCTGGGCGTCCCAACACCGCGTCGCTGGGTGGTGGTGACTGGCCGTTGCAAGAGAGGGAGGTCAGTGCGACTGGGTAGCCCACATTTTCTTTATAACTTACCTTCTTCGCTATAAAGTATCTGATTCTGACCTTTATCCTTGTGGTGAATCGATAGCAGACCCCAATCTTTACGTTTTCCCCTGTCAAATGACATAACTTATACACCTCACTAGCCTTCTGAAAATAATGGCGGAACATGCTTTATAAATGTCCTTAACAATAAAAATTCCTTAAATAGAATAAAGAATTCCTTAAACATTTCTCAACAAATTTGTAACTCCTCTTAATCCAATACCTCCTCTAAAACTGTCATAATAGCTTAAAATTACCCATTCAGCAGACCTCTGAGTTAATCTATAACCCGATATTGTTTTTTTGTATGTTCTTTCGTATTTACCTAATGTTATAATTGTGTGTATGTGTTTATATTTTTGCATTTTGTTAATTTATAAAGTTTTCCGACTAGTGAGCCGAGGGATGTTTGTGCTTCGTATGTAATTTTAAAATTCTAACTTATGTAGTTGTAAACTTGTATGATGTAATTTCATATTTTAGAATTTTTAACTCGTAACTTATGTATTTTTGTGTTACTGTGTAATTTTGAGATTATAACTGTTACAGTTTTGAACTTGTATAATAGTTTTTGAGTCTCTGGAATGCTGTATAATCTCTTCCCGCTCTGACCTGTATGCTCACCTCTATTGATGTATATCCTTCGGGGGGAAATGTTTTCTTTGAGGGAAACATAGTTGGGTCAGACTTGTTCTTAAAAAAAAAATACCCTGACTTACGACGGGTAGAGCCTGGGCGGCCCAACACCGCGTCGCTGGGTGGTGGTGACTGGCCGTCACAAGGAGGGAGTTCAGCGCGACTGGGTAGCCCAGTCTTTAGTAACTACCCTGACTTGCTCCGGGTAGAGCCTGGGCGACCCAACACCGCGTCGCTGGGTGGTGGTGACTGGCCGTCACTGTGGAGGGAGTTCAGCGCGACTGGGTAGCCCAGTCTTTTTTAACTACCCAGACTGCCGCCGGATATAGCTTGGGCGACTCAACACCGCGTTGCTGGGTGGTTGTAACTGGCCATCACTAGGAGGGAGTTCAGCGCGACTGGGTAGCCCAGTGTCTAGTAACTACCCGGACTTGCGCCGGGTAGGGCCTGGGCGTCCCAACACCGCGTCGCTGGGTGGTGGTGACTGGCCGTTGCAAGAGAGGGAGGTCAGTGCGACTGGGTAGCCCACATTTTCTTTATAACTTACCTTCTTCGCTATAAAGTATCTGATTCTGACCTTTATCCTTGTGGTGAATCGATAGCAGACCCCAATCTTTACGTTTTCCCCTGTCAAATGACATAACTTATACACCTCACTAGCCTTCTGAAAATAATGGCGGAACATGCTTTATAAATGTCCTTAACAATAAAAATTCCTTAAATAGAATAAAGAATTCCTTAAACATTTCTCAACAAATTTGTAACTCCTCTTAATCCAATACCTCCTCTAAAACTGTCATAATAGCTTAAAATTACCCATTCAGCAGACCTCTGAGTTAATCTATAACCCGATATTGTTTTTTTGTATGTTCTTTCGTATTTACCTAATGTTATAATTGTGTGTATGTGTTTATATTTTTGCATTTTGTTAATTTATAAAGTTTTCCGACTAGTGAGCCGAGGGATGTTTGTGCTTCGTATGTAATTTTAAAATTCTAACTTATGTAGTTGTAAACTTGTATGATGTAATTTCATATTTTAGAATTTTTAACTCGTAACTTATGTATTTTTGTGTTACTGTGTAATTTTGAGATTATAACTGTTACAGTTTTGAACTTGTATAATAGTTTTTGAGTCTCTGGAATGCTGTATAATCTCTTCCCGCTCTGACCTGTATGCTCACCTCTATTGATGTATATCCTTCGGGGGGAAATGTTTTCTTTGAGGGAAACATAGTTGGGTCAGACTTGTTCTTAAAAAAAAAATACCCTGACTTACGACGGGTAGAGCCTGGGCGGCCCAACACCGCGTCGCTGGGTGGTGGTGACTGGCCGTCACAAGGAGGGAGTTCAGCGCGACTGGGTAGCCCAGTCTTTAGTAACTACCCTGACTTGCTCCGGGTAGAGCCTGGGCGACCCAACACCGCGTCGCTGGGTGGTGGTGACTGGCCGTCACTGTGGAGGGAGTTCAGCGCGACTGGGTAGCCCAGTCTTTTTTAACTACCCAGACTGCCGCCGGATATAGCTTGGGCGACTCAACACCGCGTTGCTGGGTGGTTGTAACTGGCCATCACTAGGAGGGAGTTCAGCGCGACTGGGTAGCCCAGTGTCTAGTAACTACCCGGACTTGCGCCGGGTAGGGCCTGGGCGTCCCAACACCGCGTCGCTGGGTGGTGGTGACTGGCCGTTGCAAGAGAGGGAGGTCAGTGCGACTGGGTAGCCCACATTTTCTTTATAACTTACCTTCTTCGCTATAAAGTATCTGATTCTGACCTTTATCCTTGTGGTGAATCGATAGCAGACCCCAATCTTTACGTTTTCCCCTGTCAAATGACATAACTTATACACCTCACTAGCCTTCTGAAAATAATGGCGGAACATGCTTTATAAATGTCCTTAACAATAAAAATTCCTTAAATAGAATAAAGAATTCCTTAAACATTTCTCAACAAATTTGTAACTCCTCTTAATCCAATACCTCCTCTAAAACTGTCATAATAGCTTAAAATTACCCATTCAGCAGACCTCTGAGTTAATCTATAACCCGATATTGTTTTTTTGTATGATCTTTCGTATTTACCTAATGTTATAATTGTGTGTATGTGTTTATATTTTTGCATTTTGTTAATTTATAAAGTTTTCCGACTAGTGAGCCGAGGGATGTTTGTGCTTCGTATGTAATTTTAAAATTCTAACTTATGTAGTTGTAAACTTGTATGATGTAATTTCATATTTTAGAATTTTTAACTCGTAACTTATGTATTTTTGTGTTACTGTGTAATTTTGAGATTATAACTGTTACAGTTTTGAACTTGTATAATAGTTTTTGAGTCTCTGGAATGCTGTATAATCTCTTTCCGCTCTGACCTGTATGCTCACCTCTATTGATGTATACCCTTCGGGGGGAAATGTTTTCTTTGAGGGAAACATAGTTGGGTCAGACTTGTTCTTAAAAAAAAATACCCTGACTTACGACGGGTAGAGCCTGGGCGGCCCAACACCGCGTCGCTGGGTGGTGGTGACTGGCCGTCACAAGGAGGGAGTTCAGCGCGACTGGGTAGCCCAGTCTTTAGTAACTACCCTGACTTGCTCCGGGTAGAGCCTGGGCGACCCAACACCGCGTCGCTGGGTGGTGGTGACTGGCCGTCACTGTGGAGGGAGTTCAGCGCGACTGGGTAGCCCAGTCTTTTTTAACTACCCAGACTGCCGCCGGATATAGCTTGGGCGACTCAACACCGCGTTGCTGGGTGGTTGTAACTGGCCATCACTAGGAGGGAGTTCAGCGCGACTGGGTAGCCCAGTGTCTAGTAACTACCCGGACTTGCGCCGGGTAGGGCCTGGGCGTCCCAACACCGCGTCGCTGGGTGGTGGTGACTGGCCGTTGCAAGAGAGGGAGGTCAGCGCGACTGGGTAGCCCACATTTTCTTTATAACTTACCTTCTTCGCTATAAAGTATCTGATTCTGACCTTTAGCCTTGTGGTGAATCGATAGCAGACCCCAATCTTTACGTTTTCCCCTGTCAAATGACATAACTTATACACCTCACTAGCCTTCAGACAATAATGGCGGAACATGCTTTATAAATGTCCTTAACAATAAAAATTCCTTAAATCGAATAAAGAATTCCTTAAACATTTCTCAACAAATTTGTAACTCCTCTTAATCCAATACCTCCTCTAAAACTGTCATAATAGCTTAAAATTACCCATTCAGCAGACCTCTGAGTTAATCTATACCCCGATATTGTTTTTTTGTATGTTCTTTCGTATTTACCTAATGTTATAATTGTGTGTATGTGTCTATATTTTTGCATTTTGTTAATTTATAAAGTTTTCCGACTAGTGAGCCGAGGGATGTTTGTGCTTCTTATGTAATTTTAAAATTCTAACTTATGTAGTTGTAAACTTGTATTATGTAATTTCATATTTTAGAATTTTTAACTCGTAACTTATGTATTTTTGCGTTACTGTGTAATTTTGAGATTATAACTGTTACAGTTTTGAACTTGTATAATAGTTTTTGAGTCTCTGGACCTGTATGCTCACCTCTATTGATGTATACCCTTCGGGGGGAAATGTTTTCTTTGAGGGAAACAAAGTTGGGTCAGACTTGTTCTTAAAAAAAATACCCTGACTTACGACGGGTAGAGCCTGGGCGGCCCAACACCGCGTCGCTGGGTGGTGGTGACTGGCCGTCACAAGGAGGGAGTTCAGCGCGACTGGGTAGCCCAGTCTTTAGTAACTACCCTGACTTGCTCCGGGTAGAGCCTGGGCGACCCAACACCGCGTCGCTGGGTGGTGGTGACTGGCCGTCACTGTGGAGGGAGTTCAGCGCGACTGGGTAGCCCAGTCTTTTTTAACTACCCAGACTGACGCCGGATATAGCTTGGGCGACTCAACACCGCGTTGCTGGGTGGTTGTAACTGGCCATCACTAGGAGGGAGTTCACCGAGACTGGGTAGCCCAGTGTCTAGTAACTACCCGGACTTGCGCCGGGTAGAGCCTGGGCGTCCCAACACCGCGTCGCTGGGTGTAAATATTATTTCAACTTAAAAGATACGAAAAAAATTTTTAGTGACATGACAAATAACATTCAATGACAAAAATAATATTATTTGACAATAATAATATTAATAAGAGTTGATATATAATAATATTAATAAGAGTTGATATATAATAATATTAATAAGAGTTGATATATAATAATATTAATAAGAGTTGATATATAATAATATTAATAAGAGTTGATATATAATAATATTAATAAGAGTTGATATATAATAATATTAATAAGAGTTGATATATAATAATATTAATAAGAGTTGATATATAATAATATTAATAAGAGTTGATATATAATAATATTAATAAGAGTTGATATATAATAATATTAATAAGAGTTGATATATAATAATATTAATAAGAGTTGACATATAATAATATTTCCCTGTTAAATAAATTAAAATAACATTGCATATAAAGAAAAATATTAGTTTATTAGATGAAATATCATGATAGTTCAATATTAAATGACTTAAAATAACCTTACATTTTAAGATACGAATTAATATTACAATATGATATAAAATAATATTGCAAATTATATTACAATAAAATATCATATAAAGTATACACAAAAAGGTAAAAAAAAAATATGTACCACTCTAATATACTTGAAACATAAGTTTATATCGTTATTTAACTCAAATACACAAACTAGTTATCTTCATAAATTCTAATTAACTATTTTACGCTTAACTATGCCTGTAACTAACTACCAACTACTATTTTAAATTATGACCTTAAGAATAAGCTTTCGCATTTCCAAAAACGCCATTCAAAAATGATCGGTTAAGAACCGAGCCTAGGAGTCTTCCAAGTCTCGG
Source organism: Troglohyphantes excavatus (assembly GCA_963932185.1). Taxonomy (NCBI): domain Eukaryota; kingdom Metazoa; phylum Arthropoda; class Arachnida; order Araneae; family Linyphiidae; genus Troglohyphantes; species Troglohyphantes excavatus. The sequence continues at coordinate 37,723,957 of OZ010667.1, forward strand.
TTCTTAGCCGCATCCTATTTGCTTCAGACACCAAATTAACACATTCCGAAATTGCATATCTTTTGGTCTCGCGAGTTACTTCAGGCCCCAAGAACACGTCTTGCATTTGAACGTCGTTAAAATGCAAATGTGATTTCGATTATATGATTACCACCCCCCTACTCCCCTCCACCTTCACCTGGAAGAATATCGGGGTTTTTCGAAAATTAGATCCGGTAAATTTAAATGCTCGAAGAAGAATTACGATGCTACGAAGATGAAAAATAAAATAAAATGAAAATGATCTCGAGCTGCCGAAAGTTGGTTAATTTCCAATCTCGGCTGCATTGAAGGATCGGGGGTGATAATATGAAATTTGGTAATGGAATTTTAATTACTGGGTCTTTCGATATTGGTACCTTTGATATCCTATTGGAATAAAAATGGGGATTGCTATATTGAAAATGTCAGTCTTTTGACTATTTGAATGTTACATTTCTGCAAATGTCCCCGGTTAGGATTGTTTAAAAGTTCGGATAATTTCACGATATATGTCCGATTTTCGAAATAGTTAATAATGATTTATTTGCATATTTGAAAAATAGAATACATAATTTTTCGTAGTAAAGCTGTCGCAAAAGAGCTTACATAATTTTTATTTTGAAATTACAAACTGCTTTTAAAATGCGTTAATTTAACATACAAATTCTTAATTTTGATGTGTATCTTATAAAAATAATTGACCTAGTCATCGTGAAAGGACGGTTAGCCACGTTGATCAAGTTTGCCATTAATATACTCACATTTTCAACCATTGTATTGCGGGAGGAGGAATAGGAACAAAATTCTGGGCATACACTGGCCTCATTAATCACTGTAACTTCAAGCTGTAATCAATGGGTTGTAATGAGTGCTTGTTTAAATTGAAGAAAATGACAACTCGTGTTATTAAATTTGACTAGTTAACGGTTTAAACCATTTCTAATTATTTGTGTGAAAAGTGAAAAGTTGTTAAGGAGGATTTCATTATGAATCAAATATATCCCACTTAAGTCCAATTGCAACAGGGAAAACTGAAATAAGTTGAAAGAACAGTTCAATACAAACAAAATTGTTTAAACTCATTTTTAGTTTACTGAAGATGCTGAAAGGAACAATCCGAACATGAACGCATTCGAAGTATATAGGGACAAAACCGTATGGAACAATAGGGACTATATAGTTATCGGACTTGTCATTGAATTAAATTATTATCAAATTAAGTTTTATTTAAATAAATATCATTATGTCATTTATCTGTCAATTAATTTGTTTGAAACTTTTTTATTTAAAAGCTTCTGTTTGAATGTTTGTATGTTGTTGACACTTTAATAATTAAAATAATCTGTCAAAGTATATATTAATTCAAAATATATTTTAAAAGTATCTATTAATTAAAAGTATCTATTAATTAAAAGTATCTAATAATTAAAATTATCAATTAATTCAAAGTATCTATTAATTCAAAGTATCTATTAATTCAAAGTATCAATTAATTCAAAGTATCTATTAATTCGAAGTATATATTAAAAGTATATATTAATTAAAAGTACCTATTAAAAGTATCTATTAATTACAAGTATTTATTAATTCAAAGTGTATATTAAAAGTATCTAATAATTATAAGTATTTTTTAATTCAAATTATATATTAGGCATAAGTATATATTAAGTAAAAGTATATATTAGATATAAGTATATATTAATTAAAAGTTCATATTAGGTAAAAGTATATATTTATTCAAAGTATCTATTAGTTAAAAGTCTATGTTAGGTATAATTATATAATAATTAAAAGTATATATTACTAAAAAGTATTATATTACTAAAAAATATATATTACTAAAAAGTATATATTACTAAAAAGTATATATTACTAAAAAGTACATAATAAATAAAAGTATTATTAAAAAGTATATATTATTAAAAAGTATATATTAATTAAAAATATTTATGATTAAAAAGTACATATTAATTAAAAGTATTATTAAAAAGTGTATATATTATTAAAAAGTGTATATATTATTGAAAAGTATATATTATTAAAAAGTGCATATTAATTAAAAGTATTATTAAAAAGTACATATTAATTAAAAGTATTATAAAAAAGTATATATTATTAAAAAGTGTATATATTATTAAAAAGTGTATATATTATTGAAAAATATATATTACTAAAAAGTATATATTAATTAAAAGTAACTATTAATGGGTTTAATATATCATTCATATTCTAGATATTTTTGTTGAAAAAGTTCTATTACAAAATTTAAATTTCCATTCACACTAAACTTGCATTAAGAATGTGTTTCCAACGTGAATATTTTTGCCTGTTTAATTTTGTTTTACACATAAATAAAAACACTTTAGCGACATTTCGTGAAAAGCACGATTTCTGCATCCTATTTCAAAAAGCGAAACGCATTCGAAGCTATTTACACAAATTATCGATGCCAGAGCAAAGATTGTATCCGAGCAAGCTAAAACACATTCTGAAAAATGTACTTTTGAATTTTTAAAGCCGTCTTCGATACACGAGCACTTTAAAATAATTCTTGTTTACAAATGCAAGTCGGGGAAAAGAATCGTGCAACTGGGGATAAAACAAACACAAAAAATCCCTATTTATTTCGAGGAAAGGAAAGCGCACTTGTTCTTCGGATCATTTTCTAACTTTCGGATTCATTTTTTATTCACTCCGAATGCTGCACAGTGCTTTATTTTAAAAATGGGAATAATTCTTACTGACTGCCTTCCATATCTTTTCTCTCACTCATCTCTTACCCTTGCGCAGTTTATTTCCCTGCGTCACTTATGTTGCTCTGCGTGGCTCATAAATAACAGAAGAGGGGAAAAAAAAAGGGAAAAAAGCACGAGACAGAATGCATAATTAATCCCTAAGTCACATTCATATAGTTTTTCTTCTTATCATGTACCATCATCCTATCCATCTTGACTTTTACGTTAACGCGACTTTCAAAGTTCAGAATCTAGGGGGTGGAACAAATGAATAAAAAGAAAGTTGTGTTGGGTTTTTTTTTCTCTCGACGTCCAAGTGAAACAAAAATACATATAAATCACTGCCGTAAAAGAAAAGTCGTCACTGCCCATTAGTAAGGCAGGGAGATAATAAAAAACAGGGAGAACAGTAATGCTTTGCGACAATCATTTTTTTTTTTTGCCTTCAAGAAGACTGAGTTGTTTGCAGAATACATTTTCTGTAATTATTTAAGGGGGTGTGTAGCAAATGAGTAAGTGCAAAGTATAGTTGATATAATTGCAGGATTTCCCGTTAATTTTTTTATGTTTATGTGTCAGTTAGTTTATGTAGAATACAATCTTTAAATATTCCATATTAATTATATACTTTTTAAGTATATACATAATTTTTTTAATATCAAAAATATATTATAAAGTGTAAATGGGTCATGAGTTAAAATACTTTTTTATAGAAATATTTAATTACTCATTGTTAAAATTATGTTTTGTTCTTTTTTTTAATTTAATACGTATAACTACATTTTAGAAAACTATTATAGTGTTGATTGATTTGATTCTTCTTCTTCAATCAATTTATTTGCGCATACAAAAAAAATAATAGTTTGATGAATGAAAACGTCTATATAAAAACTATATAACTTTATTGGTTTTGCATAACAGACATACTTTTTAATACATCCCAACTAAAATATTTGAAAATTTCCTACTTTATTTAGCTTTTTTTCAATGTCTTGCAAAGTGGGTAAAACGAACTTTCGAATATGTGATATGAAAGAATATGAAATTCATAAAAATGTAACGATCATTGGCAAAAGGGCAATTAGTCTACAAAAATGTGAATTTCGTAGCTTATAAACGACAAGAATTAACTACAATATAATTAACACTGTTTATATGTTGAATAAAATGAATAATATAATGAAGTTACATACCTGTTTTTTTTTATGTCAACTTGAAGAACGTATTTTGATAACAAAATGGACGCACATTGCTATATCTATATTAAGATAAGCAGAATGTTATAAATTATATAAAAAATCGTATGAATCAAATTATATTGATATACTCTCTTTTTAGAAGATAATAAATATTATAAACGTCGATTTTTCAAAATGGCGAATGGCGGATTACAGCTTGCTGTTAAGAAAAAAAGCATCTATTTAATATAATCAAATGTATATAGTTTTTCATTTTTGATTATTATTATTTATTCTAGTTTATTCAATTTACTAATTAATTTAAACAGTTTATTCTAATAATGACTTTTCACAGGGTTCCAATGATTCAGACTGTGACTCATCTTATCGTATTTATGAATCGAAGTAGGTTACCTTAGAAAAGTAATTTTAAAAACCTTAATATACGATACGTTTCCAATAAATTAGTGAAAATTTTTAAATTTAATTTTTTTTCTTGAGATTAATTGAAATTGAACGTAACAAATCGAGTTCTAAAACACATGTTCCCCCACCTTACCCTATTAGGTTGATGTATAAATGCTGAGATATCAATGGTATTTTAACACATAATTAAGAATAATAGGCAATAAAATGAGATATACTTAAAAAAGGCACCAACTTTTATAAAAACAATTTTACAGTTTTTATTTAAAATAAATTCGTATAAGGTAATATAAACTAATATATTATGAGTTATTATTATTTAATAAAATATGTATTTTTATAAATAAAAATACAATTGCAAAATTTTTATCCAAAGGCAACCCACCCTTTAACTAGTAATATTTAGTTAAAGATATTTTGATAAATATACCATTAATTTCTAAAAAGAAACGCTTTCTAATGATAATAAAGTCCTATTTAACTTCGACATAAAAATGAAAAAGTTAATGTAAAATTATTCTTATATATGCAAGAATAAAATGTTCCGTAACCGAATAAACCTTACTAGTTTGAATGACATTATTTTTCTACTTTTAATGCAAGATTTAATTGCGAAGGCATGCACATTTAAAAAAATCAGAATCAATAAAGTTTACGAAATAGTTTTTATTAATTAAGTCTGCAGTAATGAAATATTTCTAATTTCCATCCTTAAACATGGGTAAACAATATTGTCATAATTTTTTTTCAGGAACAAATTCTTAACTGTTTTAATAGTCCTTATTTTCTTAGCAGACATCATATTTCTTGTAATATTAATCAAACAAGCGCACTCGTTATTTCTTTATAAAAATTCTTTGTTAACGTAGAAAGGAAAATATATTATTTATTAAATAGTAAATGGGGAGACTGACTAATATCTAACATTAGAATTAAATTATTTTTAATTGCTTTTCAGAAATGCTTTATTTGTAAACACATTTTAATTAACTATATGTTTATACTTACGGCAAATATATTTTTATATAATTAATAAATTTCAAAATAATCACGGAAATCATTATTATATTCTTTATTAATCAATTTCAATAAAATGTACGTATTTTTTTTATTTTTTGCTTTATACACCGTTAAAATTTTCAGTTCAACGATGTACCATACCTTGGTGCAAAACACAGGTCTGCAGCAAATTACACCATATTAAGGTAGAACCTAGATTGAACCAAAAATTCTTTATAAGAAAAAAAAAAGCGGAGGTTTCATCAATAATTTGTTCAACCTCTTTAAATTCGACCCAAATTTTCGGTGTCGCTACATCAACAAGCCGGGGAATCTAATCCAAGAAAGACAACGCAGAACAAGGGCACCAGTGGCCCAGTGTATAAAGACGCTCAGCTATGAATCCGAGGTTTCCTAGTTCAATCGGTGGACTTGGAAAAAGAAAAGTAAAAAATATGTGATTTTGCGTTCGGAGAGGGTTGCCAGCTTCGCTACAAAAATACTACTACTAAAATACTAAAAAAACTCTAATTTTGAGTTTTATATACAGCGTTAAGAGTTTTGGTGCAACGTTCCACTACTAAATTGTATCCGTGGTAGCACTGTAAAATAGTGAAACTAAACACCAAATAAGAATTTTAGAGTTTACTTTTATATATACTTGAAAAAAAATCTGAACTTTCTAATAAACAACTATAACATAGAATCCTATGAAGCAGTTATTTTCAGAAAAAATATATGTTTTTATTTCTATAGTATAATCAAAATACTTTTAAGGTTTCAAAAACATTTTTTTTTATTAATTTTATATATCATTTTATTAAATAAAAAAATGTTAAAATTTACTTATAACTGTGCAATTATTAACAGTTAAATATAATGCGAGAGCTCATGCGAAAGTTCCAATTTATTTTGTTATATTTATCACCGCTATCCAGAATTAAAATGTTATACAAACGTCTTTCAAAGTTTTATTTGACGAACAGTCATTGTTCTTTCCGTGTCAGAAATTGGTAAAATGGTAGTACAACCCTAAATGTACAAAAATGCGTTGATTTCACGATCTTAATGAAACATGGAACATTATCTTTTTCTCAGAAATTTGTACATCAAACACACCAAAATAAACTATATTTCTAACACTAATTATTCTATCATGCAATATTGAAAAGCGATGAGTGAGTAGATTGATTGATTCGTAATAATTAAAATTTTTAGAAAAAAATTGTCATACGATATAATTCACGACCATACAGTAACCTATCATACGATCATACGAAAACGTATGAAATACAACTTTATTTAAAAATGATTGCTACTCCTATGAGCTTAAAATGCCTCTCTGAGCAAAATATATAAACATTAAATACGCGATTATTATCGTTATTAATCTGTTGAGATTTAAACGCCATTTCTAATCCTGCTTTATTACTAACTGTTATGCTTACGTCAAACAGGTTTATCCGAAGCGAAATGTTTTAATACAAATGAGCTTTACGAATATGCAAAATAACTGTTCTATTGAGATAAATATTAATGCATTCCGAAAATACTATATATAATGCAATGCCTGAACTTTGATAGAAAAATAGTTGAACACTTGGATTTCTTTTAGCACAGGCACTTGAGAAATATATTTTCAGAAGTGCTTTATTAATAGATGCAATATCAACATATTAGTTCAGATATCAGAAGCAGTAAATAATTTTATCAGAAAACAATTTTCACTTACGTTCATTTAAAAGCTATCAAATATGTGGAACTGTTCAAAAACATTGCTACTACCTTTGTTTCATATATTATTTATATTTAAAACACATTTTCTACGATATTTAAATATATCGGATAAAATAAGTAAATTTTACTAATTTATATTAATATGATTTTAATTAATTCGTCTAAAAAAATTCAAAAACTTGTATCTTAACATTATGTTCAAAACTGTCATTTAAAACAATTTGAGCAAATTCACACATTTTCAAATACAAATTTTCAATTTAACGATTACACTTCTCTAATCTACAATAAGTAGCCAGCCCCTTTTTAAAAATTCACTCCCGAAAACTTACGAGCCATCGCATCCTCTTACTTAAGTGTAGCATACTCTCCTGCGACCCTCACCTTTCCCTTTTCCCCCTCCACCCCCATGAGTACAAGACAGAGGCGGGGCCCACTGCAAGCCAACCACCCACTCTTAGTAGTCTCATTAATGATGAGGGGAGCGGAGCCAGTATTAAAGCTACATTGTCATGGCCTGTCGTCCATTTTCAAGGTTATTTCGATTCGAATGTCAATGACCTGTTTATCAAAATTTAAAAATGTATGCGTCGATTAATTTAATTTGCGTATTGCCTTTGTTATGTTGTTTTAATTGGAGTTGCTGGTTTATACATGACAAATGAAATAAGGGTAGAGTTTTATGTTTTCCTTTGATATTTTTTTAATGATTTAAATAGTAAAACATATTTGTAAGATATATGGCATTTTTAAAAATAAAGTGATTCATTATGGTTCAATTAAATTTACAAGGTTTTCAAATAAAACAGGTAAATCAGGAATTTTAATTTACATACTTCGAAATTAATTCATGTTTTCTGAATTGAAATCAATCAGAAACCAATCTACAGAATTTTTTTTAAATATATTTTTTTCACAGATTAGAAATCTTATATTTTTAACACATATTTTTGTCCAGAACCTATCCAAATTTCATTCCGCTGTATGGGTTATTTTTCACATTGAATATTGCGTTTAGTGTAAAAAACCAGACAATTGACATTAGATAGTAGGTTGAGCATGATTGCAAAATTGAATTGTTTATCAACGATTTACTGAAATAAATATAACATTTGAAATGTTTTTTTAGGGACTCTATCTCATATTTAAAACACATATTTCTGCACAATCTTGTCAACTGCCAAATTAACTTTAAGAAATGTGCATTATTAAATTAAAAACGTATTTTATTGCAAAAGCTATCTAATTGCAAAATTAAAAAAAAAAAAAAGTTATAAATATTATAACACAATTACAGACAACATCCACTTCGAGAAAATTTTAACTTATACTCATTTTTGCAAACCAAAATCTATATTAATATTAAAGATAGAATGTTTTTCTTTGTTTACCTACAATTTTAAAATGTACACCTACATGGTTTCTGAAATAAACGATCCAATCTCGAAAAACTACAAAATTAATTATGTACAAATGATATTTGATCAAATTACAGTTTAATTGTGTATCAATTATCTTTTTATTTATTATCAATTATCTTTATCTTTATTATTTTTATTCAATAACACATTTTAATATGGGTATATAATCATTAAAGTATACTAATTTCTTTTTTAACAAACAATATCCAATTCCATAGCATATAAGGTATCAAGTTCCATATGTTTAAAAAATAATAATAATGCCTAAATATCATATGTATAAGATTAATTATGGTGCAAACAATATATAATTGACAATTAAGAAATCCGTGTTCATTGTCCTTAGGCATTGAAATATACAGTTGCATTGTTTACTTTATTTTTGAATTATAATACCTATGAAAATAAGTTAAACAACTTTATTTAAAAATCATTATCTTTCAAATGAGCTTAAATCCACTTAACTATTATGATTCTCCAGTAAGTCTTAAGTAATTGTACATAAAGAAAATATATTAGACTTTAAATGCTCAATTATTATCGTTATTAAACTGCACAGATTTAAACGACATTTCTAATCTTGTTTTATTGCAAAATGTTATGCTTACGTGAAACAGGTTTATACAAAGCGAATGGTTTTAATACAAACGAGCTATTCGAATTTGCAAAATAACTATTCCCTTGAGATAAATATTAATGAATAACGAGAATAATATTTAATGCATAAACTTTCGTAAAAGGGTTTGAACATTTGGGTTTCCACACACGATTTTGTGTTATATGTTTTCATTAATATTTTATTCATGGTTGTAATATTAAACATATAATTTCAACTTTCAGGGCATAATTTTTTAGAAAACATTTTCCGTATACATAAATTAAAAACCGACAAAGATGTGGACCTATTAAAAAAATTACAATAAGACAATAACATATAAAGCCAGAATGCAGCTAATGTAATCCTCGCATATACATGTATTCTTTGTATATATATAACATTGAATAATAATTATTTGATAAAAATATCTGTATATATATCTTTATATATATATATATATATATATATATATATATATATATATATATATATATATATATATATATATATATATATATATATATATATGTATGTATAAGTAAGAAATAATGTCCGCTAATCAAGGGGAGGGACGGAAAGATATTATTTTCATCTTTGAATTTTTTTGTATTTAGAGATATTTTGGTTCATTTGGTGACATTTCTATTCATTTGGCGACATTTTTCTCATTTAGAGATATTTGGGTTCATTTGGTGATATTTCTATTCATTTGGCGACATTTTTACTCGTTTGGCGACTTTGTGTTTATTTGCCGACATATTTTGTTTGTAAATTAGCGGTAATTACTCATCAGCTTATCGGAATGATTATTTAAACTGTATATTTGTATAAAATACAAAGACGCATACATACAAACTCTACTTTATCGAAAGAGATATAAACAATTAAATAACTAATCCAATCAATATTAAAATTTTGTTCTACTTCCATGTGTTTGATCGTTATATATCACTTTCAAAATTACCACAGAATTTCAGACATAAAGAATTACTAAAACGTTAGAATGAAAAGTAAAACCTTAATTCCTTAGTCACCGCAAAGATAAAGCGAAGTTAAAATTTAGCTCTCAAATAAACCAAAAAAAAAAGAACCATTTCTAATGTTCCTCGGCCATAAAATATCTGACATTTTCCAAAAGTAGACGCTTAATAAATAACTTTAAGGTTACACTTCGATTTCCGACTTGGAGCAATGATAAAAATGCAATATCTACTTTACAGTTACAATTATACTGGCAAGAGATACGAGTTTCTTCATCGATTACCATTACCTTGCAGACTACTAATACATTCTGACATTCACTTGTATCCCATAATATCCTACATACATTTATATGCACATCTAAGCGCTCCTAATAATACTGATTTTATGCGAAAATCGCTTCAAGTCCTCGCAAATATTCAATCAGTTCTAGTATCGGACATTGCGAGAAAAAAAGCAACATGAATATCAATATCAGAATGGCGAAATCGTTTGTGTAAAACCTGCAACGCCGCCATTTTTGGACTGGAATTGTCTTTTATACATTAAATATTTTACTAGTTTTAAGCGGTATTCCGTATTTGTATTTTCGTGTTTTATTGATAGATCAACGTATCTAAATATGATTTTACATGACATTTAAATATGATTTTACATGACATTTAAATACGATTTTACATGACATTTAAATATGATTTTACATGACATTTAAATATGATTTTACATGACATTTAAATACGGTTTTACATGGCATTTAAATATGATTTTACATGACATTTAAATATGATTTTACATGACATTTAAATATGATTTTACATGACATTTAAATACATGACATTTAAATATGATTTCACATGACATTTAAATATGATTTTACATGACATTTAAATATGATTTTACATGACATTGTAAAGATGCCACGTCGTAGGTGAGAGTGGATTAAATTGTAATTGCTCATTATATAGTTCTATTTTTTTATTCTACTGTACAAATACAAAATGTTTTGCATACGTTCAATAATAGTTTTCTTGCAATATCAAGTTTGCTATTAAGTTTCTGTTTTCATATTAATTTGTATATAACATCAAAATGTAATATAATTCAATCAGATGTATAGTAATTTTTAAACTAGTTCTAGGAATAGTAGACCTGGCGTCCAAATGTAAAGATCTTTATATAAAACGAATCACTAAAACGGCCATCAACTTGAAACGGAATAAAAAAAAATCTACTACTAAAAAAAACATATGTTGTTTTTAATGATATCAATGAGCATTCATGACAAATTTGGAAAAACAAACAGCGCATTTGGTTGTGACTGCGTAAAAAAACAACTTTAAAAGCAACGGGATGTTTGAGTTAAAATAGCAAGTCTCTAAGTAAATATTTATTTCTATAAAAATGTAGGTATTACCCTGTGAAATGTAATCAAAATATCACAATTGTAATTATTTTAAATTTTATTTAAAGATCTTTATTTTCATTTCACATTCCCTTTCTAAATAAATAAACATTTTAATTATTTTAGTACACATCACTTTCAAAAGTTTACCAAATTTTCGAAAACAGCTTCAGTTGAAAGTGAGAAACTGACTATTTGTGAGAAAACTGGCTATACAAAACGAATATACATTGAAATCCGTCAAATAGATAAATTTATTTAAATATAACCTAGTATACACGAGCATTAATTTTCTCTCCCAGAAAGATTCTACAATACCGTGTCTGAAATATTGTATTTGATTGATGACACTTTGAAATGAAGAAATAAAAAAGTAAACTGTTATAGAAACTTTTCTACTATTGTTAACACTCAACTTGTTTCTAATGATAACCTATTTTCATACACTAAATAACATTAGCGTGGAACCATGTCTTAAAAGCATGTTATTTACATGAAAATAACTTTTTAATTTTTAACCGACTGAAAATCGCGTCAACCAAAACAGCCAAAGCGCGCCAAAAGGAGATAAGTTATCAATTTGACTGTTATGTATTTTTGTGTATGTACGTTCGGGCAAGATTTTTGTTCCAATACAAAAAAAATATACATTGTTATTCGGCATATAACTGTCCAAAATTCTTAATAAACCGGACCGTTTAAAAAAAAAAGTATTGTCCCATTCGGAAAATTTAGTTTTTATTAAATAGAAAAAAATCTCTTTTGCAACAAAAAAAATATAATAAATCGGTTATTCGGATATTTCATATCCGGAAATATTGATTAACCGGACTTTTTTACAACAATTTATCCTATTTCAAAATATTTTTGCTGTTGAATAAAGATTGTACAACAATAACCTTTCGTTTACCCTGCATTTCTTAGCATGGATAGGTATTGGTTTACAATATACTTTGATGAGACAATATAGTTTTGTTTACCCACAATTATTAAAACGAATAAATATTAATTTATTATACCGATTCAAGGATAGTAAAGACCATATATATAAGGTGTGCTCGTTCTTGCGCTGCCTGACGGAAGGCGGAGAGAGCAACTATTTGACATCATAGTGACGCCTACTTCGCCTTCTGTGGGCGTGTCTAATGCTCTCGTTTGAACCAATGGCAAGGCTGAACTAGATGCGAGCGCGTTGGTTGATTGTGCTGCCATCTATTCGTTTTTTCGTGAACTATTAAAAAGGGATAAGCTAACTTTATTTAGTTACTTTTTCTGCATTTTATGAGTTTAAATTATATGTTAAGGATTGCATTTAGTATGGAAAAATTGCAAAAGAGTTGCTTAATAAATTAACAGTATTAAAATAATATTAGCTGCCACGAGAGCATGTTCATGAATTTTGAAAGAGTAAAATGGGTGTCGGATTTGTATTGGACATATTAAATGAGTTACAATTTCAATCAAGTAAAATACGGGGATATAACAAAACAAGGACGGATTAGTTGTGAAGCTACCTGAACACAATTATTTACAGATATTTACATTATTTTGCTAATTAAAAATTAAATCACCAATTGTTACCCAACCGGGGATCGAACCTAAGTAGCAATGCTTGAAACACACAGCCAATGAAAATGATCAAAAAACGATAGTAAGGCGGAGCTAAAATGACGTCAAAAGTAAGGCGGAGCTAAAATGACGTCATATAGTTGCCTTTCCTTGCCCACTTTCAAAAAGCGAAAAACGAGCGCACCTTCTATATATAGTCTTCACTATCCTTGATACCGATTAACAAAACTTTTGTGGTCAAATATGGACGTCGGAGCCCAAACCTGCCCCCAACACTCCAATCATTACGCGATGTATCGTGATTTCCACAAATTTCGTCGCAGCTAAATGCGATAACGTTTCCACCCGCCCAATCCTTCTTTCCAAGTCCTGTTTTATGCGATATGGAAATGTAATATTTCCAAGAAAAGAGACACCGGGAAATGTAGGCAATAACCCGGCCGTGTTTTACACCGTCCGTCTCCTCCCAAGCCATTCTGCAAAACCTTCGGGTAAGAATAGGCGGTAATTTGTACTTTTAGAAAAGACATTAAAACCCGGACGCTTTTAGGAAACGTTTCTTTCGTTATAAATAGGGATTCAACAGATAGCGGAGAGGAAATTAAATTATGATGAGGAATGGTGGATGTATGGGAATGTCGTGTTGGAAATTTAAAGGAATACGAGTCACTTTGTTATTTTTAACGTTCGAAACTGAATGATGAAAGGTGAGCTTTGGAAAAGGATAATTGTTGATACTCGTTTTAAGTCACCTTCGAAACAAAACTCATAATTACTAATAGTAAAACAAAGTATATGTAAACTAAATAATAATATTAGTAATATGAGCATTTAGTTTTAAATTGAAAGTGGACATACCAGTATTTGAAATTTACAGCTTACACACTGTATAAAAGGTATTTTAATTGAGTACCTTAACGTACTCGTTTTTCTTTGAGTACAATTGCATCGCAAAGGAGCTGATTGGATAATCAAATTTAAGTAATCGTACTTTCTCAATAATGAGAAATGTGATTTAATATTGCTAAAATCAGTTTTTGTTCAACCTATGTTAACTTTAATGACTTACAACACTTAGTAAACAGCCCGCTAATATGTATATAAAGTTAGTGTTTGTACATTACATATGCGTAATTAAAAATATATATAATAAACCATTAATATTTGTTATGTATTTGTATTGTTTTGATACTAGAAAATAAGGATAACGTCATAATGCTGAAAATATGTAATTAGGGTACATAATGAAGCTTTGAAAATAGTAATAAATATAAATATAAAATCTGTACATTCATATTTTCTAATTTATACAATCAGGAACATTTATAATTTCTGTTCGAAAACGTTCTTTTTAAAGAATAGAATTCTAAGAAAATAATAAATCAATAATTATTCTATTTTCTTAAGTGTATAGTTAGTTTTAATATATGTTACAAATATAACGTTTTGAAGGATTTTATCTCCAAGACATATTTTATTAAATATTCAAAACAGACTCTTTGTTAAATATTTATTATTAAATACAATGTTTAAATATTCGCAAAAAAATATTTTTATGCATTCTCTGTTTGACTCTTTTATGAATAATAACTAAATAATTATTTTTAAATTAGTTGATAAATAATAATTTTTGCATAATATTCAGACTTCATTGCTATGTCTTTACTGATGAATAATCAATATTTTGTCAGAATAATATTTCATATATTATTTAATGAAATATGTATTTTTCATGTTTTAATATAGTGTGAATACTTATTATTCAAAACATGCTCAACATCCGTCGTTAAATATAACTTCTGAACAATAACAGCTGTAAATGTCATAATCACATGGCCATGTATAAATAAAAATATATATGTTAATAAAATTATATAAAATAAATATCAAGTGGTAGCAAAACAAATAATGCATTATTTGTAAGATTAAAAAAATAATTTAGTTTGAAATTTAAAAATTTTATTTGGAAAAGTAAACAATAAAAACTAATTTACTACATAATCAGAAGACAAAAGCATTTAATAGTTTGGCTTTATAATTACAAGTTGGTCCAAACGAAATCAAAAATATAGTTTTTTTTTAATTAACACAGACTTTACTATTACAAATATTCAACAACAAAAAAGCGAAAGCAATTCATAGATCTACTTTCAAACCAAACTATTTTAAAAGATTAAATCGGTCAATAATTAAATAAAATCGTAACCGTACTGAAAGCACATTTGTTATTGTATGAAATCGGCTTAACTCTATGTTTTCGTAGATAAAGCTCTTTAAATTTATTTTTTGTTCTTTCTATTTATAAACGAAATTCGTGAATTGCAACGACTAATTCAATTTTTTATCTAATTTTTCTAACTGATATTGTTCTTGACGAGAGAGGATTAATTTTATTGAATTAATGCAAAGGACATTTATTATATTTTTTCCTTAAAAATAATTTCATCACGAGATTTAAGAACAGTAATTATATGTTCCATGTAATTTCTCTTGAGGCAATTTTTTAAAAAAAAAGAGTAGAACAAACTAAGATTTTTAAAAAATGAAAAAATCTTAGTTTTTAGTAAATAAAATATTTTGAAAAATATATAATAATTTCCTGCTTTTCCAGAAGTATTGATTTATATGCCTTCATGTTTTTTGACGCTTAATTCTTGTTACATACAAATATTTAACACATGTGTTATGTATTGTGTGAAGTATAATTTTTTTCTATGAGTAGAATTTTTTTTTTCTTCAATATTTTGGGAATTAGTAAAACTATAGTAGAAATAAATATTAGTAAACATTGTAATAGTAAATAATAATTGCAATCATTGTAACAGTAATTAATACTTGTAAAATTCTTAATAGTAATTAATAATTGTTAAGTTATTAATAATAATTAATACTTGTAAAATTCTTAATAGTAATTAATAATTGTTAAGTTATTAATAATAATTAATACTTGTAAAATTCTTAATAGTAATTAATAATTGTAAAATTCTTAATAGAAATAAATACTTGTAAAGTTCTTAATAGTAATTAATAATTGTAAAATTCTTAATAGAAATAAATAATTGTAAAATTCTTTATAGTAATTAGTAATTTTAATTAACTGTAATAATAATTAATCATACAAGTAATTAATAATTAATAATGGAAATTAATCATACTACAAGTTAATAATTAATAATAATAATTAATCATACTAGTAATTAATAGTTATAATGGTAATTAATCATACTAGTAATTAATAAACAAATATTAATTAATAATTGTAATTATTTGTAATAGTATTCATTGAATAGTTAGTAAAGTTGTTTGTAATGTAAATAAAAACGCTTTGCAGAAATTTCATTTTTAATTTATAACTAATACAAAATCAATTTCAGCACAATATCGACGTCTAAAAATAAAATTATTGTATATATTCATTTTTGACCCAAATGAGATATTGATATTAATGTCGAGTCCAGCTATTTTCTACTGCACAATCACGTTTCGTCCCATCCAAATAATAAATTAGTGATACTGGTTAAAAAATAATTCCCCACACTGTAAAAAAAAATACTTAAATATGAGTACCTGAGCATACTTGTTATTCTTTGAGTACAATGCATCCTAAATGAGCGACGATGCACTCAAATTTAAGCAACCGTAATAAGCATTGGCATTTAATATTGCTAATATCTCTTCTGTCCAAGCCACCTTAACAAAGCGACCTAATAAACTTAAAATAGTTGTTCAATAGATGGTTTTTCACATTATTTGATATCGATTGCTTAAATGGAAACATAGTTATTACAACTCAATTACCTTACTACCCATTATTTAGGCACGCATTTTTACTATTTATTCTATTGATAACTTCTTCACGTCGCCCTGGTAGTACAACCGCATAAGGTCGCCTTAAGCCGCATAAGGATTTAGATTCGAATTCTATCATGCCATAGACATTAAGTCAAAACATAAAAACATAAAATGTATATGTGTAATCTTAATTGAGGTTCTGCTAGCTTCTAATTTGTAGTTAGATTAACCGAAAGCTTTCTAATACGTTTTCATATATATAAAATCATCCCGATATATGCAAATTTATATAACATTTTGCTTGTCATTTACATTGGCGATAAGTTGGTTTTAAAAAACAATCAACACTCGTAATTCAAAAGTCAGTTATGCATAGACTTATAACGGTAAAGATTCTCATGATTTACTTTTAGAAGGATGTCTACGGTGATTCTCCATACTAATCAAGAGAAATTACCATTCCACTAATAGCACAATCATTAGGTATCTTAGGAGAGTTATTTGCTGAGATTATTAGATTCTTGCCGGTTGCTGAGATACAGAGTAGTAAGTAATGTCTGGAGTATTGTTTCGACGTGGAATGCGATTGAACTGCGAAAGTCCTTGAAAGCAATTAATATTACGAACCTTAATATAGAAGCCTTTTGGAGAAAATGAACAAGTAAGTTGGCTATCATTCTGGAATATCTTCACCGCTGGTAATAGCTCCCAGCAATCACTACTCAGTTTATATAAAGCCAAATTTTTATATTTAGGTAAGTAATACATATAATAAATATATTTGTGAGTATGAATAGTTTCAATTATATTTAACACATATAATTACCAGAACAAAATGATGCCGGACAAATGTTCCTAGAAGATTATTTCAATGGCACTGTTATGGGAAATAATAAATTCAAGTCATTTGCCAATCATTATATATAATACCCAATAAATAGGTATTCAAAAATAAGTAAAATATACTCGATGAATGAATACATTCGATGCTTATCATAGCTCTGAATTCATAAGTTTCATTTTTGAAAAAGACATGTTCCCAAAAATGAGTACAATGAGTAAACCATAGAGTAATGATACAAATAGAGGAATAAAAATGCTTATTTCCGTGTGTGCATCATTGAAACCACGTGATAGGAGGAAATGACAATTCATTCATGCGCCAATATTACTCTTGGCAGGCCTTGGCGACTTTCAGAACTAAGCGAGATCGAAGTATTGTAATATGGTTTTGTGTTTAATGTTGTATTTAAATATCGTTTTTTTAACGAGTGGCACAATGTAAGGGAGTTTAACAGATATATTAAAGATATGTTTCTTACTTTGTACTTTTGAAATAATTGCGTTACGTTTTTATGTAAAAAGATTTACCATAAGCGAAGTTCTTTCAATTGTTATTTTGTATAGTTCAATAAGAAAATATGAACAATAAAACAGGAGAAATATAAAGAGTTTCTTTTTTTCGAGTATTGAACGCAAAGAAAATTATATTTTCGTTTCGTTAATGAAGAGGAAATATTTAGCGAAAATTGTTTGAAAATAAGTAAATACCTACATATATGTTAAGAAGTTGAATACGGACAGAACACCTTATCACCAAAAAGAAGAAAGGGCACCAAATTTGGAACTCCTGCAGATGTCTGAACGCCAAATGTGACAGCGCTAAAACCACGTGATGTTGGTTTTTGTATTTCAATGTTGACACCGCGGCCTTACGAGAGTCTGGCATTGAAGGCGCTCTCTATTTAATATAACAACTCTCTGGAGTAAACAATTAAATAAAATAACAGTTGTTTGCCTACATATGCTGTCTTCTTCATAAATCACTTTCAATAAATTTCAAAAACTACAACCAATACGTACCGGGAATCGAACACAGATCCTCAGGCACCGCAGCCTAGTGTCTGATCCGTTGTACTACCAGGGCGATGTGAATAAGTTATAAACAGAAGAAATGTTAAAAAGGTGTGCCAAAAAAATGGGCAAGTAATATAATTGAGTTGTAATAACTCCATTTCTATTTAAGCAATCAACATAAAATAAAGTGGAAAGCCATCTTCTGAACAACTATTTTAAGTTTGACAGCGCGTGTGGTTAAGATCGCTTAAACAGAAGTTGAAATTAGCAATATTAAATCACGCTGCTCCTTTTTGAGAAAATACGATTACTTAAATTTGAGTACGAAGTCGCTCGTTGCGATGCAATTGTACTCAAAGAAAATTAATGTACTCATTTTCAAGCACATTTTTTACAATGTTGTAACGCGAATTATAGAATTTATCAAATAAATATTTATTTGATGTAAAAATATAAAGAATAATTATTAAAGTTATAAAGATTTTCCTTAACACTATTTTTTAAATTTTGTAAAGGACTATGCAATGCTACTGTTACTGTTACGAAATATACCCATCGCCCATGCCAGTGCGTAGTTTCATAAGTGTTCTACAATATTTCGAAATTTGAAGATTTACCAAAAAGTACAAAAGCAGCAGCTATTCACCAAATCACGATCGAGCTTGGCTCCATTCAAAAGCAATATGGTTAGATTCATTTTGTCAAAATAAATTCAATGAAAAAGGTTTTTTTTTTTATCTTAAACATGTTATGAATATCCACACTAATATATGTATGAAATTCCTTTAAAAGATAATAAATGGATGTTTTTACAAAGATGTATCTATACGATTTTTTCGATAAATATAAGGTATATTAAACTCCTTATGCAAAATAAAAGATTCATTAAATTATAGATTTGGAATATATAGATAGTAGTCTACTGTGTGAACTAGTACATTTATATTGAAGATGCTGTAATACTCCCTAGTAACGCTTAAAATGTAACTTTATTTATTTGTATGGATAAGCAGAATTAATATCAGCATCGAAGATATTTTATCATATTTAAAATTTTATATATATATGCTGTATTCATTTTGTATAATATTGTTCACTGTTAAAAATGCTATAGTTGAAAATAAAGTATTTTTATTAGGAAACACATTTATAATAATAATTTCTGAATATTACACACAGTGTAATATTCAGTTTTTCTTTATCTCAACATTCCAATGTTCACAAGTCACAGTTTCAAATGTATCATTCAATAACTCTTTTAACTGGTTGCGTATTATTTTTATTTGAATAACTAAAGTTCTCAAAAAAATCAACTTGAATTGCGAAATAAATTTTTTTTAGAATCTATCATCTGTTTGATAAAAAAAAGAAAAGTAAACTTTAAAAATTACTTAATTTTTTTTTATTTTCTACTTAATTTAGATGTGTTAATTTCTTTTTTGCGATTATATAATAAAATATATTCTTTAAGACAATTTATAAATGTTTTTTACAATACATGGTTAGAATTTAAGGTATAAACAAAGATTTTAAATAATAAAATTTTTAAGAAAATAAAAATTTTACCCAACAACATTTTGTTAACATAGAGCAAGAATATCACAATACGAAATGTTGATTTTTTTTCACATTTTTGTTATTTGCATATTATTTTACGCGAATTCTTTACGACTAAAATAAAGACACAGTAAAAGGTCGACTTGATAGTGTATTAGAGAGGCGAAGAACAGCAATAAACCTAATTAAACAAACTTCAAACTCCTCTTTTGTAAAATTAAAGTTTTTTTCTTATTGTAACAGTATTTTTAAAGTAAACGAGTTCAAGAAAACCGCTTGTATTTTTATGGCGTAAACTATCACATAATACAACGACATTTAAAACACAAACACTAAAATGGCGAAAATTAGAACAATACATTTTGTTATTTGTTCATCTCAAACACAAACTTAAATAAATAATCAGTATATTTTTTAAAAAACACAATATTTTACGAGAAACAAACTCTATATTTAAATTAATCTTATGTAATTTTGTAATATTATTTTTCTAAATATGCAATTTAAAAAGAACATTCATTAGCGTTCACGAAGGAATAAAAAGTATTCATCAATCTTAAAATACAACTATTTTATTAACTAAACGTATTAATTTAAGCAATGTGTTCTTAACTACTTATTTACTGGTTAAGTTCATTTAATGCAACCACAAACCCTCATTACTCATTTTCTATTATTCAACACAATTAATTTGCCTCCCCACTTGCTAAAAAAGCAAGAATTTTTAATACCTCCAGGCTTATGAACTTTTTAGCTCATAGCCGCTTTTCAGAAACTTCTTTCAATAAAAATGGATGTTCTGTTTACTTAACCCTTACAGCTCGCCGGCAATTGATTCAGTCTCTTGTCACCGCTGAGCAGAAACTTTTCTCTAGGGACGAAAGTTTTACGTTATTTTTACGGAACAAGTAATGCTTGTTTATAAATAATTTAAAGAACAGTTTCTTAACCCGATCATTTTAACAACTGTTCTTTTTTGCATTGGAAAGAAAGACAAAATTCAAAACTTTAAGTCATCTCTGCAAGAGGTTTTATAAATACATTTATTTAATTTCATCCCCATATGATTCATTGAATTATTTTTTTCTTTATATACACTATTAAAAATTATTACGATCTTACACCAAAATTTGGTATCCATTTAGCTGCAAGCAACTTTTGGTGCTTAGTTTCACTATTTTACAATGCTGGATACCATTTAGTGGCGAAACGTTGCAACAAAACTCATATTTTCGTTTCTTTATTTTATTGTGTAACGTGAACCGAGTTTTCTTAGTATTTTTCTAGCGAGGCTGGCAACTCCCCCCGATTGCAAGGTCACAATTCTTATTTTACTTTGTCAAGTCCACCGATCAGGCTCCAACTAGAAATCCTCTGATTCATAGCTGAACGCCTTTAACTACTAAGCCACGGAGGCCCTTGCTCGTCGTTGTCTTTCTAGGAAGGTATTCCCTATTTGTTGATGTAGCGACAGCTAAATTTTCGGTTGCAGTTAAAGAAGTTGAACCAATTACCAATTAAACCTACGCTTATTTTCGATAAAGGATTTTTGGTTCAACCTAGATTCCATCATAAAATGGTATAATTTGCTGCAGTCTTCTAATTTACACCATTATATGGTGCAACGTTGAACTGAAATTTTTAACAGTGTTGTGTGAAGTTGTGTAATTCCAATCACGGTGCAAGTATGTCCAAAGCTGGTTATTTTTTTTAAACATTTATATTAACGTATACAATTTTGTAATGTTATCTATTGATGTTCACCAAAATGTCTGGCATTTTCTATTTTAATAATGTTTGTTAAGTGCTTACATTTTACAGTTCAATGGAAATTCGGTCATGGAAATTTTCACTTTCTTATGTTTTTGTTCTTTTGCCTAGAATATCAAAATTTTGTATTTTTATCAAGTTTAATGTGTAGAAAAAAATAGAGAACATTTATTTGGAATAGTTTAGAATGTGGTTTATTAGTTTTATATAATTTAATTGTATTTAACCTTCTGATGGTATAGGAAAATGTTCAAATTGTAAAGTTGTTTTATTCTCTACAAAATTATCTACTTTAATTTCTAACATATGTATATTATATATGTTTCGATTTTTTTTTAAAATTTAAATAGATATAACTTCAAAGAAATACTCCAATGCTAAAGATTTGAAAAATATTTCAACATCGAATATTTTTATGCATTTAAAGCTTATGTGTATTTCCAGAAAAATTGGAAATACATGGTCGACTTAAGTCGCTCTGCTCCGTGAGAGGGTTAAAATTTCAGTAAGCTATATATTTTTTTTTATTATTCCGCCAAAACTTATTTTCTGTTTCACACACTGTTAAAAACAGGTATTCAAAAATAAGTAAAATTTACTCATTTCTAATAACATTAGATGCTTACCATGGCTCAGAATACATAAGTTTCAATTTTTAAAAATGCATGTACTCAAAAATAAGTACAATGGGTAAAAATGAATAAAAAGGACAGAAGCTATCCTACATAAGCTGCCTTCATAAATCACTTTCAATAAATATCGACAATTAAAACTAAGACTTACCAGGAATCGAACAGCCCGATGCCTTATCCGTTGTAGTACCAAGATGACGTGAATAAGTTATACACAGAATAAAGGTTAAAAACTTGTGCCAAAGGAACGGGAAATAAAATACTTGAGTTGTAATAACTCGGATTCCATTTAAGCAAATGACTTCAAATATTGTGGAAAACCACCTTCTGAACACATTTTAAGTTTGTCAGGACGCTTTGTTAATATGGCTTGGGCAGAAGCTAATATGAGCAATATTAAATAGCACTGTTCACTTTTGAGAAAGTACGTTTACTTCAATTTGAGTACGTCATTTACGATGCAATTGTATTCAAAGAAAAATAAAAAGGTTCTGGTACTCACTTTTGAGTACATTTTATTTTTACAGTGCAAGAACCGGGCGTTCCTATTCATTTAAAATAACAGGTAAAAATACCAATTCGTTATTTCCTTCCTAATTCTCCCGAATGTCTTTGCCTAATTGCCAGGGAAACGCTTTGTAGGCAAAACAGCCCTCCGAACAGAAGATTAATTACGAAGCTCGGGGTAATTACTAAATTATAAGGGCACTTTGTCCGGGGTAAGCTGCTCTTCTTTTATCTGCTTACTTATTTTGATGTTTTTAACCCCCCCCCCCTCTTCATTCATACGAAAAGCAGTATTAGAAATTAATATCCGAAAGTTGCCCTGCCCCATCCATATGGGGGGAGATCGTGTTTAATTTAGACTGGTGGGGAAAAAATCCAGAAGCATTTCATTTACAATGGTGTCGTGTGCTTTTGACACCACTGCGTATCAATCTCAGTCTTAAACAGCTTCGGAAGAATGACTAAGAAATAATGTTTTCTGCTGAGGAAGTCGGCAATAAATCTCGATTGCATGTCCGAAAAGTTTTCCCGCAATTTTCTTAATGTTCTGAAATGGCTCCGGGAACGGATAAATTAGTCAAAAATGCTACACACGCTGCCTCTATCCATTGTTTATTATGTTTAGTTAAAATTTATATCCGACGTATTTTATCACACTTAATTACCAATTCAATATATTTTCCTTCCACTTTATTAGATATACTGTGTAGGTTGCTTTCAGATAAGCAAAAACATGCGTTCAAAAGAACAAAGGGTGGTAATATTAAATTTTTGTGGGAGCATTTATTTTAATTCCACTATGTGTAACTGAAACAAAATATAATAAAATAAACCCAAGTCATCGTTTAAGATTATTGAAAAATAAACAAAAAACAAATAAAATATCATTTTGCATACGCTTGTTTAGTCTTTTCCCTTTAAGCGTTTGGAAAAGGGAAAAACTGTAAATTCGATTTATTTGCAAACTGATTTACATTATATTTCCAATGCATGTATATTATATATAACTTTATGTATATATATATATATATATATATATATATATATATATATATATATATATGTTATTTTAAAATAGATATAGCTTTCTGCAAACACCCCAATGCTTTAAGTTAAAAAAACATTTCAACAACAAATATTCATATGAATTTAAAATTAATGTTTAATGCTAGAAAAACTGGTACCCATGACCAGCTTAAATCTTTCAACTACGTCAGAGGGTTAAGTAAAACTGATAATTTATTTAAAATATAAGCCGGTTGGTAGCCGGCTTATGAAACTATGTATTTTTAAAACACCAGTACCTACTTTTTCCTCACGCATACTTGTACTATCACATATTCCACAGTTATATTTAAAAGTAAATCAAATATATTAAGGCAGAGCCACAGAAAGAATCCTGATAAGTGTCCAACTTAAAATGAAATACGTATTGCTATTTTAAATTTGATAGCATGTGTTTAGTATGAAGTATCTTTCAAAAGTAATCTGTGCTATGCTTCAAAACTAAACGCAAAACTGTTTATAAAGGAACAATTATAAAGGAATTTTATCAATGGAAAAACAAAATTTTTATAAAGGAATTTTAACAATGGAAAAACAAAACTGTTTATAACGAATGTTATCGATGGAAAAACAAAACTGTTTATAAAGGAATTTTAACAGTGGAAAAACAAAACTGTTTATAAAGGAATTTATCAAAGGAAAAACAAAACTGTTTATTAAGGAATTTTATCAATGAAAAAACAAAACTGTTTATAAAAGAATTTATCAAAGGAAAAACAAAACTGTTTATTAAGAAATTTTATCAATGGAAAAAAAAAACTGTTAATAAAAGAATTTTATCAATGGAAAAACAAAACTGTTTATAAAGATATTTTATCAATGGAAAAAATATGATTTTTTTATATAAATAAATAAAAGAAACAAATTTCAGATACATAACAAAATACATATAAAAGAAACAAGTTGCAAATACATAAATAGCGGGAAAATATTATATTTCGTGTAACAAAGAAATTGGTTAGGCAAATAGCCTAACAAAAGAAATTCAAAAATAAAATGAATAACATCCAATAAATAAGCCACACCGATATGCGATCTAGCGTCTTAAAATATAAATTTTGAATGCTTTATATTTATGTCCGTAATCAATCACTTCGATAAATATGTGCTTAGCGTTCATTTAGAAGTTTTCCAACGACACAACTTTTCGACGCTTAAGATCTCAGAACACTCAGAAATAATCCCACAAAATTCATTGTTCCCACTTCCAATTTATTCAGGGATTCTTAGTGAAAATCAATGAAGAAAAATCCGTTCTATTTCCAAAATTAATCCCTCTTTCCTTCCAGGACAAAAAAAAAGAAGGAAATGAAAAACTACAACCCCCAAACCATCGACCTTTATAAAGAGTCAGAAACGTTAACAAAACTCGGAAGAAAAAAACGCAAAAAACAAGTGACATCTCTGTAATGGATGACTTTAAAAACGCCGGCAAGAGCCAAGTTGTCATTTTGTGCCTTATTTTTGATGGACTGAAAATAAAGGGCAAAAGCAGGCCATTTATTGAAGGAAGCCCCTTTTCTTTTAAGTTCTCAGGGTCACATCTATCATGGCTGTTGACAGCCCAGTTTAGTAGAAAAAGATCTACGTTCGAAGCGCGGGAAAAAATACAAAAAGAAGAAATGAAGTTCCTGATTCCCTGTCGGGCTTGAAGGGGTGTGCAAAGATTCCTGTGATTTTAACACATTTGAATTTTATGTAAACTTCGAGTAGTGGGGCAGGGAAGATCGATTTGTGCTGAAACGTATACTTGACTGCTGGGTGATGGGTCAATTCCAGCTTTCATGGGAATAAGTTTTGCATTCTAATGTTCAAGTATTTTGAGTTGTAACAAAATACAGGATGATAATAATATTTAGGGTGAGGGGCATTGTTTGGTTTATCGGAATTAGCTGCATTGGCATAATAAACAATATTTCATTATTTTTTCCCGACTGCTCCACTTATATTTTAAACAAGTCGCTTAGATTTAGTGACAACAAACCTTTTAGTTAAAATAGAGTTGTAAAGTGAGGGAAAATGGGTCAAGGAGTAAAATAGTTTTTTTTAACTAACTATTATAATTACACATTGTTAAACTTATGTTTTGATCTCTTTATGTTTTATTTTATTTAAAACGTTTAATATATAAGATGTAACAAAATTACATTTCTGCGTGAATTAATTAAAATACAGCGTTTCTTTTATTTGAGTATATAAAAAACTCGGAATAGTTTGCTGCATGAAAACTTCTCTATAAAAAATTCCAAATTTGCATTATTTTCTAATATTCCTGAGTTTTAAATAAACAGAAAACGTCAAATACATACCAATAAAAAAAATTAGAAACAATTAAAATTTATTTTAAATTTTTTTCCAGTGTTGATATATGAAATTAAATGAAATATATGAAATTGAAATATGAAAAATGAAAGAAAGAAATAATATGAAATTTGTAAAAGTTTAACAATCTTCAACAAAAGTTCAATTATTCTACAAAAATATTAATTTTAAAGTTTATAAATAACAAGAGGTAATTGCAATATATTTAACAGTGTTAATATGTCAATATAGTATAAGTTTAATACATATATAAGTTTAATACATATTAAGTTACATATATAAGTTTCATACATAGTTTTTTTCAAATATACTGTGAGCAAAATAATACGTTTAGATGAAAAAAAACGAACGCCATTTGCGTGTTTTACAAGATACACATAATATTTTAAATTAAATAAAAATCAACTACGAAACAAATTTAAAATAAAGCAAATACAGCATAGATTCTAAATCAAAATAAAACAAATTATGATATTATTATAGTAGGTGTTTGTTTACGAATATAATAAAAAGTAAAGAAGTCAATCAATTTTTAGAAATGGCGTATTACAAATTTCTTTTAGAATCTATAATTACAAAAACATTCCGGTAATAATCAAATATACTGAGTTTGTAAAAGTTGAAGGTTATTATTTATTAATTTTTATGTAAGTTAATAATTTGACTAATTTTTTTTTATTATACTTTTTACACAATACATTTCATGAACCATACAAAAAAAGTTTTACCCCATCTACGATTTGAGGTTGGTTACCTTAAAAAAATAATTATTAATTTTTTTTTTTAAATTCATAATCAAATAAAACTATTCTATTATGTTTACAATAAGTTGAGATTTGCAATATTAAATCAAATTGCTTATTTTTGAAATAATACAGTACTTAAATGTGTGTACGCTATCGCTCATTTACAATGCAATTATACTAAAAGAAAAACGAGTAGGTCAGGTACTCATTTTTAAGTACTTTTTTACAGTGTTTTAATGCCATAACATATTTAACGTAAACCTTATCAATAATTATTACAATTTTCTACGCCAGATATAAAATATTAAGAGCGGCCATAGTTGAAAGATTATTCTACAAAATAAATATCTTTAACGCTGAAGATAATAGAAGAAAACTGTGTTATATGGCCATTTTAGCTCTTACGTGTCTAATTTTTTATCCAGAAACACGAAAATGCAATTTCATCCACTTTTTGAAGAAGAAAAAAGTACTTTTTTAAGCAGTTAAGACACCTTTTTTTATTCTGAAGAAATCTTTCTTACAAAGGGGCTTTTAAAGGTGAAATAAAAAGTTTCGATGAAAATAGAAAATTAGCTCAAATTTAAACTATGAGTATAATTAGCATTTTAATCTAATGCTCGCACAGAGCAATTTCCTTCACGCCCTAACTACAATTTTTCTTAACAGTTTCTTGGAAAATGTAAATGATATAAAAAGCGTGTTTTGAACGTACTAACTAGTACTTTTAATGTACATTTTTGTTCGTTTTACAGAAATAATTATAAGAAGTGCGCATTTTATAACTTTATTTTAAAAACTGTTATTAGAATTAAATTCTCGTGTAGTACACAAATTGGAACATAAGTGTATATTTAAAGAATATTAAACCTAGAGTATTATTATTATTATTATTACTATTATCCTATTACAGTGTAGTTATGAGAAATCTTTCATTAATCTGATTAATGAATTTACATTTTGTTACCTTACGAAATATACTGTGATAAATGCATTCAAGTACAGCAGTTTTAATTTTAAAAATATAGAAAATATGTATTTTAATTTTAAAAATATAGAAAATATGTATTTTAATTTTAAAAATATAGAAAATATGTATTTTAATTTTAAAAATATAGAAAATATGTATTTTAATTTCAAACTTTAGTAAAGAAATACTGATATTGTTTCATACTAATATAGTAAAAAATGTTATCAAAATTTGAACTAAAGTATCACATATCATAGTTGCATTTAATTACACAGTTCCTCCCTTCTATTGTTCTTGTTGTAGTTCACAGGCATAAATATATTTAATCTGATTTCATATTATATATTTTTATTTTATTGCTACGTTAATAATTCCTTGTTTGCAAACCTTCATTACTTATTTAGCTAATACATTTCTCAATTATTTTTTAATTAAAACTATAGAATGTTATTGATTTCACAACAAATTAGGAATCTAGAGTTCACTCAAAAAAGTCATCACTAAAATTTTCCTACTTTTTGATTAAATCAAACAATGCATATTTATTTTATGTCAATTAAATTAGAAGTAAAAAGTAATCTGAAAATTTAGCAGGGTCATTTTTGAGCAAAATATAAAATAAAAAAAAAAGAACAAATTCCTTCTTAAAAAATGTTTTACAAATCTCAAAGTTTGGAAATTTACATACCACATTTACTTACTATAACACAAACATATTGTTCACACTATCCACTCTAAAGCATATTCTACACGAACGAATAAAACGAGTATGAACATTTTCAGATTTTCATATGGCTCGATAATCCAAACCACGTGGTTTATATGCGCAAGTCACAGAGCCATTTAAAAATAATCACGCGCGTTTTACTCGTGTAGAATGGGAATTAAAATAGCTAAACTATTTAAGTAATACTAGTTTACACAGAAGAGAGAAAGGAAAACAAAAGTTATGAGAAAGACACAAAATTGTATTAAAAATAGAAATGTCTTATTTATCACGATTATGTTTTATAGGGTTTGATGAGAGGTGAAATAAATATTGTGTTAAATTTCAACTAAAATATTTCACCAATATTGTCTTATGATAAGTAAAACATACACAATGACTAATTTCACTATATCTATAGCATCGCTACAGGAAAGTTAATAAAGTATTCCAAACATACAATCAATACCTTTTATATGGGGTCTGCATATTTTTCACATGGCAGCATCATTCACTGTTATAAATGCAAGCTCATTTCTGAAAAACCTTACGTGGTTTTGACGAAACAAGAACCTTCTATATGCTCCGATTAAACATTTCGTCATAAATGAGAGAAGTATATTTTTTCAAAAATAACGCAATATGTCGTCGTTTGAGGAAAAACTGCCATTGGCGAACAATGTAATCGGAGCATATTTAAGGAAAATAATTTTAACAGTCTTGTGATTTTTATTATCACTCACTAATTATAGTACTACCCTAAGTTGCATGAAATATAGAAATAAACCTTTTACTCAGTTAGCACCTTCTTTCTCTACATCTGGTCGAACTCTTTGGAAAAATTAGCCCTAAAGTTAAGAACCCTTATTCAAACTCGTAGCCTTAAATATGCCTGCTCTCGCTCTATTTGTTAATATGGCAAAAAGATAAAAGCATAAAATACAAAATACACGTAATATCTGCACGTAAAAAATACATAAAATCTTGTGATACATATGGATGATTTTTATGCTGATGAAGGGGATGTATCTCCCACAAAACATGTCCAGACTTATATATTTTATTGCGTATTTTATGTTGTATTTTGTATTTTATAGACACTTTTATTTACTCACCTTTTAAATTAAAACTGTTCTTAATTGTCTAGGTCTTATTATTAACCAAATAAATTCATATTATATGTGTATCGGTGATTACGATACATAAGAAATGTATAGTTTAGAACAGAGCGTTCTTTGAGAGTACAACCGAACTGTGAAATGTGGTTCGGTTAATTTAAAATTCCGGATAGTTAAATGCCGGATAACACCGGATATCGTTTTCAAAAGTTGCCCAAGTGAGACATCCTCTATCCAACAAAACATTAATTGCACAAATATCTTAATCAAAACAGAAATTCATAAAAAGCATACATAACATACATATCGACGTAACAATCGAATTGGTAACCTCTCTTCTTTTGGCGCGCTTTGGTGGTTTGGGTTGGCGCATTTCTCAGTCGACTAAAAAGATAATTAGTTTCCAAAAAGTGTTTTTTATGCCAATACAGTTATGCGTAATACAGCCAAACAACAGCCATTGCCCACCCATTTGTGAACACCCAGTATAATGCCATGTAAGTTTAAGATATTTTTTCATTTTTTTTAGATAATCTTCTTGTGAACTTATAACAGTAGGAACTTAAATAGTACTTCAAGGGATTAGGTATATTAATCATGTTCATATTACATGTCAATAATGCTTCTAGTAATAAGCCCATCATAAATCCAATACCACCTATAAAAATTCACAAAATAAATTCATCATAATATAAAATGGATTCAGATTCCTAAATAAATATTAACATTATCGTTTCCCCTTACAACAAAGCAAAACAATGTTTTCCCCCATAATCCTAATCGCCGCCATTGAACAACATCTCACTTTGGGCAACCCCGACCGTCCCGCTGCATTATCAAAACACGCGAAAGACCAGACCTAATTTGTCACACCACGGAACATCCCCTAATCCTCGCGACATCATTTGCACGTGCCGATGACGTTGATTTATGATATTAATCCCGTCCAGAGGTGCCTTAATAAGAGATCGTGATTGGCTTAAGACTGTCCAATGAAAGCCCTGGTAATTGTTATTCAAGGGTTAAGAGGAGGGCCATCTTTCAAGAAGTAACAGTTGTCCCGGGAAGAATGCAAGAAGGATGGGGATATAGGGGTGTTTCAAATTAGGACGGCAGGGGACAGGTTAATTAAGGATTATTAGAGACCATGCTGTGGAAGACCCTGTGATGGTTCTTTGGATGGGGTGTGTATTTTCGAAAGTTAATTTTGTGTTAATTCAATTATTAAACTTCAAAGGGGATTACGTTTTGGGAGTTGTATAAATAAATAGATTGCTATTTAAAGTAAACAAGTTATTTTTACTTACATGGAGGTAGTTAATAATTTCTGGTAATAAATACCTCGCATAATATATTATATTTTCAATTTTAATTTTCGGAAAATCCGATTAAAACTCTTCTGTATCGTTATATTACGTTTTGCGGTGAATTTCTTTGTTCGTTAAAAGTAGGTTAACAAGAAAAACAACAAATATGCTTAATGCGAAATAAAAACTAAGAGCATGAAATCATTAACAGTATTTAATTTACAATACCAGTCATTATTATTTTTTTAAATAAGGTTGACATTATTGATGTTTGCAATATTGACACTATAATTATAACCAATAATTATAACCAATTAATATAGAAAAAAACTATTTGTGCCTTTCTCTTTATTGCTGATATGCAAATATTTGTAAACATCTAAGCAGTATGTTTAACTGTGATATTCATTTACTGTAAATATTTTCAAATTTTTACATGTTATCTTATAAGTATCATCCGTCATGGTTGGGTGATTTTAATTGTTTTTTGAAATTTTATATTTGGTTTCGCCCATCAATTTGTGACCACCCTGTAAAATGCCATGTAAGTTTAAGAAATGTTTAAGAGGATTTTATTTTTAGATATTCTTCTTGTCACACATACCACTGAGAAAACCTTTAATGCAGTAACAAGGAAAAGAATAATCAATTAAGATTCCAAGAAAATATTCTTATTTCAAGCTTTAATTGATTTTCTATCACAAAATAGGGTTACTTTAATTAAAAGACTTGTCAATAAGTTTCTGATGGTAGTGTTAAACTTTCAGCCTCAACCCCTCTCTTTCGAGAAGTTTCAACGTAACAATTTCAGTTGTTTTGGTAAAAATCGATCTCAAGTTAAAGTATTTTTTAAAAGAAAGAAATTCGTTTGTAATGAGTAAGTGGAAACCAATTTGAAATCGCAAATTACACAGATCTACTGCATATCGTACTTAAAAAATTAAATTTAATATTTAATTTTAATGAGGTGTAGTCTAATAAAACATCACAAAACATCTTCAAATTTATTTTTTTACCAGTTTATCCAAATTCTACGCTAGAAGTTTTTATAAAAAAACGTTAAATTGTAACAGTAATGTCAATTCCCATCTTTTTAGATTTATGAACTTCAAGATTCTGTCGTTTTTTAGAAAATTTAAAAGTGGGTTTTACTGTATATAATTAGATATTTAACTGCTTGTTATTTTTTTTTTTTAAATATAACCGAAATTTACTAAAAATATGCCAAGATACATGAAAATAAATGCTCTACATATTGGTAAAAAATTAACAATTTTTGAGATATAGCCATTTTCTTCAATTTTGCTAGTTATACTAATTCCCTAAAATTCCCCTACAGGATGAATGGAATAATTTTTTGCGATGTGTTGATAAAGAATGACGGGAATCAAAATTTATAAATCATAAATAGTTGTTTTAATTGCAAATGTTATATGTATCTGTTCTGAAAGATATATTGTTCTGACTAACGTTAGCAATAACTAGTGTGGAAGACGCCACATAGTCAGGTATTAAAGTATACCAATTTTTGAATATTTCAAAATAGCTGGATTAAGTGTTGCTTTAATAATGATACAGAGACAAACAAAATATTATCTTAAAGTAAATCTGAGGCCACCGTGGCCGAGTGGATTAGGCGTCAGCTGGGAATCCAAGGGTCCCAGGTTCAAAACCTTGCGATGGACTAGACTAAAAAATAGTAAAAAGTAGTGATATTGCGATCGGAGGGTTGCCAACTTTGCTACCAAAATACTAGAATGTCGTCCAGAACATCCACAAAAAATAACGGCGTGCATACGGGACTGGTGCACGATAAATCTGATCGGGATCCTAAGTCCTGACGTCTATTGAAGGCGTTGGGTGCCAGCTCAGGTGTTGTCGGCATCTGACCATGGTTCAAAAATACGAGGCATCGTTCCCGGGTCTTTCCTTCGAGACAGGCCCCGAATCCATCGCCGATAGCCCACTGTGCAGCTCTAGTGCGACGTTAATTAACCAAACCAAACCAACTTAAAATAAATCTGGTTAGTTATCCCCTACTAAAACTTTCCACACAATAGTAACTGGAATTAAAGTTCATACTTAATCAAAACAGGTAATCACAAACATACCCATTCATTACAACAACCATATTTCTTGCAACGCATACCTACTCTCACTCATGCAATATGACATGGACATACTCGGGCCAATCGATCCCTCCCGAGTATAAAAACAAACGATTTCTGTTGCTTCTTATCTCTGAAAATGAGGCAGTTCCCAACGGGATAGCGACGTCAGATACACACAGAAGAATGATCGACAACGCTTGCAGAAGGTGTTTCCAGGCCAGGAAGAAAGCGCATATCGAAATGTCTTTATTTCGAGTTTCCTTTTTTCCTAGCAGGACAGATTCCTATATTCACATGGAGGAGGCCAGGAAATAGGAAAGAAAGGTCGCAGGTGCCTGGGTTGGATTTCTCTTATGGTATTTGGTTAAAATGGTAGATTTCGATTGAGTTTTTTTATTTTTATTTTTTTTCGATTTCAAAGAAGTGGTTTGATATGGGGGGGACTTGCTTTTATCTTTTCGTTGCAGGCATATTCCTCGATTTCGAATTGTCTTCAAAAGCAAGATTTTGGAATATAGTAGAATTGTTATTTTGAAATATTAATCTTTTGAGGTTTAAATATGGAAATCTATTTGGTTTCGAATGTTAATCTGAAAATGGACTAACAAAAAGTTAAAATAAAAAGTTGTTTAGATTTAAACTAATTTTTTTAATTTCATAAATGTGTTATTCTGTTGAAGCCGATGTATGGCTGAACAGTAAGAGCATTAAAATCAACTTAGATGAAAGGGTGGGTTCAATTCTCGGCATGTGATGTGCTTAGAAATCTGGTAATTTGAAGATTGCCAGATTCTTAACTTTCGACCACTAAATATAATCCGCCGTACATAGACATGTGCACGTTAAATCTGCCGTATATAGGGTAAATGTGCACGTTAAATCCGTCATGGTGCGATGTCCTCATTGTTATGTCTGGTTGTGTGGGTTGCCAGCTAAAATGTTGTGACCGTCCTCTGCCCATGGTTCAAAATTAAGAGGCAGTGTTACCGTGCCCCTCTTTGGAGATAGACCCCTAGTCGTCACCAATAGCCTACTGTTCAGTATTCCTTTCTAGTGTGACGTTAATTCAACCGATCATGTTATTTGTTATATTTTTGTTGATCAACCGATCATGTTATTTGTTATATTTTTGTTGATCAACCGATCATGTTATTTGCTATATTGCAAAAAATCACCATAATTTAAAAAAAAACTATTTTAACTCCCGATTCTTTTAAATAAGCTTTCTAAAAAAAATTTGTCCTAATTAATCCTTTTGAGACCTTTAGGAAGTATATAAAATAATTTAAATTTCATTTTCGTAAATTAAACACGACGATTTGTCATATTCTTGTTAACACGTCTCCGTTTTTGTAATGGACAAAACTCAAGTTCGATTTCAGGTAAGTACTCACTGTGTAGAAGGAGTTAGTGCACTTAACAACTGTCGTGGTTCCAATGTCTTTTCGCTTGTGATGTGAAAGTTTGAAGAGTAAAGTACAAGCTCAGGAGTTTATATCGACTTGACAATGGCTTAAAGTTACTAGGCATTTTTTCCGAGTATTTTCTTTGGGATAGGCAACGAAGTACCACTGATAGTCCCACTGTGCAGCTCTAATGTAATGTTAATTCAACAATACTTTTAAAAAAATGCCTCGTCATACACTGTCAGCGTTGCCAATAGCCTATTGTATAAACCCACTACTTCTCTAGGAAAATTTGAAATATATATGTATGTAAATTTCATGTTCATGAGACACCCATTGATTGAATGGCAGATAACCAAATCGTTTAACAACTTAATAATTACTTGTCGGGTACGGAGGTGTAGGTTATATCCCTTCACATATTGCCAGTTTTTCCAGCAATACACATAATTTAAAGGTACATATTATATACATGTGTGTGTGTGCGTGCGCGTACTTGTGTGCGTGTACGTTTGTGCGTGTACGTGTGAGTGTGGCTATACGTGCGTGTGTGAGTATGTACCTGGGTGTATGTGCGTTATTGTGTACGTGCGCGTGTGAGTGTGTACATGCATGAGTGTGTGTGCGTGTGTATGTGTGTGTTATGTGTTGTGTGTTTTTTTTATTTTAAGCATTGAGAGGACTTTTGAAATTCTTCTCCTACTAAAATAATTTAAATATATTTTTTAATAAAAATTTGTTGAAAATGTAAAATAAACTCACCTGCCGTGAAAAGAAATTTACTAATTAGATGTACTACTTTTCCGTCAGAAAAGTGGAAGTATGTTCTATACAACAAAAATTGTCTGAAAATGAAAAATATCAGATTGATTGAGATTTCCGGTTGACGAACAACTGGGTAACCATATGTTACAGGCGACTCTCGCTATCTCGAACTCAAAGGGAAGTGTATAAAAATTTGAGATATCGAAAATTCGAGTTATCAAAAATCATATAAAAAAGCTGCTTTGGTAAAAATAAATAAAGTATACTTACGTTACTTTATATAAAGTATCTAAGCAAAAAATTTGGTGAGTATTTCTATTTTTTTCTGAATCAATTATATTTTCCAAATGCACGATTGCTTGAAATGTCTCTGATGTTTTCATTTCCTGTCTCGATTCAATGAATGCACACATAGTTTTAATGGAAGATACAGCCTCTTTCAAATTTATCTTTGGAGAAGGTATTTTTGGTTCATTCTTCATTTTTCTTCTTCTCTGAGAGATCTCTCATCAAAAGCTGCTATAGAGAATGTATTGCATTTTCGTTTTGTCGCCATTATTCGAAGCGACAAATCAACACCACACGAAAGCCTAAGTAAAAGTGAGAAGCGGTCAAATGTCGACTGGTTTTCCAGGATGCTTTCTGGACGGTCAGTAACGCTCCAAGAAAGGGACTCACTTTACCAAAAACGCCAGCTGGCTTGAGGGGCGATAACTCATTAATATTTCTTGTTGGAAGCTGCGTTGCAGAGGAGGGAATACAGCCCAGGGAATCCAGTCTGGCGACATTAAAACAAAAGGGTGATTCACAGGTAGGAATCCATTGTACATATCCCCTTTCAATAACGCACAATAAGAAAGAGAAAGTAATGAAGGTGGAAATTTCATATTTGCTAAAGTTTCTTCAAAATCTGTAGTTTTGAAAGGAAAACAAAATTTTGAATTGTGAAAAAACTTCGAGTTATCGAAAATAAGGACGAAAAACTTCGAATTAAAGACATAAAATTACATTAAATAAGTAATGAAGGTGCAGGGAAATCAATTTTTTTCGAGATATCGAAAAATTCGAGTTATAGAAGTTCGAGTTATCTCGAGTCTACTGTATTTGCATTTTATTACATTTGGAATTATCCAATCAAATGGATTTGCGGAAAATTGATTGTTTTGGACAAATTATTTTACTTCTAAAAGAAAATATTCCGAAATATTTATTTAACTAACACACAGTTGAAAGATATAGAAATAAATCGCAGATCAGAATTCATTCCAAAATACGAAACAATGGCGATTCTTCATACATAATCGTATAACAAACCGAAGTAAACAGATTTAGAAACTCTAAACCCCCGCATTCGTCTTAATCAACATAACACAAAAGAAATATACACAGCCAAACACAAAAGGGTATTGTTCTATAAATCTTAAACGACAGTTTCTTGCATTTTCGAAGCGTTAGAATTGACTTCCAACAAATATTTTCTTTCATTAGTGGAAGGTAAAAGATAAAAATAAAAGGAATAAATCGGTTTCGCTTCCCAAAGATGAACATTAGGTGTGGATAAAAGGTTTTGGAAGCAATTAGTTAAGAAGGGAGGCGGTAAAAACTGTGGTAAATAAAAATAATTGAAACAATATAACGATGTGGTGGAAAAATATTAAATACACTGAATAACTTGTGTGACATGTATAATCAGAGATAGCGCACAGAGAAAAAGTAAATATTTGATTCCAAAATATTTAAGACAAAAGATATAAGGGTCATTTTCAAAATCCAGTGACAAACGGGAAAGTCAGAATAAAAAAATTAATTTTAATTTTTTTGAACAATACTTTTTTAAAAAAAAACATTAAACTGAATATTTTTAACTATATATTTAACGTTTTTCATGCAGTTCTTCTTTTAAAATATCTGTTATTAATTTTTATTATAGTAATACAACAAATTGTCATGTCTGTTACCAAAGACGGTAACAGACATGACATTTCATAGAAAAAGAATTATTTACTTGCAATATCTAAACCAAAACATAAACAGCACATTTATTTTAGATAATTAACCTTGTTAGCTAAATAAATCAGTTGAGAAATTAAAAATATATAAATAATTTATATAAAAAATTACGGTAACAGACATGACATTTAATAAAAATACTTTCTACAAAAGGTCTCCTTCTTCATCTATTAACAACAAGAAATTCAAGATGGCTGCTTGTAATTATCTCTCTAATCCTGCTGCATTGATAAAAAACTTTTACCATTCAGAAAATGTAAATTTTGATTTAAAAATATGTCTTAAAGTGTATGGTAACATACATGACACAAATTTCTGGACAAAAGAATTAAATCTATTAAAAGCTTAAATTATCTTTAAATATTATGAAAACCTTCTTTAATGCAAAATACAGAATATTTAAAACAATAGTAAATGCTACACAAAAAAAATCCGGCATCGGAATAATTCTATTGCAGAATTCAAATTATACTTTCTGTTTGGGACATCCATTTTTTTTATTCCCTCACCACATTTGTTTAAATACATAATTTTTATTTAAATATTTTAATCCAATTTTGTATTTCTTCAATAACAACTGTTTGACAACATCTGTACAAAAAAAGAAAAGAGTTGAAAAGATAAATACAACCTATAGGGAAAATATTTTTTATTAGGACGGTAAATGACACCGGAATTTGAAAATGACCCATAAAACAAACAACAATAAGTAAGACAAAAGCCATCATATTTGTGTACTGTTGTTTAATAAAATATTTATTTTTAATAAAATAATATTTTTAAAAATAAATAAAACCGAATTTAAGAAAAATGCGCTAAAAAGTGAAAAATAATTCTTTATTTTACAAACAAATTAAAACAAAAATGAATAATAATTTTATATTCCAACGTTTTGAAATCAGCGGCAAAATGTAGGTATATTTTATGTAAATTGGCACAAAAAGTTGTCATAAGTATAAAATTAATATGAACTAATTCAATTGTTTTCACTTGTTGATAATTTTTTTAAACAATTACTTTTTAGCGCTTAATTTCTTAAATTTGGTTTTCTTTTTCTAAAATGCTTATTTTATTTCTTCTTTTTTTTAGTTTTTAATTTAGCAGAGGTCTTCGCCTCTTTCTATAAATCAACTGGAAACTCAAATTGCGGCTAAATTTTCTTCAGACCCCGTATTGTACATTTTCAGATTATCTGATACATTTTCAGATTTTCTGGGTTAATAAATGCCAGGTAAACGAATATATAGTACAGTTAAACAATCCCTTTCCAATTATGGAAAATTTTGAAATCGAAGAAATATTTTTTTAATGTAAATTTAATCGATATTTCCGGATAAATAAAAACCGGATAACCATTTTTTTTTTTTGCATTTAAACCTAAGTGGATTTTTTCTATTAAACAAATTGAAATCGGACAATATTTTTTTTCAAACGGTTCAATAAATTGAAAATTCGGGATAGTAAAATGCTGGACACCCAGATATTTTTACAAAAGTTTCCCAAGTGGGACATTTCCTATCCAACAACAACAAAAAATATATAAATATCTTAATTAGAACATAAATCATGCGCGAACATACATAAAAAATACAAGTCGACTTGATAACCTCCTCCTTGGCGCTTTTTGGCGGTTTTGGTTTTTAGTTGGTTAAGTATAATTAATATATTTTTTTTAAATAATATTTTTTTTCAAATGTTAAGTTCTGCTTAGTAAAACAAAAACATTTTATTTAAAAATTGTCAGTTTTTAAATCAAGTTACAGAATGGTTGTAGTTTAGTAAAATAACAATTGGTGGAAAAAACAGTGTACTGGAACTGCACAGCGGGCTGTTGGTGATGGTTCGAGATATAGCTATATCAGCCGCGCAATCTTGAACCTACATAATTAATCACCTTCTAAATAAATAGTATCCAAAGCCATCGAGAAAATTATTTCCTTATCTCTGAACAGGGAGAAATACGGTTTTTACATGCTAATGTGTTTTTCAAAAATTCTAAAAAAAAGTAACAAGATAAATTTATAGTTTTAACTAAATCATTTAATTTACAAAAAAATAACTTATTTTCATATATAAACAAAATAAAGTACATTTCTTTACTACGATCTACTTTGAAAATTAATTGTATTTCAAACGAGAGATACATTTAAAAGAAAATCAATAAAAAAATTCTGTGAAAATTTAAAAATTCGTACTAGTTTTCTTGCTCGATAGAAATGGTGATTTATTTTGAATGGGCAGTGCTTCATTTTGAGTGTATACTTTTTTTTTCAGTCCTCCCTCAAAATAATTGATTGTCCTTTCAGTTATTTGAGTGAAACCCGCCCACTAATCAGTTACGCCGTCGAAGCCAAATGTTTTTGAAAACGTTTAATCAAAATCGCTTTTCTTGGGATTACTCGGAACATGACGCATTGTCGAAAACAGAGAGAAATAAATTGACGCAGAGACCCATTTGCTGTTCGCATACACAACTGGAAAGATAATAAAAATACTTAAAATGAAAAAAAAAAATTCAGAGAATCGAAAAACTACTGATCATCGTGTAAAGGACTAACTCACTGGTAAACAACGTCAACAAAGCGGGCGAAAAACAAGCGAAACACAAAAGCGAAAATACGAAATGGAAAAATGAACTAGAAAAATGGAAATTCCTGACATATTTCCTTGCTTCGCTATTTAGATAATAAAGTGAAAACAAGTGAACACATCTGGATAGCATGTCTGATCATATATCGGTTGCCATAGGGACGAAGCTATTTTCCAACAGTTCGGAAACGATTACAGAGTTTTGTTGTTCTCGATCTCGTTTGAATTTTCAGCATGAAGTTTAAAATATTACGCAGCTTTGGAATATTCTAGCTGAATTACCCATATATATAAACTAATGTTCAATGTACTATAATTATTTCTATAATATTAAATCACATTAATACCGTTAGAAATTCTATTTTAATTTAAGATTGATCATTGGAAGATATTTTCCCAACTAATTTTTTATTCGGTAAACTTTACAATTCCGTTGAATAAATGTGGCAACAATATTGCCACGAAAAAGAATATTAAAAAGTAATTAAAACATTTTAAAATTCTACTGTGGATATTTTCCGTCAGCGATAAAAATGAACGAAGAAACTGTAAAATTAAAATGGGCTCAAGGAAAATGCAATAAAGATGTGCATTTCATATCAGAAAACGAACTTATATTTGCTTGTGGTTCATGTTTAAAAAGTTTTCGAACTGATATCAGTTTAGAAATAGCCATAGAAGGCCCTGTTGATGGCATTCAATGTTTAACAGCAGATTGTACTCGGCAACTTATAGCTGTAAGTGATTTATCTAATGAGACGTCCATCTATGTAGTTGAGTTTTCTGATTTTAAAATACTATCCCAGCTAATATCGAATGTGTATTGTGAGTATGAAGCATTGAATTTTGCAGGAGGTGAATATTTATTCTCGCTAGAATCTTATCCGAACTTTACAATCACATTATACAATTGGAAAACAAGACAACAGATTAAAGAAATTTCATATATTTGTAATACACATACAACGTTACCTTTTAAATTCACAGTCCATCCATTCTATCATAAGATAGCATGCTTCCAGCAAGGAATTGCAATGCATTTCTTTGAAATAGAAGACATCTTTCAGGATGTTCAACTTCAAATGCACTCTGTTTATATGCCGAGATTGCGCGATAGCAAAGGCATGAGTGTTTTGGCAGAGAAAGATGTTGGAAACCTTACATGGTTCGATACACTTTTATATGAATCATGGGGAATTCATTCAAAAAACATTCATGATTTGCCTTTGAAGTCAATATGTGAAAATATGTCAGATGTAGAAATAGTCCAATTCTACGATTACTTAACTAGGCAAGAAAGACTCATTAGCAGTTGTCACTGTTGGCTTCCAAATAAAGATATAATAGTTGCTTGCACTAATGGTTCTGTACTAAATTTCAGTTTTATGGGATCTTTTAAAAAATATTTAAATTTCTCAGACATTTCAGCCGCAGAATATGATTTTAAAGATGTTATAATGTGTATGGCATTAAGTTCAATTGGATTACTTGTAGCAAATAATAATGGAGATGTGTCCTTAATCTCTGATATTGATCAATGGAGCTTAGTGAAAAAGTTTACGCTCGATAATAATCCTGTTTCGATAAAACTTTCACCAAACTTTTCTGACGTTATATTTGTTACCCATAACGGGTCAGTGTGGTCAACTAATCAGAACAAAATCGAGAACGTAATATGTCGTTTAGTACATGAAGTTTCTGACGATATACATGTTATTGGACTATGTATAATAGATGATTTATATCTTGTTACGGCCAAACAAAATGGTCGGATAGAAGTGTTAGATATAACCAACGGGAAACAAATTTCGTTCTTGGATGTTGCGGAATCTTTAGAAATAATAGAAGGTAGTCCTATGTGCTCAATAGTTATCTTAGTTACGTCTGAATATAACTTGTTTATTGTAAACGCTTTGGATATTAGAAATCTACGCATAATTCGAAAACTTCGACTTTATGAAGAATCAATAGTAAATATTTGCATAGAAA
This sequence comes from Troglohyphantes excavatus, assembly GCA_963932185.1. Lineage (NCBI taxonomy): Eukaryota > Metazoa > Arthropoda > Arachnida > Araneae > Linyphiidae > Troglohyphantes > Troglohyphantes excavatus. The sequence goes on from OZ010667.1 coordinate 37,766,243, forward strand.
ACTTTGGGAGGTATGCTTTGGTACTATCTAATGACAGAAAATTATTCATTATAAGCCTTTTACCGTCAAAAGAGTTTCGAATAATGGGTTATTTTACATTAATCTGCGAAGTAAAGAGCATTGACATATTTACCAATGAATCTGAGAATACATTATCAATTTTCCTGTTGTGTCAACCAATGAAAGATTCATCGAGTGATAATGACTATTTACTTACCCTGCAAATTCCAAAGGATTTTGATGAACATTTCAATCAATATTGGGAGGATGAGTCTGGAATATTTGATTCTAATGCTTTTGAAGTGGAAGAGATAGTTCTAGACTATAAGAGTTCGAATATTGCAGTGCATTATGACTATGGGGTTATATTGTCTAATGTCTTCAAAAACAAAGTACAAAATATATGTGTTAATTTCCACAACAATTTCCAAGAAAATGTCCCAGTCTGGAATGAAGAACTTGTATCTCCGTTGAATAATAGCCAGTTGGTACTTTCTGCTTCGAATAATTTATTGTTTGTATTGCTTGAAAATGGGGAAATCTTCATGTGGTGTATGGAAAAATCTAACGATGTTTTTAAAATCGAAAATTGTTTTACTACTAATAAACAATTAAGGTTCCTAAAATGTTCATTGAAAGATGAATATATTTGTATTGCTGAAAAGTTTGGCTTCATTAAATGTTATGATATTTCTCATTTGAAAAAAGAGAACTTCAGACCATGGAGTTCCTATTTCGAACATGAAAAAGAAAAAGAAATGGCAAAGTTATCGGAAATGAAATCATTTGTGGATTATGAAGATTTAACAGCTTGGTCAGCATCCATGAATAATAAACTAAATAGTAAAGTTTTAAGTTCAATAGAAAAAGAAAATGAAGAATTTCAATTAGAAATCTTGGCTCTAAGTAAAGTATTAGATAATCTTGTTGAAGATAATAGTTTGATTCCTACTGAACATCAAAACGCAATTGAAGAATTTATATTGGATGAAAAAATAAAGGAAAGGTTTCTAAAAGAAAGAGACCAAACATTAAAAGATTATGAATATTTCTTAAGGGAAAAACTATCTAGTGAATTGAAAATAACTTCTAATATGGGAAAAGAATGTTTTGGGGATATGAAGAAAAAGAGTAAAATTATAAGACCCCTAAATGGAAGTAAACTTCTATTTAACTATTCTATACCCGAATTCTCAGAATTAGAAACCTATAGAATGAATTATGCTTATAAAATGTCTCAAGTAAATAAATGCGTAAATAAATTAATAGAAAAAAGTATAGAAAATGATTATAGTGAAAAATTAAAATATAATGAAAGTGACTACAAAGAAGAAATAGCAACTATTGCCAAAGAATTTCAGCAAGACATATTCTTGTTGCAAGGTCATGAAGAAAAGGTAAATTATGCTTATATTTTGCAGTATATTGTCTACCGTAAAAGACTGGCTTTCAATAAATTATTTGATAAATTAGTAGATTCTAAGAAAGAATCAATTGCGGCCATTAATTCAACAAACGAAAGAATAAACCACATTCTGAAACAGATAGAGGAAGAGCGGGAAATTTGGACTCCAAGCGATGATGAAACTTTAGAATCATACTTTCAAATCACTGAAGAAGAAATCGAGCAAAACTCACCAATCGCCACAGATGAAAATTCAACTGCACTGAAGGGATTAGCCGACTATTTTCTAAAGGACGAATGGTTACTTAAACTTTTGAATCCAACACCTAAACTGCAACAGCCAAAGTTAAAACTTGAGGTTACCACTAAACTTCGAAAAGAGCTTAATAAATTATTTAAGCATTGTAATACATTAACTACGGAGTTCGATAGCATGCACAATCAATTAGTGGAAAGCAAATTGAAATGGGATATAAATATCATTATGGATGAACTACAGTTGTTTTTAATATGTTTATGTTCTTCAAATAAATCATTGTTCAAGAAACTTGAATTAGAAAAACAAAATACTATACCCGTTTTGTATCTTCAAATAACAAATATAGAAAAATTTGTGTCAGAAATGGACGATGCAATAGTATCCTCAAAGAAGGTTAGGGAGAATATTTTCGGTAAAATGAAAGACATTTACGAAGACGTGGAACATCTAAGTAAATTGTCGAGGGACAAAATGTCATTTTTAGAAGCATTCAGCGAAAGGCCACCATTGAAGCATATATCAAAAACCAAAAATCCTTATCAAGTTACTCTTCCAGAAAAGCTGGGCTCTTTTCAAGACTTGAACAGTTTGAAACCCAAAAAAACACCCGCAAACATCTGGAAAGAAATGAGCATACTTCGAGAAGATATATCGATTATTGAAAGGGATCTAAAACAAAATAAAGCAGAAATCGAAAACTTTTCTAAAAAAAAATCTGACCTCAAATCCGAAAAAAACAGTTTGCATTCAAAGGTACTTAATATTTCTAATGATCTTAATGAAATGCACACTGAGCATTTGCAGCGCAATTTTGAAGTTCCCATGGTGATGCAACTTGATTATTCACAGTTAGAAATGCAATATCCAGACAATCTAAACTTTCAAGAAGCGTTATTTATGAAAAAGCTCCATCTCGAACACCTAAACCGAATACTTTTCGACGTGGGCAGCGCCAAACTGGAATTAGTCCAGAAGCAAGCCAAATCCGACTTCCAAATCGAAAGAAACAACGCCAAGGTTCGAAAGATGAATGCGGAATTGAGAAACCTGAAAACTGACATGGAAGCTGTTGCGAGCATCCCGATGGGCCGAGAACTCCAGAACATACTCCAGGAACCAGAATCGTTTTTACCCAGAGCAAAAATGGAGGCCCTGGAGAAATCTGCTGCCCAGGAACGGGCAGAAATCGAAAGGCAGATAAAACAAGTGGAAGAGAACGCGTCGCGTATCAAGCAGAAAATGGAAAATTTGAATAGGGGAACGAACCAGAGGCGGGAAGAGATTGAGGCGTTGAAGGGGAATCTGGCTGAATTGCACAAACTGGGAGGGGAAAGGTGAATCCTGTGTAACACGTCTGACTCGTGTTTTGGATTTGGATTTTTTTTCTTCTTTTTAAATTGCTCTGTTCGTAAGCTTTTTTACTGGCAGTTAACTGGAACTGAAAATTGATTTTGTGCGTAGTTGCGCTGTGGTGCGTTGGGGTTAAAATAAAGTATGCTGTTAGATCGCCAATTGGCGTCTAAAAACATGTGTCTATGATTAGCTTTATTCCAAATTTATTTTGTCTCTTTTATTCGTTGTATGGAAATATTTTGTTGTATATCTTTGTAAAAAGAAACTGATGTTTCTAAATACGAATATTATCTAGAGAGAGTTATAAATTACAAATAAAATATATGATAGACACCATCCTAGATTTTTTTTTAATTAAGTTTATTATCCTTTAAATTATAGAAAAAGTCATGCTTAATCAATAATTTTCCGTTGGTACTTCTAAAAATGACGATAAACGTGTAAATATAATTATTAAATCTTAATACATATTTTTGACAAAGGATTTGACAAGCAATTTAATTTTCTCAGTTTTCTTTTGATTTTTTTTTTTTAATTTTGGATATTTTTTTTTATCATTTTACGTCTTAGCGCTTATGATGACACGTGATTTGAGTTCCCGAGTTTAATTTATGGAAAATCTAACTAAAGACTTACCGTGTAGATCGATCTTGTGAACGCAAAATCTATATGGCTCAAATTTTCTCACTTTGGTTGAGATTGGGATTTATTCTACGTAAATCCTCAATCGTCACTAGTAGCCCCATTCAGAGATCTAGTGCGTCAAAAATGCTTAATTTATTAATTATTAATCATAATTAATTTATGAATTTTAAGCGACATTAATTAATTCAATTAATCTGGTTAATTACACCAACTGAAGTGTATTGAGTCGTTTCTTACAATGGAATCCTTGTTACCCGATAAAATAAATATCTCTAAAATTGAGTATTAAACGTTCTTTTCACATTCCTTCACGATATTTTAAGTTCGTAATATAAAACTATAATAATATAAGAAAGAGGCTGTATGTTGAACGCAAAACACGATCTTCTACTGCTCGGACATTTATGTCTGAAAATTTATTGATAGATACTATTCAACCTCTCATTGTGCACTTGAGCTTGACATTTAAAAATTCCGTTTAATTTTCCGTTCATAACCGAATAACGTGTTTAGAAGCTACTTTGTTTAATCGTCAAATAAAAAAATAGTATTTACATGGTTATAAAATTACATTGTTATAACTCTTTCTGAAAATTATTTTTCAACGGGAAAACTAAAGGAACAGCTAATATACGAAAATGTTTGATCCACAGACCAGTTATTTTGTATTAAAAAAAATAAAAGGGAATAAGAACAAATGGGAAGAATAAACAAATGGGGTTAAAAAAAATAACCCCTATGAAACTGGGGGTGACATCTAATTAGAGATAAAATTTTAAAAGTTTCTTGTGACCACCCTAATACTAACACCATATCTGTAAGATACCATTTCTTCTAAACCTTACAAGAAAAGAAGAACCTAAAAATACATTATTCATGTTAATATTTTTCAAAAAAATTCAATAAAGGATAAAAAACAAAACAACCACCCTATTATTTTCAACTTAACCACCTTCCTTTCAGGACAGTCGACAATTTAAGAAAGGAGGATATATAATTTTAAAGCACTTCCAGGCTGGTCAGCTGAAACAAAATATACTAGCCCCAAACTGCGCCTTTACGACCCGCGATAAAATGTTCCAAGTTTTTTTTTTTCACGCTCCCTCGTTTCGCGCCATTTAAAAACGCGGAAATATACTGTGTCATGTGCGAAAGCGCTCTTTTCAAACTGTAACTGCATTAAGAAAAAACCCTTCTTCCTTATCTCCGTAATCCAGGCCTTTTCAAGCTTTTTAATGTTTTTATGTTCCTGTGTATATAGATATACATTTCCAAAGTGTTCCTTCAGCTGTGGCCATTCTACAGCCATTTCATATATGAAATCGCCGTGATGAGGTTTTATGTGACACTAAATTTTATCCCCAGGAATGTAATGATTTCCCGTTAAGCGCATTAAGCGTGCGTGCTACATTAAGTTTATGTAGAATAATTCATCTTTTTTGTGTGTGTTTTTGCTTGCATTTATGCATATCAGTTTGGGAATTGAGACAAGAAATCCATTGAATTATCTTATAGGGATGACATACAATTTATCAATTTTTTTAACTTCTTTTTGGGAAAAAATAAGTCGAAATTGGAAAAATGGAGAGTAGATTTTTTATCGTTTTCAAAAAAACGTTACTAAAAGTAAGGCATACTAGAAAATCCGTGAATCGACCAAAAATTACAATATTTTTTTTCTTCAATATTCCCTTATTTATAATATTTTTGATGATAACAATAGTGTATATATATTTTAAAAACTTTATCAATTACAACTTATTTTTTATAAAAACGCTTAAACATTAATACATGAACGCACTCTTTTAGTACAACTGCATCGTAAATAAGCGATGACTACTCAAATTTAAGTAATCGAAAATTCGCAAAAATGAACAGTGTGATTTAATATTGCTAATCTCAACTTCTGTTCAAGCCATCTTAACCAAGCGCGCTGACCAACTTAAAATAGTTGTTCAGAAGATGGTTATCCGCATTTATTTGATATCGATATCTTAAATGGAAATTGAGTTATTACAATTCAATTATCTTACATACCATTCTAATGTCACACCTTTTTAACATTACTTCTGTTTATAACTTATTCGTGTCGCCCTGGTAGTTTAACGGATAAGAATCGGGACATCGGTGCCTGCAGATCTGGGTTCGATTCACGGTAAGTCTTGGTTGTAATTGTCGGTATTTATTGAAAATTATTTATGAAGGCAACCTATGTAGGCTAGCATCTTCAATTTTTATTCACTTTAAGTACATTTTTAAGAACTCCTTTTTAAGTACACGTCTTTTTCAAAATGGAAACTTATGTATTCGGAGCCATGATAAACAACGAATGTATAAAAAACTTGGAGCATAGATCCCTCATAGTAGAGAAATCATAAGATTATAATCTCGCTAACATCAAAGTGAAGCCAAATGGCCTCAGACACGTGGTTTACTACGTCATCCATTCATAATTTTTTTCTAGTTCATTCATAAAAATATCCTGTACTTCATGAAGTAACACATTTACTATTATTTTCAAATCAAAAGTCAATCGCGGACGTTTTTTCATTCATAAATTTTGAAAGGAAGTCACGTGCCTGCTGTCATCAGGTCTGAGATGTTTGCATCACGATGATGACGTCATATTCGCACTACTACAGTCCATTCATGCTCTTGAAGATAAAAAATGAGTACATTTTATTTATTTTTTAATACTTGTTTTTAAAAGTGTAGGACTACTTGCGATGGGACTTTGTTTTGTAAATATTTAAATCATATTCTGAATAATTGTGTTCTATTCTATATATACCTATTCGTTCTACCTATATCGTTTATTTTAAAGTTTAATGTGAATTCAGTAAACAAAGGATTTTTTTATGTTTGGCACATTTTTTATGTCGCAAATGGTCCTAAACTGATCGCAATTTGAAAATTCAACCTAAATTAGTTTAACTAGTAACAAAGTTATAAACGTCCCTATTTGATAAGAATTTCAGTAAATACTAAAAGCATCTAGAAGAACTATGAAACACATTCTAAAAGAAGGAATATATTTATGATAATCATAGTTTAACTTATCTTCTTATGTATTCCAAACTATCCGTTTCTATATTATGTAACTATTAGAATAGGAAACAGTTGAAAGTATAACACACTTATCAAAAGTCAATTTAACTATTTACATACTATGAACTATGAGTGGAGACCGATTCACTCTTCTTAAATTTTAGGGCTACAAAGCAATTAACTTACTATTATGTAATTCACGTCTGCATTGTCTGTCTATAAATATCAAGATAATTAAAATAAAAATATCATAACAGTATAGTCTGCAAACGTGTTTATAAATTTGTTTATACTACATGCCATCAGTCTCGTGCTGACGCTGACAAGTTTGATTAGTTTTTAAGTTATATTTCTTTAAGTTTTTTATGTACATTTACAGATGGTTTGGGAAACCACCCTACATAGTGTTCTTGATATAATGCACAAATATTTCATGTAGTAATTTATTGAGCGAGTAGCTCAAAATCATACTATTTGTTAGAAGTATAGTGATCATCATGTATAATATTTCTAATCTATTTCATTGCAACTAATACCCGTACATCTCAAGGGAAAGGTCAGGTTGAATAAATATATATACTACATGCTATGGAAACATACGTTTTGTATTTAAAAAATACCTTTCTAATAGCACCCGTAATAAATATATGTTTTCCGAAATAGTTATTACTTTTATTTTGTAGAATATTTTTAATAAATTAACACATTGTTGATACATGGCTATGCAAAAAAATTAAATAAATATTAAATAAGCATGAATCTGAATTTCTAGACTTAAACAAATGTTACGACATTTAGATGAAAAAAATAACGATTAATTTATCGAAATGTAAAAGAAAGTATACAATACAAATCGAAATAAATCCACGAAAAATAAGCCAGTGCAAACAAGATGTTGCATCTAAAGCATCTCTTCAAGTTCTCCGACAAAACATGAGATAATTAAGCAAGTTTTCAAACTTCGTTGAATCCAAATTTTTTTTATCCTTATGGACTAATTAATTGAATTGCTGTATTAAATGACCTTATGGAAAAGAAATAAGAAACGTTGAAAAGAAAAATCGGATTTGGTTGAATTCATGTAGGATTTCTTTTCCAGCCTGGAAATTAGTTATTCAAACGAATAATTTTTCAGAGCTTTAAAAAAGGCGGAGCATATGTCCCATTAATTGCAATTATTTATTTATTTCATTGAAAATTTGCAAGACCGTTCTGACTTTCTAACAGTTCAAACATAATTTAGTTTCCCGTTATTTTATTTACTTTTATTTCGAAAGAAGTCATTTAATACTTTTAAACAATGACAAGAATACGACCATGACAAATTAATTTAAAATAAAAAACACATCTTGAAAATTAAGGGTGGTTTAAAGGACAATTTCTGGATAAGTTATCATATAGAAAAATAAATTATAACAATTAAAAAGTATTATTTAGGGTGTCTATAAAAGTCATTTCTCACTCCGTTAACTTTTAAAAGTTGACAGCTATTGTTGAAATAAAATTTAACTGAAGTGAAGTAACCATGCGCTAAACGATGTGACCGCTTACAGCGTCCCCTAGCGAACACTTATAGAGTTGCGAGTCTAACTTAAAATTATACAGCATACATGAAAATTGTCAATTATAAATTTGTAGCAGAGCATTGATTTAATAAGAACATACACCTTATGCACTTGAATGTTTTAAATAGAAAGTGCATGTTTGATTTTAACCACTTACATTCTATTTTTACCAATATCGCAAAGTGGTATATTCAGAGTTCCTTTGGTGTTCATCAAGCAAATAAGCGTTATACGCGTTCTATTCACCACATTATTGAGCGTTAAGTGTGTTTTCATTCTAAATTAATGCTTCTCTACAACTTTGTGATTGACTATTTTCGTGTATGTTGTATAATTTTAGAGTGAGGCACGGTAACTTCGTAAATTTTCTCTAGGGGGCGCTGTAAGCGGTTTCATAGCATAAAACATAATCATTTTACTAATCCTAACCACTACTTATATGACTATAGCTGTCGGAATCCTAAAGTTAAAGGGAATATTACTGATTTTTCCAACGTACCAATGCGTATGTTTTCCAAAACAGTTCTAAGACTTTTGATTTTGAAGAATTTTTTAATAAACTATTGATACATTACTATACAAATACTGATTCATACAGGGTGAGGTACTAGACATCCTGTATGAAGTAACTATCAGTCATATGAAATACTTTTAATAAAACTTTGATTTGAGTATTACGGTTAGGTTTCGAATCATGTTATAAAATAACAATTACCAATCCAGGAGACCAGATACTAAATTGTATTCAAAAACAGTGAAAGTATTCAGTAAATGCAATACGCAAACTCAAAACAACATTTATTATGTTACGACAACAGAATTATATTAACCTTTTCAGGTGGAATGTCACAACGTCTGTTACATTTATAGATTAAGTATATCAAAGGGATGTTGTGAAAAATATAACCCATGGATGGGGAAACACATTTGTAGCCCGTAATTGGCAACCTAAAAGATAACTGCAATTTTTCTGGTCTGTACGGGAGACCCGAGCCCTAAACCCTAATTTGTTTATTAAGGAATTCAGAAATACAATTAATTTTTTTTATATTATTAGAACATCTTTTTCTGAATAATAATCAAAAACAAAAATATATTTAAAAATTTATTTTTTTAATTTTTTGCATTTTTTAAGTTTAAAAAGACTCTTTTTAAAAACACTACTCCTCTTTCAATTTTTAATGCTTTTAATTGATTAAATAACGTTAAAGTATATACTTTAAACGTATGAATAGACTTTTGCAGATTTATATTTTAATTGTCTTAAAAAACTTATTTTAAGTTCAATACCCAAACAATATTCAATTTTTTAAGTTTAATAATTTGTAAAACAAAAATTATAACTTAATTTAACAAAGCTTTACGTACATTTATAGAACAAATATTAGAGCTTCAAAAACCATTAACAGTTTAGTTTTAAGTTAATTATTAACAAAGCCTTAGCATTTTAAACGTGACCAAAATTTTTAAAAAATATTTTGAGTAAATGACGATTGTTGCAGGACGAAAAGAATGTAGAAAGATGATAAATGGTATATAAACATCTAAAAAAACATATGTTCTGTTTCTTTTATTGTTTTGAAATTTTATACATACCTTCTTAAATACGTTTAGCATCATTTTATGAAGAAAAAAAAATTAGCAATTTTTCCGGATTTTGGGACTCGGGTCCCTCTTACGGGTCACTTTTCTTAAATACTTGGAAAGGCGAAAAGAGAATTCACAATGCCGTGATCCAGAAATTGACTGTTTTCAAGCAACATAATTTCCAAAAAAAGCCCCTTTCAAAACCCATGCTGTCCCAATATATGTGCTCCAAGAAAGGATCGTAACTGATTCATGTTAAAAAGAAATGCCTTCTTTTGTAAGTGCATGTCTTCCTTTACAATTGCAATGTTTCTTATTCCCCATGGGGACATTTTCTTATCTTCCTTAGAACACATTCTTATCTAGAGCCGATTTATTCTTATCAACTCCACACCAAAAGATTAAAATAAATTTCAAATACAATTTTATTGTAAAAAAAAATATTTCAAATTTACATACAAATTCTTATAAAATAAAAAGGACCACATACACAATTGAAATTGATTAGCATAACATAGAGGAAAATGTTCGCAATCTTCAGATATTTATGATTTTTTTTTAATAAAAAAGCACACAAAAAAAACATCCGCTATAAACGAGCTCGCACAGCAATATAATATCAAATTTGCATTTTTGCATTTGTAAAATAAAAACGTGATACATTTAATTTCTTGAGAACCCACTAACAAACAAACTGAACACAGCTGGCTCGAACAAAGTTTCCTCCACGAGACGCTGGAAGTTTTCGATTCTTAATTCAAACAAATGGCCACATCACTTCATCTGTAACTTCCACTAAACGCATTTATTCTTTCGTTTTGTTCAACGCAATTTGCATTGAAAGTGATATGTTTTTACTTATGTTTCGGGAGACTGTATCGGTATAAATAGGGCTTTTTGCTTGTTAAATTCTTCGGCGGTTTTCTGCATAAAGGTATTTGGAGAGGTGTTTAATCTACATATTTTTAAGAAGTTATCGTCTTGGAGTTTCTTTTTTTAAGGCTATAAAATGATTACACATTTGCATTTTTTTTTATTAAATGCACAGAATCGTGATCACATTTTGCTGGTTTTTTTTAAAAAATACACAGAATCATGATCACATTTTCACTAACTTTATACATTTTCACTTTTTTACGTCTGATAAATATCAACGAAAGAAAATATGATTATTTAAATAACCATTGATATAAATGTATTTGCTGTACTTCAGAAAAAATCCTGCAATTTTCTTCCTTGATCCAGAAAAAATATAACATAGATTTTAAATTATGATGATGACCACGATTGGTATGTGGTAGACTACTTGCTAGTGTCGTGGGTTTCAGTTTGAAAATGATTGATTCGTGCATACTAGGAAATTTAGTATCAAACAAACCCGTCGAGACTTAAACGCGATGAATATTGAATTTTTAGACATTGATTGATTAGATTAACGTCGTCCTAGAGCTGCAGAATTATAGTGCTATAGCCGGTTTGGATTCCATGACAAAGGATAAATTACTGGGAATAATACCCCTTGCATTGGAATCGTAGTAAGATAACAAACAATCCTTAACGGACTACGACCTATAACTTGTGAGTATTTCCACCAGAAGCGTTTCAATATAAACCATAGAGTAATGATAGAAATAGAGGAATAAATATGCTGATTTCCGTGTGTCCATCATTGAAACCACGTGATAGGTGGAAATGCCAATTCATTCATGAGCCAATATTACTTGGCAGGCCTTGGCGACTTTCAGAACTAAACGAGATCGACGTATTGTAATATGGTTTTGTGTTTAATTTTGTATTTAAATATAGTTTTTTTTAAACGAGTGGCACAATTTAAGGGAGTTTAGCAGATATATTATGGAGATTTTTCTTATTTTGTAGTTTTGAAATAATTGCATTACGTTTTTATGTAAAAAATTTACCAAAAGCGAAGTTTTTTCAATTCTTATTTTGTACTAGCAATATGGCCCGGCGTTGCCCGTGGTCACTTTGCGCAGTAAGAGCTGCGCGATTTTGTCTTGTCAGCGTAGCCATGGCATATCACTCTCTATGCACTGTGAAAAATAAACTTTATCCAAATCCAGATTTATTAAATTACTTTGAGTATTTTTTGAGATACTTAAATCTATTTTTTTGTTCACGACTTTACATGCTATTGCGACTACCTACTATTTAAACTTATGTTTTTGTAAAATGTTTCTTTTTGTGAAATAAAAATTCCTAAAATTTTTTTTTTAAATTGCGTATTTTTTGTATAAAAATTAACCATTTAGTGACAATAAACCCATGTAGTAAACTTCACATACATTAGTTTTAATTTTGGCGACGCAATAATATATCAAAGAAACAATATTGCATTCTTTCAAATCAAAATAATTTATCGTATTTGGTGAAGTTTTTTATGTTGTGCCACTTGGCGACCGGAGTCTATATATCCCTCTTTCAACATAATTTCATATGGGTCAATATTTACGGACAATATTTCTTATAAAAATTAATTATCAAATATTTATTTTTGAATTCCAATAATTTGTTTTTGAGGCGAAAATTTAAAAATAAGCTACATGGAGGTATAAATATATAAAACTTTAAGTTAAACTTTTAGGGTGGCCCATTTCAACACCATAGTAATATTCCACTCCGTAACAAATAGCACTATTGTCATAAAGTTAAGTTGTTCGGAACATGAATACACATGGCGTCAGTCGAAAAGGCTGGTTTAATTCCCTCCTTCGGTTGGCGAGGTTTTTGTTAACGACGTTATTTTTGTTATTTGGACACTAATTTCTCCATTGTGATGATATTTTTAAATATAGGACCTCTATTTTAGATCATTTGGCAACATTTTTATGCAATTGGAGAATTTTTTTTTATTAATTTGGCGACATTTCGAATTTATTTGGCGACATTTTTAATTCATCTTCAATACTTGGCGACTTTTCTAATTCATTTGGCGATATTTTTAATTCATTTTTCCATATTTGGCGACTTTTATTATTTATTTGGTGACATTTTTAGATCATTTGGCGACATTTTTAATCCATTTTGCGACATTTACTCATCAGCCAATCAAAATGAATCGTTTATCCCAGTATTGTCTAAACATATTTTTGTCGCCAAGGTGATTTTTAACACTAATGTTATGAAGGGAAGATCGAGATGTAAATTTCCCATAGGAGTAGGAGCATTTTTTATTAATTTTGCGACATTTTTAATTCATTTGGCAACATTTTTAATGCGTTCTCCAATATTTGGCGACTTTTCTTAATCATTTGGCTACATTTTTAATTCATTTGGCAACATTTTTAATTTATTTGGCGACATTTTTAATTCATTTGGCGACATTTACTCATCAGCCAATCAAAATAAATCGTTTATCCCAGTATTGTCGAAAAATATTTTTGGCCGCCATGGTGGTTTTTAACAATATGTTATGAGGGGAAGATCGAGATGTAAATTTCCCATAGGCGTAATGTTAGAGAAAATGGAAAAAGTTCTATAACTTTTGAATGGTTGCAGATATCCACATGAAACAAAGTGCATATTTTAAACTAAGAAAAGTTTGTTCACATGGTGCAAGTTTCATAAAAATCCGTGCAGTAGTTTTTGTGTTAAATCCGGACAAACAGACAGACAGACAGACAGACAGACAAAAAAATTTTAAATGTGATTTTCGGAATCAGTGTATCCTAATTCGTGGAGAAAACTCAAAATGAGGGGTTTTGTTCGATTCCACTGACAGACACTCCATTCTTATATATAAGTATTGATATTGATTGATACTTCAATAAGAAAATATCAATACTTATATATAAGAATGGAGTGTCTGTCAGTGAAATCGAACAAAACCCCTCATTTTGAGTTTTCTCCACGAATTAGGATACACTGATTCCGAAAATCACATTAAAATTTTTTTTGTCTGTCTGTTTGTCCGGATTTAACTCAAATACTACTGCACGGATTTTTATGAAACTTGCACCATGTGAACACACTTTTCTTAGTTTAAAATATGCACTTTGTTTCATGTGGATATCTGCAACCTTTTAAAAGTTATAGAACTTTTTCCATTTTCTCTAACATTACGCCTATGGGAAATTTACATCTCGATCTTCCCCTCATAACATTATTGTTAAAAATCACCTTGGCGACCAAAAATAATTTTCGACAGTACTGGGATAAACGATTTATTTTGATTAGCTGATGAGTAAATGTCGCCAAATGAATTAAAAATGTCGCCAAACGAATTAAAAATGTCGCCAAACGAATTAAAAATGTCGCCAAACGAATTAAAAATGTCGCCAAACGAATTAAAAATGTCGCCAAACGAATTAAAAATGTCGCCAAATATTGCCAAATGAAGTAAAAATGTCACCAAATGTTTCCAAATGAATTTAAAAATGTCGCCAAATATTGCCAAATAATTTTAAAATGTCGCCAGATGTTGCAAAATAATTTTTTTAATGTCGCCAAATGAATAATAAATGCCGCAAAATTAATTTAAAATGTCGCCAAACGGATTAAAAATGTCGCCAAATATTGCCAAATGAATTAAAAATGTCGCCAAATGAATTAAAATTTTCTCCAAATCAATAAAAATGTTGCCAAATGAGCTAAAATAAAGGTCCTATATTTAAAAATATCATCACAATGGGGCGAAATTAGTGTCCGAATAACAAAAATAACGTCGTTAACAAAAACCTCGCCAACCGAAGGAGGAAGATAAACCAGCTCTTTTGACTGACGCCATGTGTATTCATGTTCTGAACAACTTAAGTTTTATGACAATAGTGCTTTTTGTTACGGAGTGGAATATGTCTATGGTGTTGAAATGGGCCACCCTAAAAGTTTAATTTAAGGTTTTCTATATTTATACCTCCATGTAGCTTATTTTTAAAGTTTTACCTCAAAAACATATTATTGGAATTCAAAAATGAATATTTGATAATTAATTTTTATAAGAAATATTGTCCGTAAATATTGACCCTTATGAAATTATGTTGAAAGACGAATATATAGACTCCGGTCACCAATTAGCACAAAAAAAAAACTTCACCAAATACGATACATTATTTCGATTTGGAACAATGCAATATTTGTTCTTTGATATATTATTGCGTCGCCAATATTAAAACTAATAAAACTAATGAATGTGAAATATACAAAAAATTTGCAATTAAAAAAAATTTTAGGAATTTTTATTTAATAATAAGAAACATTTTACGAAACCATCACTTTAAATAGTAATCGCTTTAAATAGTAGTCGCAATAGCATGTAAAGTCGTGAACATAAAAATAGATTTAGGTATCTCAAAAAATATTCAAAGTAATTTAATAAATCTAGATTTTGATAAAGTTTATTTTTCACAGTGCACAAAGCGTGATATGAGATGGCTACGCTGACAATACAAAATCGCGCATCTCTTACTGCGCAAAGTGACCACGAGCAACGCCGGGCCATATTGCTAGTAAACAATAAAACCTGAGAAATATAAAGAGTTTCGCTTCTTCGAGTATTGAACACAAATAAAATATTTTCGTTTCGTTACTGAAGCGGAAATTTTTAGCGCATATTGTTTAAAAATAAGTAATTACGTACATATATGTTAAGAAGTTGAATACGGACAAAACTCCTTATCACCAAAAGAGAAGAAAGTGCGCCAAATTTGAAACTCCTGCAGATGTCTGTACGCCAAATGTGGCAGCGCTATAACCACGTGATGTGGGTTTTTCTTTTTAATGTTGACACCGCGGCCTTACGAGAGTCTGGTATTGAAGGCGCTCTCTATTTAATATTACAACTCTCTGATGTAAACCAGCTATTTCTGTACGATGGTCCTTTTGCTGTACTTTCCCAACATCCTCTGAATTGTATTAAAAGGACTTGCCACATGCCTTTCCTGTTGAATTAAGGATCATGTGTCATTCCTCTGCTGAAAATAGAAGCTCAACCTTATTAAACTTAAATAACTTTAACAAACGTAATAGACCTTCAAGAGGCTGAGACTAAATACTCGTTAGATATTTTCTGTTGTGTAGTGGACATTTATGGCTAAAGATTCGATAATAGGTTCCCCTAAAAATGCTTGCCTGCTTGTATATTTTTAGTAAGTAGAATAACCGAAAGCGAACAGAATATTATTAGCTATCAAGATGAATACCAAAATGTGTAAAGAGTCTGATTATTAACAATATATATATATATATATATATATATATATATATATATTATTACAAAGTAATTATATAAAGTTATAACGAATTACAAAGTTATAACGATGTGATGATTGGGCGGTCTGTGTCTGCCATGTGGTCACAAATCCAAAAATACAATTACCCCCTTTCTCATCCCTTAGCTCGATTAGCCCCATTGACTTCTTTTTAAAACTTATTTATAATAATATAATACTGTAGCATTGGAATAATTCAAAAATTTAACATAGCTTACATAGTTAGATTTGAGGATCGATAAACTATGCAGTCTGATTAGAAAATATGATAAAAGTACCGCTAAAATGCTGCCAAATGAATAACATGTTGCCAAATCGTCGCCTCGGAGCATTAGTAAAAACTAAAAAAAAAACGAAAATGAGTTTTCGGTCTTGCTAATATTACCAAATGTGCCTTTATTTAGTGAAACACTCGGACATTTTTATGTCTTCTTTGAAATCCCTGAACTACAACCTTAGATATTCAGTTTTGGAAAAACAGCAAATTTTACAATCAATTTTATAAGCAACTCTGTTTTTGCTCATATCCAATTGTTTCCCTGAGGCGACGAAATAAAAAACAATCGCCAAATGAATGAAAATTTTGCCAAATTAATAAAAAATTTCACCAAATTAATAAAAACGTTGCTACTAGAACACAAATGTCCCCAAATCAATTAAAAATATCGCCAAATGAAAAAAAAGATGGTTAAATATGAAAATATATCATAAAAATTGCGAAATTACCGAAGTTGGTAAAATTAATATCATTGTGCACACTTAACCTTCAAATCACAAGGAAGGTCACTGTATACATGAGATTTTGATAAAACACCCCCTCCTTAATTAGCAGAAATTATTTCTCACTAAAACCACCACATGGCACGACGGTTAAGTAATCGGCCAACACTCTGCGTGAAGCTATATATAAAAAAGAGTGCCTGTTGGTTTATTTTTTATACAAATCTACAATTTCATTTCGAGGCAAAAGTTTTACCGGCATTCCTGGGCAACGCCGGGAACTGCAGCTAGAATATATATTTGTAATAATATAAATATATATTTTTCTACAATCAGTATCTAGAGAAGGAGCCCTTAAATAGCACGTCGTCTCCTTAAGGTCCCCCAAACGAGTTATCTCCTGGCATACAAATCACGACGAGATTAAGGCTCCAGCATCGGAAAGAGAAACTGGAATGAAACAGAACTTGAGTTAAATCCACTCCGATGAGTCTAAGGAAATATAAAATGAAACGAAGAAGAGGAGTAAAAAATCGTAGCAGCATAAAAAAAAGAAGCGATTAATCGATTCCTTCTACTGCAATGAGTGCAGGGTTGAGTTGCTCAGAGGCAACTGGGCTTAATTTTTCTTTTGTTCTCCGAGAAAGTCGTCGAAGTAGAAGTGTTATTTCACCGAGGGGCGGAAAAATAAAAAAAAGAGAGAGAGAGAGGGGATTTTAAAGTTGGATTGCGTAGTGATCTATCACCCCGGGCGTAACGATTCTAGCCATTTGAGTTATAGCCCGGCCTTATGCCATTGGGATTTATTTTAAAGTCCAGATAGCTCTGATCAAAGAGTTAAGAACTTTCGCCCATTGGGAGGAGAACATATAAAAGCGAATTTTGTTGAAATTCGTCTTATGGACTGGAATTTTATTCACTGGGTTGCGAAAATTCTTCGGGAATCATTGGAAATTATTGTGAATCCTATTACAACAAAAATACTTAAGCAAATTTAAAAATGTGTATTATGATCAAGACTTTTGAATATTTTATCAGTTTTCCCTCTAAGACCATTTTCTTTTCAATGGTCTCCACCAATTTCAATGCAAAAGGGTTCCAAAAATATATGACTATCTACTATATTTATATCGCTGTTTTTATGTTATATGTGCCGCAATTAATGTTTTGAATATTCTGAATTTTTTAAGGAAGCAAACGGTTAGGAATTACGATTTCACTTATACTCGCTTTATAGTGAGCGTCAGATGGCTATTGCAGTCACAAAAGTCCAAAACGGATAAGTGATGATTTATTCATTAACAGTAAAATAATAGCGATCTCAGATAGATGAAACCAACCTGCACCATTCGAAAGTTGAACAATATTCAAGTTATAGGGTAAGTAAGGCTTAACCCCCACTGTCCCTATAACATGGGGCTGAAGTACGCAGTGGTGTTTTGAAAACAACAAATTACTTTCATGAGCAGACCGCCAACAGCTGAGCTTGTCATATCAGTGCCAGTTGTAAGACGGATATGCATCATAGCAACGTAGCTTGAAGTAACAAAAATTATATAAGTCACTATTTAAGAGTGTTGGTGTTATATATTCACTATATTATTTAAACATTTTGTAAAGTAGAATACAGCTATCAGTTTCGTCGTTTTTTCTATTGATATTGATGAATTTGACCTTTTTATTTGCCAAACAAACTCTAATGTTTCCGCTGTTCACTCGCCTGCAGAACTATGAAACAACAAAATCACGAAGTGGGGCAAAAGTAAGCACTCTACTTTTGTGTCCTTTAACACTTTCACGACCAAAATGTTTTTCGATATTGTGAAGTCGACAATTTTCAGTTAAACGTATTCAGCTCCCTCCAGCAAAAAAATATTTTAAAATATTGATCAACAGCACGAATATGTTCTTCGAACGTTTATAACGTTTTAATACCTACAGTTTACTCGTTTAGTCTTAATAAATAAGTAAATAAAGTCAACCCTTCTCTGGCGACCTAAACAGGTTAATAAATCAAGAAAATGCTGTAGATATGCGTCTCCATACTAAATAGTAATGTCCTTCTTAAAAGCAAATACAACTCTTTGAAGGAAGTCCAAAGAAGAAATGCGGTAAAAAAGTGTCTACTTCTTCGAGTCACGTGCGCCCATTAGAGCCAATCAGAGAACTCGAAAAGCCTGTTGCCAGATCGCAGATTCCGAAAATCAAATCAGGTTCTTCCGAATCGAAAAGGTGCCCTTTGAAAGAAACGGCTAATACAATCAGCTTTACCAGGAAAAACGTTAAAGCACTTTATATTAAGAGACTCGACGACGCTTTTGTGTTAGTCGAAGAAAAAAAAGCTTTGCTCTGAGACATTTAACATAAGACAGTTAAACCGGAAGAAAAAAAATTGTCATTAAAAATGCAATTGCGAGAAACGGTAGTCGCATTTATGCTAATCAAATTAATTTCCGATTTAAATGTGGGCACGTCCACACAAAACAAATCTGCAAAAAATAAGAATGAAATATAAATGTGATGATTTCATTTTATTTTATTTAAATTATGTCTTTTTTCCGCATTAGTATATCCGCTGAAAATCAATGAAAGTAATGGGCCTTTTAACATATAACACATTCAGAGCTTAATTTTTAATTCTTTTCTAAAAGCAAAACCACGGAATATCCGTATACTTTCCTACAACGATCATTTTAATTTTTTAGCCATTTTTTTTTTCAATTGCACTAATTTATAAAAGCACCATGTGCATTTTTTACTTTCAGTTAAAATATCTCTCTAATAGAATTATTTTGTAGTTGTTACGTGCCAAGAATAAAATAGAATATAATTTAATCAACGTTCGAGATTTATTAGATATTTAAAAGCTCATTAGATTTTCATCAAATGATAAAATATATATAATAAAATTTTCGGAAACATTCAAAAACTATTAATTATTAAACAATTATAATTTTAAATATCAAATGAAACTGAAATAAAAGTATTTTAATTTTATAATATAATACGCGAGCAACAGCAAGGAGGTATTTTACACATGACAGAAAGTTATTGCTTAAATTTCCTATTTCCCTTATTTCACATTGGGTCAAACCCAGTGAAGCTCTTTTTAAGGTCACATTCTAATATGGAAAATGCTTATTTTGTAGATGCTTCTTACAGTTTAGTATAATTTTTGCGATGGGGTGTAAGCCATCGCATGAGCTTCGTCTTGTCTTTTTTAACCGACCGAACAGCGTGCCAACCCAAACTCCAAATTAAAACAGCCAGAAACTTTCATTTAAAACCGCCAAATCGCTCGCCAAGTCTAGAGGTAATCAATTCGACTGTTTTGTATTTTTTTTTTGCTTGACTACGTAACGTTAATTGACCTACATGGAGGAGATGAAACGATTACAAACATTGCTGAAAGTTTCTTCAGACGAAAAACCTATAAATAAATTCAATTTTTATTCTAAAAGTGACATTTTTTTAAAAAAACGAAACAAAATGATGCGATATGCAACACGCGCTTTCGAGTTCGCCTTTTTAGTGGTCTTGCTCAAGGTATTAACATATATTTTTTATTTATTCGTTATTAACTTTAATTTTAACTAAATTATATGTTTAGCGTAGGAAATATGCTTATTTTAATTGTTAAAGTGGTTTTTGTTTTCATGAAACAAAATTAAATACTGGGGTGCGAAACATCCTTTTGCTCGTTTTCGTGTTCGTTTGAGTAGAGCGTGTGTTCTCGATTAATTTACTTTTCATCAGGATGTTGCAATAGGTTTAAATTATTCACAATTCCAAAGTGGAGAAATAAATATTTTATTTTATTCGAGCAAGCAGGAAGTTCTTTCTTTCACAAAATACCATTTCTATGCAGATCTATGTATTGACAATAGCAATAGTTAATACGTCACTTCACTTGAATATCTCATTTGGATAAAGGCCTGGGAAAAGAAACTTTTTATTTACACCATTATTCACAAATTATAATGATATAAAAATGTAAGTTTACCACAAATTACTGACCTTTACCATGCAATATGGTTTACTTGAAGGTTACTTGAATACTTTAACTAAAAGTAAGAAACATATACCGAATCCATATTTAAAATAAAAAAAAAATTCTGTATTAAAAGTTAAGTGACTGGCAAACAAAATATAAATAATTGAGTGTTTTATTAAATTATAGAACAATAAAAAATTGTCAAATTTTACTAAAAAAAAAAAATATTAAATGAGAATCCGAGTAACTTTCTAACAAAAAGCAAGAGTAAGAACTAAAAGATTGAAACACTAACTGTAAACGTCTTAATACAAATCTCATAAGGATACTCGACTATTTTTTAACCGACGATTGAAAATAGCGCCAACCAAAACCGCCAAACCACGCCAAAGCTTAAGAGTTGGTTTGCGTATTTATTGAGGATAGTCTAATACTGAAAATTTAAGGAATTATCAGAAATAACTATTATTATTAGTAATTTATCAAGCGTAGGAGAATTAATAACTTGCCAATAATATACCTATTTCACTTTATATATATATATATATATATATATATATATATATATATATATATATATATATATATATATATATATATATATATAGATATATATATATATATATATATATATATATATATATATATACATAACATCACCCATATTATAATTTTTCATACATTTTCCTATATGTCGTTACTTTTAAATTTAAAATAAAGTTGAAAATTGCGAATATTTTCCCCCTTAAACTTTCATTTCTTATCGAGAATTTCTATCAACTTCAATCTTTTAGCAAACGAAGAGAACTTCTAATTTACATAATCCAAGATAAAGTCGGCTATTCTATGAAAGTACATTAGGAGATAATGCAAACTTTTAAAGACCCTGAGATATGATTCAATGCATCATTTAGGCTTATATATAGCACCTTCGCTTTAATAATAATATGATTTATGAAAGCGTTTAGAAATATAAACCAAAATTATCTGCAAACTGCAGAGTAAAGAAATAACGCCTCATAAGGAAAGATTTCCTTTTTGAGTTATCTCTAATAAGCAAATATCTTTAAAATAGCAATAATTCAGTATAAATATTTACTTTTGACATTTTCTTATATAAATATGAGTTCATATTTTTAAAGTTAATACACGTAGTGGAGTAAGGAGCAACTAAAGTAAAATATTGCATATACTGATGTGTAACAGTAACTACTATTATAAGTATTATTTTTCCCAACCAAATACAACATTTTTAAATTATAAGTTTTGGAGTTATGAGCTGTGTGCTACCAGTTATACTAGTAATTACAAGTTAAATTTAAATTCAAGAAACTAATAACTTAATTTGCGCCACATGTCTAAGGTATATTGTAGCAGTTAACTAAGTTATATAGTACTTGCTACTCACGGGTCGGCTTTGTATACCGGTGTTCTCATTTTGTATACCGGTGAACGACATTTTTTTCGAATTTGCTTTTTCTACGGAATCAGAATCTCATATGGGAAACACAGAATGTTGTACACAATCCCGTGAACTACCGCTCAGTTTTTACAGTGAATATTACGTTTAGTGCTAAAACCCGACAAGTGATATTAGATAGCATAGTACTAACATATAATGTGAATGTAAAATTTAATCGTCTCTTGAAGGGTTTTTGAAATATACATTTTTTTCGGATTCAGAATCTCATATGTAAAACTCATATTTGTGTACACAATCTTGTCAAATAATGATCAGTTTTATAGGTTATTTTTTACAGTAAATATTACATTTAGTTATGAAACCCGGCAAGTGATATTAGATAGCATAGTGCTGATATAGCGCGAATGCAAAATTAAATCGTCTGTTGAAGGGTCTCTGAAATAAGCATTTTTTTTTTCGGAATCAAAATCTCATATGTAAAACTCATATTTGTGTGCACAATCCCGTCAACTGAAAAATTATTTTTTTAAATGTATGTTTTTACGATAAAAACGAATTTTATTTAATGACCCGCTAACTACAATTTTTTAAGCCAAAATCTGTATTAATATAAAATATAGAATGTTTATCTATGTTTACCGAAGATTATAAAAAATATACTTCGCGGATTTCGGAAGTAAACGATTCAAATATGTGTATTATTTTTTATATAGCCTAGGATCACCATAACCAGACTCTAAATTGTAGGGACTAGAGCTTAATCGAATAGGCAAATATAAAAAAGGGAAATGTCATTCCATATTAAATCTTCACATATTCGCTATTTAAAACTACCGTTTCCATTACCGGGTAAGCCAAAGAAAGTGACTCCACTTAGAAAAGTTTGGTACACGTTAAATAGATTGTAGCTTATATGACATTACAATAGTCATTTTGTGGATGTTTAGATAGGAAGTTTGCACCTTAGGTATTGTTATAAACATCTGAATAATGTTTAAAAATATTAGACATATCCCGAATTGTCTACAATAGCCCATTGAGTAACTCTAGTAGTAAATCATTGTGTTAATTCAACCAACAAACTAACTATTACTTTTCACTTATTATCGCTTTTATTTACTTTACTTTTATACACATTTCATCATTTTTTTATAAATTTATCCTTTATTATTTATAAGTTTACAATACCATGACCTCTAATATAATATCAAAACCACCCATTAGACATCTGTCATTTTAAGTATATAAATATAAAAATGAAAATTTTAGTTTAATTAAATACATTCAAATAATTCAATAAGAACTCAACACACAAAAGCAACGCCCTTAACGAGATACAACTGAAGTCGAGCACTCAACACTAAATTGCCGAAATTGCTTAATAGGAAGAAAAACACTTAACACATAATGAACAGAGTTTCAATTTAAAAAACAACACTAACCATTGCAGAGGAACCCCGAATATTGATTCTGCAGTTGTGTCAACTAAAGCTTCCCATTCAGATTAACGAACAAGGATAAAGAATAATTATTTTGACCCTCGAAACCAATACATCGTTTTGGAGAATCATTATTTGTGCTCTGCATTTTCAGCAAACTAAGCTAATTAAGACGCATCTCCCTGCCATTAAATTCGGAGAGTATAAAAAGAATAAATAAGTTATGTTCCTTATTCAGTTCTCAAATAAAAAAGATGTCTTCGTTACTGATAATTTCTTGTTTGCCATTTGTATGGAGTTTCACAAAATACTCATCCGGCTTTATTTGGAATGTATAACCTTTTTTTCCCTTTAGCAATTAAATATTTAGTTGGCTTTGGAAAAAGTATTTTTGAATTATTGAGTAGTTTCTAAAAGGTTATATATTTTTTACAATAAAGTATGTCTTAAAATTCAATTAAAATGAGGGTTAAAAATACATGTGAAAATGTCATTTTAATACAATAAAGTATTGAACCTCCATAAGTTTTTAAAATTTGAAATTTTTGTAATTAATTAATGGTAAAATTAAATATTAATATGTTTTATTGTGTGTTCTTTGTAGAGTGACTTTTATCATGAGTCGTTTATTTAATTTAAAATAAAAAAATAAAATAAAAATACTTTATTTTTTTTTAATTTAAAATAAATTAGAAATTACATAATGTTTTTCTACTATTGCATTAATACTTCTCTTAACGTATTCAAATATCGGTGATTGCTACAACTACCTTCCAAAAGAGTTATGATATTAATTTTGCGAAATATTTTACCACTGTCATATGGATATTATGTTTATCTATGTCACTATTTAGTACAAATTTCCAGACAATGTCCATAATAAGAACACATGGACCATAACAGGTTTAACACGCGCTAGCCCTCATTCAAAGACCAGTATTGGTTTGTCTTACAACGTTCAACTCGGAATCCTCACATCACTATTCCGTTGTTAAATAACTGACTGAGGTTTCACATGCGTTAAACAAATGTTACCCCATTGATTTGTACTGCTTGATTTGGGTTTTAAGATTTAAAACAGTAACTTCTACCCGATGTTGTGGTAGATACCAGGAACGAAATAGAAAAAGGGCCAAAGTGATCGAAAAGTGAATTGTTTGGAATGGCAAAATAATCAGAAATCAGATTACCAGAAATAACATATTCATTTATTACATATATGCACAATATAATCACAATTAATAATTATAGGACTCTAGGGGGAATAATGATGTAATAATAGTTGAAAGGGATGCTCAGTAGATACAAAAATGACTCAACTGAATAAAAACCAAAATCTAAATAAAGTATTAAGTAAAATAATATAATGATTTTAAAAGGTATATAAAAAACACATTAAACCAACATGTTTAAGACTTAGCTGCTTGAGAGGAATTTTAGTATGTCCGGGAAACGGATGGCCGGACGCTGGATGATGCACTGGGGAGTGTCAGGCAGAATTCAGAGGCCCAGTGCTTGAGAGGAACATCGGTGTGTCCGGGAAATGGATGGCCGGACACTTGATGATGCACTGGGGAGTGTAAGGCAGAATGCAGAGGCCCAGTGCTTGAGAGGAACTTCGGTGTGTCCGGGGACTGGATGGCCGGATACTTGATGAAGCACTGGGGAGTGTCAGGCAGAATGCAGAGGCCCAGCGCATGAGAGGAACTTATTAGTGTCCGGGAGAATGATGGCCGGATGCTTGATGATGCACTGGGTAGTATTAGATGGAGTGCAGAGGCCCAGTGCTTGAGAGGAACTTTGGATTGCCCGGGAAAAGGATGGCCGGATACTTGATGAAGCACTGGGGAGTGCCAGGCAGAATGCAGAGGCCCAGCGCATGAGAGGAACTTATTAGTGTCCGGGAGAATGATGGCCAGATGCTTGATGATGCACTGGGGAGTATTAGATGGAGTGCAGAGAGGAACTAAAGAGTGTTCGAATTACTCGAGTGGCTTGGCAGAGAGTGCGGTCCTAGGAAAACGCCGGACTCTGAAGAAATAGGCAGGGGCGCCCATTGAGAATTCTGACGATCTTCCGCTCACCCCTCAATCGTCGTCCGAGGTCGTCTCTCGAGCTCCGTCAACCTTCGAATCTCCTTCACCTCTGTCGATTCACCTTCGCTCCAAAAAGGCATCCAGAGCGGGGACACCCGCAACTTTGGGGGGGGGGGGGGCATCAGTGCCGAGAAGACAAACACCGCCGGCAAAGAACAGTAGCCGCCGCTGAAAATAACGAGCTTCCCCGCATCTCCATCTCCCCTGCCAACCCCCAAAACAGCTGGCGAGACCCCTCGTCAA
The DNA here is from genome assembly GCA_963932185.1 of Troglohyphantes excavatus. Classification (NCBI taxonomy): domain Eukaryota; kingdom Metazoa; phylum Arthropoda; class Arachnida; order Araneae; family Linyphiidae; genus Troglohyphantes; species Troglohyphantes excavatus. The sequence goes on from OZ010667.1 coordinate 37,792,244, forward strand.
CAGGAAAGTTAAGACGAAAACAAGTTGAGCCCTCATCGAATCATTCTGAGCACCCCTTTTTACAAAAAAGATAATAAGTATATAAAGTTCTGAATATCATCAGAACAGATTCATTGATTCATTTTTCCCGTTTATTCCTTCTCTTTTTTTTCTCGTAGGCAAAATAACTAGCATATTGTTCACACATCTCCGGGTACATCTCCGAATGTTAGCTTTTCGGTTAGCTATCTCATTAAAGCATAATTTCTTGAAAGAGTTATCTCCAAAGCAAATTTTGATCGCAAACTTTCAATTGTTTAAAACATTAAATATATTAATTTATTTTTTTAATATTTCATTATTGTCTTATGATTTATCACAAGTATCTCTTATGATTTTATAACAATGTAATTGTAAAACATTGTAAATTTTAAAAGACATTTAAAAAAACTTCTAAAACCGTTTTAAACGGTTATAAAAAGAAAACTTAATTTTAAAATTTTAAGATTCAGATGCACAATTAGAGGTTGAATATTATCTATGTATACATTTTCATGATTAAGCAGTGGAAGATAGTGTTTTGAGTGCCACAGACATCGGAAAGTTCCAATTGCGGCCCATGGCAACCTTTTGTTTAGGCGATAAACAATTGTTTTCTTTTTTGAGAATATGGTAAATCTGGCCCCCTTCGGCCGCAATTGGGCTATCGCCACAGACATATACACAAACAGAATCAACAACTTTATATATCACCCTCTTAAATTTTATGAGCAATATATAGTTTTATTACCCGCCATATATATTAAAATAGACACACAAATTACGCAAATTATACTACAGCCATGTTAATCCATTGGAGTTCCCCTTATAAATTGATTTACCTCGTCGATATAAATATCCTTTCTTCATAAGTAAAGCGTCGTTAGTTAAACCACTACTTGACAAGTATGCTAACCGCGCCACTTCAATCAGAATATTAAAAAGACAGCTACATGCATATTTATTGAATACCTATAAAATATCTCAATTGTCTATACAACCGGTCAATCTCTTTATTGACCTTTTTATATCGCCTTCAACTTATATTTTTATCGCCGAAGTTTTCAATTGCAAATTAATCATTTTAAAACAGGTGTGAGTGACGCAGGTTTTTAGACGTTTGCTTTAAAAATGCAGATTAGTTTAATAGTGTAAACTCTATAAGTTTGTCGAGGATGATCGATGGATCTATCATCGATTGCGGATAATTTCTTCTTAATGAGAGTTACTATTTTTATTATCTATTGATTGAACCGGCTAGGAATGCGATCGTATATGTCTGGTCAAGCATCTGTCAAATAACTTAAAAGCTCATAAAAAATTGTATACTTTGAAACATTTTTCAAATTTACAGCATTGAGAAAATTTTTGAAATATTTTAATTACTAAGATATTTTTAAAAAAATAAAGTTATGGGTTGAAATTATAAAATAAACCCTCCTTTTGAGAAAACAAAGTTTAGCTCAACACGCAGAGGATTAAGATGACTTGCATTGATTGCTCTATATATGTAGAGTATTATACTAAATATTATCATGTGGTATAATATTTCTTTGAACATGATAACTTAAAGAAAAGTTATTTTCAGGAACATATATTTTATTGTATGTTAAGCAAACTGTTACGTTTGTTATAAATAAGAAAATAAATGTTATTTAATCATTATTGTAAAAAGAATAGAATTAAAAATGATTATATGTAGTATTACAAAATTATCTGCATAAAATAATGACATTATTGTTTTTAAATAGTAATATATGTACTTCAGAGCCAGACGGTCCTAAGTCATATTTGGGCAAATTTACAGGAGACTGAAAAACGGAACTCTACTCTCATTTCCAAGCATTTGGCTAGGGATTTTGTGGCTCTTGTAAAATTAAGTAAATATTGATGGATTGATTCGATATAAAACAAACACTGTTTATGCATAATCTGCAATAAAACAAAATTCGCCGAATTCGGACATAGGCTCGTCTGTCTCTGAGTTACACATATAAATTTTTAATTAAAAAAAATCGGAAATACCATTAAAATATTAGCAAACTTATATATTTATTTCTACGAACAAAATACATTCTTAGATTTTTTCCCCTACGAATACCTTAAAGTGTATACAGTTGGCTTAGACTAATATAAAATATGACAAAAATACTCTAAGCTCGATGGTATAAGTTTTTAAAACAGATTGATACTGGCTCCATTCTAAAAAATCCACTCAAATGACGTCCCTACCCCAGGCGGCCTGGAATCTACACGGGTAAAAAAAATGTAAATCTTATCCGAACGTGCGTCTGACAAGCAAAGAAAGCGCTATTGATGGATTAGAACCAGTTACCGTGATCGCTGAGGGACTTCTACGCAAGTTACACCATCAAAGAACTGGTGGATTGGGGAAATACGTTTTTTTCCCCTTTCGCCATTTTCTTGATCGGGATTTTTCTTTTGTTCATTTATCCCTTTTCTTTTTTTTAGACGATATCGGTTGCATTAAGCGGGAGAAAAGGGAAAAAAATGCACGTAGTCGCAAAAGATAACTAGTGGTATATCAGTAAGTGTGTAAGAGAAATGTCAAGTCACTTAGAGTCACCGATGGGTTTGATTTAAATTCTGTCACAGTAATAAAAAAGAAGTTTGAAGCAAGAATAAATGTATTTTTGGCGAGAGAAATGGCAAAATTGTAAAGTGGCTTTCACGGAAAGACAGTTTATTATATATACTTCTGTAACAAGTGTATTTTCAAAAAGAAATCAAATAGCAATACCCATAGAGATAGCTTTTAAAGAGTACCCCAATGCTTTATGTTTCAAAATTGTTTCAAAATTGAGTATTTCTAAGGAATAAAATTTAATATCTATTGCTGGTAAAAATGTCGGTATACAGACGTAAATATTAAGTTATAACGGTCAAAAAAAAATTTATTATTATTTTGATGTATTTGGGCGTTGAAAATTTATCAAAATTATTAATAAGATGTTTTACTAGAATGGTATTGATAAAAATATAAATTTATTTTCAAAATTTAAATAAATATTTAATGGATGTACCAAATTGCTAACCCATTTTTCTCTAATGTTATTAAATATACCTCACGTTTAAGATCAAGTCTAGTGTTTAGTTAATGAGAAACCAGAACAAATGTATGTATATATATATATATATATATATATATATATATATATATATATATATATATATATATATATATATATATATATATATATACATGGGATATATATATATATATCCCATGTATCCTCGTCTCGGATCCGATATAATAAATGCCGGGTACACAAAACTATGTTTACTCAACAATATACATTGTAAAACAATCCCTATGGATGTTAATATATGCCGGATGAACGAAATGTCATTGTTGTACAACTTCTATCAAACAAAGGAAACATTTTTAAAATTAGGAAAACTGTTAACTGTTTTGGATATGCAACAGCCGGATAACTGATTATTTTTTTCAGTTTTTGCCAAAGTGGATTTTTCTCTATCCAATAAAAGATAATTTTCGAAATCGGAAAATATTTTTTTCAAACAGTCCGGTTATTGAGAATTCCGGAAAGTTAAATAACGGATAACTGGAGATTTTTTATAGGTTCCAAAGTGAAACTCCCTTATCCTACAAAAAAAATGTCCAAATATCTGAATTATAACAAAACTCTTGCGCGAATATACAAAAAAAAATATATAACATTCGAACTGAAAACCTTTCTTTCCTTTTGGCGAGCTTTGGCGGTTGCAATTTAAAATTTTTGGCAGTTTTATTTTAAAGCTTTAGTAGGCGCGCTTTTCAATCGGTTAAAAAGCATACAACTGACCAACAATTCATTAGTTTTTAAATAATTTGACTGTATATTGGTCTCCCGAAATGTTATATTAATTTTTTGAATCCTATAAATATTCTAAAACTTGCAAGAAAAATAAATTGCATATTATGTTTTTAAAATAAACAACGTCAATTCCATTAGGATTTTAATAAACTTATTGTCCCTTTAATTAAAATTATAAAGATTTAAAATCTAATTTAAATAACAATTCAACTTATAAGATATTTTAATTATATATATTCTATTGATCAATATCAATAGAAAGTTTTCAGCCAATAAGTAAAATCAGATTGAGTGCATGTGCTTGATAGATAGAACAATACACTTTCAAAACGTTATCCGTGCTTGTTATAATAATTGCCTATTTAACCAGCTATATAAAAGGAGATCTTATATCTCATAATGACTACGTACACAAATTTAATTGCCGAGAAATGAAACAAAATTAAGCATCATTCAATGGGTATATAAAATGGGACTGCAACAAAAAAAATCGAAATGGGGTATCTCCGTAGAAAATATTTCGACTCATTAACACTCTAGTATCTTCCTACATCATGCCAAATTAAGTGGAAACACTCCACAAATTGCTATTAAAATTTTTATTTCCCCAAACTTCCAGTACATGCAAATGGGTCACACAAAAAAATCGTAGAATCTTTCCTAGTCTTAATTGATCTCATTTAAGCTCCCCTCAGGTTAAAATGAACCGAGACAAAATGACTCCCTGGGGACATTAAGAAACGAGTTAACGTCGGGCAATTTCGGAGTATGATTAAGAAGAATCATTACTAATATTTGACCTTTTAGTTGATCCATATATATAGTTTTTTAACATTTAAAAAATACCCATTAAAATGGTTATACTTATTATTTACTAGCAGTTACCCGCGGTTTCACATACGTTTAAAAAAAAATTATCCAATTGGTTCATTCTCCCCATTTATCCATTCTCTTTTATTTTCTAGAAGACAAAATAAATGGTCTATTGTTTAAGTATCTCCGAATCTTAGCCTATCCGTTTGTTTTCCCATGTCTGAAAAAATTATTTCTGCCAAGCAATTTTGATCGCCAAATTTTAATTGTTTAAAACAATAAATATATATTAATTTATTTTAAAGTATTTCATTCTTGTCTAGAACTTATGATTTTATAAAATGTGAATACTATGTTTTCAAGTGGCCATTAAAAATTATTTTTTAAACCGTTTTAAACGGAAAACTAAATGGAATTTTAAAATGTCAAACCTTAGATGCACAATTAGAGATTCAATAGCAATTATGCAAATTTTAAGATATCTTATCCATAAAAGATGCATTTTGCATTCCACAGATATACACAGACACTCTTTATTTCATTTTTATACATAACAACACAGTTCTTTTAACCATCTATCTTAACTATAAGATATCAATGTGCTACTGATATCCGTAGGAATCAAATATACACTAATAAAAAATAAACAATTTCAGGAATAATACAACAAATAATCGATTGATTTTTTTAAAACAATTGTAATATAGACAAAGTCTTTAGGACTAATGTACCATTGTCCTATACTTATTGTTATCGTCAAGTAATTTATACATTTTGTTATATTTAAATATGAATTATTATTCAACATTTAAAGCCATTTGTTGTGTATCGTGTTTCTTTTATCCTCTATACAATCAGAAAATATCTTTTTAAAGTTGTTTACATTACAAGACAGTTTATGAATAATACAACAGAGGACTTCTTTTTAAAAAAATGCTTTGAGGCATTGCAATCCAGATGGCTTTCAAAAATATCCTTGTGATTTATATTTAAAAATGTATCATCTAAGAATATTTTTTCTAAATTAAAAAAATGTGTATATTTCAGAGAAATTTGGTGATACGTTTCGACTCATATATGCCACACTGACGCAATATCTTCAAGACAATAATTTTTTGATAATATTAACGGATTAAATACACATATATAATAGTAATTAATTGACAAATTAATCTGCCATCTATTGTAAGGTTCAGACAGCGTGCTAAGGAAAAAGCAAAAAATATATAAAATATTTTTAATGTAATATAAAATGAGTTAACAGTTAAAAGTGTTACTTCCAAGAGCATATATGTTATCTTATATTATACACATTATATTACAATAAACTTTAGCATTCCTGTTCGTATGAATAATTGTAGTTAAAACGAATATATGTTTATTTTAAAGCCTCTAATTTTTAAATCAAAGCAAATAATAGTTCCATTGGAAAAACATATTATTCGTTGTGTCAATCCATATTAATTAATTGAACTAGTTCTTAACTTTTTATTTCTTCTTTATTCTCAGAGGAAAACATTTTGTGATAGTTTATACAAATAATTAATGTTTTATGTTTGTAGTTATGTTTGTAGTTATGTTTGTAGAATAATGCATTTATCCAATAAATTCGCAGTTGTGTAGAGATCATAAGCAATAACATACAATTATGCAATGTTTACATAAGAAATTATCATGTAACTATAAATAGTTCACATATAGATGATAGCACGTTAAAAATGCATGCTTATATTAACGAAACTTTCGATATTTTGGACGAAACAAATGCATGTCATATGCTCCGGTCACATATTTCGTCAAAACTGAGAAAATACATCTGATCATTTTTTCCGCGAAATTTATTTTGTCAAAAATGAGGAAGATTTCAATTAAATGTCGAAGAGCCAACTCGATCTGCTGATGTGCTGATCCGAAGTCCAATGCTCTACGGCTCATGCGATAACGCTGATTGAAACTGTAAGTATAAGAAACACAACCACAACGAACTGACACATGTCTAAACTAGTTTCGATAAAAATTTGAAGATTCTTGTTTCGCCATTAATCAAGTGATTCAATAACGAAATTATTGTCAAAACTGACGAATGTAGGCTTGGAAATCTCAGTGGCTACATATTCAGGCTATAAAAATATAGTAAAGATTTAAAGAATATCGAAGTATCACATCTGTTTTTATATACGCTAAAAGGTAACTGTTCTAATTGATTTATATTCCTCAGTAAACTTATTATTTTCTTAAAAAAAGTTTATCGAATAAATTAAGTAAATTCTACAAAAAACGTAGACTAAAATGTAAATATGTTATTAGAAAATTTACATTATTTATAGATATTTCATATTACAAAAAAACTCAATCCCACTCCCTACATGCACTTTATACAAATTCACATTAAGACAATTTTTTTTTAATAATGCAATAACTAAGATTATAATTTTAAAATAATAGTTTTTTTTTTATATTGACTTAGTTAACCACCCAGATTATGACTTTTTTTTTCTCTATTACCAGATTTAGATAATTAATAACTTTAAGAAATCAATATTAGTTATTATAAAATATGTGTCATATAAGATTTATTATCATCATGCTAATTACTTTCGTTACATTTTAAGTAAATTTATTTGACCTTGATATTGTTATTTCAATACAAAAAAAATATCCTTTAACCACCAAAATCGGAACAATCTTAACTACACACATCTTAAAAAGACACTTTTCTTCAAGCTATTACACAAGCTATTACAAGCTACAATTTAAAAAATAAACTTCACTTAATAGAAAATCGACTTATGTTTATCTACTTTAAAACCTAAAATGCGTTTTTTCCCATTTAGCTTAGTGTTACTTTTTGTATATCCTATTTCAACAATGATTATTGGTTGCTTAAAAACGCTATCAGTTGCTTTGTAACAAAATATCCACTTTACCGTTAACACCTATTCTTATCTTTGAAAACTAAGACTAAACAAAGAGTTGACTTTCATCAATTGTTCGTAAGCTGCTTTCAGTTGCTCTTGTAAGACATAGTTTGCGTTAAAAGACAATAGCAAGTTCTTTTTTTTTAAACATTTAAAGGAACATTTCTATTATCCAAGTCTTCGGTTAAAGTATAAAAAAATAGTAAATGCGTAAAAAATAGTTTTTTTTTAGAAATATTAAGAGTACATTTCAAACACTTTATATTGTAAAGTAATTTTGACAAGCATTGCATAAAACTAAGTTATATTTATTCTAATTACTTTTGTTTTTTTTAAGTCTTGATACTTTTAATATTTATTTACCAAAATTAAGATTTCATGATAATGTGTTTCCGTATATTAAACAATTGTTTTCTACTTAAATAATTTGTTTGTTGCTACTAAAGCTATAGGATTTTTTAATACAATTATCTTTTAAAAGAAAAAGAAAACTGACTTTAAGAGAAGTGCATTAAAAAGTAAAAAAATATTTTAAATTTTACAAACGTGTACGACCAAAAACTTACATTTCATTTACACTGACAGTATACAAAAATGTGTTTTAAATTCATTATTGATTATTCTATAACACGTAATTGATGTTTTTTTTTAAAAAGCTAATTAACAACTTTTAATATATTTTAATTATTTAAATCAAACATAAAATCTCCTCTTTAATAAACAAAACTTTGTAACTTCTCAAAATATCAAAGTAACAAAAAATAATTCTCTTTATACTTTATTGAGTGTTAAAACCTCATGATTTTTTCAGAAATGTAGCGAAGTTCAAGCAAGAGTAATGAACTTAAGCACCACACACCAATCTTTGTTAATTGTATTCCCGTTGTATTTCTCTTTTGAAAATTCGAATTTTTTACACGAACAAAACACCTGATTTCCTTTCTTCCCCTCGATAGACTGATTAATTTCAATCTGAAAAAAAGTTATAGAAAATACTTAATTATTGGAATGCATTGTTCTTCATTTGTTTTATGGCGTAAGTTTCACTCATGGTTTTTGTAAGTGTTTTTCTTTTGTTGTAGGACTGAGTCAAATAATAAATTACGGAAATGTATGGAAAAGGGCTTTATTTTAGAAAAAAAATAAACAAACAATTATTTTATTATAATTTAAATATTTGCTTTTGCGGAAATTTTATTTTACTTTCTGGTATTTTATAGATATTTTTGTACTTTAAATCAAGTTTTAATTTAAAGTTCTTTTGTTTAATATTGTGATTAACGGTATGTTTCAACACTCATTTGGAGAAAAATTTTAAAAATAAAAAATTAAATAACGAAAGGTTATTAATTTTAAATTAAATTTTATGTTTGTGTATGTGGCGTGTATGTGTGCATAATATATTTATGATGTAACAGCATATCATATTTAAATAGACATTTATTATTACATTTTATATTATATTATTGGTGCAAGTTATAATTATACTTACTTTTCAGATACGTTGCCATTCGCTTTTAACCAAACTCATGTTATTAGTTATTCATTTTGTAACAATTTATACTTCAATATTTCTATTGAAATTATAATTTTGTTTATAATATTTCCTTATTCTTTTAGAAAAATGTACTTGTAATATACTCTACACATTTTTGACTGATACAATCTTTCAGAAAAAGAAACGCTTTTCACTTAATGTGTATCGAGCGTTCATTTCGATAAATTTTAAGCCAAGATCACCACGACTTATTATTTTAAAAAGTATTACAGTTGACTCTCGATAACTCGAACTTCGATAACTCGAATTTTTCGATATCTCGAAAAAAATCTATTTCCCTGCACCTTCATTACTTATTTAATGTAATTTTAATTCTTTAATTTGAATTTTTTCGTCGTTATTTTCGATAACTCGAAGTTTCCTCACAACTCAAAATTTTGTTTTCCTCTCAAAACTACGGATTTTGAAGAACCTTTAGCATAAATGTAATTGCCATGTTCTTCTTTATCAGTTTTCTTTCTTATTGTGCGCTATTGAAAGGGTATACTTACAATGGATTCTTACCTGTGCCTCACCATTTTTTTTAATGTCGCCAGACTGGATTCCCTGAGCTGTATCCCCTCCTCTTTAACACAGAGTCAGTCCAACAAGGAAGATTAATGATTTATCGTCCCTCAAGCCAGCTGGCGTTTTCGGTAAAGTGCGAGTCACTTTCTTGGAACATTATCGACCGTCCAGAAAGCAACTCACTTAAAATATGAATACGACACTCGACCCCCTTCTCATTTTTGTTTAGACAATGCACTCTCTATAGCAGCATTTGATAAAAGATCCCTCTCAGAAGAAGAATGATAATTAAGAATGCTAACCTCCTCCAAAGATAATTTTGTAAGAGGCTCTATCTTCGATAAAATCTTATGCGTGAATTCATTGAATCGAGGCCGGAAATGAAAACATCAGAGACATTTCAAACAATCGTGCATTTGGAAAATATAATTGAATCGAAAAAAATAGAAATACTAACGAAACTATTTTGAATATATATGTTAAATAAAGTCGTGTAAGTATACTAGTATTTATTATTTACCCAAACAGCTTTTTTATAGGATTTTCGATAACTCGAATTTTCGATATCTCGAATTTTTATACACTTCCCTTCGAGTTCGAGATAACGAGAGTTGTCTGTACTATAAGACATATGAAACACCCCATCACAAAACTATTTTTCATTAAAAAAAAAGTCACAGACGAATATCTCATATTTCCTATTACCACTAACCAAATAACACTACCTGTCATTTTTCATAACGCACTCCCCCCCCCCCCCCCCACCATACGGACCCATAATTGAACTCTCAAAATCCCCCTCGGAAAATAACACAATCGACAAACCCCCAAACAAAGCGCGAGCATCAATCTCAATTCCTGCAACAAAAGAATCTCACTTCATTCGAATTCCTTGCCCATATTCCGAAAGGCAATTTATCCAAAGATGGAAACAAATTACAATCCATGGAAAAGCGATTGCTGCAATTATCACCAAAGCGCGTCCCCAAGGGACCCGAGTATAAATATCAATGATGAAAAACGCTTTGGAACGTGCCAGGACGGCAATTACCTGGAATCGCAATCGTTAAAACTTCATTGAAATTGTCGACGGTGAAAAAGCAGTGGTACGGGACGAAAGCGAAGGGGGGAGGTCGGTACATTAAATTCGTATCTCCCTTTCCGAGAGTTTATAAATGTTATCGTCCGTGCATAAATGGAATACTGGGTTGAGTTGTAATGTGTCTATTGTGTCAGGTTAGGTGGTTTGCGTTATATTTCTGCTGGAAAATGTTACGCGATTTCGGCAATTGGAAAGTTGTTTTCACTTTTTGAGGGTTTCAGTAATTTTCTCTAGGTGTGTGCATATTTTTTACCTAAATTATAATTAATTGTAAAGATATAGGTCTTAAAGTGTACCTTAAATAATTAGATAAAAAAATATTTAGAAATGTGTCTTTTTCATGAATTTAAATTTTTTTCATTTATGGAAAAACTAGAGATCCCTGGACGAGATATCACGTTCAGGGGTCTCTAGTTTTTTCATCAATGCACAAATGATATCTGGCACAAATGATCATGCACAAATGATATCTGGCACAAATGATATTTGGCACAAATGATATTTGGCACAAATGATATTTGGCACAAATGATATTTGGCACAAATGATATTTGGCACAAATGATATTTGGCACAAATGATCCCTGGACGTGATATCACGTTCAAGGATCTCTAATGTGTTATATGACTTAGGTGTATATGATGTAACTTTTTAGTTTAAAATAATTATCTGTTCGTGGGAATGCGTATATTATTTTATGGGTTGTATTATTTTTACTGTTTTATATGACTGAAAAAGTGGTTAACACTTTTTAGTATGGTTTCTAAGCGTAGTATTTAAATTCGTATTATTAGAGAATGTAATATATTAAATGAATTATAAGTATATTTCCCAATTTATTAAACAATTCTATGTTAATGATTTGTAGGTTCATATCCAAGTTTAAATTCATACTGCTTATACAAAACTACTACAATTGCAAGAAATATACGTACCTTTTCAAGAGTTTACTTTTGACGTTTCAGATATCTTAAACTTAAAATAATTTATATAAAAAAACTTAAATGTGGATATAGGTTAAAGAAGGGCTGATAAAAGTGCATTTTTATTGTTAATATATTAAATTAAATGCGGGATATAAAAACAACAAACTTTTCAAGATAAGTAGTATAAACAAATTTACACAAATTGAAGAAAACATTCATTTGATAATAATGTAAATATTCCAAGAAAAGGACTGTAAGCGTTATAGATAAATGAGTAGGTTTTATAAAGCACGATATATGCATTATAATGGACTATTATACTAGGATGAATAATTTTATAACCCACCTGACCTGCTGTAGGCTATTCTCATTGAAAGAAATATACTGAAGCAATCTTTTCTTTAATTGAATTTTTATTTTGTAGATTCATACTGAATTTCTCACGATTTGTTTATAGTGAACACTTCATTATAATAACTCCTTAAAGTAATATACAATATAATTATTTTATTACTTTTGCTAAGGTATACATTCAAGTACAAGTTTAGTTACTGACATAATATGAGAAAAAATTTGACTTGTAAGAAGAAGTTGTAGTAAGAAACTGAGTTTAATTTTGAAATATATTTTTTTTATTATTTCTCTTTATATTAAACAATTGATACATAACAAAATATCTCTAATTATATTCGATATTTCAAAAAGATAATTTTGACAAAAGTGGAGAGGGTTAGGAAATGTCTTCGTCGTGGCGCCATCTATCGATTTTACCAAGAAGTCATTCCTGCTTTAAGTAGTAGAATAGGGATAGAAGAATGTTTTCAAAATATCATGTATACATTGACCTTTCTAATATGTTGAAAGTCAAGTGTCCAAAAATTCACCAAACTCGGTAAACCTGTAGATTTGTATTAAAAACATACGAACCCACGGACATTCTTCTTTGTATATATAGAGAGAGAGATTTACCCAAACACACTTTTTAATTTGGATTTTGCCTACTAAGTGAAAAAATTAAAATATTACAAATGGGTTTGTAAACTCTTAAAGTACTTTAAAATTTATATCGAAAAAAAAATAGACATACATTTTAACAGAGACTTAAATAGGTAGATGTAGATAAAAGGCCATTCAAATTTTTTTAAGTGTAACAGAATGTATGTTTTCTAGAAAAAACTGTAGTTGTTGCTTTGTTAAGGTATGTAAGACGTGTTCAAAGCCCACTGTTTAATTGTGGACTCATCATTAAATAAACGACAGTCAATAAAAACTCTTCTTTTTAGCAAACAATTGCCGTCCCTTATACCTTCGCTTTAGGTTGCCCATTACTACGACTTATCCAAGTATAACCTCATCACTTCTATGGCCACCCTACTTTATCAAGAAAACAACTGCCGCTCCGTTTCGTCCGCATCACACGCTTCATGTGGCCGCCGATAGGGGGCAGTCGTGCTCACACCCAAGAAGTAATAGTAGAAGTTGTCTCTGAGAAGATATTCAATGGACGCGGCGAACGGGAATCGAAACAGGCAGCGAATTAATGACCCGTGAGCGCTCGACCCGCTGGGTGCTAAGAGTACGCGATTCAAAAGATGGAGGGTTAGTACCTGTCACTCAGCTCGTAATCGAACTAATTAAGTCAAGAACTCCCTTCGATCTTAAGGCCGGAGTCACGAACATACCGCCCGCATTTGAAAAAGAAGAAATTTGAATCCTTTCCCTCCTCCCCCCCCCCCCCCCCTGCAATTTCTGTCCTTCCGAATGCTGATTTCGGCATGTCACTTGGAAAGGTTGTCAGGGTATTTAAAAGTCGAGAACCGTTGCAGTTGATGGCCAGGATTTGGGAATTGGCACGCTTCAGAGACGAGAAGAACAGTTCTTGATCGGAAAGTGATGATTTTTAAAACTTTCTGTGACAGGAGGAATGGGATCGAAGTTAAATGTTATTTTTTATAATTTAAAGGGATTTGGTAATTCATTAGACGTGTTGTAGAAGAGTTTATTGGAGAAGTAGTACTAAATAGCATATTCTAAAGTGCTAAAATTAATGTAGTGAATTTTAAGGTGATATATATGGCTGGCATTGTATAAAACTAATGACGGTTTTTAATTCTCAGTAAAAAAAGAATGTTAAAATACTACAGAAAACAAACACTGTTACATGATCTTGCACAAACTTTCACTAACTAAGGAAACTTTTAATAAATCACGAATAGCAAATTATTAAATACGATTACATTATCCGTGTATAATGGCAATGAGTCTTTTAATGTTTGAATATCTACTTGTTCTTTCAATAGCATTATGTAAAATTTCATATATAACATAGAACAGAATAGAATATAACAAATTTTAATTCTGAATTAAAAAACTATTTTTTTTAATAAATCGGTTTTAATAGGGTTACAAAAAAATCATAAACACATGAGGAGAACCTAAACAAAAGCCAACCTGTCAGTCCGATCGCAAATCGTAGAAAAACGCAAAAACGTTTGGTATATGCATGCGTTTCTATAGAACCTCGTAGTATTTTCCAACTTTTAAATAAAGATAATAGCATGCCCGTGCGATAATTATCGCATGAACAACCCCTACACACACACACACACACACCACAACCATTCGGGTGAGAAATATTAGCAAATGTTTTACGGCCATAAAATCAACAACAAAAAATAATTAACGTCTCTGCTCTTAGATGGCAGCACTATCAACGGCTTGTGTAAAAAAAAACGTTAAAATGAATTATTTTAAACGCATTTAAAAAAGTCGTTGACATTTTATGAGATCAAAGTACGATTCGTCACTGGTCGATTAAATTATTTTTCTTTTGCTACTTCAATTATTAAGATTAAGTTTGTCTAATGGCGTAAAGGGGATCTTCACTACAAAAATAAACATTATTATTTGTTGTTTGCAATAACGGATCGATGTCATTCTTTTTTTTTTAAACATGCAATTGAATGCTTATCTTATAGTTAGTTAGTTAGTTAGTTAGTTAGTTAGTTAGTTAGTTAGTTACTTAGTTAGTTAGTTAGTTAGTTTGTTAGTTAGTTAGTTAGTTAGTTAGTTAGTTAGTTAGTTAGTTAGTTAGTTAGTTAGTTAGTTAGTTAGTTAGTTAGTTAGTTAGTTAGTTAGTTAGTTAGTTAGTTAGTTAGTTAGTTAGTTAGTTAGTTAGTTAGTTAGTTAGTTAGTTAGTTAGTTAGTTAGTTAGTTAGTTAGTTAGTTAGTTAGTTAGTTAGTTAGTTAGTTAGTTAGTTAGTTAGTTAGTTAGTTAGTTAGTTAGTTAGTTAGTTAGTTAGTTAGTTAGTTAGTTAGTTAGTTAGTTAGTTAGTTAGTTAGTTAGTTAGTTAGTTAGTTAGTTAGTTAGTTAGTTAGTTAGTTAGTTAGTTAGTTAGTTAGTTAGTTAGTTAGTTAGTTAGTTAGTTAGTTAGTTAGTTAGTTAGTTAGTTAGTTAGTTAGTTAGTTAGTTAGTTAGTTAGTTAGTTAGTTAGTTAGTTAGTTAGTTAGTTAGTTAGTTAGTTAGTTAGTTAGTTAGTTAGTTAGTTAGTTAGTTAGTTAGTTAGTTAGTTAGTTAGTTAGTTAGTTAGTTAGTTAGTTAGTTAGTTAGTTAGTTAGTTAGTTAGTTAGTTAGTTAGTTAATTTGGACATGTTTGGCCTAGCATACACGCCCTTCACATGTTATGTATTTACAAACACATAGAAAACTGAGGAGTTTGCTTTAAAAAGAAGTTAACTCCAATTATTCAAGTTTGCAGAAAACCGTAAAAAACGTTTGAAAATTCAAATTTCCAAGTTATGTGAAGATATTCTTTTTGATCAATCTTCTTAATTGTTCCTACATGTTATGACAGTATTTTCACTCAAAAATATATCTTCCAGATGACGTGGCACATGTTGGATTGTTGGAGCTACCTCTTCTTGCAACCAAATAGATGCTGTGTCTACCACTATGAAAAATATTTCACCAAAAAGTACAATTTACTATAATATTATTTTATTTAAAGAAAACTTCAATTGAAATATAGCATATAACTTGGCTTTAAAAACAGAAAATTACATTTTTAATCATCACACTCCCCCCCTGTAATTTCCGGCTTATATGCTGCGTTGTCTGGTTGTAGTCCATCGTAGAACTACAAAACGTAAACGAACCAAAAACTCTACTGTTTATAAATACTGTATAACCTTCCTGTAAGCAAAGCACGTTTGAGGAAAAATGGCGGTAGCTCCAATAGCTCCACGAGATAATGAGACAGACAGTTCCAATTCTTGAGTAACGCGAGAACTAACGATTGGAGCTACACCTGTCTGGTACCAAACGAACAAGTTTTTTTTACCAGAAGATAGTACGTGTAACTCTAAATTCCTCTAGGTTGGAGCTACATGCTTTTTGCAGCAAACCCTTCAATTTGTTTATGTTCTATTCATTAAATATTCCTTCAAAACTGTAATTAGTGTTTGTTTTTTATAAAACATTTTTAACACAATATAGTTTAACATTACACTTATTTTTATTTAATAATTCATGAAAAATTATTAAAATGATGTTAAAAATATCATTCTTACCTTATGTCCCAATATTTGTTATTTCCATTTTTCTTTTCGAATATTTTTTGATTAATATCAAGTTCCCTTAAAATAACTTCAATGCATTAAGTAATTATGATTTTAGCATAAGAAAAAACAAATTTACAAGTTATTTATGTGTTATAAATTCATCATTTACCCCCAAAAACGTTTACTTCCATTACACTCCTCAATCTCTATCCTAAATATATTTAGCAAAAACAATTAAAATACTATTTTATTTTAAACGCTCCATAAAATCACACAGAAAGCAACAAAAAAAATTATTTCCCTTTCCCATCGTGTCTACAAGGAATTTCGCCCGGTACCCTTCAGCTTATCCAGAATCCTCCTGAGCAAGGGCAGAGAATCTTGGCGCTGATTGTTCATTCTTTACAAAAGAGTAACAAAAGAATCCCAAGAATTCTCTTAATTGGGATTCTCTAATTCGTTTTCAATTCCGAATTTATTCTGTCGAGGAGGGCGAATCGGTGATTATTCTGACCTTAATTCAAACCTTCGGATCCACTCGTAATCGAGGGGGGGAAAGAACAGCCGATCAAGCGTAAGCAAATCGCTGGTCCGTGCATCATTGGGTTAATCACACGTTCCAACGCTGGGACCACGCTGGAACAAGGCTGGCGCTTTCTGTTCTGGAGGGAGGACGTGCTCCGACTGCGATGCATTCAGTATTTTTTTTTAGGTAGGATGGTGAAAGGAGTGTTGTTTTCTGTGTGTAGGTATGATGGGGAATGGAAGAGAAAGTACGCATCATTTGGTGATGAAATACGACACCAGAATGCTACAAGTAACGGAATTTGTCATTTGTTATCTGGGTCTGCAGCACGTAGGGTTGGGGTTAGTTCTAAGACTTTTTCGTCTCATTTATTAACAGGTGTGAGGGGATCCATACTGAGTAGTTTATGATTGAAAATGACAGCATTATGGTTCACTGGGCAACTTGCATGGTATATATAAAGTGTTCCGAACGTTAGAGATATCTAATATGAGGTTTAACACTTTGGGATAGAAGGAAAATATCGAAATTGTAAGATTATTTTTAAAGCAATAGAGTTTAATTTATATTTCCAACTTATTCTCTTTTAAGTAATTAGTACCAGGGGACCGAGCCCAGCTCGTTTGCATATTTGATTACTTAGTAATATTTCTAATGCATCGAATCAAATGCAAATGTTTTGAAATGTCCATCAATGGTTAGACGTTTCATAATATATTTTATCGTCTAATAATGTCTTAATTATCGAAATAAGTTAAGTTCTTTGAAATGCTCATACGATTGGTTAGAAATGTCGAGATTGCAAAGATACCGTAACAATTCTGCAAAGGTAATTTAAATTAATATTTTTAAGGATCCTGAGCGTCTAATACGACTATTCGCACAATTGTAGCACAAAGATGTTTTCGTTTGCATGCTAAACCCTGACAATATTATTGTTGTTCAGTACTTTAAGTAACAATTTGTAACGATATTTGCTTTTGTCTAACTCTGGAAGAACTGACTGGATTTTTAAATGATGTAAAGCACTCATTGTTAATAAGAAGATTATTATAACGGATATCAAATTATTTTTTGCTACTGCAAAATTATTTCGGTAATTTTTTTTTATCTTCAACCTGTATTCATTCAACCTTTAAACAGCATTTTATATTCTTATTAAACGTTTAATCAATAATAAAGATTTTTACTTATTTTGAGTAATGTTATGTGTTATTCGGAATTGATCGTAGTGACGAAAGCAGTTTTATCTTTAATTTAGTGAAAAATAATTTCATTTTACCAATTACAAAAATTAAATTTGTTGATTTAAATTGTTGAATTTGTTAAATTAAATTTGTGGCTGTTGTTAGGAATATTTCATAATTTTGAAGAGGTTACAGAAGAAAAGGTTCTATAATATAAAATTTGTGTAGGTGGCTAGTAGTATGGGTCCTGAAAAAAATAGTTACTTCGAAAATATTTTTATTAACAAAATACTTATTTGAAGTAACACGATTAAAATAATTAAAAAAACATTTACAGTTTATTTTTACAAATGGTTTTAAATTAAATTAATTTCCCTGTGTATATGAAAACTTTTTCTTTCAAGGGTTTAGATTACTATGTACGTTTCAATTGAAAACTTTTAAACTGTTTTTCCTTTGTTATATTGTAGAGTCTCGTTACTCATCTAAATATCTGCTTGAAACTAAACATGCTTACGGAATGCGAGAAAATGTCGAAAACAATTTCATATTTAATTAGGCAGGTGGTTTCGAAAAAATATTTCAATAAAGAAGAATTATTTGAAATAACAAAGTAAATCAATTTTAAAACACATTTATAGTAAATGTCAAATTTATATTTAAAAGTGATTTTAAATTTTGTTAATGAAAAATTTTAACTCTTTTTCCGTTGTTTTATTGCAAAATCTCATTACTCATTTTCAATCCCTCTCTGCTTGTAACTAAACTTACTTACGTAATTCGTGAAACAGTTGATTATTAAATTAATACTAACTAATACAATTTAATATCGAGAACTATTTCATATTAAATTAAATAGGGTAAGGATTGACCTCGCGCAATTTTTCTACGCAATGGTCATAGGTAATAGGAATGTTGCTTTTACATTCAGAATGTGACAAATTTACTGGTATCACTTTTCCAGAAAAAAATTAGCATTTCAAATTATTTAACTTTTTTAGATTTTATTTACTCATTAGAATGTAGAATAAATAACAAACCATTTTTATAGACACTATGCATGACATGGTCTCAAGATTAAAATTTTGATGAATTAACAAAAACGCATGGTCGATTAGCCTGTGTGATTGATGAATAACAAACCACGTGGGATCCACCAACCAATAACATATGCGCATGAAGTTTCTTATATCTTTAAAGACGTCATGTTAATTACAGCAGAAATCAGTGCAAAGTGTCCACAGTAAACAAACGCAAATTTTTGGAAACGTTTCATTTTTCAAAATTTTTGAAACATATCTTCAAAACTGTTAAATTCACAAAAAAATTTCAGTTTCTCGTTTAATGCTATCAGTTATAATAGTGTATTTATAAACAATTGGGAAAATAAAAAATATCAAATATCGATAATGTATAGAACAAAACCGTTTTTTAAATGTATAAAATAATTTTTTTATCTTTATAAATAGTATGCAAAATTAATTTAATAAAACTTCTTTTAGTTAATTCCATTTGAATATAAAAGCTTAAAAAAGTATTTTTAAACAGTTGGTAAAATAAAATTTATCAACTAACAATGTAGAACAAAGTTTAATTTTAAAAGTAAATAAATATGTATTTTATAAATAACACGTAACACATTAATTTAATAAAACATAATTCAATTGATTCCATTGAAATATAAATACTTAGCAAAACAAACGAAATTGCATCTAATCAAACATATTTTTAATTGAAAATTCCATGTTCTATTTGTGGATATACATAATCCATTTTACATGGAATATAAATAAAACCTACATGGTTTCCCTAACCATATTTTCTTATACGGTATTTTAAAAACTTGCTCTTGCGTATTCCACTTATGAATTAGAAAACTTATAGTATTTAGTAGACGAAAAAGTCATTTAGTAGACGAAAAAATCATTTAGTAGACGAAAAAGTCATATAGTAGACGAAAAAGTCATTTAGTAGACGAAAAAGTCACGTTATTAGAATATGTTTTTTCTTTACTTGAAAACGCAAACGATTTTTCAATTCTAATTTAATTTACTGATGTTTCATTTGTTTATTTATGAGAAAAAAAATACTTTATTTTAGAATAATTAGTAAAATGAAAATTTCTCATCAAAATATTTTACACGTTTTAAATTAAAATAAGATATGACGAATTAAATAACGCTTACTTCGTTTATTTATGAGAAAAAAATAATACTATTTTAGAATAAAAACTCAAATAAAAATATATCATAAAAATATTTTACACGTTTTAAATTAAAATAACATATGACGAATTAAATAACGTTTAACGGTTATTGCCATATAACTTATTAACTCATTCGCGATGAATAATTTGCAATGGAAAGAGTTAAATGGAACTTTTAATCTATTTATTTCACCCTCTAAATGAATTTTTTCGAAGATGAAACCTATTCCAATCGAATTTTTACCCCGAAAATTGGCAGTACATAAATTTTCGTGAAAATCGTTAGAGTGGATTTGGAGATTGTGCAAACAAACAAACGAACAAACAAACAAATATAGTGACATTGCTCGTTTAATAGTATTAGATAGATAGATATAGATATTTAGTTTAGTAGAGGGATTTCAAATGATCATACAACACATTATTATGATTTTTTTTAAGTTTCAAAATACATCATATTTTTATACAGTAGAACATCAGGATAATTGAATAATTGACAAAAAAAAGTAATTGTAAGATTGTTTTTAAAGCAAAAAAGTTTAATTTATATTTTCAATTATTCTTTTTTAAATAATTATATTTAATAGAGGGTTTTTTCAAAAGATCATACAAAACTTTATTATTTTTTTAAATCTCAAAATACATCATATGTTTATACAGTAGGTTTTAATCAATTGGGACCAGATTCCATCAGGATAATTGAATAATTGACAAACAAAAGTTTATTTCTCAGTAAAAAAAATATTTTTGCATGTGATGCAATTTAATGGCTATTAAAAAAAATGCCTTTCACCGAAACCTTTAAATGTGAATACTGATTTCTTTTTACTGATTTCTTTTTACTGATTTCTTTTTACTGATTTCTTTTTACTGATTTCTTTTTACCTCGAAGCGATCCTAATCCGAATAATTTGTGATCCGCTTTGTTTGATCCGGATGCTGGAGTTCGGATAATTGGAGTGCTACTGTACTTCACAATTATTTATTTTTATTACTAAGAACATTCAAATGCATGAACAGATGTACGTGATACTATATCTCAGTTGATAAGAAAAGGGAATCAAATAAAGAATTCAATTTATGGCATATACTCTTTGAGTAAAATATTACATAGCATATGCTAATATATATATATATATATATATATATATATATATATATATATACACATTTCAGTGATTAAACATTATTTTTGCTATAGTATTATATTTTCCAGAATACTGTGTATGTTTTGTTTATTTTGTCAAATAAAATCATTATATAAAAGTCTCTAAAATTATTTAGCATATACAATAGTGTATATATAAATATTTTCAAAAATTTCAAATAAGTTATTTTATTTGCTGCGTAATTTTACTACACTTCTAAACCCAAACCTCTTTTGGGAGCATTGTAGTAAATTTGGTTGTCAAATAGTTTCCAAAACCTATTTTCAATAACCAGCAATGATATTCCTGTGCAAACCATTTTTGAAAGAACCCAAATATATACAGTGAATTGTTAAAAATCACATTTTATTTATTAACAATGTCATTTTCAATCATCAGTAGCGAAACAAATATAAGATGTTTATCAAAACATATCTCAGTGGACATCTTTTATCTATAATTCTGAAACATTTCAACACTTCAAATATTTTTCAAGCCTAATAGGAACATTTTTTGTATCACCAACTCTTTTTTAAACCAATTCTCTTAAAGAACACACGCCAATGGGATAGCATGGTTTATATAGGAAAAACGCTTCGGCGAAGATTGCTTTCTTGAAGAAACTGACAGATGTTGAAGTTGTTTTATCCCAAAGGATTCTCAATTACACGAATGTAATCAACAAACTTTAAGTTTGTTTCAAGGTTTCTATCGAACGTTCTTACTATTTGGAGACACTCCTTTTTTAACACGAGATTATATAGAATCATGTGGAATTTTCTTTCATAAAACTTTGTAAAGTACATTTATTAAATTTAAAATGTGCAGTAATAAAAGGTGTTATATGAAAATTTCGAAGTTTTAATTTAAATAAACTAAAACTTTTTTTTGTCAAATTCATTTTAATTATAATTCAATTATTTAAAAATTGATTCTATTTCATATCCTAAAAAAAAAGTTATTGAAATTTAACAATCACAGACTTTAATATAAATATGTTTAATTTCTTGGTATGCGGTTTTCAAGATAAATAAAAATATTTCTGTAGCAGATCCCTATTACGGCCCTTGCACTCAATGGATCTTAACACATGAGGTATCAAAAGAAAGACAATCTCCATGAGCCGTGACGAATCATACCAGCACTTCGTAAATATCAATAGTTTTTTTTTAAATATGTTTTAATAATTAAATTAAATGTGTATTTAAACGAACCGATGATCATGCTGCCCTCTATGAACAAGTAAAAACATTAAACTTTTTTAATTTTTGACTATAAGAAATACGTTAATATATTTCGCCCTTACAATGTGTGTGTGGTTTAAAGCGAAATTAAAAAGTAACAAACATATTAATATAACATATGCAACACTTTGTAGAAAAAAATATGTTTTCAAAAACCGTTTGAAACTTTCAAGAAAATAACGTTATTTGTATTTGAAATAACTTTAGAAACCTGGTAGATACTTTATCCCACTGACGCCCACATTATTTTGGCAATTGTAAATTTGTTTTCACCTTTTAGAAGTCTAAATAGTTTTTCCTAGGGATCCACTTTGATATTTTTACCGCAATTTTAATTCCTTATATAGATATAGCTTTTAAATTACACCTAAATAATAAATTTTAAAAGTACTGTAAAATGGAGTATTTTTATAAGTATAAAACCTGGATGCATTGATGGAAACACTGGAGATATCTGGACGTGATATTACGTCCATGATATTACGTCCATGATTAAATACAACACGATAACACGTATTAAGGATTATTTTAATGTAACACTTGGAGTAATCGAGAATAGGTGCTGTTTCAAGCACTTTGAAACAGTACATCTTTTATAGTATATCCTTATCTCTGTATAATAAATATCACTGCAAAAGCTTTTTCAATTATAGAAAAACAACTTTTGACCTCAAAATACGTAATATTCTGGGCTCCAGGGAGGAAAAAGCCTACATAAATTGCAGTTCAACATAAAGTTAAAGCTATTCAATAAATACTCATTGATAAAAACATTAAAATAATATTTAATTAATCATCCTAGAATAAAAAGCTTACTTGGCTGTATTTGGTATTTTGCATTAAGCATACAACTGAAAAAAAAATGGAAACTACCTTTTGGCTAATTTTTTGTTCCAGAAAAGAAACAAAAATATCGCTGGCTTTGAATAAAAATATTGTTTCTAAAAAAAATCAAAAATAGTTTTATTGGTTTAGATAAAAAACCTCGTGTCCCAACTATTAGTCAGCCAATAGGGCAATAATGATCTGTATTCTGGGCTTCAGGGAGGAAAAAGACCACATAAATTGGTTTCAAAATACGTGGGGGAAAAGTTTTTACACCTCCTGTAAAAAATCATTTTTCTGATATAGGACTTTTTTTCATTTTAAGCCAATGATATGTTCCATCACACAAACTTTTCACAATGTAAAAGATATGTATTTCTCGTCCTTATTTGTGCAAATGTTCCTACATAAAGCAATTTTTTTAACAAATAAAGATAAATGTTTTAAGCCACTTCATAACTATATTTATTTATCTTATAAAGAGAAAGATGGAGATATAAATAACAAACAAATTATTCAACAAATGTTCCAAATGTATGTTATGTTTATAAATTACGAAACATGCTTCG
Source organism: Troglohyphantes excavatus (assembly GCA_963932185.1). Lineage (NCBI taxonomy): Eukaryota > Metazoa > Arthropoda > Arachnida > Araneae > Linyphiidae > Troglohyphantes > Troglohyphantes excavatus. Next base: position 37,816,189 of record OZ010667.1, read on the forward strand.
CATATTAATTACGTATTTTAACCAGGAGGTGCTATAGTAACACCTCTGGTATAATTATCCCAACTCAAGCGAATTCATTGTAATAGGAAACATTGAATTAAACGCAATCCCAACATACACGAATTAGCTTGAGTTACAGTAAACAATTTCATAGTACAATAATTATGTGTTCTAATGGAGAATGTACTAGTATTAAATTCAGTCCTACATAAATAATTGTTATAAAAAGAGTAACAGTGCGCATTCTTTATTGGAAATTGTGACAACTTCGTGGAAGTCGAGTCAACTTAAAATCTCAACTGTCATAAACTGTGATGAATTGTCCAATAGGCCACTTATATAATAAACGGATTTGGGCCGCAGAAATATTGTAAAGTTCCCCATTTATCTTCTATTTGACAAGTTTGTTGAAATAGTAGCTTTAAAAAACTTATCCATTATCCGGAATATCTTTTTCATCCGAAACTGTTTTTCGGTCTTTTTATGAATTGATATTTCATTTTATTCGTATTTTCATTACTACTTGTCAGTGATGGATTGAAATAAAGATGAAGAAAGCGAACCATTTAAAAAAATAATGAGGTTATATTTTTTTTTAGTTTGCATTCCTGAGAAAGATATTTTTTTTATTTCAATTAATGATATTTGGGTATTTGTTCAAGTCACTTTGAATATCTGGAATTTAGTATGTATTATGATAAATGACATTTGAGATAATATGATCAAAAATGGGTTGCTAAGCTGCTTCCCTTTTCCGTTTAAATATAAAATTATATGTAAAGAAAATTAATGAATACTAAAAGTAAAACTGAATTTGTCTTCACAAGTACATTGAATAAATGAATTATTTACTGTGTTGATAAATATGATCCGACAGTTTATTTTATAAAACATTTGAAAAACTATCAATTATTTTTTTTTCATAAATATTTAAAAACACTCTTTACGTTCAAAAAACTAAATATATACACTTAATACTTTGTCAAATTATGAAAAATATTAAGGAAAATATTTCAATCAAGAAGTGTTGTATATATTATGAGCTGTTTAAATCGTATTTATATCACATATATACGTTGCCAATGTATAATTTACATAATACTGAAAGTTATTTAATTGTTTAAATATTTATTTTTAAATTGAGCACGTTTCTTTAAAAATGAATGTTGAGATATCAGTATATTTATATGAACCAAATATTAGAGTTGTAGGATTTACTAGAATATTGTGTTGATAGACTCACGTGTTTCCTACAAATTCACTACTAATTTTTTACAAACCACTATAAATCACAGTTATTAACCATTAAGTTGTAACTCAAAATGAAATGTACACCAAAAATATATGATATTTTGCCTTAAAAACACTTTAATTACTATATTTTTTTACATAGTAAATAATAACAGTTTACGTAGTTCAACAGTAAATAAACATTGAACAAAAATTAAGATTATATAGTTAAGAACGCAGGTTTCTGTAATTAAATATATTAGAATTTATTTTACTGTGCAACAGAATATGATGGAAAACAACCGTACGTATAAGAACGTAAACAGTTTTAGCAAAGAACCATGTATACCATTTGTATACCTAACCCCCGTCTTCTAAAGTAATTATATTATTATTTTATAAAGCTGATGATTTTACAATTTAAACATATAGACAAACCAAAATATGTACTTCAACAAATTTATTTAAAAAAATTAACATTATACAACGGGAGGAAATTTCCATTGATAAAGTTCCAGTTCCCATTGACGCTCACTCTATTTTAACAATTGTAAAGTTGCTTTCACTGTTTGGCAGATTAAAAATATTCTTTCCTAGGCTTGCAGTGATATATTTTTTACCGGAATTTTACATCATTTTTAAGAGATCGCTTTTAAGTTATACTTAACAAAAGTTATATTTTAAAAAAATATTGTAAAATAAAATATTTTTATGAGTTTAAAAATAAATAATGGATGCATTGATGGAAAAAACTGGAGATTCCTAAACATGATATCATGCACATGAGCATCAGAAGGTTAAATCATAAAACAAATAAAACTCCCACATACATTTATTATAAATATTTCTTATTTATTTTTATACATTTTGGTACTTCCGTCTAATACAAACCTGTGTTGTACAATTGTAACTATTGTGTCCTGGAAATCCTTGCACTGTCCAAGTTTTCAAATGATCAACCAAAGCCTACTATCCGCACTTGAAACTAATACATCCCATAACATATGATTTGTATTGTGAGAGAAGTAATATATTCAAGCGGCAAGAATCGTCCGTCATGCCATGAGTGTAAACGCTAGATGTATATCTTGCCATGATAATCCCATTCTACCCCTACGCATCAAAGTGATGGGGCATTCATACTGTCAAGAGAGGAATACAATGAGTATAATTGTCTACTGTACATGAATAATTCAGAAATTAGTGGTTAGCAAAACTTCAATTTTGAGATGTTAGGCTGTGCCAATGCAGCTATTGTGTAAGTCCAAAACTTGAATGTTGACTTTAATGGTCTCAATTACCTGGTTTCCCGATATTTTTCATTACAGTTTTAACAAAATGACATTAGAAATCAATTGAGTAACATTATTTTATTTATTTTTTAAATATATTTATAGGAAAATTTGATTTTAATGAAAGTTATGGTACAAAAATATAGTATAATTGAGACGTGTTAAATTATTCTTTCAGAGTTTAATAAATTAATCGTCCAATGCGTTAGTATGTAAAGATTTGAAGATTCTTTTAAAAATACTGATTTTAAAAATGCGCATTTCTCTTACGTTTCCCAAAACATAGATTTTGAATGATTCTTTTTAAGTACCATCAAAATGTATGTCCTATTTTTTGCTGTCCAGAAAATTCAATTTCTACTACCAAAAAAATCATTTTAAAAAATCAAAACACTTTAAATTAATCCTAAAATTTCTTTATTGCATAACAATTGACGAATTTGGATAGATATGATCTTATAATTTTGCTCGTATACTTCAAGGGGTAAATAAAAATACATGAGATATAAATATACACTCAAAATATATTTTTTTAAAAATTCCATTTTAATGCACATGTTTCACTTACTCCGAAACATGGCAACATGAACATCTCATAGAGGCAGGTAACTTATTTTCTTTGCTTGACTAGTAAATTAAAAAAAACATTAAGGTTTCTACTAAGATTGACTTCAGTGGCGGCGAATGTTTGTCAAGAGTGATGGGGAAAGATCCAAAAGCTGGGGCGAACTGTCCAAATTCTTAATATATTCTATGAAAGTTTATGTAGGATGGCACTTGCTTCAACTCGTCACCCGTAATCACCGTCACTGCTTTACTTTGCTATTGTAAGGTTTACTTCACTTTAACAGGTAGAAAAGTAACCCTGAATGTAGGACTGGAATGAGGGTTGGTAAACAATATTATTTGTAACCAGAATTAGAAGTAAAAGATTAGAAAATATATTAGTAAACTGAATAAAATATATTACTTTCAAATTCATAGTTACCTAAACGACTGTGCACTTACCTTTTTCAGGGTACACGTGATTAAAGTAAAATGTAAAACTATTTCTACTGGTAGAAAACATGTGTTATATTACATAACAGCACTTCTAACTTTCCATAACATACATCGAGGAGAAAAAGAACAGACGTACCGTTGGACAGCAGGATTGCCAACCCTTGCAGGAACTATTTTTTTTTATATATTTCACTAAATGCTCCGCCTTATATAAAATGTGTAATTTTTTTCTACAAGTGGAGTAAAGTTACCATGGAAGGTGTAAAGTTACCATTCAAGGAGTAAAGTTACCATGCAAGGAGTTAAGTTATCATGCAAGTAGTAAAGTAACCCTCATATACGGTACGTTAATATATTGTAAAATATTAACAGTTGGGATTTTAAACTTTTATTCTAAAATATAAAATATCACACTTAGAAAAATTATAAGAAGACATGTTTTGGCACTTTAAAGTTCTTGATCATTAAGATAAACCCCACGATTCTTAAGCAATGCTTTTATTTAGAAACCATACATTTGATGTATTAAAAAAGTGGTTTCAGTATTTACAACTTAGAAATAAAAAGTATATATCAAATTCCAACTGTCAATATATTAATCTTAAACAATAATGAATATACTTATTTTTACTCTAAAAGCTCATTTTTTTATAATTGATCGAACCTTTATTATATTTTATAGCTCTAATTCCCACCTAAGGAGCTATAAAATTTATTTCCAAAATATTCCTTTCCACAATGCTCTAATAGTTAAGTTAAGGTTCGTACAGTTTGCCCCCCCCCCCCCTCGGTATTATATCTCGTCGTCTGAAGCATTAAGCCCGTTCCTAAGCCCCATCAGCGTGTCTGAAACTGCTACAAACCTGACAAATCCATTAGTGCACACTGGTAGTTTTTAAAGTTAATGTCACGGGACCTCAAGGGGCTTAAACAAGAGTTTTATCCGTCTTCACGACAGCTTGTCGACAGAAATAACGTCACCCCCCGCTTTGATATGAACACACTTTTTGTTGGTTTTCGCCGTAAATATTCACATCTTTATGGGAAAATGGGGAATTATAAAAAAAGTGACAATTGAAGTTGAGTTTTATGACTTTAGATGTCAAAATAAATTCTAAAAATAAGTAATTATCTTGTAAAGTTTCTTTTGTGAAGTATCTTCGATTTGTTTTAGTACGGTTGATTTTTTTAACGATTATTTCAAATAACTTCTACTCTGATAGTTTCAATAACTTCTTTTGATATTAAATACTTGTAAAATGGTTCTATATTTAATTTATATTGAACGTACAATTTATTTTATGGATTGGCCTTAAAATACAAACTCTATTCTAAGTACAGGGTGTTTACAAATTGTTGGGCGATGGTCATTGTACGGATGTATTGGCGTAATAAAACATTATTTACTTTTCTTATATTTTAAACAAGTATCTTAACTTTAGTAGCTTTCGTTACGAATTGTTGGACGATGGTCATTGATTGGCTGTATTGGTAGAATAAAGCATTTTTTACTTTTCTTATATTTTAAACAAGTCTCTTAACTTTAGTAACTTTAATTATAAATTGTTTGGCGATGGTCGCTGTTTGGCTGTATTGGTAGAATAAAACATTTTTTACTTTTCTTATATTTTAAACAAGTCTCTTAACTTTAGTAGCTTTAATTACAACTTGTTGGACGATGGTCATTGTTTGGCTGAATTGGTAGAATAAAACATTATGTACTTTTCTTATATTTTAAACAAGTCTCTTAAATTTAGTAACTTTCGTTACAAATTGTTTGACGATGGTCATTGTTTGGCTGTATTGGTAGAATAAAACATTATTTACTTTTCTTATATTTTAAAAAAGTCTCTTAACTTTAGTAGCTTTAGTTACGATGTTGTGGGCGATGGTCATTGTTTGCCTGTATTGATAAAATTTAACACTATTTACTTTGTTTATATTTTTAACAAATCGTAACTTTAATAGCTGTAATTAGTAGCTATATCTATTAAAATAATAAAATTTAAAACATATTTATGACATGCATGCATTAGAAAATAAAGTGAACTATATTACAAAGAAAACAATTTTACAATTTGTTGCCTTTTTCTAACCCCTCAGATGTTTTGCAGGAATATATTGAAATTATAAAATAAACTAATTTGCAAGAAAAAACAACAATTTGATATTTTGCCCGTCCGAGATTTTTTTTTTATTATTAATATTACGATTTCGTTTTTTAATATTTAAACAAATAATTAATAAATTAATATATAATATAATGCAATTTAAAATTAATAACTCGAATTTCGTTTCGACGGTAATTCTCTTTCAAATCTTGAAACCGCTCTAACTTGATTACAACTGAAACGGAGAGCAAACGAAGCCACCCGAACGCTCCTCAGAACCCCACACAATGAAAATTTGAAGACCACGAACAAACAAAAACGGACCACACAGAATCAAAACAGTCCGAAGGGGAGGAGAAGTAGAAAAAATAGAGTAATAGTCAAAGGACCAGAGAAGAACAACATTTTCTGTATTATTTATCAGCTGAAAGATAAAGGAAATGTTTTTCCTCCCGTCTTGTTTGCTATCCGAACTGGAAAAAGAAAGCAGAAAAAAAAGCCCGAAATGGGTACGTGTGTAGTGTGGATAATAGCCAATTTGAGACCATAACCGGCGAAAAAGTAGCTTACATGCTGTAAACAAGCATAAAAACAACAAAATGTCAGGATCTTAAATTGATACCTGCGGCTAAATTTTAAGCGAAATACTAGAGCTCTGTCTTGTATAAAAAGACTTGAAGGGAAAAAAGTATTTTAGTTTTTTTTTCATTCTTCTTAACCACAAAGAAAGGGGGAAAGTTTATCAATAAAATAACAGACGTGTTCGAAATTCAGTAGCGCAAGGGATGAAAGTAAATATTTTCATTCGGCTATAGATATGTGAGATACCATGCCAGTAAAATACAAAGTATTTTTCTTCTATATAATGTATTACAATACTACCAGGTTTCATCAGTTATTCACCCCGTCTTGTATTAAGTATTAAGCAGTCATTATTTCTCGATACTTCATAAAATATATTCTTAGATTACAATTGCTCTTTCATAGTTGTGTTAATTGCACTGCCCCTTAAGGACTTTATTCAAAAAAGGAAGAGTGCATCTGATATTTTATGCTTGTTTATTAGCTTAAGGTTATTTCCTCTTATGCATTTACTAACTCAAAATAAATAATATTTAAAATGTAAAAATCAATTATAATTCACTCTCTAAGATAAAAACAAACTCGTCTTATAGAACATTGCGTTAAGAATATTAAATTACAAATGATACGTTAAAAATACGCAATAAAAATACGTATTACATTTATTATATTTTATTTTCATTTTATTGTAGACACAAAATTTTCATTTCTGCTTATGAAGGGATATGTATCTCCCCCAAAACATGTCTAGACCTTATGTATTTGTATTGCGTATTTTAAACGTTTCATTTGTATTTAAATATAACTTACTCTCATTAAAAAGTAGCATATGAATTTTAGAATCTGAACAAATTATAATTTAACAAAGTATATCTATTTGAAAAAAACTCATATAAATTGACAATTTATTTTTTAAATGCATGGTTCTAAAGAATTATATATTCTTATAGGCTTCAACTATCGTATTTAAAGATGCATAGATTACTACAGGTTCACTGTAATGAAAGCTCTGATGCACTGTTAGCACTGTTATGAAAGCCCAGATTTGAATTTGTCATTCAAGGGACTAAAGGGACTGTACAGTTTGCGATGAACAGAAATGGATAATTTTCAGTGTTTATAAAAAACAATGCAACTACAATACTATTAATTCAATTGGAATGAAATTTTATATACATGGGGGGAAAACAATATTTAACAAGATTCAATCACACTATTTTCTGCATTTGGTATACTTTTTATGAAAAAAGTAATTTTATAACGGTAGGATATAAGGTTAACAAGTTCGTTGGGTTAACTTTTCAAAACAGTTTTCAATTTAAAATCGCCAAAATTTATTTTTTTGATGAATACATTATAATTAAAATACTGAATAAAATTTTAATTTTAGTTTTGGACTAGAAAAAAATTACGTTAATTGTTTTGAAAATATAGAGTTTTTTGTTTACATTTTGACTCATATTTTCGCACATATATTTTTTATTCTAGTAAAATATCTAAAATTTGTCTTTATCCTGTAGATTAAACACGAAACTAATGGTTCAAAAAATTTCGTTGTGACTAAAAATATATTTTTTGAGAAAAGTTTACCAAAAGATAGAAAACTTGAAAAATTGTAAATGTAAAATCACTGATATTTCTACATTAATTTTTTGGTCTTCCTGTACATATATTTATCAAGTATTTAAGATAAAAGTGAGTGCACGAAATATTGTCTTTATTTTAAGCAATTAATTTTTTAAAAATTCATATAGTGACTGCTTCCAAAAGGGGGCTTGTTTAAATTTTAATTTCGAATTTTACATTACTTAATATATGATTTTTTTTCAAAAACTTACTATAAACGATAAGGATTAACAATATAAACCCCATATGATATAAACTGAAATTTATATTTTTTGAATCTTTGTAACTGCACTGTACTTTTAAAAGCGTGTAATAATATATTCCATTTGTTTTATTAGAAGTAAGAGACACTCCGTGAGTTCATACTTACTTCCAGGCAACGCTGTGGTATTTTTCAAATAAAAACATTACACGTACATGCAGTGCTATATTGTACTTTAAAAAAAACTGCCTTGCTTTCCTACTGACAGCCACTCTACCATTTAGAATTTTTATCCAGTAAGTAACAACAGCAAAAATATAGTTCCTGAAAATATTTTTCGTAATAGGCCTTTAGACGTATTTCTCTTTGAAATGGAAAATGGGATTCAAAGCCTTTTCACTTTCTCAAGTTCCCATCTGCCCAGCAATTAGACCTAACAAAAGAGTTTTTAAAACTTCTTCTTTTACACCCTAAGTCCGTAAGGTATACCTTTTCACTACAGCACTCCTTCTGTGAAAGTTTCTGAAAACTATTTTTTTTTATTCCACCCATGCTATTCATAGGAACCCCCCTTTTAATTCTTTTTTAAAAAGGCAGATCCAAAGGGAAAAAAACTTATAAGCCTAAGAGGCATATAGAGGAGTTAATGAGAAAATTTAGGAAACTGTTTTGTTATTTAGAATAGTTGGGACTAAGTCTGTAGAGGGGGGGGGGGGAGATTCAGTTTGAAAAAAAAATGTAAATGAATTTTCTTTCATTTTTTTTATTTCCGTTTTCTTGAAAGTGAGAAATGAGTGCAATTCACCCTAATCCCGTGTCTGGATGCCTTTTAAACCACACGGGAAATTTCCGTTTCTGAACTTGGAAATGAAATGGCGCAATTCTTTTTCCGATGAAAATACAATCCGTTGTGAGCGGATGCTTTAATTTAAACCTAACACCATTCGACGATTTTCTCCATTTTCCCCATAAAAGTATTAAAGGGGACTTTTTGTATACAATAAATTAGTTATGATGTTTTAATTAATGCTTAAATGCATTTGAATTTGTAAAACTAGATAATTCTTGCTTTTTTTTTACTTGAAATGAGAAAGACTTTTATATTCTGAACTGATACTAGTAATGGTCATTTTCTTTTTATAAAGAAGCTACACATTTTAAAACATATGAAATTTTTGCATAATTTAGATGATTTTTTTAAATACATCTAAACGTTATAGGTTCTTTTCTGTTCATGAATAAATTTCAATTGTAAAATATATTACCTAACAAAACAAGTGCTACCTAAAAAGAGGAAACTGTGTTATTAAAACACACTTTGGTGTTTTCGACAACTTCAATGTTTAATTCACGATTCTAAGTTAAAAAAAAACATAAAACGAACGTCCTGTCGGCAGGACGCAGTGATTGGCGAATGTCTATGCAAAAAAGTTCTGCCGGAAAGTCCTTCAGTAAAGATTTTGGTCTGTACTTTCTATCATTAAACGGGGCCAAACTTGCCACCCCACTTTCTTACGGATGATCAACCGCTCTGGTGCCTTAAAGTTCCAAACCCTCCTACTGTGAGACATCATCATAAACTAGTTGAATGCAGGATTGAACAATATGCCAGACTTTGGGAGTCATGGTGTGCAGTAAATTTAAATTATGTGATCATTTCGTCTACCGACTACTAATGGAAGTGTTAGGTTGGGGGGCCCAATGATGGCCTAGTCGAAAACATAGAGATTGACTGAACTGACCAATGGACACGTGTATCCACACAACGTGCGGACTTTGCGCCCTACAATACTATTTGCTGGACAGTCCCGAAGAGATTGACCAGTCATCGCTGAAAATTCTCTCCCCGATAACTGTTGTTTGAAATAACTTTTGATAAAGAAAGATTGTTCCAGAAATCTATATAAACTTATATTGAATTGAAATTGTAAGTCGACTAACAACCTATCCTTTGTACCTGAAGTTTGGTAAGCCGAATCTGAACCCGTCTCTCGCAAAAATTAATGTAAATAAATATAATTTGTATTTTGAATGATGTATTTCTTATAATTTTACTTATTTTATATATTTAGCGAATGCTAAGAACCCAACGTGAAAAACTTCATTTCGGGTAGTTTGTAAGTGACAACGCAATCTATTTCATAGGTACGTTCAAGTTAGCTTTAATGTAAACCTTAGTAATGTTGTTTTATATAAATTACCATTTCGGTTTGCTATTATATAACTTCACTACATTAAAGTTATATAATAGCAAATAAAATGGATAATTTATATAAATATTTCAAAATATAAAAAAAAAATTAGTAACTTTAACATTACTTTAAAAGTGGTGTCCGAAATTTGAACATTATTTTTTCATTTTTGAAACACTTTAAAAACTTTAAATTTCATTCGACAACCATAAACATTTCAAATTATTGAACACACAATAATTATTTTAAAGACAGCTTCCCATTGAACAGTCAGCAACAAAATACGAAGCTTAGGTATAAATTTCCTAAATTTTACAAGAATCTCGCGTTAAAGACTTAAAGTCCACCCAGACCATAAAAGACCAGATCTATATTTTTATATCTCAAATCGACGCTACGCAGGATATTTACTAGTTTCTTCACGATCAACTCATGAATTTTTGGCAGCTGTAGATGTTTTTTCAGTAGAGAAGGATTGAATTGAACCATTTTTTTTCTGGAAGTAGAGTACATCCTGGAAATGTACACAACCCATACTCTATAGCTTTTCTCATTTATTTATTTATCCATGTTCAAGGCGGATAGTGTATCCGAAATAAAGGATAAAAAAAATTTATTGTTCGATAACAGAGAAGAGCGTGGAGCGGAATTTCAGCTGCTTTTTTTTTACAGCGGAATTCCTGTAATGGGGTTGTTATGGCGTGAAGCATGCGTAATGGGTAAGTGCGTTGGGAACTTGAAATTTATATCAGTAGCACACGTTTTGAGATTCAAAAATTCAGCGGGTGTGTTATCCTTTTGGGATATTAAAGAATTCTTCTTAAGAAGTAACTTATTTTAGTCATGTGTTTGACAACGTTTGATTTAAACTGCGTTAAACTAAAAGTGTTTGCTTGTGTCTTTGCATAGTGCATATTCAGAATGCTGTCAAAGTATACAGTATAGTGTTTTTAAAGTTTAATGTTTTTAAAGTAATTTTTGATTGGGTAAACTATAAATATTATTTAACTTCAAAATTTTAATATATGATTAATATAAGAACTTGCAATAATAAGGGAGTCAGGGGAAAGACAGGTACGAGTTATTTACCCCCTCTAAATGTAGCTATCTATTTGATTTTTTTTATCACGTTTGGAGATTCAAAAATTCAACGGATGTGTTATCCTTTTGGGATATTAAAGAATTCTTCCTAAGAAGGAACTTATTTTAGTGATGTGTTTGACAATATTTGATTTAAAATGCTTTGTGTGTGTCTTTTTTGCTTAGTGCATATTTAGAACGCGGTCAAAGTATACAGTTTAGTGTATCTAAAGATTAGTGTTTTTAAAGTCATTTTTGAGTGGGTAAACAATAAATATTATTTAACTTGAAAATTTTAATATATGATTAATATGAGAACTTGCAATAATAGGGGAGTCAGGGGAAAGACAGGTACGAGTTATTTTCCCCCTGTAAATGTAGCTATCTATTTGATTTTTTTATCACGTTTTGAGATTCAAAAATTCAGCGGATGTGTTATCCTTTTGGGATATTAAAGAATTCTTCCTAAGAAGTAACTTATTTTAGTGATGTGTTTGACAATATTTGATTTAAAATACTTTGTGTGTGTCTGTTTTGCTTAGTGCATATTTAGAACGCGGCCAAAGTATAAAGTTTAGTGTTTTAATGTCGTTTTTGAGTAGGTAAATTATAAATATTATTTAAATTGAAAATTTTAATATAAGAACTTGCAATAATAGGGGAGTCAGGGGAAAGACAGGTACGAGTTATTTTCCCCCTGTAAATGTAGCTATCTATTTGATTTTTTTTATCTCGTTTTGAGATTCAAATATTAAGCGGGTGTGTGTTATCCTTTTGGGATATTAAAGAATTCTTCCTAAGAAGTAACTTATTTTAGTGATGTGTTTGACAATATTTGATTAAAACTGCTTTGTTTCTGTCTTTGCTTAGTGCATATTTAGAACGCTGACAAAGTATGCAATTTAGTATTTTTAAAGTCATTTTTAAGTTGGTAAACTACAAATACTATTTAACTTGAAAATGTTAATATATGATTAATATGGAAACTAGCAAAAAAAGGGGAGTCAGGGGAAAGACAGGTACGAGTTATTTTCCCCCTGTAAATGTAGCTATCTATTTGATATTTTTTATCTCGTTTTGAGATTTAAATATTAAGCGGGTGTGTGTTATCCTTTTGAGATATTGAAGAATTCTTCCTAAGAAGTAACTTATTTTAGTGATGTGTTTGACAATATTTGATTTAAACTGCTTTGTGTGTGTCTTTTTTGCTTAGTGCATATTTAGAACGCGGTCAAAGTATACAGTTTAGTGTATATAAAGTTTAGTGTTTTTAAAATTATTTTTGAGTGGGTAAAATATAAATGTTATTTAACTTGAAAATGTTAATATATGAATAATATGATAACTTGCAATAATAGGGGAGTCAGGGGAAAGACAGGTACGAGTTATTTTCCCCCTGTAAATGTAGCTATCTATTTGATATGTTTTATCACGTTTTGAGAGTCAAAAATTCAGCGGATGTGTTATCCTTTAGGGATATTAAAGAATTCTTCCTAAGAAGTAACTTATTTTAGTGATGTGTTTGACAATATTTGATTTAAACAGCTTTGTTTGTGTCTTTGCTTAGTGCATATTTAGAACGCTGACAAAGTATGCAATTTAGTATTTTTAAAGTCATTTTTAAGTTGGTAAACTATAAATATTATTTAACTTGAAAATTTTAATATATGATTAATATGGAAACTAGCAAAAAAAAAGGTGAGTCAGGGGAAAGACAGGTACGAGTTATTTACCCCCTCTAAATGTAGCTATCTATTTGATTTTTTTTATCACGTTTTGAGATTCAAAAATTCAGCGGGTGTGTTAACCTTTTGGGATATTAAAGAATTCTTCCTAAGAAGGAACTTATTTTAGTGATGTGTTTGACAATATTTGATTTAAAATGCTTTGTTTGTGTTTTTGCTTAGTGCATATTTAGAACGCTGAAAAAGTATGCAGTTTAGTGTTTTTAAAGTCATTTTTAAGTTGGTGAACTATAAATATTATTTAACTTGAAAATGTTATTATATGATTAATATGGAAACTAGCAAAAAAAGGGGAGTCAGGGAAAAGACACGTACGAGTTATTTTCCTCCTATAAATGTAGCTATCTATTTGATTTTTTTTATCACGTTTTGAGATTCAAAAATTCAGCGGATGTGTTATCCTTTTGGGATATTAAAGAATTATTCCTAAGAAGGAACTTATTTTAGTCATGTGTTTGACAACGTTTGATTTAAACTGCTTTGTGTGTGTCTTTTTTGCTTAGTGCATATTCAGAACGCTGTCAATATATACAGTTTAATGTATATAAAGTTTTGTGTTTTTAAAGTCATTTTTGAGGGGGTAAACTATAATTATTATTTAACTTGAAAATGTTAATATATGATTAATATGAGAACTTGCAATAATAGGTGAATCAAGGGAAATACAGGAAATAGATATTTTTTCCCGGTAAATGTAGCTATCTATTTGATTTTTTAAACTTGTTTATTACACTTGGAGTGTTAACTCTAGGGCCATTGATATCATTCCTATCCGTTGTTGTATGATTAACTAAAGACAAACGCATTACTTGCACTGTTTTATAATACTTGAAGTTAATATTTGGTGGTTTAATTGTATGTATGATTGCTGTTCTGAACTCTAGTTTATACCACCTTGTTGAACGTATTTTTCAGTTCAGAAAACACTATTTTTTGTTGTTGTTTTCAATACAAAAACTTCAACCTCTATCCGAAACTCAAGAACGCGACTTGGGGGGAAGGGGGCAAGACGGGGCGGAGCAGTGACGTTGAAGAACTTGAAGGAGATGACCAGTGACTCTAATGTCGTGATTATTCAGAGGAGGGGTGGATTAGGCGCAGTGATTGTGGACAGTTGGCTAATAACTCTTGTGTAAATGTTGAGAGTGAAGATGAAGATGCTATTCATATTGTGTGTTGTGTGTGAAAATTAAAGGCTTATACATATTAAAACAATTGTTTACAAATAATTTTTATTTAATTTTTCTTTTTTTAGTCTTTTTACTTCTAGGATTTAAAGCGAAAAGTTCAAATACCCCGTCTGCGCACGGTATGTGGGACAGCACGGGACAAAAGATCTTTCTGGAATAAATTCATTATATTTAATAAAAATTAAGAAGACATATTATGATTTAATTATATTTCTATGTAGCCAAAGAAACAAATATTAATATTTTATATTAAAAAAATTAAATTCATCTAGTAGTCATAAAATGTCACCAAATCTTAACTGTCCGGTCTTGCCCCACCTCCTATACCAGTTATTTGTGCAAAATTAATTAAAATGTCGCACTATCCAAATAAATAAGCATACGCCTCTAATGATAATCTGTATAAATCTTTCAAAATATAAAAAAAAATTATTACTTCAGCATTACTTTAAAAGTGGTGTCCAATATTTGAATTTTTTTTTTTCATTTTTGCAATACTTTAAAAATTTTAAATTTCATTTGACAACCATAAACATTTCAAATCATAGAACACGCAAAAAATAATATTTTAAAGACAGCTCACCAATGAACAGTCAGCAACAAAATACGAAACTTAGATATAAATTTCTTAAATTTTACAGGAATCTCGCTTTAAAGACTAAAGTCCACCCAGACCATAAAAGACTAGATCTATATTTTTATATCTCAAATCGACGCTACGCAGGATATTACGCCCCTAAGTAGTTCTTATATAATTCAATGAAAGAAGACCTAAAGTTATTTAAGAATTTTTATCATAAAATTATATAATCATATAAATTTTTTAAATTATAAATTAAAATATTTATAAAACAAAGAAACTAGTTTAATTATACATAATTACGTTATTAACACATTATTGTAACACATTAGGATAAATAATGCTCATGAAAATAACATTTGCTTATGAAAAAAATTACTTAGTGACACCTGTCTGTCTAAGAACTTGAGATTGAGAGTGCGAAGAAGTGTGGGATTGAAAATAATAATTAAGAATATTAGTCTGATTGATTCTAGCTTGTGTCTAGATTGTGTCTAAGTTCTTTGTATTTTTAATTATTTATCTAAAGTTGCTTAAATATATTAAATGTCTTACATTTACAATTCACTAGTGTCAGGAATATTCATTTCACAAAAACAAACACATTAATAAGAAATTTTATAAGTAGCATGCCCGTAGCTCTATAACTTTTTAAGCTGATTTTGACAGGTCTTGTGTATTAAAAAAAGAGGTTTTCACATATATCGCTCCCCCCCCCCCCCTCCCCCCCCCATCTCTCTCTCTGTATGTATCTTACGTTTTCTCTGTATATCCATTCTTTTATCATGAATTATCCAGTTTCAAAATTCGTTAAGCGATATCCAGATTTTTTTTCACAGGAAGTGAAAAAAAACTTTTATAGAATTTAATTTTGGAAATAACTGCTTGAAATTTGACATTTTAACGCAAAAGCTCGTTCATAATCCGATCTTATAAGTACTTTTGTTTTATTTATTTTATTAATTTAATGAAATAAATTTTGTTAATTTATTTTGGATTTACATAGTTTTGTTTTTAGTATTTTCAGTATGGAGGATTTATTAAATTTATCAGCAATACGCAGTAATATTTCACTCAAATGAAACTGTGTTGCCATTCTCTTACACAAAACTAAGTGAAAAATATTAATAGGAGGCTGGTAATACTGAAAAAACAGAGGGGAAATAAGCGAGGATTTAACGAGATTTGCAGCCAAACGAATTGTACTAAGTACTTACATGTGAATCGAAGGGATTTAACTGATATCCGCGGCAGTCGGATTTAAAGATTTAGCAACAGTATTGGGTTTTCGAAACTTTTTTTCGAAGGTTTAAAAGTGTTTTGAAACTCGTGCTACGGACCCCACAGAGGTTGGTTCAATGAACAAAATAGCGCAAAAACTTGATTTTCGATTTTTATAGGGTTTAACGAGTTTTACAATTGAACGACTAAATTTATCTCCATATCCATTCTATCCCTCTCTCCATTCCACCATTTCTCTTATCTCAACGTATATCTCTTTTTCATGTCTCCTTATTTTTATCTCCCCTTTTATCTCTATATTTAGTTCTTTCCATTTATCTATGTTTCTTCTTTCTTTTTTTTTTTAATTTTATTCTTTCTACAGCGCTCAATTTGAAATAAAATTTAGATTAATTAAATAAACAAGTGAAAATATTTCATTCCCCCCCCCCCTCATCCCCGCCCTCCCTACACAAAGCCAAAAACAAAAACTACATATACAAAGTTGAGATAAACTATTTGTTACATTGAGTGTATATGTATTATAACATTTCTAAAAGCCTTAAAATATGTTTGATGTTATTTGGTTTTAATGCAGTATTGATATAGACAATCTATTTACTTTATATAAAATGGAATATTTAAAGGAATAAAATATATTTAAACATATTATTTCTTTGAACGTTTATTATAGTTGAACAAAAAATAAATTTGAATTGTAATAAAAATTGCATTTTATTATACACAATTTTACCCAAATAATATAACAAACAGTGCTCTTAAAATTATTATTGGAAACAAATAGCTGAGTGATAATAATCATAAATTTATTCCATAGCTATAAAAACAAAATAATAAACGCAAAATAAATATTTCATTTTGAAAATTATTTGTTTTTTTTAATCTCCTTACAATTGAAAAGAATTAAAATTCGGGCTATTGACATAAGCAGAAACTCTCGCGAATTAAAACAATAAGATGACGTTTCACCAAGCGATGGTTTTAACTTTTATTTCTTGAATTATCGTCCATTTCCATGGGAATTAATTTACGAAAAATTACCATTTCCAGATGACGTTGGTTTTTCTTTGTTTCAAACAAAAGATCTATCCAAGACAAAAGCCGCATAAAAAACGAAAAAGGAAATCTTACATATCATTGTTATTATTTTGACTCGGTTTAAAATTTCGATTTTGTAATAAAGACTCTCTGTTTGGCCTAGTTACCAGATTCCATTTTTTCTGTCATTTATTTCCTAGTTTTGTATTTGTTTTCCAGTGAAATCAAATTCGTTTTAAAAGTATAGTCGGGGGTAAAAAGTTATTTGCCCAATTCATCATCTTATTGTTTTGTCGTTCAAAGAAATATTACTCTAAGCATTTTATAACCAATATCAAATATAAAAAAATAAATGAATTAATAAAAAGTAAGATATAAATATTGGCCGTTTTTTTTTTAGTTATTTTCAGATATCCGTTTGCCATGTTTGTTTGTGAAATGTTTTTTAACCGAGATATAGTAATAAATGAGATTTCTACTCTTTCTATTTTTTGGTAAGATTTATATGTGAACGAAAAACAGTTTTAAAGCTGTATCTGAAATATTCTCATAAATATTTAAATTCCAAATACGGGTGGTATGTTGTTCGCGAAAAGGAAGTATTTTGTGAAATGGATTGCTTGTTTATTTTGCAGAAAGCGAATAGAATTGACAACAGAGATATGATAAACATAAGTCTTTTCCCGAATAGAAATTAATCAATCATGACGTATGAATTTATCTCAAATGTAAAATGACTTATCTGTTTCAAATATATATATTAATTGTGATTTAACATTGCTTATATCAAAGTAAATAAAACTGTTCGAGTTACTGTGCTATCTCAAAATATTTTATTTTTATTGAAGACATAAAAGAAATGCAACTGCGCCACATAGGGCGCATATCACATAGGGCGCATATCCCATAGGGCATATATCACATAGGGTGTAAGCACATACGTCTAATACATAGAACAGTTGTGAGTAAAAAATAAATTATTTAAAAAAACAAGTAAAAAGGTTTTTTTAATATGGTACAAAGTAGTGATCAAATGATCAATAAAATTACAAAAAATATTGAAAATACACCTTTGTTTAAGAAGTTGGGGACAATTAGTAGTCCAATTGATGCGTTTACGTTTTCAGTTCCCTTTTCAGAAACTCTCTCTCTCTCTCTCTCTCTGAAGCATTGGACATTCGATCAGAATATGTTGGTCAACTTGGACATTTAATTATCTAAAACATAAATAAATTCTAATTTAAATTTTTACATAATCTTTTTCACGATTTTGTTTTAATTTAACAAGTAAACTAAAGTCACATTTACATATTAAACAACCATTAATTCTTATACTAGGCTCAGATTTGTAAATAAATTTTTAAAATGTATAAGAATTTTATTTATAATGTTCAGTTACAAAAAATTCATTTTTTTTAATAATTTTTATATTGTGTATAATATTACCAGTTAATTCGTGTTTTGGGTTATAGAAACTAAATAAAATGATTTAACAATGCATATTTCCTACATTCCAGTATTATTGTTAGTTACAGCCGAAAACTCAAGTGAGCAATTAAATTATATGGATAAAAATGGTTGCTATATTTATATAAGTATTTTATGAATAATTAATTTAATAAACAAGATTGAAATATTAGTACTATTTAACTAAAAAGGTAATAAATAATATTTTTTTAAATATTGTTTATATAACCTATTACTATAAATTATTTATTTAAAAGTAGAATTCATAATTTTCGGAAACTCATATTTCATGCAAAACATTAAACCTTTAAATTATAATTTTAAACGAAATCTGTAATTAAATCTTAGAAACACGATTTACACGCTATATGGTTGTTTCCTGTTCATATAAAGAAACAGAATAGTTATAAATACTAATAGTGCTAAACTTTTATATATTTGTTCAATGTGTGTCAAAAAATCACAAGCAGTATTTCGAAAAATGTTGTCTAAATTTTTTTTTGATACTTTAAAATCAGGGGGGGGAGGTTGAAATAAAAATACTTTACTAAATATCATATATTTAAAAAAAAAATTAATAAAAATACGCACTTTAAAAATTATTGGTGTCTAATAAGATATTAGTATTAAATATGTTTTTGAAAAATCTCTCATTATCTAAAAATCCTTATCTTACAAAAAGTTTAATTATTGACAATTAATGTCGTACAAATCCACAAAACCAATTAAATGACTATTCATTTATTCATAAGACATTACATTTGCTTTAAATTATAACATAATAGTTAAACTTTATTGAAAAATGGCGACATCGCATGAAACGTTTAGTAAAGTAAATAGACTTCTTTAGTAACTGAAATTTTGAAAATATTAACCTTTTCTTTTGTGATTCTGACCAACGCCGAATATTTATTTATATATTTAACATGGGTAACAGCAATTCATATTTACGACGTACTAATTTTATTATACAAACATAAAGTCCATAAAATACATAAATAATTATTTAAATCGTATCTACCAAACCCAATTAAACTATTAAGTTTATGCGAAAATCCCATACCGTCCAATTGTCCCAATATAGGGCAATATGACATTGGTATATCCATTCATTGTCATCCATTCATTTTAATCGTAAATTTAATGCAAATTTTTCAATTAACTTGATCTTACCGCGCATGACTAAATACTTTATGCATATTTACATACATATGTAACATATAATGACATTTTTCTTAAAATGCTCAATTATTGAAACAACTTTTCCATTCGCATCGTCCAGGGACCCAAATGCCACTTCCCCCACTTACTTTTTGACGGAATCTTTTTGTTGGAATCCTCATTAAAATCAGACAATAGGAACCTTCAATTAGATTCCGCCTGTGCCGCTTTGCAATGTATAAATATTCAGGGGAAGTCTTCAGCATTCAAAGCCAGAGGCGGAGTAGAATCCCTGGTAGGCATTTAATTGAGTGCGCTCTATGAGTCTGTGATTACAGATGCACGGGGGGAATGGAACACCACGATCTTGGCAGGGGGCATCGGTCTGTGGAAGATGCTTTATTTACAGATGAAAAGTAGGTCTGAAATAAGTTTTAAAGTTCAAATGTTAAGTGCTCAGTACTTGCTACATAAATAATACTTTTTTAAAGTATTGCAAAAATAAAAATATTATTTTTCGTTTGTTAGCAATTTATCTATAATGATTGGTGCATAAATGCGTTTAGCGTAATTTTGGGAATTTGAAGTTAAAGTTATAAGAGCTCTTTTCAATTCTCACACTTTTAGAAATAGGTATTCACAAAATAAGTAAAATGTACTCATGTTTTATTACATTTGATGCTTATCATGGCTATGAATACATGATTAAAATTTGAAAAATAGATGTTCTTAAAACAAATAAGCATAATGAATAAAAATAGCAGATGCTAGCCTACGTAAGTGGTCTTCATAAATCACTTTCCATAAATATCCACAATTACAATCAAGACTAACCGGGAATCTAACCCAGATCCTCAGGCACCGCCGTCCATTGCCTTATCCGTTGTACTACCAATGCGACGTGAAGAAGTTACAAACAGAAGAAATGTCAAAAGAAGGGAAGTAAGATAATTAACTGCAATAACTCAGTTTTCGTTTAAACAATCAACATCAAATAATGTGGAATACCATCTTCTGAACAACACATAAATTTAAGACTATCAGATCGCTTTGTTAAGATGGCTTGAATAAAAGCTGAGATTAACAATATTAAATCACACTGCTCATTTTTGCGAAAGTATGGTTTCTTAAATTTGACTTCGTCGTCGCTCATTTACGATGCAATTGTACTCAAAGACAAACAAGTAGGTTCGGGCACTCATTTTTAAGTACCTTTTATGCAGGAAAAATTGTATATTATATAGTCCCTAAGTGTGCTTGGTAAAAACAATTATTTTAACCTGTTCAGGCCCAAACTTATTTTTCAATTGAGGCAGTGAAAGTAATAGTCAAAGTCAAACTTACACCACTTTCCCGCCAGTGGTATCAACAATCATTTCATTGGTT
Organism: Troglohyphantes excavatus; assembly: GCA_963932185.1. Lineage (NCBI taxonomy): Eukaryota > Metazoa > Arthropoda > Arachnida > Araneae > Linyphiidae > Troglohyphantes > Troglohyphantes excavatus. Next base: position 37,837,315 of record OZ010667.1, read on the forward strand.
ACCGAAAGCAACTGGTGGGAAAATGGTGTAAGTATGACTTTGACTTACTACACTATTACTCGATTCCGATAGACACCACTGGTTATGGTTCCGATAGACACCACTGGTTATGGTTCCGATAGACACCACTGGGCCTAAAATGCTTAATTTTCAGGAACCCCTGACCATTGACGTTTTCTCTTTCATATGACTGTACTAAAGATTAGTAACTTAACACACCTATGCATTAATATATCGATACATTAATTGTTAATAATAATTTGTGTTCATCGATATAAGTGCTTGGTACATGTTGACCTCCAACTTCAAGCAAGTTTTTATAGTGATACTCCATTTTTAATTCGTAAAAATACTATATGCTCTATCTCACAATGCATGTCATGTCTGTTTCTGTATAGAACACATTAAAAGATATCATATGTATTATTTCAGTTGTAAAGATCCCATATGCGGTTCTCACACACAACGAATTTTAATATGTAAGGAACCAAAAGAAAGATAATTTCCTGAAGCAGTGACAAATCGTACTTTTGTCTCATGAATATTAACGGATTTTCTTTTAAAAAAATTAATTGAAAAATAATTAGTTTCTAAGCAGTTTTTAAACGAGCCTTTGGTTATTATTTCAACGGAGTGTCATTAATGAGTAGTTACAACAAATATGTGTGTGTGCGTGTGCGTGAGCGTGCGTGATTGTGTGTGTGTACGTGCGTGTGCGTGTGTGTGCGTGCATGTGTGTGCGTGCGTCCGTACGTGGGCGTGGGTGGGTGTGCGTGTGGGGGGATTATTTATGCGTCAAGTAACGCATGGTCATGCTAGTCTATATTAAATATTTCCACTTCACTCTCAGATATCAGTAACAAAATAACTTTTTGTCGCTTCGGTATTCTTCAAAAGAAACGATGACAGCATGTTATTAAGTTTAAGAAACTTCCTTCTTTTGTAATTTTGTTATCTCAATAATAACTCCAAAAATGACAATCCCTACATTTAACATATTACCGAAACTCACTTATTTCGGAAGGATTTAAATATAAAAAAAATTAATTAAATTAGCTACCAATTCAATTTCAAGTTTTAGAAAAATGCTACATATCATTTTGTGGCACATTATTAGTTTGATTTCCAGTTGTAAGTATTTGTGTTTGACAAAAATGTATTATGCATTATTAAATTGCATCTCAAGTCATTAGTGCTTTTATATTTTTGAAGATAACATACGATCAGATATACGATCTTAAAAGCGATATTATGTGTCGCTTGCGATTTTTTTTCAATTGGTATAAAGCTTTGTAACCAAACAAAATACGGCAAATTAACTATTTAATTTGCGTTTATGGATTAATTTTATAATAAAATATACGTTATAGGTTTAAATGTTGCTAACGTACCTGTTTGATAAATAATGGTGCTTTTTATATTTATTTAAGTATGTTTTCAGAAGTTATTGTACGTAGTTTTCTAGTTCGTGGTAATATCGATATCGTGTTAATTACAAATATAAAGTTTTATTAAATCAAACAATTAATTACAAAATTAAAGTTTTATTATCTTTGATAAAAGTGAACAAAGATTGGTGTAAATATTTATAAAACGCTTAATAGATCAAATAGACCAGGGGTCGGCAACCTGCGGCTCGCGAGCCGCATGAGGCTCTTTTCCTGTAAAGTTGCGGCTCTCCAGTTCCATACGAAAAAATTAATAATTTATTATCAAAATCCTTAAAAAATAAGAAAATATATTTTTAAGTACCTAATTTCTCAATAGCTTTTATTTTCATAATCGTTAATTACAAATCGCCACAATTAGTATCATTGTGGAATCGGTAGGTACTACAATGAAACTAAATGAAATAAATATAAAACTGCAAGGAAAGGGCAACCTAGCCTACGCCTTGGTTGAAGAAGTAGTTTGTTTCGAAAAAAAATTATTTATTTTTGTTGAAGACATGGAGAGCGGTAAATTACTTCATTTTAAAAATCTGAAGCAATATCGCGATGAGACCAAGCAACTATTGACACGAATTACTTCAGCATAGCTTTAAAAAACACGAAGCATGGATTCGCTGAGAGATTCGAGTAATTCAAAACAAACAAAAGTACTCTCGCGTTCATAGTAAATCCTCTCAACACAAATACAAATAAGATCAACATTGAGCCGCTTGAAATTGATGCTGGATCGCTCCAAATGCAATTGCTAGATTTGAAAACCAAAGATTTGTGGAGTGGCAAGTTCACGGAACTCAAGAGCAAGTTGGAGGTCCATAAATGCATGAACATCGCGCAGCACAAGTGGACAGCTTTAAAAGAAAATCCGCGAGTTGAGGCCCTCATATTCGGCGCATGGAATAGTCTTCCAGAATGCTACAGTGAGGTGAAGAAGTTGGCATATGGAGTACTGACGATCTTAAGGTCGACATATTCGTCAACATATGAACATAATAAAAAGTAAAGTTAGAAGTCAACTAACAAATAAAAATCTAGAGTCGTGCTTGAAACTTAAAAAACAAGTTATAAGCCAGATTTAATCAAACTTTAAAAAGGCATGCAAATCCAATGCTCCCATTGATGTAACTATCTATATTTGTGTTTTTATATGAATACATATTATTCCGTATTTAAAGCCGTTTATTTTATATCAAAAATCAAATATATATAAGCAAATGCTATAATATTGAAACGAAAATTTTTAGTGGCTCTTTAAAAATTGGAAAATTTTGTAAATTGCAACTTTTGGCTCTTCCGTTTCAATAGGTTGCCGACCCCTGAACTAGACTTATTTAAATTAACTTAAAGATTCGTTGAATGCAATCATTGCCGAGAGTATATATATTGAAAAAACAGTATAAAATTGAAAAGATATAAAATTGAGATGCCGAGAGTATAAATTTACCATTTGTATTTAACACGTTATTTTTCATATTTTGTATTGAATGTTCTTAGGAGAAATTTGTAGACGAAAGCACATTTAAAAAAAATTTTAAACCTTTTAAAAAATTACTAAACAGACATGGCGATACATTAGGAAAAGCAGCCACTTACTGAAACATTACTCCAATGTTTCAAATATCAACTGTTACCCTCAAAATGTCAGACGAGCACTTTTAATTACAACTTAAAGATTCCTATTCCAAATCATTAATTCCGAATCAGAAAGGTTTCCACTTCTAAACTCAAATGGAAATCTTACTCACCATTGCAAAGTACCTCCATTACGCCACTCGCACTACTAAAGAGACATGCTCAACCGCCAATTTGCGCCAATTGCCACCAGGGTTACCACTTCGAAAACTTCAAAATCGCCAAACCGTACAAAAATTTAGCCTACTCTTCTTAAGAATGTATATGCGTCATACAATTTAATGCATGTATATTAGTTTATGCGAAAGAATAATTTTTTATAAAAGTATATCAAAAAATAAATATTTATTTATAAATACACGTATTTTACTGAATATTTATAAATACTAAATTTTTTGATTTTTTTTTTAAACACATGACAAGTTGTGTACTATCTTAAGTACTATTCCAATGCTTAAAATAGTAATACTTATAATGAAAAGTCTTTAAATGCTGGCATATAAAGTATGAGAATATAAAGATGTTTTAATTTTTTAAAGTATTCTACAATAATTATAGGCTAAACAATTAAAATAACAGAACATTGGTTTCATTCAATAGGAGCACAAGCACCTTTGTGTGTAAAATCTTTATAAGAGAGCAAAACACATACAGACGAGGGCGACGATAGGGTAGAGAGGGGGGAGGGGAGAAGCATTACTTAAAATTAAAAAACTTGCTATTTTATTTTTTCAGGTAGGTTCTGTTATCTAGGTGCAACGTAATATATCCATATTTCAATATTATGTGGGAGACATTTGACATATACAGCCACAGGAGAGAAAAAAATTCGGTTTCCAGCATCTTAAATTATTTTGAAAACGTACGAGGAGCTTGAGAAAAACTTTGTTTTGTTCCTTGAACTTTGTATTAAACAATTAGTATTTCCTTTTTTTTTTGTTAGGAATTACACTAATTTTAAATGGAACTTCTACTAATCTATTATCATTGTAAACAACATAAAATTAACTAATAAAAACAACCAAAAAAATCTGTGTTGACGTCAAAAGCAACCCCTTATAATGTAAAAAACTAGTTTTACTAATTAGCAATTAATTTATAACATAATGGTATTTTTTTCTATTAATTGGTTATAATATAAAATATCTTTAACGACAATAACAATTTTAATTAGTTTTGTGTTTTACACAATCTTAAAAAACCTTTTAAACCAAATAAAAAAAAATATTTGTTTTCTTTTTGCTTCAAAGACCACTCAGCAAACTAAAAATTCGCCAATTTAGTGAATTTCTCCAAACTTGGCAGTATTTCTTGTCACCTAAGCAACATCCTAAATTAAGCCCTCCAGAGGCTCGCTTCCAAGGAAACTTTGGACGGACTTTCCCGAATCCAAACTCTCAATTTGCTGAAAGACCTCCCCTCTTGCTTCAAAGCCACCACCACCACTGCATTTATACCGCGAGAAGATTCAGAACCATCCTGTAATTAAAGCTAAACCGAAAAGCCCCAGAACTTCAATGCCGCATTTAAGCAGTCAGAGGTACGCCCATGCGGAGTCCAAAGCCCCCACCTCCTTTGCATAATGCGGGGCTTCCAATGGACCGCGGCGAATTTATTAACAAAGTTTTAATAAGGCCAAATTGCATTGGAATCGTTGGCTAATTGTTACATGCGGCGCGAATGCAGGCTCGGCTTTGTTAGCGCCGGCTTTGAGGATTACGAGGAGTTTTAATTCCGCCTTCTTAACTCCGAAAGTTAATTTGGAAGAGAAAAGAGTTGCTTTCGTTTAAAATGGGAAATGCCAAAATTGGCGGTGTTGAGTGGAAGGTTCATTTAGCACGCCGAAATGGGGATTCATTAGTTTAAATTTAAACGCCAATGCCGCCAAGTGAAATGATATGTAATTATCAACAATAATAATAATTATTATGTTATTAAAATGTCTAGGAAGTTAATGGTTTTAAGTACTGGATCTCAAACTGTGGGTTTGAAAGGAAGGCGCGAAGTTTTCGTGGAATATTGATTATGGCGTGCGTGTAAGAGCATTTCTATGCAACACATTTTTATTTATTTAATATTTGTAATCATTATTCAGAAAAAGTTCTCAAAGTTGATAAGATTTTGTCTCTTTTAATACAGCTTTCCTCATATGACTATTTGATTGCAATAAAAGTTCTATAATTAAATTACCTATAAAATTAATCACATTTTTTCTAATAAATGTTTTGATCAGTAGTTTTATCTTATAGTATTAAAGTTAACCCCCTTATATAATTTTTAGAGAGTTAAGGTTAAACTTAGAACATTAAAACTGTATTGTTCTTGGGTTTTTCTTTTGTGACCCAAGTGCTGGAGCTTTTATCATCAGTTCCTAAATATCATTACAAAAATTTAAATAAAATTTAAAAATTTACATATTACCTATTAGTATTAGTTTTATCTATTAGTATCAAAGTTAACCCCCTTATATAATTTTTAGAGAGTTAAGGTTAAACCTAGAACATTGAAACTGTATTGTTCTTGGGTTTTTCTTTTGCGACCCAAGTGCTGGAGCTTTTATCATCAGTTCCTAAATATCATTACAAAAATTTAAATAAAATTTAAAAAATTACATATTACCTATTAGTATTAGTTTTATCTATTAGTATCAAAGTTAACCCCCTTATATAATTTTTAGAGACCTAGAACATAGAAACTATATTGTTTTCAGATTCTTCTTTTGTGACCCAAGCGCTGGAGCTTTATAACGCAGTTTTTTTAAATTATTATTAATATAACCATTCTTTATACACCATACTAATTCCAGTTAAATTTTTAAAGTAAAATATTCAAAAAGCTTTAAGAACACTTAATTTTTTTTTCAAGTATCTATATTTCAAAAAAGTATCGATATTTTAAAAAAAATATATATTGATATCCAGATTATAAAAGTGAAAATATTTCATTTACATTGTAATATAGCTTCAAAATTCTTGGTAAACACAATCTATATTATTTCAGGACTTCCTTGGCCTACCTGGAAGAATGACGGGTTCGTTATGGTAGGAATGCCCTATTAGGCCAACTACGTTCCACCGAAAATCTTCATGTAGGGAGTGATGGTACATGTTAATTCTGGCATGGTCTAAATGTTATCAAGTACATCGTGGTTTAAAAGTTTGTAGATTATCAGGTGTTGTCCTCGTCACGTAACCATGGTAACGGCTATTCCTTCAGGATAGATATCGAACCATTGCCAATTTGCTTTATTTAACTCTAGTGCTTCTAAGTCATCGCTTCTAAGTCTCTCTAAGTCATCTCTTCTAAGTCTCTCTAAGTCATCTCTTCTAAGTCTCTCTAAGTCATCTCTTCTAAGTCTCTCTAAGTCATCTCTTCTAAGTATCTCTAAGTCATCTCTTCTAAGTCTCTCTAAGTCATCTCTTCTAAGTCATCTCTTCTAAGTCATCTCTTCTAAGTCATCTCTTCTAAGTCATCTCTTTTAAGTCTCTCTAAGTCATCTCTTTTAAGTCTCTCTAAGTCATCTCTTCTAAGTCTCTCTAAGTCATCTCATCTAAGTCTCTCTAAGTCATCTCTTCTAAGTCAACCAAACTGCAATAAAATGTGTGTGTTTTTTATTTAAATTTGATGTGGATTTTTAATTGTGCACAAATACCTTGCTACCCTGTAAAGAAAAATAATTAAAAATGAGTGATTGAACCTACTCGATTTTCTTTGAGTACAATTGCATCGTAAATGAGCGATGACGCACTTACACTTAAGTAATTGTACTTTCGCAAACATAAGCAGGGAAATTTAATATTGGTAATCTCAGCTTCTGTGCAAGCCATCTCAAAAAAGCGACCTGACAAACTTAAAATAGTAATTCGGAAGATGCTTTTTCACACTATGTAATGCCGATTGCTTCAATGGAAAATGAGTTATTACAACTCAATTATCTTACTTCCCACACTTTTTGCACACCTATTCTTCTGTTTATAATTCCAACCAGTCGCCCCTGTAGTTTAAATAATACGGCTTTGGGCCTGACAATCTGGGGTTGATTCCCCGTAACAATTGATCGTAACTTGGACGACTAGGTTGTCGATGTTTATTGAAAGTCATGTTTGGAGAGTTAAGGTAATACCTAGTCATACCCTTTTGAGTATATGTTTTTTTTATTTGAAATTTATGTAATCGAAGCCACGATAAGCATCGAATGTACTGAAAAATGAGTACATTTTACTTACTTTTATATTACTTTTGAACACATATTTTTAACAGTCTATTAAAGTAAATACTTGAATATCTATTTCGTTGTTTTACTATATGAATAAATAATAAAACACTCATTTTCGTTTTTAATTACCATAAATTTATTTTTCAGTGGTCATATTAAACTTATATTACATTTATTTTCAAAAAAGACTTAACAAAAGATAAATACCTACAAATCCCCTAAATTTATTTTTTTAACTGTATTATTGAAAGTGAAATGTTCTTGTTTAAGTATAAATACACATTCAATCTTGATCTTTGAAAAGATTCGCAAGATTAAGATTGATTACTTCTTTAAAAAACAGCCATAGCTGTAATTAAATTGGTTGACAAAGGGATGGAAATCTCAATATCTTTTTCAGGATTCATGCTTTATAATGGAGATTATTTTTAACTTTCTTTTCTGAAGTAGATAATAAAAAGTTTTATTTTAAATCAGTCTTTTGTTATCATTTTATAGTAAACGCCAAATTAATGGATTTTTCTTGCGTTATAAAAATAAAATGAAACAAAAAACATTACTCGGAATTTTATAGTAAACTCATTAAATTCACTTAGGCAAAAAAATATTTTTGTAAATGTATCGCAGATTATTGCATATTTTGATAGCAAAAAAAGTTTCGGATAAATTCCTGAATATTCTAATTATGTCTATATTGACGAATATAATTATCAATTTTTTTTAAATAAAAACACCATTATAGTTTAATATTAATTTGTAAATGGTTAAATCTGTTTTTTTACAATAACATTAGAAAATTAAAAAATTGGGAATTTAATTAATAAACCAGCTAATTAATTTATAAGTGATATTACTGGCTTATACCGAATTGATATAAATTAGGCTACTTTAAGTAACTGTTAATAGTTAGTGTTGTTTTGTGACAGAGAAGAAATACAAGAAGGAAGATGAAACGCTAATTAAATATATGTCTATTTTGTAAAAGGTAATTTTGAAGCGTTCAAAAATACTCTTATTTATAAATACTCTTACTTATAAATGATCAGTGACGAGAGTTAGTGATACTTCCAGTTTTCACTTTGAAGAATCAAATACTCTTAATTAATTAACCTCGACTTTTTGCATCCTTCTATCATCAGTGGTTTCATAGCAATACCCATACATTTCAAATTCACAGAAATAATAAATGTCGACTGTTTTTTCAAATGCTTTTTCCTTTCAATTAATCGGAAATATCGAGTAATAGGAAATATCAATTATTGGCATGCGATTAATCGCAATAGAAAAATGTCATCATCGTCCAAGCCTAGAAATGAGTGAATAGACAACAAGCGCTAAGCATATTTTTGCTTATAATTTTTATATTCAGGTAAGGTCTATTTTGTAAAAGGTAATTTTGAAAAGTTCAAAAATAAACTTACTTGATGATAAAGGATCAGTGAAAAGAGTTAGTGATACTTACAATTTTCATTTTAAAGGATCAAATACTCCTTAATTACTAAACCAAAACTTTTTGCATCTTTCTCTAACCAGTGGTTTCATTGCAATATTCATACATTTCAAGTTCACAGAAATGATCAATTTTGAAAGATTTTTCAAATATAAACGACGGGTATTTTTTAAAGCTATGTCTATTAAAATAATAAAAACAATATATATTTTTTTAAAGACAGTTGTTGGAAATATAACTCAAACCGTATTGAAGTGAAAGCCACTTTGCAATTTTGATATTTATATCGCTGTTTAGGAGGTATAAGGCCTCAACTCTCGAGGGGAGTTTTACATAGGGGAGTTTTACACCCCACTCGCATAGGGGAGTTTTACACCCCACGGAAGGCAATTGCACAAATTCCTGGCTTCATTTTTTTTCAAAATGGGTCAAACCCAGTGCATCTGCTTTCTAACGAGGAAAACAAATTAAAACAAAATTAAATGCTGGGGTGTGCAACACTCCAACTCTCTGTTTCTTGCTTTCCCGTGTTCGTCTGAGTTGCTCGCGTGCTCCCCGGGCAATTTTCCTCTATTACTTAATTAAGTTCCTTCAATTTAGAGAAATTAAATTTAAGGAAAAATGCAGTTTTCATATGCATATATTATTTCATTACTTTGAAAGTTTAATCAATCCCGAAATTACCTCAATCACCAATATTTAACTATTTAGTTAGTAATTAGGATATAATTTATAAATTCCCGAACCAATAACTGAAACTCTTAGTAAAACAAGGACTCATTACATTTCAAACCATACAAAATAAACAAAAGATATGTCATTAGCGATTTTAAGTATCAAGATCTATTTCAAAGTGTAATTAGTAATATTTAGCTGTGTAATCGCTAAATCCGTACCCTCACATTTACGTTATAATACCGCATTATTTTGCCAAAACTTCATTTTAATCATTTTCTGTTTTGACTAGAATATCCGCCCCCTAGCGGGGAAATTAAATTCCTTCAAAATATCCTCACTAGGGAGGCAATTAAATTGTAAATGTTCATCTCAAATATCGGGGTGCATTAAAATTGCTTTTAAATATAAGAATATAAATTAATAAACATTTAAATGACATGTATTTAAAGATAATATCCGATATTAGATATCGGGTTCTTAAGTTACGAGATCGGTTAACTTTAAATTAAAAACGTGAATGGAATACTCACTCTTTGCGGTTCTAATTAAACCAACATTAAAGTTTTATTGAAATTATGGTTCTAGATCTAAAATATGATTGTGAAAAAATTTAATAATGATTGATTTGGCATATAATGTTAAATACTTCAGTATTTAATGAATAAAGTTTAATGTTTTTTGAAGAAGATAAACTGATTCCAAACTCTTCACTTGTTTTTGAACGGAGTAACATATTAAAATTTTAAAACAATGTCTCCTACTTATTACTCCGAAAAAATTAATTTCGTTTCAATAATCAAAGACTACCCAGCAAAAAAAGTCAGCATAAAACCTTCATTAAAATTTTGAAATTTAAGGTTTTATACAGGTAAATTAAAAACTTCAAAAAAACTGCAGTTTTTTTGAAGGTTTAATGCTGAAAAATTCAGCATCGAAATTCTTGAAGGGAAAATACAGTTTTTTTAAAGGTTTTATGAAGGTAAATTAAACCTTCAAAAAAACTGCAGTTTTATTGAATGTTTTATGAAGGTTTAATGCAGGTTTTTAATGAAGGTTTTATGCTGACTTTTTTTGCTGGGTAAAACATTGCAATCGATTTACTTAATTCATAATACCTACTTAATCTGCAATACTTTTAACCGCTTTAAAACCCTCTTATGCTTAAAGACGTATATATACGTCCCATGATTTCCATTTTTTTTCTAGTATTTCACCCAATTTTTTTAAAATACCACATAAAACTTACAATACTCTAAAATCATAAAATTACAATATTTTTTTAATTCAAAGATTTGAGTTACAATTTACATGATATCTCTTTACAATTAATAAAAATTATAATAAATTTTGAAATAGCATGCCCAGGAAAAATTATTAATTTTCCAAGCAGTAGAAACAACTTTTCGATTCCAAAAATTGCTTGCTCGTCAATAGGTCAAAACATTAAACGATAATGCAAATTATAATCTAATATTCTAGATTTAAATGTAACAGTAATTTTTACATATAAGTCTGATTTATCATACATTGGCGACTAACGAAGCTTTTCTCAGCAAAAATTGTCATTGTAACATTGAAGTTTGTTTTTGGAGGTTTTGTAAAGGAGTTTTTAAACAAAAATAGCTATTTTTATGTTATAATTTTCATGCATGAAACCTTTTAAAAAATCTTCATTTTCCCTTCAATAAATTCAAAACTGAAAGTTTTTTACTGGTTCTGTTTTAAGGTTTTTTTTTACATATTTTATGAAGTACATTGAAATAAAACTTTTAATTTAATATTTCTATAATTAAATATAGTAACATTGATTTACCATACATGGAAGACAAATAGAATTTTATTCATGTTTACATTCATAAAACCTGTATTTTTCCTGCATAAAAAAATTAATTTTACCAATGTTCAAGGATTATCACAATTGCTTAAATTCCTGGAATCCATAAAAAAAACTCACACTGAGTTTTTTTTTATGGATTCCAGGAATTTAAGCAATTGTGATAATCCTTGAACATCAGCGGTTACAATCATCGGGTAATCACATATCCCCAAATAAGATTTTACGGATTAAATAGATTAAATTAAAAGTTATTAAAAAAATTAAGAAATTAAAAAAATAAAAACTTAAAAGTATTATTTAACAGAAAAGCATTAATACCTTTATTCGCAAAAATATATAAATAAATGATTGCAGAAAATACTTAAAAATTATTCTTAAAAATTTCTTATTATTATGAAAAAATACTCATATTTTCTAACGCCGACATTAAAATTTTGCCTAACTTATGAACTATAATCGGGGACAACCTTAGTTGAACCTGAAGCGGAACATATGATATGTATAAATATTCAATTGCTTTGGGGTCAGCTTAGGTTGTCCCCTAGTATAGTTGATATAAAATGCAATCAAATATTATATAAACACAACATAGACACTGAAATATTAATTTTAATTGGCATACTAATTTTACATGTTCAAAAATCAAATAACTGGAAATGTAAGGCAAATGATAAACTCAATTTAAATTAAAGTTATTTTATTTCGCTTCATGCGTGTAATAGAGATATATTTTAAAATTTATTTTCGTGTTCAGGGCCGATAAAGAAAGTGTTATCTTCAGAAAGAATAGATTACCTAATAAATTCTTCCAACGGAAAATCAGCAATGAAATA